>OZ024718.1:15930739-16530739 GCA_964016875.1 Fallopia convolvulus
AGGGCTATTTATACTAAAAAAGAAGGCTAAAACTAATAAGGCTAGAAGATAAAAACTTTCCTAAAAGATAAAATAAAATCCTAAAAAGATAGAAACAAAATCTAAGAAGATAACAATACCTAAAATATAATATAATAACCCTAAAAAAAATCACAAAAAGATACTCTACCGACACGGAAATAATTTCCCGCACAGGGTCGGTGAGTTACAAAGTCAACCCTCGAAATTCCTATCACGTGGCCTCGTTAACGAGCCTTACAGCCTCGTTAACGAGCTGGGCTTGATTTCTTCCACACTTCATCTCGTAAAATCTTGCACTCTGACTTCTTCAAACTTGTATTCCTCTGTCTTTCACTGTAGCGCTTCAAATTTAGCTCCATATAGCACTTTTCCTTGCTAAAACCTACAAAATACACAAAATAAGAGTAGCTTCTATACTTTCTATGAAAATATGCAAAACTATCCAAAAACACACTAAACTAAACCTAAACTAAACCTAAAAAACAAAGAAATCCTACTAAAAACTATACTAAAAACATGAACATCAAAATACCCCATACTTAGACTTGCTTGTCCTCAAGCAATCACTAAACATTAACCAAAACCAAACAAACATACTCATCAAGAAATAGCCATCCTCTAAAAAGCAACATCTATACATGAGAAAATTATAGCAAACGATACTTAACATCATTACACATATATACACCAAATAGACATAAGAAAATACAATCCAACCTCACAAGGGATATATTGTGTTTCACTCATCTCTCAAGTGTTTGGGCTTATAAATTCAATCTCTCAACTCAATCCAATATGCAAAAACTCATAGAAATTGGAACTTATATCACCAATACTCTCCACCCAAGATTTGTCAAAACAAGCAAAAATCATCAAGAGAAACTTAGGCTCAATGAAAAACTTCATAGAAGCTTCCATTCGGCCGGGTTGTAATGGGGCTTGGTAAAGACAATAAGGCGTGGAAAATATTTGGCTATGTGGTGCTAATAATATCCGGGAATCAAAGACTCCTAAAAACTCACACAACACCAAAACTCTCATAAAACAACCAAACTCATTCTTCATTATGCACACTCTCTTTACTCACCCAATATATCCTAGAAATTCTCATAAGAAATAAAAGAATCTATGACTTTATCTATAAACACATATGCACTTCAAACTTCTTTCTTTTCTCTTCTTTTTCTTTTTTTTTCTTTCTCTTGCCCCCTCGTTAACGAGCCCACTTCAGGGTCGTCAACGATCCTCATCGTGTATTCTTCCATCAAATAACTTCATTTTTGTGCATTTTTTTTCTAGAGATATTTCTTATTACAAGTAAAACAAAAGACTTTCAATCTACCCTTCCCAACAATTCCCCAATCACACCAAGCAATATATGTCACCTCTCCTTGATACTCAACAAAAATACCTCTCCAATCTAAGTCCTAATCCCCGAATAGGGTCAAGCTTATCTCGGCTAGGGAAAATTTTGTGGAGCTAAAAATAAAGGCTTCAGGCTAGAATTGGTTATCAAAAAGAAGAATCATGTAAAGGTAGATAAGGAATAATAGGGCTCATAAAAATAAGTTCTCCATCATATGATTTTCACAAGTAATGAACTAAAAATCCCATACGGGTCTCAAGAAATAGATAACCATCACAATTCCAAGAGATAATATGCATAAGGAGAGTAAATCACACAAGAAAAGAAGAGGGATTTTTAATGTTCTCCCTATAAGGCCAAAAATAACTCACTAGGTAACAATTTGTTGGATTGCATCACTTATGCTATAAAGAATATGTGCTCAATTTCATCAAATGCTATCTTCTTCTAAAAACAATTTCAAGTTAAAGATTCCGGCTATACTAGACATGCTTGCAAGGAATTATATGATTAAGCTAGCAACTACTATCATAGAACCTAAGAAAGGGATATCTATCAATTCTAAAACTCTTTTTTTTTTAATTATTATTTTTTTAATTATTTATATTTTTTATATTATTTTTTATATTATTCTAAACTACTCAAAACACATAAACACATAAGACAACAAGTTTTCTATTTTCTCCCAGCCCATACTTAAAATTACAGTGTCCCCACTGTAAGGAAAATAAGAAGAAGGAAAAGAAATAGAAAAGAAAACAAACAAAGAAAGATAAAAATAAGAAAAAGAAAAAGATAAAAACTTACAAAGTCTCAAAAGTGGAAAACAAGGAAAAACTGCATCTTCAGGCTGAATCACTAGTTTGGTGGAGGAAAGTAGTGCTCAAAGTTGCCCATGAAATCGTACATCGTCCTCCAACGCACTTTTCCTTGCTAAAACCTACAAAATACACAAAATAGAGTAGCTTCCATACTTCTTATGAAAATATGCAAAACTATCCAAAAACACACTAAACTAAACCTAAACTAATCAAAACTAAACCTAATAAACAAAGAAATCCTACTAAAAACTATACTAAAAACATGAACATCACATAACTATGCCGGGTTTCAACCCCGACCCTAGAAAAGAAGACTACTCACTACTCATAACTAAGAAACAAATAAATTCAACAAAAGTGATCATTGCAAACAAAACACTACTCAAATTAATAAGAAATATTGTCTTACAGAAATTCAAAAGAAACCGAGAAAACACAAAACACCGAATCGAAACCACGACTAACGACCCCGGTAACTCTCGTCCACCGAGCTCTCAATCTTGACTTCCGACTCGTCTCTCTCTCTCTCTCTCGGCTCTTCCTCTTCTCTACTCCTTCCCTCCTTCTCCCCCTTTCTAGACTAATAAGAGGGCTATTTATACTAATAAGGCTATAAAATAGAAAAGGCTAAAAGATAAAAACTTTCCTAAAAAGATAGAAATTAACCCTAAAAGATAGAAAAAAAATCTAGAAAGATAACAAGACCTAAAATACATAATATAATAACCCAAAAATTCATAAAAAATACTTTACCGACACGGAAATAAATTCCCGCACAGGATCGGTAAGTCACAAAATTAAACTCTCGAAAACTCTATCTCGTAACCTCGTTAACGAGCCCTCACAGCCTCGTTAACGAGCCTGGGATTGGTTTCTTCAACACTTCTTCTTCAAAAACTTAGACTTCGACTTCTTCATCTTGCATTCTTCCGTCCTTTATTATATCATTCCAAAATTCAGCTCCAAATAGCACCTTTCCTTACTAAAACCTACAAAAAGACACAAAACAGAGTAGCTTCCATACTTTTCACAAAATATGCAAAACTATCCAAAAACACACAAAACTAATCCTAAACTTACTAAAACTAAGCCTAACAAACTAAGAAAACATACTAAAAACTATACTAAAAACACGAACATCAAAATACCCCATACTTAGACTTGCTTGTTCTCAAGCAATCTCTAAACATAAAATCAAAACCAAACAAACATACTCATCAAGACATAGCCATCTTCTAAAAACAACATCGACACATAGAAAAATAACAAATGATTATAAATGTAATCACACATATATGCAGCAAATAAACATAAGAAAACACAATCCAACCTCACAAGGATAATGTGTTTCGCTCAACTCTCAAGTGTTTAAGCTTATAAATATATCTCTCAACTCATCTTATATACAAAAACTCATAGAAATTGGAACTTATATCACCAAACTCTCCACCCAAGATTTGTCAAAACAAGCAAAAAAACATCAAGAGAACTTAGGGGGCTCAATGAAAAACTTCATAGAAGCTTCCATTCGGCCGGGTTGTAATGGGGCTTGGTAAAGACAATAAGGCGTGGAAATATTTTGATTTGTGGTGCTAATAATATCCGGGAATCAAAGACTCCTAAAAACTCACATTTACACAAAACACTCATAAAAACAATAACCAAACTTACTCTCATTTATGCACTTTTCATCACTCACCCAATATATCCTAGAAAGTCTTATAAAAACAAAAAGAATCTCTGATATATCTATTAAACATAAATGCACTTCAAACTTCTTCTTCTTCTTTCTCTTTATTTCTTTCTCGCTGCCTCGTTAACGAACCACTTCAGGGTCGTTAACGAACTTCATCGTGTATTCTTCCTCTTTCTTAACAACTTCCTTTTGTGCATCTCTTTTTTTTCAAGAGATCTTTCTTTTTACAACTTAAAAACAAGAGACTTCCAATCTACCTTTCCCAATAATCCCTTAATTTCAAACCAAACATAATATTGCTCTCAACAAAACATACCTCTCCAACCTAAGTCCTAATCCCCGGAAAGGGTCAAGCTTATTTCGGCTAGGGAACAATTTTTGTGGAGCTAAAAATAAAAAGTTTCAGGCTCAAATTGGTTGTCAAAAAGAAGGATAATGTAAGGGCGGATATGGAATAATAGGGCTCATGAAATAAGTTCTCTATCATATGATCTTTCACAAGAAATGAACTATAAATCTTATACGGATCTCAAGTAATAGATAACCATCACAATTCCAAGAGATAATATGCATATAGAGAGTAAATCACACAAGAAAAGAAGAGGGATTTTTAATGTTCTCCCTATAAGGCCAAAAATAACTCACTAGGCTAATTTTTGTTGGATTGCATCACTTATGCTATAAAGTATATGTGCTCAATTTCATCAAATGCTATCTCTTCTAAAAAAAAACAATTTCATAACAAGAATCCGGCTATACTATCAAAGACATGCTTGCAAGGAATTACATGATCATGCTAGCAATTGCTATCATAGAACCTAAGAAAGGAATATCTATCAATTCTAAAACTCTTTTTTAAGATTTTTAAGATTTTTTATATTTTTTATATTTTTTCAAATTTATAGAACAAAGAACTACTTAAAACAAACAAAACACATAAGTCAAACGAGACACAAACAAGTTTTTCTACTTTCTCCCACCCCATACTTAAAATTACAGTGTCCCCACTGTAAGAAAAATAAGAAGAAAGAAAGAAATAGAAAACAAAATAAAAGAAAACAAGAAAAAGAGAAAACAAAAAACTTACAAAGTCATAAAGTAGAAAACAAGGAAACTTCTTCTTCAAGCTGAATCAATGGTTCGGTGGAGGAAAGTAGTGCTCAAAGTTCCCCATGAAGTCGTACATCGTTCTCCAGCGCTCCGCATCCTCTACTTCTCTCTGACGATGCCTCTCGTCCTCCATCGACATTCGAGCGGAATAGACGGTCTCCCATCTATCCATCCTCCTATGAATATGGTCCTGCTGAAGGTTGAGTTGCTGCATTTGTGCAGAAAGATCCTCGGCCCATGGTGGCGGCATACTCGATCCAGTGTACTCGGGTTGAGGAGGTGGTGGGTAATGCGGCTGGAAGTGGCCTTGATAAAGCACCGGGTTGTATGGCATGAGTCCATAGGAATGAGGGTCGATAGGAGACTGCGGAGGGTCGGTAGTTGTCCTCGGGGCATCGTTAACGAAGCTTGGTGCCTCGGTAGGAGCATGTGAAGAATTCTGGAAATGATCGTTAACGAGCCTGGTAGGCTCGTCAACGAGGACGTTAGTGCCCAAAACTTCTGTATCGAGGTCTTCATCCTCGAAGTTAAGCTCCTCTGTGCCTCCCTCTATGTTTGCCTCTTCCGTTTCTTCTCCAGCTTCCTCGTTATCCTCAGCTTCATCTTCATCCATTGCTTCTTCTTCTTCCTCGAATCTTGTCTCACACGGCCTAAGTGATAGCTCATCCTCCGGATTGGGCTCTAACGGGAATGCATGACCCGTCCACGCCTCGTACCAATTCGGTACATAGAGTAGCTCCAACTTGTCAAGGGTGGGTACAACAATGCGGTCTTGAACTTTTGTCTTGAATCCTCCCTCGGCTTGAATGAAAATACCGGAGCTATACCAATACTTCTTGTTGAGGAGTTGAGCATGAGCCGGCGTTTAGTGAGTAAGATCAACTCCAAGGTTTGTAGCCAAAAGACTAACGAAGTTACCACACCATACTTCCTTGGACTTGGTTGATTTCTCTATATAGTATAGCCACTCATACCCCAAATTCAAAGGGCCGGGCTCCTAAAAAAGGATAGTGCGAAGACAAGCGACTTCCGTCCTTGTTGGCCTGTTCAGCTCTCTCTTAGGCCAGAATGTAGCGGCGAGCACTCGAAGGATGATCCTGAATATGGGGTTGATGATGCTTGCCCCAGATAATGCCGTTGTGGAGGGCTCAACCTCCCCGGTGATGTAGCTCCAAGTCCTTGTCACCTTGTAGTCTTTGAGACTGTACTCTCTAGAAGGGTTTGGGAGCTCCAGAATAGCGTTGAACTCCGCCAAAGTGTACTCTCTGCTCACATTACCGAGCCTAAACCGGATGCGTCCCGCTGAAGTCTTCGTTGGAAAGTTTGTCTCCAGAGTGGCCAGGAACTCAGATGTGAGAGCTGGAAAGTGTGGTAGGGTCTCCTTCTTCAGCAAATGAGGTACACCGAGAATAGCAAAGGCCTCCTTGATATCCACATAAATCCCCGTTTGCTTGGCACTTGTCCTCGAAAACCACCGAGTGTTGTGGTCCTTGTGTAGGATGGCATTGTATCGATCCGCTTGCCCTTGAGTGCGCAAGATCACATTATCCATGTGAGGTGGAGATGGGGACCTCTGGTTCCTCCTTTTCTTTTGAGCTCGGGTAGCGACTCTGCTTGAACTTGCCATGTGATCTTCAAAACAATCATGATTTTCCAAGATAAGATCCACTCAAGATAGATAGGAAAGAGACCCCATACTTGGTCTCGAAATAACCCTCGGAATTATTCGTTAACTACCCAATTGGGTCGTTTACGAATCTGGACTGGTTTGTGAACCGTGAAGCTACGCAGGGTCGTTAACGAGCCTGGGTGGGTCGTTAACGAGCTGCCAAGAGCCAGTTCGCAGAATTCCGATGGTTATTAACTCAAAAATCAAGCCATGAATCAAGCATGCATCCTCTATAATCCTTCACTAGACACACAATCGGGTATACACACCCCATACTTGCTCAATTACCCATCCCAAACATGCTAAATTTGCCCAAAATTAACATGGTGAAAATCAAACTCAATATCTAGAACAAGAAAAATTCATGCTTTTCTTAATCAAATTTTTGCAATGGAGAATCTAGCATGAATAATCTTTCCTAGATTGAGAATCAACTAAGCACAACCAAAATTCATGAGCAAAACCCAAACATGCAAATCGGTCCTCTCTATAAACACAATCTAAATATGAAATTTCTACCCCAAAAACCATGAATCATGCAATATAGAGTTAGGGTTTAGAAATCATACCGGAAGATTGAAAAATTTGAAGAACAAGAGATCGGATTTGGGTGGTTTTAACGAGCTTGGATCTCGTCGGTGGGAAAAACGGGGTTCCTGGCTTCGGTAACGAGGGTGATTCCGACGGTCGGTGGAGTGGAGAATTCCGATCGGTGGTGAAGATCTTCGAGGGATTTGGGATTTGAGGATTTGAGAGTAGGATTTTTTTTTGAGAGTTTAGAGGGGTTAAAATAGGAGAGGGTAGAAATAGGAGGGGGGGTAGTGGCGGCGGCCAGGGTGGGTAGAAGAGGGGTAGAAGATAGAAGATAAATTAGGGTTAAATAAAACTTACCTGCCCGAGTCGGTTCGCCAAACCGGGTCGTTAACGACCCTGTGTGGGTCGTTAACGAGCTGTCGTAGCCTCCTTGAGTGATTTTCGAGCCCCCTTTTTCTGTATCTTGTTAGCTCAAAATTTATCTTATTTTTTCTATCCTAAAAACTACTAAAAAGAACTCAAAAGAAAGCTAGGAAAAAGAATTTAAAAAGAAAAGAAAAATCTAATTTATACTAAGAGCGGGTTGCCTCCCGTAAGCGCTATTTTTAACGTCGTCAGCCCGACGTACTTACCTTGGCTAGTCCGACGTTGTGAGAGCCATAGTGACTCTAATCTCTTCACCCGGGTCGGGTTGCTCGTGAAACGTTTTCAGTCGGTGGCCATTAACTTTGAAGATTACACCTTGGTTATCGATCAACTCTACCGCACCGTGAGGATAGATGTGATGAACCACGAATGGCCCACTCCATCGTGTCCTAAGCTTCCCTGGAAATAATTGGAGTCTAGAGTTGAAAAGAAGTACCTTATCGCCGACCTCATAAGTTTTGGGCACTAATTTTCGATCATGCCACCGCTTGGTGTTGCCCGACGTACTTACCTTGTAAATTTCAGCATTTTCATATGCCTTAAGCCTCAATTCTTCTAGTGCTTGCAAATCCATGAATCTTTTTGCTTCTGCCGCGTCGAGGCTCATGTTGAGCTCCTTAAGAGCCCATAATGCTTTATGCTCCATCTCAACCGGTAAATGATATGCTTTGCCATACACTAGATTATAAGGAGTGGTGCGGAGAGGCGTCTTGTATGCTGTCCTATATGCCCATAGAGCGTCATCCAATTTGGAAGACCAATCCTTCCTAGAACGGGACAGAGTCTTCTCCAATATGCTCTTTATTTGCCTGTTTGAAACTTCAACTGGCCACTGGTTTGGGGATGATATGGTGTTGCCACCCGATGTGATACCCCATACTTAGCCAAAAGTGCTTCAAAACTCCGCTCAATGAAATGAGAACCACCATCACTAATGAGGACTCTTGGAACGTCGAACCTAGGGAAAATGTTAGTCTTAATGAACTTAGCCACAGTTTTAGCGTCTTTAGTCCTTGTAGCAATGGCTTCTACCAACTTAGAGACATAATCGACCGCCACTAGGATGTACTTGTAGGGGCCCGATGCGGAAAAAGGTCCCATGAAGTCTATGCCCCATACGTCGAATAACTCGACCTCTAATATCCCGGTTAGCGGATTCTCATGTCTCCAAGTGATGTTACCTGAGCGTTGGCATCCATCACATGCTGTCACATAAGCTTGAACATCTTTGAACATGGTTGGCCAATAGAGACCACTTTGGAGAATCTTCGCTGTGGTTTTGAACCCTTTTGCATGACCTCCAGTGGGAAGTGTGTGACATTGACGGATCACGTTCTCTATCTCTTCTTCTGGGACACAGCGTCTAAAGAGGTGATCACTTCCTTGTTTAAACAAGTAAGGATCATCCCAATAGTACTGTTTTACATCGTGGAGGAACTTCCTTTTCTTTTTTGGGGATAGACCCTCGGGAATTACGCCTCCTACAAGATAGTTAGCGAAATCCGCGAACCAAGGGGCTTTTGACCCTCTAACAGTATGGATTGATAACGAAGAAGTAGAAGGAAGAGATGGAATTGAATTGAATAGAGTAGGTTCTGGTTCAGAAATCTTACCTGACCTGGTCGTCACCGGAACTGAGTGGGTCGTTAACGACCCTGGAGATATAGTATTATCCTCTGTAACGACCCCCCGTGGCTTGATAACGACCTGCCTGACGGATATGTCGATCAACCCTGGAGCTTTGCCTTCGTGATCCATGCATTCCAACCTCGGTGCCTCGTTAACGACCCTAAAGGGGTCGGTGATGAGGGTCTTGTTGAGTTCGACCTCGTTCAGCAGGAGGTGTTCGTCAGGTCTGGAATCGTTTATTGGCACCTCATTGTTGGATTCAGTGATGTGTTCGATCGGCAATCTGGATAAGTGATCTGCCACTAGGTTTTTTGCTCCCTTTTTGTCTCTTATTTCATGGTCAAATTCCTGCAGTAAGAGCATCCAACGAAGCAATCTAGGCTTGGCATCCTTTTTGGCCATTAGGTATCTAACGGCCTCATGGTCAGTATAAACAATCACTTTGGATCCAACAAAGTAGGACCGGAATTTTTCAAAGGCAAATACCACATCAAGGAACTCTTTCTCCGTTGTGGTATACTTACTCTGCGCCTCATCCAGCGTTTTACTGGCGTAGTAGATGGCGTGGAGTTTCTTGTCCTTCCGTTGTCCTAAGACTGCGCCAACTACATAGTCACTAGCATCACACATAATCTCAAAGGGTAATGTCCAATCCGGGGACTGCATAATGGGGGCGGACACGAGGGCAGCTCTTAACCTGTAAAATGCTTCAAGACATTCTGGAGACAGCTTAAACACTACATCTTATATTAGTAGGTTAGTCAAAGGTTTAGCTATCTTAGAAAAATCCTGAATAAATCGTCTGTAAAAGTCAGCATGCCCTAGAAAACACCTAATATCTCTTACAGATGAAGGAGGAGGTAGTTTTTCGATAAGCTCAATTTTTGCTTTATCTACCTCTATCCCTTTTTTAGAGACAAGATGTCCTAGTACTATCCCCTCTTGGACCATGAAATGGAACTTTTCCCAATTTAACACAAGATTGGTTTCTTCACATCTTTTAAGAACACGTGTAAGGTTAGCAAGACAGGTATCAAATGAAGAACCATAAACAGAAAAGTCATCCATAAAAACCTCTACAATCTCCTCTATCATATCCGAAAAAATGGCCATCATACACCTTTGAAAGGTGGCAGGGGCATTGCAAAGCCCGAATGACATTCTTTTGTAGGCAAAGGTTCCATAGGGACATGTAAAGGTTGTCTTCTCCTAATCATCAGGATGAATGGGAATCCGCCAAAAACCGCTATAGACATCTAAATAACAGAAATAATCATGCTGGGCTAAGCGTTCTAACACCTGATCAATGAAAGGAAGCGGAAAATGATCTTTTCTTGTAGCACTATTAAGCTTCCTATAATCAATGCACATCCTCCAACTGGTGGTGGTCCTAGTTGGGATAAGCTCCCCCTTTTCATTTTCTATGACAGTCATACCCCCTTTTTTCGGGACTACATGGACCGGACTCACCCATTGGCTATCCGATATAGGAAATATGATCCCAGCATCAAGTAATTTAATGATTTCCTTTTTGACCACATCCTTCATGTTAGGATTTAACCTACGTTGATGCTCTATAGTGGGTTTATGATTATTCTCCATGTATATCCTATGCATGCACAGGGAGGGAGATATGCCAGTTATATCATCTAGGGAGTATCCTATGGCTTTCCTATGCATCTTAAGCACATTCAGCAGCTTTTCTACTTCCTCATCTTTTAATTTAGCATTAATGATGACAGACAAGGTAGAATTAGGACCAAGGAATTCATACCTGAGGGAATCCGGAAGAGGTTTGAGTGTTGGAGAAGGTTCAGCTGGGATTAGAATCGGTTCTTCTGGCTCCGTCTTCAACACTTCTTCAAGATATTCAAATGCTGAAATTTCATTGTCTTCTAGCAGGGTCGTTAACGATGTTGATGGGGTCGTTAACGAGCTTGCTTCTTCTGCCAGGAGAATCGGTAACGAGGTTGGGGAGCTTTTTACCGAAATTGCAGAGGTTATTTCTGCCCATCTTTGACCTGAAAATTCATCATTTGACTTCACTCTTCCAACGGGGTCTCCACATTCGATGATCTTATTGTGGGTGTAGAGCATCTTGACTTCGACTCTATCGGTCTCTTTCATTGACTGTTTGAACCGGAATTCTATTACCTCATCCCCAATTTCGAAAGTTAGGAGTCCCCTCCTAACATCAATTATGGCTCCAGCTGTGGCGAGGAACGGTCTCCCTAAGATAATAGGCACAACCGGATCTTCGGGCATTGCCATAACAATAAAATCATTTGGAACAAAGAATTTGCCCACTTGAACCAGAAAGTCTTCTACTACCCCTGTTGGTTTGATGCAAGAGCCATCTACCATGTAAAGCTGCATGTTAATAGGCTCTAGTGGTCCCATATTGGCTTTAGACCAGATTGAGAGAGGGAGTAAACTGGTACTGGCTCCCAGATCACATAAAACTTTGAACTTGTGGTCGCCTATGCCAATCGTTATTGCAAACCTCCCTGGGTCTCCTAGCTTTTCTGGTAAGGCTATGGATCGGACTTCATCCTGCAGCTCTGTAATGGATCTTTTCCTGCTAAGAATATCTTTCAAAAATTTTGTGTAAGCCGGCATTTTGCTTAGGGCATCTGCGAATGGGATGAAAATAATAATGCCCTGAAGAATCTTTACGAAACGCTTGAACTTACTCTCAGTAGAGTCCACAGATTTCTTAGTGGGAAAGGGAAGAGATTTCACCATCCTTGGAACCAAGTTAGGCTCGAGAGGTGAAGTTACCGGGTCGACACTAGGATCGTTAGGTATGCTTGGTGGATCGTTACCGACCCTAATGGGGTCGTTAACTACCCTGGGATTGAGAGGAGGGCTCGATTTAGAATACTTACTTGGACTAGGATCATTAGGTACCCTCGGAGCCTCGTCACCATGGTATGCTTGTTCGGTAATTGCCCTTCCTGGCTCGTTACCGAGGGGAACCGTGGTGTCCTCTTCCTTCTTGTCCTTAGCTTGAACATGCTCCGGCAGTGTCTTTCCGCTCCTAAGGTGTACCGCTGCTATTTGTCCTTTAGGATTCTCTTCGGGACGGCCCCGAAGTTGCCCATGTGGCCTCGGAATCTGTGCAGCAAGGTTTCCTAATTGGGAATCGACATTCTTCTTCCATACATCGAACTCTCCCCATCTTTTATTTTGGTGGTTAAGGTTAACTTGAACTTCATTGACCTTGTTGTGGACTCCATTGATGCTTTCCTGTAACCCTTGTACCCAAGATGGTGGCTCCTGATGGCCTGCAGGTCGATAAGGCGCAGGACGTCTATCCGATGGAGGTGCTACATAGTTTGGATTTGGATTTTGATTGCCCCATGTCTGATAATTGTTCGACCTATCAAAATTACTAGGCTGGTTTCTGTATGGGCCTCTCATGTAATTCATCTCAGCAATTGTCTCAGCGGCTCTTACCTGCTCTATGTTAGTGCAAGCAGAAGTACTATGGGCAGAAGAACCACACTCTTGACAAGATTGAGAAGATTTCAGAAAACTTACCTGCTTCTTCAGGCGGTTGACCTCGTCTAGTAGAAACTGATTTTTAACGTCAGGGTCAACTTCTTCTCGGTTAGGCACGTAGAGACGTTTCTGAGGCTGGGGGTCTGCTGGGTTCCATACATGGCATCATAATTGGACAGCTTATCCAGCAATTCCCATGCAGCTGTAGGGTCCATCTCTATAAAACCGCAGGCTGTATTCGTGTTGATGCGGTTCTTGGTCTCTGCGTTGATACCCTGGAAAAAGATTTCTTGAAGAACATATGAAGGTTGCCCATGAGTGGGGCATTGTCTAAGCATCTCCTTAAATCTTTCCCATGTTTCAACAAAAGTTTCATTAGGCAGCTGGTGATAGGAGGTGATGCGTTTCCTCAGCTCCGTTGTCTTGGCAGGAGGGAAGAACTTTGTAAGAAATTGATCATACAAGTTTTTCCAAGTCCTGATAGACTTAGAAGGTAAGCTCTCCAACAAGCTCAGGGCCTTTCCAGCAAGAGACCACCTGAAAGCTTTTAATAGAACATATTCAAGCGAGACACCTTCAGCAGCTATGGTGTCACATAAATCAAGAAAATTTCTAAAATGCTCCATAGGGCACTCAGTAGGTTTCCCTTCAAACTGAGCCCGTTTAATTAAGGACATAAATTGAGACTTGATCTCAAAGGGTTTCTCTATCTCCGGAAGCACGATTGGGGACTCTGGCACCCTCAGTTCTGGATGCATGTACTGTTTGGCATTCCTCGGATAGGCGTTCAGCTCTTCCAGTAGACGAGCATTGGTAGCCTGTTGACGCTCAGCCTCGGCAGCAGCGCCTTCTTTCTCAGTTTTCAATGCCTCCATCTGTGTTTGGAGGACTTCTAGCTGACGAGCCAGCTCTTCAGGTGTGGCCATGGCTCGGTTCTCTTGGCGTCTATGGTGCAGGGAACGTTCAGGTTCTGAATAATAACCAGCGTTGTCGAATTCGAGCCTTCGACGTCCTACCGGCATACGTTGAGAAAATAGACAAAGAAAACAAAAGTTAAAAACAAAAACTGGGTCGGGCTATTCCCAGACCCACAGATAAACAAACAAACTCGTTGCTTCCCCGGCAACGGCGCCAATTTGTTGAGAGGGTTTCTTGACAACAAATAAATTTATATCAAGACCCCGCTGTTGTATAGCAGAGTCAGATTCGTTCCACGCACTGTTCTAAAAATCCCTTCTAGGCCCCGTCTAGGCCCTGCCTAGGCGCTACAAGGTCCTAGCCCGCCTAGCCGTCCAGACCACCTAGGCACCCGTCTAGGACCGCCTAGGCCACCATTCAGGCCGTCTAGGCGCTAGGCGGTCCCTCTCCGCCCAGCTCTCGCCTAGTGTTTTTTAGAACATTGGTTCCACGAGAAGCAAGGTTGTTTGTTTATCGACTCCTAATAACAAAAATCAAACAAAAACAAGCAAACACCCACAAGCAGCCTCGTTAATGACGTTGTCAGGGTCGTTAACGAACCACCGCAAACAAAGGACTAAAAATAACGACCTAAACAGATTCGGTACCGAGGCTATGAACTCAGTAACAAATATTACTTAAGAAAATTCAAATAAAAACAAAGATCTAGGATAAGGGTTACCACAACATAGTCATGCATAAAAAACTCGTAAGAAGATAAGATCATGCCTTTAAATAGATAAATTCATCAACTTTCATTGACTAGCCAGTAAATTAATCTACTTTCATAAACTAATTCACTCAATTGCTTGTTTTGGATCTAAAGCTTAAAACTTTCGTATTCAAACAATATCAACCTTCAAGTCTATAACTTTCTCTCTCAATCAAGTTAAAAACTCAAATTACCTCGACTTTCATCTAGGTCTAAGCACAACAAACAATCTCAAAAATAGATAAAAGGCATTCAATACATAATCTTACTCATTAAACCATGCATAACTATGCCGGGTTTCAGTCCCGACCCTAGAAAAGAAGACTACTCACTACTCATAACTAAGAAACAAATAAATTCAACAAAAGAGATCATTGCAAACAAAACACTACTCAAATTAATAAGAAATATCGTCTTACAGAAATTCAAAAGAAACCGAGAAAACACAAAACACCGAATCGAAACCACGACTAACAACCCCGGTAACTCTCGTCCACCGAGCTCTCAATCTTGACTTCCAACTCGTCTCTCTCTCTCTCTCTCGGCTCTTCCTCTTCTCTACTCCTTCCCTCCTTCTCCCCCTTTCTAGACTAATAAGAGGGTTATTTATACTAATAAGGTTGTAAAATAGAAAAGGCTAAAAGATAAAAACTTTCCTAAAAAGATAGAAATTAACGCTAAAAGATAGAAGCAAAATCTAGAAAGATAACAAGACCTAAAATACATAATATAATAACCCAAAAATTCATAAAAAATACTTTACCGACACGGAAATAAATTCCCGCACAGGATCGGTAAGTCACAAAATTAAACTCTCGAAAACTCTATCTCGTAACCTCGTTAACGAGCCCTCACAGCCTCGTTAACGAGCCTGGGCTTGGTTTCTTCAACACTTCTTCTTCAAAAACTTAGACTTCGACTTCTTCATCTTGCATTCTTCTGTCCTTTATAATATCACTCTAAAATTCAGCTCCAAATAGCACCTTTCCTTACTAAAACCTACAAAATGAAACAAAACGGAGTAGCTTCCATACTTTTCACGAAATATGCAAAACCTCGTTGATGCTCTATAGTTTGTTTGTTCCAAACTACACAAGACAGTGTAGGGAATCATGACAAGGGCTGGAGTAATTTGATCTTTTGGTAGATTGAGAGGATTACATAACAATTGGGAGGGTGTACCTCTATAATTCCTGACAGCAACAACCACGGTTCTTGAAATGGGTTGTGCAAAACCCCACATGAATTTAGAAATAAAATTTAGATTAGGGATTATATTAGTAGCAAAATGACACTTAACTTTTATAAATAGCTCAAGTTTAAAGGGATTGTTAATAGAAGAGAAAAGGGCATAGTACCAGAACATGCAACAGGGTTTCTCCGGCCAAGCGAGTAGATTTAAGGGGATAGGGACAAAGAAAGGTATTACCCGATTCAAGAAGACATTAAAGAGATTGCAGAGGAGAAGTGAAAGGCGCCAATCAAAGGGATAGCATGCGCCGGTCGGGACCGCCTAAACCACACAACACCACCACCACCACCTCCGAGAGACAACCCCCATCCCAGCAAGCCAAATACCACATCCATTCCGCAAAAACACAACCCAGATGCATCGCCAGCACCACCACGAATCTTTGCCACCATGAGCGACTCCCTGAGAGAACTTCGGAGTGACCGGGGGGGCTATCGACCAAGCAGAATTAGTGAACCTAACTGCGTCCCATTGGACGGCTTGAGCATTTTGTAGTCCGCCTTTAGAGAAAGCGATGAGCTCCCCGACAAGACGTGCACCGCAAGGGGACCGCAACACGGGCAAAGCGCCAAGCCCCGACGAGCAAGAGCGGCGCCAACAACTTGAGAATGGCGAACTCCACAGGACCCTAATCGGATAGGAAGAGGCGTTTGTTGTGCGGGAGTTGAAAGACTCGTGGATTCGTTTTTTATCCCACTCCACAATCAAGTACAGAGGGGCCAACATAGGTGATGATTTTTGCCCCAATTGCACGCACAAGGGCAGGCTTGCACGGCCGCGGTCACCGACGACCAGCAAGAGAGAGAGGATCCAGAAAATCCTCCGAGAACCGGATAGGGCGACGATTTTTCGCGGCTTAAACTGCTGAATTTTTGTCAAAGGCGAAGGGATTACGGTGTTTTCCCTCAACTGTGTTTGGATCTTGACCGGATTTGTGGTCTTTGTGGTCGAAGACAAGGCGGATACGGTGGAGTGTGGAGGCGGCGGCATGGTGAACTAGGGTTAGGAGCGGGGATAAGAAAATGAAGGGTGGGCGCGTGTTGCGCGTTCTTCGGGTATCTATTATTGTGGTGGTTCTTTTAATATGGGTAACTCATCATCAATTTGTCATAAATTGTAATCAAATGCGTTGATGATAATTTTTTGATGACAAAAAGTATAATAAAGGTAAAAAGTGCCATTAAAAAGTCATGATGACAACTTTTTTATAACAAAAATTATCATCAAAGACCGAGGCGAAGAAATGACCCCTGATGATTGCGTGGAAAAAATTGTTGAGAATACCCGTATTCGCCTTAAAGGGAAATTGAAGATCAAGACGAGAAGAGAGGCTGGCCGGATGGCGATGCTTCGTACTTGCTAACCTGCTTGTCTGTCTTTTTTCTTTCCACTGATTCGTGTAACGATTGAACTCTCAGCACTGAGATTTGCTTAGTAATTTTGTAAATCCCCTCTTTTGGAATATATTAACCTTTTCCAAAAAAAATTATCATCAAAGACATTCAACCACATAAAAAAACCCGTCATCACACATAAAAAATAAAGTTGACATCAAATATCTATCATCACATTTAATTTTTTTAGTATCATCAAATATGTGTCATCGCATATAACTTTTTAGTGTCATCATTCAAAGTCATCAAATATGTGTCATCACATAAGTTTTTTTTCTAGTGTCATCACTATCATCACTGTCATTAGTTTTTTTCACAAGTTGTCAACAAATTCCTCGATGACAATTTTTTGATGACAAAAAGTGTAATAAGAGGAAAAAAGTGTCAACAAAATGTCTTAACGTAAACTTTTTGATGACAAAAAGTAACATCAAATGCATTCAACCAATCACAAGTTGTCACCAAATATCTATCATCACGTTTAATTTTTTAGTGTCATCAAATATGTATCATCACATATAACTTCAAACGTAGACCAAATATGTGTCATCACCAAAAACGTGTCATCACAAATTATAGTTTTTTAGTGTCATCATCAAAAAAACTGTCATCACAAATTATAATTTTTTTCTAGTGTCATCAGGTTTATTTTTTTTAGTGTCATCAAATATGTGTCATCACATATAATTTTTTAGTATCATCTTTCAAAGTGTCATCAAATATATGTCATCACGTATGATTTTTTTCGTAAATTGTCATCACTTTTTCATAAGTTGTCATCAACTATCATCACAAATGTCATATCTACTTGATGATGGTTCGATTGTCATCAATCGAACCATGAAACTATTACACCACCGAGAAGGAGTTGTTGGCAATGGTGTTTACAATGGAGAAGTTTCGATCTTACTTGTTGGGGACAAAGGTGATTGTTTACTGTTGAGAGGGTTTCTTGACAACAAATAAATTTATATCAAGACCCCGCTGTTGTATAGCAGAGTCAGGTTCGTTCCACGAGAAGCAAGGTTGTTTGTTTATCGACTCCTAATAACAAAAATCAAACAAAAACAAGCAAACACCCACAAGCAGACTCGTTAACGACGTTGTCAGGGTCGTTAACGAACCACCGTAAACAAAGGACTAAAAATAACGACCTAAACAGATTCGGTACTGAGGCTATGAACTCAGTAACAAATATTACTTAAGAAAATTCAAATAAAAACAAAGATCTAGGATAAGGGTTACCACAACATAGTCATGCATAAAAAACTCATAAGAATATAAGATCATGCCTTTAAATAGATAAATTCATCAACTTTCACTGACTAGCCAGTAAATTAATCTACTTTCATAAACTAATTCACTCAATTGCTTGTTTTGGATCTAAAGCTTGAAACTTTCATATTCAAACAATATCAACCTTCAAGTCTATAACTTTCTCTCTCAATCAAGTTAAAAACTCAAATTACCTCGACTTTCATCTAGGTCTAAGCACAACAAACAATCTCAAAAATAGATAAAAGGCATTCAATACATAATCTTACTCATTAAACCATGCATAACTATGCCGGGTTTCAACCCCGACCCTAGAAAAGAAGACTACTCACCACTCATAACTAAGAAACAAATAAATTCAACAAAAGAGATCATTGCAAACAAAACACTACTCAAATTAATAAGAAATATCGTCTTACAGAAATTCAAAAGAAACCGAGAAGCACAAAACACCGAATCGAAACCACGACTAACAACCCCGGTAACTCTCGTCCACCGAGCTCTCAATCTTGACTTCCAACTCGTCTCTCTCTCTCTCTCTCTCGGCTCTTCCTCTTCTCTACTCCTTCCCTCCTTCTCCCCCTTTCTAGACTAATAAGAGGGTTATTTATACTAATAAGGCTGTAAAATAGAAAAGGCTAAAAGATAAAAACTTTCCTAAAAAGATAGAAATTAACGCTAAAAGATAGAAGCAAAATCTAGAAAGATAACAAGACCTAAAATACATAATATAATAACCCAAAAATTCATAAAAAATACTTTACCGACACGGAAATAAATTCCCGCACAGGATCGGTAAGTCACAAAATTAAACTCTCGAAAACTCTATCTCGTAACCTCGTTAACGAGCCCTCACAGCCTCGTTAACGAGCCTGGGCTTGGTTTCTTCAACACTTCTTCTTCAAAAACTTAGACTTCGACTTCTTCATCTTGCATTCTTCTGTCCTTTATAATATCACTCTAAAATTCAGCTCCAAATAGCACCTTTCCTTACTAAAACCTACAAAATGAAACAAAACGGAGTAGCTTCCATACTTTTCACGAAATATGCAAAACCTCGTTGATGCTCTATAGTTTGTTTGTTCCAAACTACACAAGACAGTGTAGGGAATCATGACAAGGGCTGGAGTAATTTGATCTTTTGGTAGATTGAGAGGATTACATAACAATTGGGAGGGTGTACCTCTATAATTCCTGACAGCAACAACCACGGTTCTTGAAATGGGTTGTGCAAAACCCCACATGAATTTAGAAATAAAATTTAGATTAGGGATTATATTAGTAGCAAAATGACACTTAACTTTTATAAATAGCTCAAGTTTAAAGGGATTGTTAATAGAAGAGAAAAGGGCATAGTACCAGAACATGCAACAGGGTTTCTCCGGCCAAGCGAGTAGATTTAAGGGGATAGGGACAAAGAAAGGTATTACCCGATTCAAGAAGACATTAAAGAGATTGCAGAGGAGAAGTGAAAGGCGCCAATCAAAGGGATAGCATGCGCCGGTCGGGACCGCCTAAACCACACAACACCACCACCACCACCTCCGAGAGACAACCCCCATCCCAGCAAGCCAAATACCACATCCATTCCGCAAAAACACAACCCAGATGCATCGCCAGCACCACCACGAATCTTTGCCACCATGAGCGACTCCCTGAGAGAACTTCGGAGTGACCGGGGGGGCTATCGACCAAGCAGAATTAGTGAACCTAACTGCGTCCCATTGGACGGCTTGAGCATTTTGTAGTCCGCCTTTAGAGAAAGCGATGAGCTCCCCGACAAGACGTGCACCGCAAGGGGACCGCAACACGGGCAAAGCGCCAAGCCCCGACGAGCAAGAGCGGCGCCAACAACTTGAGAATGGCGAACTCCACAGGACCCTAATCGGATAGGAAGAGGCGTTTGTTGTGCGGGAGTTGAAAGACTCGTGGATTCGTTTTTTATCCCACTCCACAATCAAGTACAGAGGGGCCAACATAGGTGATGATTTTTGCCCCAATTGCACGCACAAGGGCAGGCTTGCACGGCCGCGGTCACCGACGACCAGCAAGAGAGAGAGGATCCAGAAAATCCTCCGAGAACCGGATAGGGCGACGATTTTTCGCGGCTTAAACTGCTGAATTTTTGTCAAAGGCGAAGGGATTACGGTGTTTTCCCTCAACTGTGTTTGGATCTTGACCGGATTTGTGGTCTTTGTGGTCGAAGACAAGGCGGATACGGTGGAGTGTGGAGGCGGCGGCATGGTGAACTAGGGTTAGGAGCGGGGATAAGAAAATGAAGGGTGGGCGCGTGTTGCGCGTTCTTCGGGTATCTATTATTGTGGTGGTTCTTTTAATATGGGTAACTCATCATCAATTTGTCATAAATTGTAATCAAATGCCTTGATGATAATTTTTTGATGACAAAAAGTATAATAAAGGTAAAAAGTGCCATTAAAAAGTCATGATGACAACTTTTTTATAACAAAAATTATCATCAAAGACCGAGGCGAAGAAATGACCCCTGATGATTGCGTGGAAAAAATTGTTGAGAATACCCGTATTCGCCTTAAAGGGAAATTGAAGATCAAGACGAGAAGAGAGGCTGGCCGGATGGCGATGCTTCGTACTTGCTAACCTGCTTGTCTGTCTTTTTTCTTTCCACTGATTCGTGTAACGATTGAACTCTCAGCACTGAGATTTGCTTAGTAATTTTGTAAATCCCCTCTTTTGGAATATATTAACCTTTTCCAAAAAAAATTATCATCAAAGACATTCAACCACATAAAAAAACCCGTCATCACACATAAAAAATAAAGTTGACATCAAATATCTATCATCACATTTAATTTTTTTAGTATCATCAAATATGTGTCATCGCATATAACTTTTTAGTGTCATCATTCAAAGTCATCAAATATGTGTCATCACATAAGTTTTTTTTCTAGTGTCATCACTATCATCACTGTCATTAGTTTTTTTCACAAGTTGTCAACAAATTCCTCGATGACAATTTTTTGATGACAAAAAGTGTAATAAGAGGAAAAAAGTGTCAACAAAATGTCTTAACGTAAACTTTTTGATGACAAAAAGTAACATCAAATGCATTCAACCAATCACAAGTTGTCACCAAATATCTATCATCACGTTTAATTTTTTAGTGTCATCAAATATGTATCATCACATATAACTTCAAACGTAGACCAAATATGTGTCATCACCAAAAACGTGTCATCACAAATTATAGTTTTTTAGTGTCATCATCAAAAAAACTGTCATCACAAATTATAATTTTTTTCTAGTGTCATCAGGTTTATTTTTTTTAGTGTCATCAAATATGTGTCATCACATATAATTTTTTAGTATCATCTTTCAAAGTGTCATCAAATATATGTCATCACGTATGATTTTTTTCGTAAATTGTCATCACTTTTTCATAAGTTGTCATCAACTATCATCACAAATGTCATATCTACTTGATGATGGTTCGATTGTCATCAATCGAACCATGAAACTATTACACCACCGAGAAGGAGTTGTTGGCAATGGTGTTTACAATGGAGAAGTTTCGATCTTACTTGTTGGGGACAAAGGTGATTGTTTACTGTTGAGAGGGTTTCTTGACAACAAATAAATTTATATCAAGACCCCGCTGTTGTATAGCAGAGTCAGGTTCGTTCCACGAGAAGCAAGGTTGTTTGTTTATCGACTCCTAATAACAAAAATCAAACAAAAACAAGCAAACACCCACAAGCAGACTCGTTAACGACGTTGTCAGGGTCGTTAACGAACCACCGTAAACAAAGGACTAAAAATAACGACCTAAACAGATTCGGTACTGAGGCTATGAACTCAGTAACAAATATTACTTAAGAAAATTCAAATAAAAACAAAGATCTAGGATAAGGGTTACCACAACATAGTCATGCATAAAAAACTCATAAGAATATAAGATCATGCCTTTAAATAGATAAATTCATCAACTTTCACTGACTAGCCAGTAAATTAATCTACTTTCATAAACTAATTCACTCAATTGCTTGTTTTGGATCTAAAGCTTGAAACTTTCATATTCAAACAATATCAACCTTCAAGTCTATAACTTTCTCTCTCAATCAAGTTAAAAACTCAAATTACCTCGACTTTCATCTAGGTCTAAGCACAACAAACAATCTCAAAAATAGATAAAAGGCATTCAATACATAATCTTACTCATTAAACCATGCATAACTATGCCGGGTTTCAACCCCGACCCTAGAAAAGAAGACTACTCACCACTCATAACTAAGAAACAAATAAATTCAACAAAAGAGATCATTGCAAACAAAACACTACTCAAATTAATAAGAAATATCGTCTTACAGAAATTCAAAAGAAACCGAGAAAACACAAAACACCGAATCGAAACCACGACTAACAACCCCGGTAACTCTCGTCCACCGAGCTCTCAATCTTGACTTCCAACTCGTCTCTCTCTCTCTCTCTCTCGGCTCTTCCTCTTCTCTACTCCTTCCCTCCTTCTCCCCCTTTCTAGACTAATAAGAGGGTTATTTATACTAATAAGGCTGTAAAATAGAAAAGGCTAAAAGATAAAAACTTTCCTAAAAAGATAGAAATTAACGCTAAAAGATAGAAGCAAAATCTAGAAAGATAACAAGACCTAAAATACATAATATAATAACCCAAAAATTCATAAAAAATACTTTACCGACACGGAAATAAATTCCCGCACAGGATCGGTAAGTCACAAAATTAAACTCTCGAAAACTCTATCTCGTAACCTCGTTAACGAGCCCTCACAGCCTCGTTAACGAGCCTGGGCTTGGTTTCTTCAACACTTCTTCTTCAAAAACTTAGACTTCGACTTCTTCATCTTGCATTCTTCTGTCCTTTATAATATCACTCTAAAATTCAGCTCCAAATAGCACCTTTCCTTACTAAAACCTACAAAATGAAACAAAACGGAGTAGCTTCCATACTTTTCACGAAATATGCAAAACCTCGTTGATGCTCTATAGTTTGTTTGTTCCAAACTACACAAGACAGTGTAGGGAATCATGACAAGGGCTGGAGTAATTTGATCTTTTGGTAGATTGAGAGGATTACATAACAATTGGGAGGGTGTACCTCTATAATTCCTGACAGCAACAACCACGGTTCTTGAAATGGGTTGTGCAAAACCCCACATGAATTTAGAAATAAAATTTAGATTAGGGATTATATTAGTAGCAAAATGACACTTAACTTTTATAAATAGCTCAAGTTTAAAGGGATTGTTAACAGAAGAGAAAAGGGCATAGTACCAGAACATGCAACAGGGTTTCTCCGGCCAAGCGAGTAGATTTAAGGGGATAGGGACAAAGAAAGGTATTACCCGATTCAAGAAGACATTAAAGAGATTGCAGAGGAGAAGTGAAAGGCGCCAATCAAAGGGATAGCATGCGCCGGTCGGGACCGCCTAAACCACACAACACCACCACCACCACCTCCGAGAGACAACCCCCATCCCAGCAAGCCAAATACCACATCCATTCCGCAAAAACACAACCCAGATGCATCGCCAGCACCACCACGAATCTTTGCCACCATGAGCGACTCCCTGAGAGAACTTCGGAGTGACCGGGGGGGCTATCGACCAAGCAGAATTAGTGAACCTAACTGCGTCCCATTGGACGGCTTGAGCATTTTGTAGTCCGCCTTTAGAGAAAGCGATGAGCTCCCCGACAAGACGTGCACCGCAAGGGGACCGCAACACGGGCAAAGCGCCAAGCCCCGACGAGCAAGAGCGGCGCCAACAACTTGAGAATGGCGACCACCACAGGACCCTAATCGGATAGGAAGAGGCGTTTGTTGTGCGGGAGTTGAAAGACTCGTGGATTCGTTTTTTATCCCACTCCACAATCAAGTACAGAGGGGCCAACATAGGTGATGATTTTTGCCCCAATTGCACGCACAAGGGCAGGCTTGCACGGCCGCGGTCACCGACGACCAGCAAGAGAGAGAGGATCCAGAAAATCCTCCGAGAACCGGATAGGGCGACGATTTTTCGCGGCTTAAACTGCTGAATTTTTGTCAAAGGCGAAGGGATTACGGTGTTTTCCCTCAACTGTGTTTGGATCTTGACCGGATTTGTGGTCTTTGTGGTCGAAGACAAGGCGGATACGGTGGAGTGTGGAGGCGGCGGCATGGTGAACTAGGGTTAGGAGCGGGGATAAGAAAATGAAGGGTGGGCGCGTGTTGCGCGTTCTTCGGGTATCTATTATTGTGGTGGTTCTTTTAATATGGGTAACTCATCATCAATTTGTCATAAATTGTAATCAAATGCCTTGATGATAATTTTTTGATGACAAAAAGTATAATAAAGGTAAAAAGTGCCATTAAAAAGTCATGATGACAACTTTTTTATAACAAAAATTATCATCAAAGACCGAGGCGAAGAAATGACCCCTGATGATTGCGTGGAAAAAATTGTTGAGAATACCCGTATTCGCCTTAAAGGGAAATTGAAGATCAAGACGAGAAGAGAGGCTGGCCGGATGGCGATGCTTCGTACTTGCTAACCTGCTTGTCTGTCTTTTTTCTTTCCACTGATTCGTGTAACGATTGAACTCTCAGCACTGAGATTTGCTTAGTAATTTTGTAAATCCCCTCTTTTGGAATATATTAACCTTTTCCAAAAAAAATTATCATCAAAGACATTCAACCACATAAAAAAACCCGTCATCACACATAAAAAATAAAGTTGACATCAAATATCTATCATCACATTTAATTTTTTTAGTATCATCAAATATGTGTCATCGCATATAACTTTTTAGTGTCATCATTCAAAGTCATCAAATATGTGTCATCACATAAGTTTTTTTTCTAGTGTCATCACTATCATCACTGTCATTAGTTTTTTTCACAAGTTGTCAACAAATTCCTCGATGACAATTTTTTGATGACAAAAAGTGTAATAAGAGGAAAAAAGTGTCAACAAAATGTCTTAACGTAAACTTTTTGATGACAAAAAGTAACATCAAATGCATTCAACCAATCACAAGTTGTCACCAAATATCTATCATCACGTTTAATTTTTTAGTGTCATCAAATATGTATCATCACATATAACTTCAAACGTAGACCAAATATGTGTCATCACCAAAAACGTGTCATCACAAATTATAGTTTTTTAGTGTCATCATCAAAAAAACTGTCATCACAAATTATAATTTTTTTCTAGTGTCATCAGGTTTATTTTTTTTAGTGTCATCAAATATGTGTCATCACATATAATTTTTTAGTATCATCTTTCAAAGTGTCATCAAATATATGTCATCACGTATGATTTTTTTCGTAAATTGTCATCACTTTTTCATAAGTTGTCATCAACTATCATCACAAATGTCATATCTACTTGATGATGGTTCGATTGTCATCAATCGAACCATGAAACTATTACACCACCGAGAAGGAGTTGTTGGCAATGGTGTTTACAATGGAGAAGTTTCGATCTTACTTGTTGGGGACAAAGGTGATTGTTTACTGTTGAGAGGGTTTCTTGACAACAAATAAATTTATATCAAGACCCCGCTGTTGTATAGCAGAGTCAGGTTCGTTCCACGAGAAGCAAGGTTGTTTGTTTATCGACTCCTAATAACAAAAATCAAACAAAAACAAGCAAACACCCACAAGCAGACTCGTTAACGACGTTGTCAGGGTCGTTAACGAACCACCGTAAACAAAGGACTAAAAATAACGACCTAAACAGATTCGGTACTGAGGCTATGAACTCAGTAACAAATATTACTTAAGAAAATTCAAATAAAAACAAAGATCTAGGATAAGGGTTACCACAACATAGTCATGCATAAAAAACTCATAAGAATATAAGATCATGCCTTTAAATAGATAAATTCATCAACTTTCACTCACTAGCCAGTAAATTAATCTACTTTCATAAACTAATTCACTCAATTGCTTGTTTTGGATCTAAAGCTTGAAACTTTCATATTCAAACAATATCAACCTTCAAGTCTATAACTTTCTCTCTCAATCAAGTTAAAAACTCAAATTACCTCGACTTTCATCTAGGTCTAAGCACAACAAACAATCTCAAAAATAGATAAAAGGCATTCAATACATAATCTTACTCATTAAACCATGCATAACTATGCCGGGTTTCAACCCCGACCCTAGAAAAGAAGACTACTCACCACTCATAACTAAGAAACAAATAAATTCAACAAAAGAGATCATTGCAAACAAAACACTACTCAAATTAATAAGAAATATCGTCTTACAGAAATTCAAAAGAAACCGAGAAAACACAAAACACCGAATCGAAACCACGACTAACAACCCCGGTAACTCTCGTCCACCGAGCTCTCAATCTTGACTTCCAACTCGTCTCTCTCTCTCTCTCACGGCTCTTCCTCTTCTCTACTCCTTCCCTCCTTCTCCCCCTTTCTAGACTAATAAGAGGGTTATTTATACTAATAAGGCTGTAAAATAGAAAAGGCTAAAAGATAAAAACTTTCCTAAAAAGATAGAAATTAACCCTAAAAGATAGAAACAAAATCTAGAAAGATAACAAGACCTAAAATACATAATGTAATAACCCAAAAATTCATAAAAAATACTTTACCGACACGGAAATAAATTCCCGCATAGGATGGGTAAGTCACAAAATTAAACTCTCGAAAACTCTATCTCGTAACCTCGTTAACGAGCCCTCACAACCTCGTTAACGAGCCTGGGCTTGGTTTCTCCAACACTTCTTCTTCAAAAACGTAGACTTCGACTTCTTCATCTTGCATTCTTCCGTCCTTTATTATATCACTCCAAAATTCAGCTCCAAATAGCACCTTTCCTTACTAAAACCTACAAAAAGACACAAAACGGAGTAGCTTCCATACTTTTCACGAAATATGCAAAACTATCCAAAAACACACAAAACTAATCCTAAACTTACTAAAACTAAGCCTAACAAACTAAGAAAACATACTAAAAACTATACTAAAAACACGAAAATCATTTACATGGATCATGCAACCCTTCGCTATTTGTTAACAAAGAAGGAGGCTAAGCCTAGGTTGATAAGATTGATCTTGTTATTAAGTGAGTTCAACATAAAGATCAAAAAAAAGAAAGGGGTTGAAAATGTAGTTGCTCATCACCTTAGTTGACTGGTCCATGAAGAGAAGAGTTGCCCAAAAGCTTTTGCCATGGAAGAGGAGTTCCCCGATAATACCTTGTTTGCGGTACAGATTGTCAAGCCTTGATATGCACACTTGGTGAATTTTCCGGTTTTAGGTGAATTTCCACCAATGTTCACAAAGGCCAAAAAAGATAAGCTACAAAGTGAAGAAAAATACTATGTATTGGATGACCCATATCTTTGGAAACACTGTTCTAACCATGTAATACGCAAGTACATCCCGGATAATGAGGTAACTTTTATCTTAACTTTTTACCATACTTATACATGGGGGGGTGGATTTTAGAGCTAAAAAGATAGCTAGGAAAGTATTGGATGCATAATTTTATTGGCCTAACATCTTTCGGGATGCTATGGCTTTTGTAAATCATGTGATCGATGCCAAAGGTCGGGAATATATCATAAAAAGAATAAGATATCCTAATCTCCCATAATTTTTTGAGATGTTTTTGATGTTTAGGGCATTGACTTTATGTGATCATTTCTAAACTCTTTTGGGAATATTTATATCTTTCTAGTGGTGGATTACGTTTCCAAATGGGTGGAAGTGAAGGCCACTTGTACTAATGATTAGGGGTGGCAAATTCTGATCCGACCCGAAATAACCGACCGAACAACCCGATTCGAGAACCGACCGCTATTCGAAAAAAATTACAAAATGAAATCTGAAACCAACCCGATCTGACCGATTCTAACTCGAACCCGAAAGCAACCCGTTTAAAAAAGCAACCCGGAGCCGATTATATCCGAAAAGACCAACCCGATACATACCCGAATCCGAGCAACCCCATCCCGATTGTACCCGAACCGGTTGTATCCGAAAACCGAAACAATCCGAACCCGATTACACCCGAAACAACCCGAACCCGATTATACCCGTGACCTGGATTATACAATAATCCAGGTCTCGGGTGTTCACGGGGTAATTTACTAAAGATTATACAATAATCTAATAGTAATGTAAAATTTAAAATATTTGTATATAATATAGCAATAAATTATGTAATTTATGAAAAAAATTAAGATCGAGCCACATATTTTAGTTGAATATATTTAAAATGTATTTTTATTATTTGTTGAGATATTTCCCCATATTTTGATTAAATTTTTTTAAATGTTAATTTCACTTGAATTGAATATTTTGAATTATTTTTTTATTGTTCTAAAGATATTAGTATGCATAAAAAATCATTTTTTATAAAATATTTACTAAGGTTATATATTTGAGTTCTTATCTTTTAGGGTTTAGGGTTTAGGGTTTAAGGTTTAGGGTTTAGGGTTTAGGGTTTAGGGTTTATGGTTTAGGGTAGGAAATCTAGCAATGATAATATAACTTATTAAAATATTTATTAAAATAGTTTTTAACATTAATTTATTAAAATTTATGTAGATATACTCATGTAGAGATTGAATCAAATGAAAATGGGGCTTATCATGAAAACTAAGAACGAATTTGGACCATCTAATTGAAACACTAAAAATGAATCTATGCCATGCTATTAAAAAAAAATAAAAAAAAATAAAAAATAAAAAAATAAAAAAATAAAAAAATATATTTTATTTTATTTTTTATTTTTTTAAGTCTTTTTACGTATGTAGAATGATATAAATCGAGTATGAACATAAGGTCATAAAACGTGAACATGCAATACTAATATGTGAACGTACTTATATTATATGAACGTATACTAAATTTTCTGAAGTTAAAATGCGGTTATATGTGAACAACCCTTGTAATAATGTGAACATGTGTATAAAATATGTGAACAGAATGTAAAATATCAAGCGTCGTGTTTTTGGCAAAAATAAGCGAAATAAAACTAATATATTTTTTTAAGAATAATCATTAAAAATTGATATAAGAAAGGATATTTTAAGAATTATATATATCTTATCTAAAAAATAATATTATCCCAAAATAAAAATAATATTTTTTTAATATATATAAATATAAATATTTAGAAATAATTTGATTAAATTTTAACTAATCAGTTTGATTTAAAAAGATGAATGATATATTTTAATATTGGAATCATTTTATATATTATTTTAACCTCCTCTTTAGTATATAGTAATGATTGAAATTATTTTAATGACTTTAGAACTACTTACCATAGCCTCATATAGTCATTGATTCCAATATTATTATTCATCACAAAAGATATATTTCTTCAATAAAATGTAAATATTTTATTTATTTATGTATATGATCTTGAAATTGTATGTGACTATAAAATTATTATTTGTGAACTGAGATCATTTTAAATTATTGGAGTATAACATCATATAATCATTAGTTGTAACATGTAATTAGTTGATTGCAATATCATAAATTTTTTTTATGAATATAAAATCTTACATATGTTTAATAGCATATAATCTTTACTTGTGATTTGTGAATATTGTATCTTATGAATTTGTAAATTGTGATCATCTATTAATTTGATTGACTTTTCCGGTCAAATATTAATTGATTTATTCTACAAGTGGTAAATTTCATCTTTAAAAACTCAATATCAAATTCAAATAGTATATTATAAATACAGCGATTCTTAATATTATCATGACCCATTCATTAAATTCATATAACTTTTATCACTTAAATAAAGTTATTTTGAACTCTTAATATCGATTTCAACCGAAATTCAATCGAGACCTAATTCAACCAAAATTTTATTTAGTCGAACACCGATTTAACCGAACCGATTCAACCGAAATCCAATTCAATTGAAATCCGATTCAATCGAAAATTGCAAAAATTGACTCAACCCGAAACCGACTAAACCGAAATCCGGATTTGCTTGACCGATTTTGACCCGATAACCCCGATGTAACCGACAATTTACACATCCGACCCGATCCGATCCGACCCGAAATACCCGATTACCGATCATACCCGTTACTAATCGAAACCTGAATGATCCGAAATATGAATAACCAAACCGAAATCCGACCGATTTACCGAATTGCCACCCCTACTAATGATTCTCGATTTGTGATAGATTTTCTGAAGGTTCACATCTTTACCAAATATGGAGTCCCGAAAGCTTTGATTAGTGATAAGGGAACCCATTTTTGTATTAAGGTGTTGAGTGCACTTTTGAAGAAGTACCATGTCACCCATAGGGTGTCCACGACATACCATCCCCAATCAAATGGTCAAGACGAAGTGTCTAATCTGGAGATCAAGTCCATCATTGAGAAGACGGTGGCACTAGATCGAAAGGATTGCAATGCTGGATTAGATGATGCACTTTTGACATACATGATGGCTTATAAAACACCAATTCAAATGTCAATATATCGGTTGTTCTTTGGTAAGGCATGTCATCTTTTAGTGGAGATTCAAGATAAAGCGTATTGGGTTGTGAAGAAGTGTGATATGCAAATCAATGAAGTGGGCGAGTTCAGGAAACTTCAACTACAAGAGCTAAAATAAATCCGACTAGAATCTTATGACAATGCATAAAATTACAAAGAGAAGACAAAAGCTTGGTATGACAAGAAAATTTGGAGGAAGAATTGCAAGGTAGATGATAAAGTGTCATTCACTATTCATCGATGACATTGAATGAGGCATAAAGAAAGTGTTACACCACTGAGAAGGAGTTGTTGGCAATGGTGTTTACAATGGAGAACTTTCGATCTTACTTGTTGGGGACAAAGGTGATTGTTTACACGGATCATGCAACCCTTCACTATTTGTTAACAAAGAAGGAGGCTAAGCGTAGGTTAATAAGATTGATCTTGTTATTAATTGATTTCAACACAAAGATCAAAAACAAGAAAGATGCTGAAAATGTAGTTTCTAATCACCTTGGTCGAATGGTCCATGAAGAGAAGGTTGCCCAAAAGCTTTTCCCATCGAAGAGGAGTTCCCCGATGATACCTTGTTTGTGGTACGGATTGTCAAGCCTTGACACACACTTGATGAATTTTCTGGTTTTAGGTGAATTTCCACCAATGTTCACAAAGGCCCAAAAAGATAAGCTAAGGAGTGAAGCAAAATACTATGTATAGGATGACCCATAGCTTTGGAAACACTGTTCTAACCATGTAATACGCAGGTACATCCCGGATAATGAGGTAACTTCTACCTTAACTTTTTACCATACTTATACATGGGGGTGAGGTGGGGGGGGGGGGCATTTTAGAGCTAAAAAGATAGCTAGGAAGGTATTGGATGCATAATTTTATTGGCCTAACCTTTAGGGATGCTTATGGCTTTTGTAAATCCTATGATTAATGCCAAAGGGGCGGGATATATCATAAAAAGAATGAGATACCCTAACCTCCCATAATTTTTTGAGATGTTTTTGATGTTTAGCGCATTTACTTTATGGGACCATTTCTAAACTCTTTTGGGAATTTTTATATCTTTCTAGTGGTGAATTACATTTCCAAATGGGTGGAAGTGAAGGCACTTGTACTGATGATTCTCGATTTGTGATATATTTTCTGAAGGTGTACATCTTTACCAAATTTGGAGTCCTGAAAGCTTCAATTAGTGATAAGGGAACCCATTTTTGTAACAAGGTGTTGAGTTCACTTTTGAAGAAGTACCATGTCACCCATAGGGTGTCCACGATATACCATCCCCAAACAAATTGTCAAGACGAAGTGTCTAATCGGGAGATCAAGTCCATCATTGAGAAGACGGTGGCATCAGATCGAAAGGACTGCAATTCTGGATTAGATGATGCACTTTGGACATACATGAAGGCTTATAAAACACCAATTGAAATGACAACATATCGGTTGGTCTTTGGTAAGGCATGTCATCTTCTTGTGGAGATTCAAGATAAAGCATATTGCGCTGTGAAGAAATGTGATATGCAATTCAATGAAGTGGGTGACTTCAGGAAACTTCAACTACAAGAGCTAGAATAAATCTGACTAGAGTCTTATGACAATGTATAGATTTACAAAGAGAAGACCAAAGCTTGGTATGACAAGAAAATTTGAAGGAAGAATTTCAAGGTTGATGATTATTTCAATGGTGTCTCAAGGTGTTTCCAAGGTAAATAGCCAAAGGTTAAAGCCTTATTTTGACAAGTTTATCAACACCATCCTAGGGGAAACGATTTTGAAAGAGCCATACCAAGAGACATGAGTTGTAATGAGTCAAGCTAATGATGTTAAACAAGCGCTTCTTGGGAGGCAACCCAAAGATTAGTCTACTTTTCCTTTTGTTTAAAAAAAGAAAAGATTTCATGCTCGGGCATCAGGTTCGATGACGCGGGCTGGCAAGATATACGACACGATTGTGTCTTGGCAACAGTGAGCATAGATGAAGTATGCAGGCTGAGACAAGGTGCAACGCGACCGCGTCATTTCAGCCATGACCACGTAATCTCGCGTGTACGCCATATATCCTGAGTTATCCCGCGTCTTTATTCTTCACACGAGCCCGCGTTCAACCTTCGTTCTCCCCCTTCCTCTTCCATACCTATACATCTTCAACCTCTTAAATCCTTCATTATCACCAAAAAATCAAGCTTCAATGCAACAAATCACCCAGATTCAAGTAAGGTTTTCTACTCTTTCTCTCAATTCATGCTTTAATTGCAACTTTTCTCAAAATTCTAGATCTAGTTTTTCATACAAAACTTAGATTTGCATGATTAAGGCCGAATTTTGCAATTTTGCTTCATGATTCCTTGTTTATTGCTCGACTCTAGGATAGTTTCGTGTTTTAAATGAGTTATTTTGTTTGTTTGAGATTAACCCTAGGTAGTCAGGAAAGAGAGTGATTAAGAGATTTTTGTTTGATTTCCTATTACCTTGTTGGTGGATTGTCCTTACTGGGACAATGAATGTGTTTATTACTTGTATTGTAGTGAGTTTTGTAGAAAATTTTGATATAAGTTTTCATGGATTGTGAAAGAAGAAGAACTACTGGAGCTTCGTCGTTCCGTTCAGCTCGTTCTTGGATTCCCCATGCTCCAAGCTCAAACCTAAAACCCTCAAACTCCAAATCTAGTATCGGTAAACTCTCCTCTCCTTCTCGAGGCTCCAAAACCTCAAGAACCCGCCCTCGCAACAATATGTAATCTCATTTCGGAATTTATGAACGTACTTTTTTTTTGGTCGGAAAAAATTTAGGGTGAGGGGATGGTGCCCCTGTCCAAGTACAGGGAAGAACCGGGCTCAGAGAGCTCTTATACAAGGGGATTTACATTTATGAACAAACTTGATTTTCTTTTGGAAAAATTGCTTAAAATAGCCTAACCTTTTATGGTTGTTGCGGTAATTAGCCTAACGTTTCAAAATTGCACAAAAAAGCCTAACCTTTTTAATAGGTTTTTAGTTTTTAGCCTCTAATTTTGATGTGGCAAAAGTCTCAGGAAACTTGATGACATGACATGTAATTAAAATCTAGGTGTGATGATGACTAGGAAATTCATGATTAGATAAGTAAAAAATACCATTTAAAAAAGCTAAAAGATAAAAAAGTTAAAAGAGAGAAACACGTTAAATTTAAAACCCGATCTTCATCTCTGCCATCTTCAAGCTTCTTCGATCACAAATCCGCCATCTTCGAGCTTCTTCTCTGTCATCTTCTTCTTCTTTTTTCATCTACCAATGTCTTCTTCTTCCATCTCCTACCCTCTTTCTTGCATAGGAAAAATCCAAAACCATCTTCTTTTGAATTCACAAACCCTAAATCTCAAAATCCAAATTTGTGAAACCTTTGGTCGATCACTAAATTTAGCTTTGGTCCAAGGGAAAGTAAGAAAGCTATGTACAGTGATGTTGGAAGGCTCAACTGTAATGTCAGCTATACTACTTTTGCAATACCATCCCGTGGGCAGGTATAATTGATAAGTCTCATTTTAGTGATTGTTTATATATCTTGTTTAGAATTCTTATACAATCCATGACTCTTGCATTAAGGGTTTGGACAACAAAGAATATTCATCAATGCTTCATCAATCATTAAAGGTGATATAATGCTGGATTCATTTCCCAAGACAACTTGGATGTTTTTGTATTGGTTTTGGAATTTGGCGGCAGTAAGTTGTTTTATTGCCTCTGCCCTTCAAATCACTTATTTTAAAGGCTCTATTTTACCCTCATTGAGGAACATAAACATGATGTTATGCATTCGTCACTAAATTTAGCTCTTATGTTACATAAGAGCTAAATTTAGTGATTGACCAGATGTCTCACAAATTTGGATTGGGATTTAGAGTTTGTGAATTAAAAGAAGATGGTTTTGGATTTCTCCTATGCAAAAAAGAGGGTAGGAGATGGAAGAAGAAGAGATTGGTAGATGAAAAAAGAAGAAGAAGGTGACAGAGAAGAAGCTCGAAGATGGCGGATTTGTGATCGAAGAAGCTTGAAGATGGAAAAGAAGAAGACCGGGTTTTGGATTTAACGTGTTTCTTCTCTTTTAACTTTTTTATCTTTTGGCTTTTTTAAATGGTATTTTTTACTTATCGATCTTAAATCATGAATTTTCTAGTCATCATCACACCTAGATTTTAATTACATGCCATGTCATCAAGTTTCATGAGACTTTTGTCACATCAAAATTAGATGCTAAAAACTCAAACCATTTAAAAAGGTTAGGCTTTTTTGTGCAATTTTTTATGACTAGTGTTTATTTCAACGTGGGCATATGCATGATGCATGATAGGCATGGTCCAAGCCAGCATATGCATGATAAACAACATGTGAAACAAGATTAGAAAACAGAAAGATACACTAAGATTTTATTTGACACTAAGATTTTAAGGGAAAGAACAGCATACATCGTTGTCATTTTTTTTTCGAGACTTTTATTAGGCAGCGGGGAAAAAAAACACAATCCTGCAGAAGAAATTACCCTACACACGTACAACTGAGGGACTCATCACACTTTGAAATGGAATTAAACAGACAATCGAATTGATCGAGGAATGAAAGAACAAATCATGAAGACGGGCGCCCCTAATGAAAGAATCAGCCAGTTCCACCAAGGACCTTCTTAAGCTTCTTAACCTGCACATCATCAAGGAAAGTAACCTTCTCGACGATCTCAGAGGGCAAGTCATTGGCAAACAGAGCGAAGTCGAGGATCTGGAGTCCCGGAAGAGGGCTGCTGAAGCTAACATAGGCAAGGGACACCCCTTTGGCAACGTTAATCTGGTAATGGAGCAGCCCTCTCGGGAACACCATTATATCCCCGACCGATAGCGTCTTGGAGTAGACCTTGTTGGCGGAGTCGATGAAGCCGGCGCAAATGCTTCCTTTGATGACGATCAGGACTTCGCTCCCTCCGGGGTGAGTGTGCATTGGCACCACGCCGCCCGGCGCAAGGTCCAGCCTCGCCATCGAGATCCCGAGCCCGTTGAGGCCCGGGAACTGGGCGGAGAAGGCAGGGGTCACCGCGGCTTTGATGATGTTGGAGGTGTTCCCGGCAGCGCCCAGGCCGGTGTAGACGAAGTCGTCGTCGGTGACCTTGTCGGGTTTCTTGCAGGAGTAGCCCGCTGGGCCGGAGGGGGCGTTGAGGTCTCCCACGCAGAAGTCTTGTGCGTTGATGATGGCGGAAGAGGCGAGGAGGGTGGCGAGAATGGCTGACAACAAGTATGCTACTCTTATCTTCATGGTTTCTTAGTTTTGGATGGATTGGATGCTCAATTGACATTTATTCGGTGTCTTTTATAGAGGCTAGCTGGTCCGGGCTTGATAACTGGATCATTTTTGAATGGCTAGTTTGGGTCGTGGCAATGCATGCATTCAAGGGAATGACAAAGTCTAGTTTTGGCAGTTAAGCATGCATGTGATCGATGTGGGGTGTGTGGTACGTCCTGCAGCAAATCTATATATGGACAATATTATGTACAACCCTTTTTGTTCGATAGTGAGAGTGAGAGTGTAAATTTAGAGAGGCACGAGATAATTTGGAATACCAAAGATAACCATGTTGGTATTCCAAATTGTATTCCAAAGTATTCCATAATATATAGGGAATTTACATGACTTTTTTCTTGATCCCCAAAGATAAGATACCTACGGAGTATATAATATAATATAAACTATAAGATTTATATTCTTAATGCTTCTCCCAAAGTATATAATCTATAATGCCTAACTTGTCAAGAAGATGTCCAAATTAATTGTAGCTTGCCAAGTGCCTCAGTAAAGATCGAGGTCAGCATGTTGCTCAGAAGTACATATGTAAATAGTAACCACTTAGCCATCCTGAATCAACACATACACGGAATGACAATCAATCTCAATATGTTTGGTGTGTTAAAGGAAAAACATGATTAGAAGAGATAAGTAAGGTAACCTGATTATCACACACGAAGTGCATGGGAGGGGAATGGGGAACTGCAAGAGAACAACATCACTCTCAACAAACAATAACAAGCCCTGACTAGGATGACCCTTAAGATAGTGAAGAACACTTAGTGTAGCATGCTAGTGATCAATAGTAAGACAGTGCATAAATTGAGCAAGTGTATCACAAAGTAACAAATATATGGTCTAGTAATGATGAGATAGACGAGATGTCCAACTAGACGTCTGTACATGTCAAGGAAATCAAATAAACCATCAGCGGGTATGGCTAATTGATGTTATTGCTTCATCAAAATAGCAGTGGGCTTAGCAGCCAAATGACTTGACCTAGAAAGAAAATCTAAGGTATATTTTCATTGAGATAGAAACAACCTAAAAGGAGAGCAACCTATTTCAATCCCAATAATATATTTAAGTGTACAAAGATCCTTCATATGAAAACAAGAGCTCAAATAACTCTTAAAATGATTGATAACAAAAGAGTCATTATCGACAATGATAAGATTCTTGGCGTAGACAACAACTTGAAGAGTAATGTTACAACGAATATAGGGAAAGAGAAAATAATCGGCCTTGTTCTATTACCAAACTAACGAACAACAATAAATAATGTAGGAAACTAGTTACACGATTCTTGATGTAAACCATAAAGAGATTTTTGCAATTTGCAAACTTGACCTGGGAGAGCCTTAGAATAACAAGAGGCAATCTCATGTAGACTTCCTTATCTAGATCACCATGAAGAAAAGTGTTATGAACACCATTTGATGGAGTTCCCAACCACGAATAGCAACTATAGATCGGAAAACCTTGACGGGGACCATTTTTGCAATAGGCACAATGGTTTCTAAATAGTCTATGCTCTTAACCTAATGATTACCAAGAACAACCTAACGTACCTTGTGAGGCTCAATAGATCTGTCAAAACTATATTTAATGTGGAATACCCATTTACAACCAATAGGGTGTTTATCGTTAGGAAGATCGACTATAATAAGTTTGATTTCGCATAAGCATAGTGTGCTCAGTGGACATGGCATTCTTCCATTTGGGGTGATGCGACACCATAGCATAAGACCCTGATTCAACATCGATATGAATAGAGGCCATGAAACCGGTGTAGTGAGCTGGTGAAAATCAAGCACGCGATTTTGTTCAATATTCGATTAAGTGTTAGAAAAAGCGAGGCTTTGATTTAATGGTTCCAAAACCGAGTCAAGTGACCGACTTCGAGTCTACGAAGTGAGTCGCAAACATGTGTCATGTCCCCGACTTGAAATGAAGACAATCTGAGAATATCTTCAAGACGCGTGAGATATTGCAGATTAGATCAAGATATTCTTGTTAAGGATAATATCTTCTCAGTTGTGATAAGGCGTCGATATTGCCTTCTGCCCTAAGTTTTATCTTATGTTGATTTCTTTACTTGCTTAGGATGATTTTTGTACGACTAGATTTATATTATCTTTCCATAACCGAATTGGAAGATAATATATCTCTAGGTAACCTAGTTTCGTCTATTTAAGCCTAGATATTAGCTGTCAAGAGTTCGAAAGAAGAAGAAGAAGAAGAAGAAAGCATAGGCTCGTAGATTTGATTGAGAGTAGGGTTTTTACTCAATTCAAACGAGTGTTAGCATACTAAGAGAATAGGGTTAGCTCCGAGTTGTTCTTGTAAACATATTCAAGGTATCAATAAAGCAAGCTACGACTTTTAATCCTTCCAAATGAGAACTTGGAGGGGAGTGGTTTTTCACTTGATTACAAATTAAGTTCGTTGATAAATTGTTTCCACTATAAAAAGATTCTAGTCAAGTAAGTTGTTTATGTTTTTACTATTTCTGTTGCGTAAACACAAAGGTCGGCACAAGTCGAAACCAACTCCATCTCCAATTTGGCGAGCACTAAGGCATTAAACATCGAACGCAGGGTTTTCATAGGCTTCGTACTTCTCTCTATGGAAGCTGCTTCCTTGCCGAAGGCTCCGGGCAACGACAATGAAGTTACCATGGAGGACAACACTACTGACTCCAGAGAAAAAAAACCAGGAGATCCTCTCGGTCGAGGGAATTCTTGGAAAGATGTGGTTGTTGTAGGAAGTGTGTCCCAAAAGAAGACCATTATAGATGATAAATTCCTCGAAGGCAAAGTTCAAATCTACCATCCAAATGGCCAGGATGGTGAACCAGCCATTACGATTGCGGAGGAAGTCATGGAGGCCCTGGCATCGGTATGGAAATGGTCAGTGGTAGTTAAACTAATTGGCCATCCTATTGCATTCCCCTTGATGAAGAAAAAGATCAGAGAGCTTTGGAGGACGAGCATTCGGTTCCAAGTCCTTGATCTCTCTAATGGTTGTTACCTTATTCGTTTTGGAAAGGAAGAAGACTTTGTTTCTGCTCTTACAGTGGGACCATGGACCATTTTTGGTAGATGTCTGATTGTTCAAAGTTGGACACCAAGCTTCCGAACCTCGGCACCCATTAGAACGGTCCCTACCTGGATCAGAATAACGGACTTACCAGTTACCATGTATGAAGAGAAGATATTGCTCAAGATTGGCGAGTCAATTGGTCATCCAATCAAAGTGGATTCGAAAACGTTATATACGGATAGAGGCAGATTCGCATGTATTTGTGTTGAGTTAGATATCGAGAAGCCATTGAAGGGGTCAGTTATAATCAATGGGGATCGTTTTCTGATTGAATACGAGGGTCTACCAACTATATGTTTCAGTTGCGGGCGCTTTGGCCATGTCAAGAATCACTGCCCTTTCCGAAATGCCACCGTGCCGACTGCGAGTCAACACTCGACATCTTGCTCGTTGGATTTAGTACCAAGGACTGCAGCAGGGGAGGGTAGCAACCAGAGGGTACAAGAGGCTGCAAAAGTGCCGTCACCAAAAAACGATAGTCGGAGAAGCGCCGGGGAAAACGGTGGGTCCTACGGAGCCTGGATGGTTGTTGAGAAAAGGAAGGCCAATGCCAAAGGAAATTCGCAGAATCCCAGGATGAGCAATAATAGGAAAACAGGTGTGAACATTAACCAATCAGGGCGAGAGAAGGGAAATTCAAAATCCCAACATCCGATTTTCACACCGAAGAATCCGTTTGAGGCCTTGGAGTTAATTGATGATGGAAAGTGTGACCAAATTTCAAGGGCAGTTAAAGATATCGTTCTAGCAAAGAGATCACATCCAAACGATGGTGGAAAGAAACCCGTGTCTAATAACGATGAATCAGCTATGGAATGTATGCCACAATCCTTTACTAAGGCAAGTGAGCCTCCAAAGGCCCCGCAAATCCAGTTTCCATCGGTTAATTTGGAGATTTCTTCCGATATGGATAAGGAAACATCAGGTGCAAAAAAGGAAGCGAATCCAGTTGAGGCGAGCCGGCCCAAGTTGAGGAAATCTTCAAAGATCTTAAAAAATAAAAAAATTGCCCTTAATAGATATCACCCTTTCCCAACACCGGATTCACAGCTGCCAAACGAAGATTTTATATCTTCTAAAAATATTATGGAAAAGATATCTTCAGTTGATTTAACAAAGATACCTAATCCGAACTTTGATCCGCCGCAGAAACAGACCACCAGTTTGAAAAAGAAACTCAGAGAGACGGTCAAGTGTTTGGCAGAAGAAAAACATCAGTTCTTGAACAACCCTTTGTTTGAGGATACTAGTGCTGTCAGTGATTAGAATGGACCGGCAAATCAATCCACCGCAAGTGACGACCAGAATGGTGAGAGACTCGCGAAGTATGATGGTCTCGCACCACCGTCCGGGCCCTTTCAAGATCATTACTCCACGAACAGTGCAACGGCTGAGAGTCGAATTATTTCCAATGATCACGGAAACAAACCCGATTCTGTGCAAGGTCTCAGTACCTCCGGTGGTTCAGGGGGCGTCAACGCGTCTGTCTGACTCACTTCTCGTGTTTGCTTCGCGAATGTCAAACGATATATTGCCTTTATTTGGCTTCATCAATGCCTCTATTATGTCTATGATTGATCTAAACATACTTATCTGGAATGTTCGGGGAGCTGCGAGCGATCACTTCATCGCAACTATTCGAGAATAGTTCGATAGTATGATCCTAGAGTTCTGTTTTTGGTGGAACCACATATTAGCGGGGGTCAAGCGAACAGAACCTGTAATCGAATCGGGTTTGATGGTGTGCTGTGTGTGGAGGCAGAGGGCTTCTCTGAGGGAATTTGGATACTCTGGCGTACTTCTGAGGTTAGAATTATCCCAATTTCGTTCCACCCTCAACATCTAACAGTGGAAATCTCACAACTGCGAGAACACCCATGGTATATCTCGACAATCTATGCATCGCCTGATGCTATAACTCAGACGAATCTCTGGAATGAGTTGGAATCTTTTGCTCACTCCCATAATCGCCCCTAGGCTATAGCTGGTGATTTCAACGCCACTCTTCATCCTTATGAAAGAATGCCATCTTCGACCAGTTCGAACTATAACTCAAGAGAATTCAGGAGATGCATCGATGAACTACAACTTATTGATTTGGGATACTCTGGGCATGATTTCACGTGGCAAATGGGAAATTCTAGTAGAACACGAAAGACGGCTAGATTGGACCGAGTGCTACGTAACGAGCTCTGGAGAATTCGCTTTGCCGATGCTTGGGTTGAGCATGGCACGACGCCTCACTCTGACCACTCTCCTATTATCCTCAAAATGAAAAAATCTTGTAATGGTGAGAGGAGGAATATGCCTTTTAGGTTTCAAGCGGCGTGGTTACTTCATGATCAGTATCAACACGCAATTTCTACGGGCTGGAATGGTGCGAGTAACAGTATGACTACGCTTGTTGATATGGCCGAGAAGCTTCAAACATGGAACAAAGAAGTGTTTGGCAATATTTTCCATAAAAAACGAAAGCTCTGGGCACGCTTGGCAGGGGTCAGAAAGAGTCTATCTTCCATTGTAAATGACCAGCTGATTCAACTGGAGAAATATCTTATCCGGGAGCTTGAGAAGGTTTTGGAACAGGAGCAAATTTTATGGTTCCAAAAATCCCGAGCTTCTTTTCTTCTTGATGGCGATCGTAATACAAGATATTACCATCTTTCTACAATAATCAGACGCAGAGCAAATAAGGTGGAAAGGCTGTTGAATCAGGAGGATGTTTGGGTGAGCAATAAAACTGAGGTGGCGGACTTGGCTCGAGGTTATTTCGCTTCTCTCTATTCGGAAGAACCAGCACCTGTTCAACCTGAACCTTTGCCTTTCCCAATCACTTGTGGTTTCCCGCCACCGTCGACTGGTTTCAAAGAAGCTATATCGGCCACATTCACGGCTGCTGAAGTTTGGCAAGTAGCTAGATCGATAGGCCCTTTCAAAGCGCCAGGACCGGACGGTTTTCCGGCTGTGTTTTATCATAAAAGCTGGTCAATTGTTGGAGCAAGGGTAACAGAGACAGTGCTGGCTTTCCTCAACTCATTTCATATGGAACCAGGGTTCACCGACGCCCTTCTAGTGCCAATCCCGAAGATCGAGAACCCTTCTAAACCGTCTCAATTCAGACCCATCTCCTTGCTGAATGTCATGTTCAAAATCAGCACAAAGACGATTGTGAATAGGCTGAAACCGCACATTGTAGATATTATTTCTCCGATGCAATCAAGCTTTATTCCGGGACGACAAATTGTTGATAATATTGTAATAGTCCAGGAGATCATCCACACTACGGAAAGTCGTGATTCTAGTGGTAAATGGATGGCTTTGAAGATCGACCTTGCTAAAGCGTACGACCGAGTACGTTGGGAGTTTCTGAAGGAAATTCTGCTCGAAGCTGGTTTCCCCAACCATGTTACTGACTTAATTATGTTGGGGTAGTCTTCTGGGAAGACGACTCTCATTTGGAATGGTGAAAACGGTGGCTCCTTTTCGCCATCTCGGAGAATTAGGCAAGGTGATCCACTATCACCATATCTTTTTGTTCTTTGTATGGAACGCCTTTCTCATATTATTCAATCCGCCATTACTACAGGACTTTGGAGACTAATTACTGCGGGAGATGTGCCGATCTCACATCTGTTTTTTGCAGATGATCTCCTTCTATTTGCCGAGGCGTCTGCTTCCCATGCAACTATTATTCAATCTTGTTTGGATGCATTCTGTTCACAATCCGCAGAAAGAGTCAACTTTGATAAGAGCTCTGTATTCTTCTCTAAGGCGGTTCTTCAATCCATGGCTGTGGATATTGGCGAAAGATTGAATATTCCTGTGGTTTCTAATCTTGGCCGATATTTGGGGGTTCCAATTACCCATGGCCGAGCTCAAAAGGAGAACTACCAATACATTCTGGATAAGCTGACTTCAAAGCTTAGTGGATGGCAATCCCGAACCCTGTCTCTTGCCGATAGAGTAACGCTTGCGAATTCGGTTCTTTCGAGTCTTCCCGTTTATGCAATGCAATCAACATTTCTACCACGGTCAACTTGTGATGCTATTGATAAGAGAGTCAGGGGTTTCATTTGGGGATCAACCAATGAAGCTCGGAAAATTCACCTTGTTTCTTGGGACACGATTACACAGGCGCGCAGATTAGGAGGTCTTGGTGTCCGTAGCATGAGAGACTCGAACGAGGCACTCCTTAGTAAGCTTTGTTGGAGAGCTTTAAAGGAACCCACAACCCTATGGAGCCGGTTAATTAGGGGAAAATATTGTAACCACAGGGCAGATATTGATATGTTTGTTAGACGACCTCGGTAATCTCATACTTGGAAAGGTTTTGTTCATGGTGGAAAACTGCTTGTTAAGGGAGCTCGCACCTCAGTTGGTAATGGTCTAAACACTCTCTTCTGGGTTCATAACAGGTTAAAAGACCAACCACTGTCGAACTTCTCAACCGGTGATTTAACAGATGAGGACTTCGATATGGTCGTGGCTGACTACTGGACAGAACAAGGTTGGAATTGGAATGCCCTGCACTCTAAGCTTCCGCCAGTCATCTATATGGAGCTTTCGTCAATTTCTTTGCGTGATTCCCCCCATGCTGTGGATAACATATTTTGGAGTCCAACATCTTCTGGAGAATTTTCGACTGCTTCGGCGAGGGGTTTGCTTCGACCCCCGTGTATATTTCCTCAATCCAGAATCTGGACTCGGATTTGGAAATGTCCAGTTCAGCAAAGAGCCCACCAATTTCTGTATTTGGTTTGTCAGGATGCCTTGCTTTGCAATGTCAATAGAGTTCGAAGACAGATTGTTGTCTCGAATGTATGCCCACGGTGTTCGTTACCTGAAACTGAACTCCATCTTCTTCGGGATTGTACTGAAATTGCGGCGTTATGGAGGCGAGGAAATTTCCGTTTTGTTGATGCCAATTTCTTCACTGTGTCTAACATTCGGGATTGGATCGATCGAAACATTAGTACCACAAGTGAGGAGTGCTCTGTCTTTGTCACCACGCTGTGGCAAATCTGGAAAAGCCGGAATCGCCTTGTTTTCGATGGGATGAAAGATCTCAACCACATCAGTCCAATAGTTCAACAGTGTGTTCGAAATTATCAAGATGCGGCAGCGGTGAGGAAGCTATCTCTATTGACAAGTAATGCTGCCGAACACAACGGCTCAAACTCTGGGTGGCAACAACCACCTACGGGTTTTATTAAGCTTAACATCGATGCGGTGTCGAAGGGGAACCCAGGTCTAGCGGGCGGCGGGGGCATTTTTCGAAATTGCTCGGGCCAATTTACCAGGGCCTATACTTTTACCTGTGGGATTTGCAAAGCGCGAACGACTGAACTATGGGCTATTCTCCATGGCCTACAGTTGGCAAAAACTATGGGGATTACCCATCTCATGGTCGAAACCGATGCGCTGGAAGTTTGGAGATTACTCTCAAAATCATTGCCGGAGGCGGATGCCGACTACCATGTCTTAGCCCAATGCCACGCTCTTGTTAATGATCGTCAATGGAACGTCTCTATGCTCTACACTGCCCGAGCAAACAACTCAGTTGCTGATAGACTCGCCAATATCTCCATTGAGCTTGGTTCCCCGTTCTCTGTTTTTTCAAATCCGCCTAATAGTATTCTAGCTTTATTAGCTCGTGATGTAAACCCCATGGGGTACAACGCTTAATTTTTTCTAATAATAAGGGCTTAGCCGTCCTTGCTGATCAAATAAAAAAACACTAAGGTCGGCGACTTAGACGTTCTAACGATCCTGTGTCAAGGCAAATAATATTTCACCAAATCGTTACAATTTTCCTAGAACACAATATTATACTCTAAAACTTTCCTTAAAGTCTTGGGCGAGAGCCAACACCCTTTCTCTTCGTTTCACCGGTTAGATTTACTTGATTCTTCCTTAAATAAGCTCTTCCGACCAGTCAAGACATATATTTGTCTATGTGCTTTCATAAATAGCATCTTGCATAGAATACAATATTATGCTCTAAAACTCAAGTGGACTTTATTTAAATTTGAAACCATCGAAACATCACATTCTAACAATAGTATATGTATACTCTACCGTATAATTGTATTCTTTGGAATGTCCAAATGGGTGGGTTGACCCGTAACCCGATCCGACCCGTCTGTAATTTTATGGATTCGGGTCAGATTTTTTTAGTTTACGGGTCGAAGTGTTTTAGTTTACGGGTTATGAGTCGGGTTACAGGTTGACCCGTAATTTTAAAAAATTAAAATTAAAAATTTATTTTTATAGCAAGTGAAAGGAAGAAATAAAAGTTTACGGATTAAATGGGTCAAAAAGAGTCGAAAAAGGTCAAATGGGTCAATTTTATGGGTCGAAAAGGGTCAAACGAGTCAATTTGACCCGTTTGACCCTTTCGACCCAGTCAAACAGGTCAACCCGTAACCCGTTTTACGATTACGGATCGGGTCACGGGTCGACTTTAATATTTTTTACGGGTCAATGGGTCGACCCGTTGGACAACCCTCCGTATTCTACCAAAAAAAAATGTATACTCTACCGTAGTGGATTTTTATGTGGGAAATATATAGCTAGTCACTGAAGTCATCAGGTGCAAGTTAGTTGATGACACAGATTTAATTATGTTATTTATGTTAAGTCTTACAGAAAACTAGTGGTGATGCCCGTGCATATGCAAGGGGTTATTTTTTTGTACAGATATATTAAGATATTTTATATTTTTAATTATACCATTTTGATGCTCGTATATTTATCTTAATTTATTTATAAAATTTTTAAATGCGCAAAAATATTTAAAAAGTAAGCATTTGATCGACCATCTTACATTCTTCTTAGATTAAAATTAATAATGTAAATCGAGATTATATGGTTCCATTGTTAATTTTTGAATATATGGCTATTTTCATAATATGTGCTTAATGTAATTTTTTGAAACTATTGCCCCATGTAATAATTAAATTATCTCACTTATAATTCTTCCCAAGTACTATAAACTATGTAATTGCAATTAACATACATAATATATATAAAAAACAAATTCTAAATAGTTTAGGTTTTTTTTCTTTTACTTTCAAGATTTTTTTTTCTTTTTCATTTAGATAAATAGAGTAACATAATCTCATTAATATATTTTGGTTCTTATTTGTCAATAGAGTAGCATTGCATTTTGTACGCTGAAAATTTCTCTTAATATATCTTCTTATCGATGAGAAAATTATACAACAAATTAAGTAAACCAAAATAAGTATTTTCTCCTTTCACTAACATAATTTACCCCGAATTCGATAAATTTGAAAATGTGTAACATTTTTCTTATTGTTTCCTTAAGTTTGAATTGCTATCGTCATTAGTTACCTAATACATTTGCAACATATATCCTTTGGTTTATAAAAACTTCAACTAATCTTATTTTTCACTTGATTATCTTTCACATTGCTTCCTTATTATTTTATTATATTTTAGAGGCTAAAACCATTTACAATTTACTAAAAATAGCGCATGAATTACGTACGACCAAGGATGGAGCTTAAAACATTTTCCAACAAATATATGCACAATATATGTGATAAAGTATGTAATAAAACATACATATGGTTATCATCTTGGTGTATTGGCCAACAAAGATATTGGTTCAAACTAAATATGGTCATCAATACCATTTAGGAATAGTATGAAAAAGAGGTTGGACATTGTAGAGGATGTAGTACATGTTTGAGTTTTGAGTTCTTGTTCATCTTGTGTACCTCAAATTATGATGCTACTTAGTGTTTTTTCTTTGTTCTTCTAAGGATCCTCCGAGATCCCTTTTTTTTGATTTCACTACATAAAGAGGGTTTGAGTGGGAATGAATTAAAAAATTATAGGATTTTTAAAATAGGCGTTAGATTTGAGTGTAAGTGTTGTACGAAATTTAAATTATTCAAATCTTAACTTTCTTTGATTTATTATGAAATGCAAATATCATAAACATTGAGTTAAAGAAATATTTTTGATTTAATATGAATGAAAACATAATATACACAAAAAATGTTTCTCAATTGTCATGAATTTTTCTTCATTTGAAGCTTCTTATCTCATATAATAAAATGGATTTATTTTGCAAATGGGAAAATTATACTAACTTAAAAATTATGGTGGGAAATGTTTATATGAAAAAATGTCTATAAAATGATGCGATATCGATTTGAATAGTTTTTGTGGTAGGAATAGTAATTTTTTGATTTGTACACAATCGCCATAACCATCGAGTTAGAAAAAAAAAACCTTTGCTTTATATGAAATGAAAAATATATACAAAATATTTCTTAATTATGATAAGGTTTTGATTGCTAATTTTTTTTATGATGATAATAAGATAGAATATACATGTGGGGAAATAAACTTACAAATAGAGAAACTAATAAGTAGATAGATAAATGTCATTGAAGAATAAAAATGAACTAAAATATAGTACACTAAGAAGATTTGAACCAATGACCTATGGGTTAATGGAAAATCACTCTCACCACTAAGCAACACATAAATTTTTGACTTGTTTTTGGCAATAGTAATTATATAGGGATTATTGTGAGCATAGTTATTGAAAGCAATAAATGGTGACAAAACCCAATCTTATATGTATATAAGATAAGATATCTAAGTTATTGTCGGCGACACCATATATACAATGACATTTGCATTGATAGTAGAAATATCTAGCTTCTTCGACCAAAAAAAATGAGAGGAATATCTAGCTTGTACAGTTGTACGCACTAGGGGACATGGCATTGCATAAAAAATGAACTTTTACGCAACGAGAAGCTAGTACATGCGTCCGAAATTGCTTCTGGCAAGCAGCTCAGCAATTTTTGTATAGATTGCATATGAGATATGACCATTAATTTTGTATAGATTGCATATGAGATATGGCCCCCGGCCTTGTAACATTGTAAAAGCGTTTCCCTGCTTAGAAGGGCAATGTGTAAACCTTATGCCAGCTCGTTGATTGAGAGATGTTATCTGAGTTCTCAACATGGATGGACGTCAATTGGACATTCAAAAGATAAGATAAGCGTTTACTTTATTCTATTTTGTATTTATTCTCACTGCTATTCACACAATTTTATTTGTGAAGAGAAGAAGTTGGCATATGTATTTGATAAGATAGATTACTACATACTTTATTAATTGATATAGTAAAGATATTCAAAGATAACGTAGATTTCTTTTTGCTTTTAATATTTCTCTAGCTATTATCCGTGTTTTTTTAATGGTGAATGTTGGGCTATCCGAATTTAGGCCAAAATCCGGTAATCAAGAGCATGATTCAATATAACGACGGAGGCCCAAGCTGCTTGCTCAGGCGTGCGCCAAAGCATGGACGAAATGGCTAACAGCTTGCGACATATCCGTTGGTAACGGCTAAGGCATTCAATGTCGACGGCGGTCTTCGCGGGATATGGACGCCGGTGAAAGGCAACATTTGATTGAGGGAAGTGGACTATAAAAGGTCTAGAGAATGGAGGAAAGGGACACAGAATTGCACACCAACGAGCTACAAATTACTTACTTTTTCTTTGATCTCAATTGTCGTAAAGTCAAGAGGCTATTGTTCAATTATTTCTTCTTCTGTAAACCCAACAAGGCGTCGTCATTGTTCAAACATCATTATATTCCATCAAGCTATTGTAGGATCGTTAGTACTAGAACGAGTCGGCGACTCCTACGAAGTCGTCGACTTTGAGTAATAAAGCAACGGAATAAACACACAGTAAAAGAAACGTTACCAACGGTCACTGACAAGCGATGTATAGTGGAAACTCTTCGTAAACCAACTAGTTTACTTAGAGAAAAACCACTCCCTTTCAAGTTTATCACTTGGTCGGATTTCAAGAGTCCTTAGACTTGCTCTATTGATTTCTTGAGTGTTACAAAGCTCTCCCGTGTACAAGAATGAATCCCACACCCTTGAAACACGCTCTACCTTTGCACTCACACTCTCACGCTATGCCTAAGATCTCTTGACTCACCACTTGTACGAATCTCACGCACAAGTACACTCTTTCTTTCTTACACACGATTATGAAAATTAAGCTCACAAGTCCTACCGATTAGCCTAAACACAAGAGTATTTAAACTAAGGTAAGAGAGATCTCATGTATATTATTTTCCATTCGATTAGGAAAACAATATACACTTAATCTTTTACAAATCTTTCCAAATAAACAATTGTACGCATACTCAAATATTCTAGGAGAATCACAATTATCTTCATCTTGATTTTAGCACTCTTTTGATGATCTTCTCCTAAAATAGAACACGCAGCTGTCTTCAATTAAACGCACAAGACCTGTGCGTTCCTTCCGTAAATAGATCGCTTCACCAGCTGGTTATGTCAGTGACTTTGCCAAGTCGCCGACTCGACTTGCAAATACAGGGTCACTGACTCTGGAACCATCAAAACTCAAACTTCCATCTTCTAACAAATTCCCCCTTTTTGATGGTGACATACAACCTGTTCTGATAAAAACTATCCAGCATACAAAAGCAACATAGTAGATAGAGCAAAGCACAAAAACCATAAAAAGTTCCCCCTAAGCTTAGTGACCACATGATTTCAGTATTTTGATCCCTCTAATAAATCTATTCCCCCAGTTAATTCCCCCTTTTGGCATCATAAAAAAGATTGCTAAAACAAGAAAAGAAAAAAAAGGCAAATATAGAAACTTAAAGCATAATATCAAAACAGTCATATAGAGTCATCCACCATGGCAAAATAAAAGTACGATGCAAACACACACAATCCAGAAATACTTTACAACCAAATTGAACTAAAAAGTCTTGTAAATTGGAGGAATAATGTGGCAAGGAAAGAAGAAAGGGATAGAGAGGGTCATGAGTGTACGACAGTCACTGACATCAGGCTCCAAAGTCATTGAGCCTCTCCTCTATTGCATCTAGCTTTGACAGTGCATTGCCGACCATATTCTGAAGCTTTTCCATCATCCCCTTCAGAATCATGTTCTGCTCCCTGATTTCCTTCAACTCATCATTCACTGGAGCAGACTTCATTCCTTCTTCCTGGTTGCCCTTGTCACTGACCTCAGATGTCTTCGACACCCATTGTCCATCAACCCAATTCCATCCAAACTTCCTGATCATCTCTTTGTTGAGAACTCTAGTGTTGAGGACATCAGCACGGCTATCCACATAGACTTTATGCTCATACATCATCAGAGCAATCAGCATCCCATAGGGAAGAGAAGGCTTGGCGGTTTCAAGCACGTGCTTCATGTGAAGCATCATCAGACGTGGAATGTTGATCTTTTTCCCTCTTATAATCTTGTCCATGACCAGCAGATCCTGAATAGAAGCAGCATTCCTCTTGAGTTCCCTTGGCAGCAGGTTGCTTATGAGGTAATTGAACATCACCTTCTTCTCTATTCCCATCTTGTTGACCAGATAGGGGCTAGTGAATTTATCATCACTGTCAGTGACAGTTTTGATGATCTCACGGTCATCGACCCCTTCAGGCCAACCTCCTTTGTAGTACTCAGCAAAACCTTCATGAGGAATCTCCAGAATGTCAATGACATCCTTGCTTGTGAAGGAGTACGTCTTCTTGTCTATCATGTATCTCCCTATGGTCATATTCCCTATATCTTCAATCACCAGATTTTCATAGATCATCTTAACCATCAGGGGATTGTATTCATGCTCCCCCTGCACTAACTTGTCCCATTTCTGCCTTTTCAACCAGTCAATGACCTTGGTCAGTTTAAACTCCTTCATGAAATTTTCATCCCACAAAAGATCCTTAGTGAACTCCCTAGACGACATATCAATGCTTACACTGGTTTTCTTGCTCTTTTTACTGGACCCAACATCAGACTTAGGAGATCTTCCCCTTTTCTTCCTACTGACTTTCTCAGAGAAAGATGAGTCACCTCCCTCTGAGGCAGCCTCAGGGGTTTCCAACCCCTTGCCCTTTTTGGCTTTAAGAGCCATTGCTGAGGCTCTAGCACTAGCAGATCTAGTCTTAGGGCGAAAAGGAGGAGGCATCTCAATCTCTTCATCCTTAAGCAACTTAGAGTCATCTCCAAAAAGTTCTTTTTCCAAATTTTTCTTAACAGATCACCATATTTGTATTTCTTAGAAACCAAGATGGGATCAGAGGGTGTACCTTCTTCAGATGTTTCTGTTGGTTCCTTTTGGGAGAAATCCTTGTCAGCCACCTTGTCTACATTCTCCATACCAGCATCAGTGTCGATGACTTTTGGGGAGTCATTGACAGCCTTTTCTTGATCGTGAGGAGATAGCCGTTGGTTCTCCTCTTCACCAGCCTCTTCTTCTTTTTCCTCTGCAAAAGACTTGACGACATTCTCCGTTTCCTCAAAATCCATTGACCCCATAACTGGAGTCTTCACTCTCTCTTCCTCTACAATCTCTGGGTTAGAGTGTTTGGGTAAGGAAGACTCACCAGTTTATGGAAAAACAATTGGTTGCGCCGTTTGGCGCGTTTTTCCAGATTCTGGTGAAGGGGTTAGGGTTTCGGTTTCGATTTGGGGAAGGGGATTTTGGGGTTTCTCAATGGTAATGGGGGATGAGGGAGTTGATTTTGGAGGAGAAGGGTTTGGATTTTGGTTCTGTGGAGGAATGAGATTTTGAGATGGAGGTTCCATGGCGGTTGGAGGGACGGTTGAGGAAGACGATTCCCCAGACAAAAGGGCTCGAAGAAAATCGTCACCAAAGAGGGCGAGAATCTTCTTCTTTGCCGATTCAGGGCTTTCGATTTGGTCTTGGGAGAAGCAGGGAGGTCGGAGTTGGAGGGAGACGCCATTGGAGAAGGATGAAGGTTCGAGGGTTTTGGGTTCGAGAGAGAGAGAGAGAGAGAGAGAGAGAGAGAGTAGAAGTTGAGAGAGAGAAATGGATTGGGAAAAGCGTACCTTTAAGTTTGACGGTTGAGGCATAATAAAGGAATCCACTTCTATCATTAAGGAAGTTGTCAAATCACAAGATCTTCTCTTCCTCTATTTTGAAATACACTTTCCAATTTCAAAAGATACTGTTAAGCCATGATCTTTTTCTTACACCAGAAATTGCAGTCACTGACCTTGAGCATGTCGGCGACTCTTATCACAAAACTGCTATCTTCATATGTCCGTGACTTTTGCACACACAGACTTTCTCTTTTAAGAACTTACTTGGTGATGGGTTTGCACAGGGAGTGCCAAAGAAACCAAGTAAAAACTTTATTTTTTGAGGTTTTGTCGATCATGATGATAAGTCTCCGTTTAATAATAAATTTCAAATAATGGGCTCATAGAGACTCTCAAACATGATATGTTAGGGACAGGTTTTAGAATCAACTATCATTTGGGCTTGTAAGGAGGGTTAGGATCATCAAGTTGATTCTTTTCGGCCAAAACAAAGAGCTCAAAAAGTTGCACACATATTGAATGTAGTGAAAGTCATTGACAATCAAATTGCATGGGGTTTCCTAAACATGATGTCTATCAAGTATGTCTAAGAATTACATTACAAAAGCATGATTTCAAAACATATGCAAAGCAATCAATTCTAGTCAATCATCGGGGGAATTTATGTAGGGAAATAGATCATTGAAGAGAGATCATACCTAATTCCATGCGGAGTTGTTCAAAGGGTTCACGATTCAAGGCCTTTGTAAAGATGTCTGCTCTTTGATCACTTATTCTACAGAATTCCATAGTGACCATGCCTTTTTCAACACAATCTCGAAGAAAGTGGTGCCTTATCTCGATGTGTTTTGTCTTTGAATATTGCACCGGATTCTTTGAGATGTTGATTGCACTAGTGTTGTCACATAGTATGGGTACCGACCCACACTTCACACCATAGTCACTGACTTGTTGCTTGATCCATAAGAACTGTGAGCAACATGATGCAGCTGCAATATACTCTGCTTCCGCCGTTGATAGAGCCACTGAATTTTTCTTTTTGGATCCCCATGAGACTATACAAGGCCCAAGAAATTGAGCCATGCCCGAAGTGCTTTTTCTATCAACCCGGTTTCCAGCAAAATCAGCATCTGTGTAGCCGACAAGTTCAAAATCAAATCCTCTTGGATACCATAAACACAGATTGTTAGTTCCCTTAAGATAGCAAATGATTCTCTTAACAACTTTCAAGTGGGATTCTCTTGGATCGACCTGAAATCTCGGGGTCCTTATCATCTTTTCCAAGTGAGGTAGTCGGCGACATGGGAGTATCAAAAGGTTTAGCATTATCCAGACCAAACTTCTTAACACATTCTCTAAGATACTTTTGTTGATGAACTCGTGTCCCATCCTCACTTTGAACAACTTGAAGTCCTAAAAAGAACTTAAGCTCGCCAACCATACTCATTTCAAATTCACTAGACAAGAGGTCAGCGAACTTTTTCACTAGCTTATCATTTGTTGAACCAAAAATGATGTCATCGACATCGACTTGAACAACTAGTGTGTGACTTCCTTCTTTCAACAAAAACAGTGTCTTGTCGACTTCTCCTCGAACATAGCCATGTTGAATCAAGAATTGAGACAAACGATCGTACCAAGCACGTGGGGCTTGCTTCAATCCATAGAGTGCTTTGTCCAATTTGTAGACATGATCCGGGTGGGCGACATCTTCAAAACCCGGAGTCTGTTCAACATACACTTCCTCCTTTAGATAACCATTCAAGAAGGCAGTCTTGACATCCATTTGTTGTAATTTAAAACCATGATGGGCAGAATAGGCAATGAGCAATCGAATAGCCTCAAGACGAGCCACTGGAGCAAACGTCTCATCATAGTCAATGCCCTCCTGCTGATTGTATCCCTTAACTACCATCCTTGCTTTATTTCCGACCACATTTCCTTCATCATCCAGCTTATTTCTGAACACCCATCGTGTTCCAATCACAGATCTTCCCTTTGGCCTTGGAACCAAATGCCAAACCTTGTTTCTTTCAAACTGATGAAGTTCCTCTTGCATGGAACTGACCCAATCCGAATCTTTCAACGCTTGTTCAACATTTTTGGCTCCAACATTGAGATGAAAGCATTGAAAGCAAAGAAATTGTTCAGAGAAGATCTGGTTTGCACACCCTTTGAGAAATTACTGAGGATGTTAGTGACAGGATGAGCACTTTTCTATTGATAATTTCTGACTTGTATATCTATCAAGTCACCGACTGGAGTCTGAGGCGTTCTCTCGGGATCTTCTTTTGAGTTCTCCGAACTTGTGCTCCCATTAGGTGTTTTCTCATCATCGGACTCACTGTCACTTGAGCTTTGATTTTGACTCCTTCCCGCTGTACTATCTGAGTCGGTGACTCCAGCATTGTCACTGACTGTTGATTCTTTTGTGGGCACTGGAAGGGAGTCATCTTGAACCAGATTGTATCCTTGATCACCATCATCAAGATCTTCAATCGTCGATCCTCCCATAGTGTTCTCATCAAACACCACATGAACACTTTCTTCAATCCTCCTTGTCCTTTTATTGAACACTTTGTTGTCCTTGCTATGAGGGGAGTAGCCTACAAAAGTCCCAACATCACTTCTTGGATCGAATTTTCCCAGACTATCTTTGCCGTTGTTGTGAACATAGCATTTACATCCAAAGGTGTGCAAGTGGGCGACACTGGGCTTAACTCCTCTAAGTAGTTCATACAGAGTTTTTCCAAGAAGTGGACGAAGCATAGCTCGATTCATCACATAGCATGATGCATTAATGGCTTTACCCCAGAAATTTCTTGGAAGACCACTTGAGATAAGCATGTTCCGTGACATGTTCTCCAAGGCACGATTTTTCCTCTCAACAACGCCATTCTGTTGGGGAGTTCTTGGCGCTGAGAAGTTGTGACTTATGCCATTTTTCTTGCAAAAGGACAGAAACTCAGAGTTGTCGAATTCTGTTCCGTGATCTGATCTGATTGATACAAGATCAACTCCAAGCTTTTTCTCAAGAACCTTCACCCAAGCTTCAAATTCTTCAAAGATCTGATCTTTAGAAGACAAAAAAATAGTCCAAGTATACCGTGAAAAGTCATCAACAATGACAAAAATATAGCTATTTCCTCCACGACTTTGGATTCTCATGGGACCACATAAATCTATATGAATGAGTTCTAAAGGTCTAGTGGGGAGGACTTTACTTGCTTACCTCTCACACAAGTCTCACAAACTTCATGCTTGTTTGGATCAATTTTGGGTAATCCTCTTACTAGTTCTTGATTATGAAGCTTGTCAAGAAGTTGAAAGCTCACATGACCAAATCTCTTGTGCCAGAGGTCGGCGACATCTGTAACTATTCTAAGACATAGTTTTTCCTTCAGGCTCAAAACAGGGGTCCACCTTATACAGATTGTTTTCACATACCCCTTTCAGAAGAATCTTGCCTGAACTAATCTCTTGCACCTGACAACCATTCTTATCAAAAACAACTTGATATTTTCCATTAGCACAGATTTGAGAAACACTTAGTAACTTGAAACCCAGATTATCAACAAGATTCACATTATCTATAGATAGCTTATCCGAAAACTTTATCGTTCCTATACCAGAAATACCACCTTTACTATTGTTGTCGAAGGTAATCTTACCTCCCTTGTATTCTTGAAGTGAGACGAAATCCCTGGGGTTTCCCGACATATGAGTTGAGCACGCACTATCAATGAACCAGGGCTCCTGGTCACCCACTTCAAGCTGTATTGAAACAATTAGTTCTTACGAACCCAGAGTTGTTTAACTCCTCTGGGTTTGGCAACATAATAATTCTTAGGACAACATTTGTCACAATTAGCACACACAGATCCTAGAGGACAGTCAGTGACAGTGGATCTGTCATGATTATCATTTAGAGTCTGTGACCTTGCATTTTCATCATCTCTTGCCTTTTTATGACAATCATGTTGATAGTGACCAGGCTTGCCACAATACCAACATGTCCTGTGAGACTTTAGGGCAACGTATTTGCTATAGCCCGAATAGATGGGTTTGTTGTTGATGCGAGATTGAAAGTCAATTTGTGATGGAGTCGAGTTCTGGACTTGTTTTTGCCATATGTTGTGCACCTTTTGATCAGGATACCACTGTTGCTTCCCTTTGTCAGGCTTAGCCTCCACATGTGTAGAACAACTTGCATTGTCACTACACATAGGGGTTTTACCTTTAGGCGCAAGGGGAGCATCCTTGGTACCCTGAGTATTGGGTGCACGAACAAAACCAATTCCAGATCTGTCTACTTCCTTCACAAACTTCCTTTTATAGTCATTTCTGATCTCTTGAGCCTTTTCAGCAACAAACTCATCCAACCATTTCTTTCTTTTGGTCTCATCCTCGACTTTAAGATTTTCTAACTCACTGGATAACTTAGCATTACCCAGTCTGAGCATGAGTCTTTCACCTTCTAGGTCAGTGACTTGTTTTTCCAGGTCATTGACTTGTTTTTGCAAGTCAGTGACTTGGATCTTTGAATCTGAGCACAACTCACAGGTTATTGACTTAGGAGATGAAATTTTTTTCAAACACGATTGCTTTAGAGGACCAGTATTTGTTATCATCGAAGAGATTGGAGATTGTTTCTTCATTTTCTTCCAATTTTCTCTTAACTCAATGACCTGAGTTCCAAGCTTTTCGATGATAGCAACCAATTGTGCTCTAGACTTTTTGATTAAAAGAGAAGAAAGTTCAGAGTCATTTACCTCTTGGGAAGAATTATCTTCAATGGCCATGCAACATTTTTTATGTGAACCCCGTTGAAGGATTCACGAGAGGATCGATCTTGGACTCGTAAATGGTCTTTCTCACGTCGGTTTTGATAGGTTTTGAGTCGAATTAACGACTAGACGAGGTTTGGGTGAGAATTGAAAGGATTAAGGAGGTGATCTCTTTTGAGGGAAATCGGAAGAGTATGGGATACGAGAAGAGAATTGGGTTGACGCCTTAATAAACAATCTGGAGTAAACTCGACAGCATAACGGTAGTTCAATTCAAGCATAAGCAATAATGGAGGAGGCGTGCCTCTTTTATAGAGGAAGGGGCACGCCTAACCCTAATACAAACCCTAGCGGCGTGGGGAAGTGAAGGGGGAGGCGAGCATGCGGCCCAACCACTTAGCCCAAGCCCAAAACTCATAAAAATAGAAATAACATAAGTAGCAATGTTTCGGAATAGAAATAGTTCTAAAAATAGCAAGAAAGATAAATGGTCACGGTGGCCTAGTCGCGAGTGTCGCGACAAGGCCGTGACAAGGCTGTGGCGCGCCAAGGGCATGGCGCGACACGGACAAGGTGGCGCGGCAGGGATTCGGCGGCGTCGGGGTTGGTGCGCACCCGGACCTCGAGTGTCGAGGCCGAGGCGCACCAGAACCTCAAGTTCCCATGCTGGGGTGGCCCGGCGTGGCATGGTGCTCGGCCTGCGTGGCTGGCACGGCACCGAGAATGAGGTTCTCGGTGCCGCGGTGCGTAGCGTCGGCCTGTGGTGCCGGCGCGCCTTCGATGAAGGAGACGCACCGGGTGAGGGGCGCGCCGGAGGATGCGCCGTGGCTTGCGAAGACGCGCGCGACGAGGGACGAAGTGGCTCGGGCTATGGCACGGGTCCTGGCTCGAGTGATGGGTCCATCGGAGCGCACGGACATGTCTTCCTCTTCTTGGCTCGCCGTCAATGTGGGGCTCACATCAATTTTCCTCTTGCTGGCACCACCTCATCATCATCGTCAGACATGTCCCAAGTTGCCATCATGCCTTTTCCAGTTTCTCCACTTTTCCTCTTTGGACAATTTTAGCAAAGTGTCCTTTAGCTTGACATTGATAGCAAATGATATCCTTCATATCTTTCCCTTCTTTGGATGATTCTGGAGCCTTTATGGGAGCTTTGTTACGATTCCACGGTCTCTTCATAGCTTTAGAGATGAGAGCAACATCCTCATCTACTCCATCAGTGTCATCGTCTCCCTGAGCTAAGTCAAAGGTTCTTTCAACTTTGAGAGCAATGTTCTTTACTTTTTCTGAGTCGAGTCTCTCAACTCTTCTTTGCTGAAGCTTCCATACATAGTGAGTTGTCCAACAAGGTCTTCCAAGGTCAGCGACTTGGTTTCCTTTTGAGTGAGAAGAGACAAAGCAATGTTGTCCCAACTTTTGTTCAATCTAGAGATCAACTTATTGGTGAGTTTCCATTGAGGAATATCTTCACCAAGAAACTCCAGTTGATTCACGATCATCTGAAATCTGGAATCACAGTCACGAAGAGACTCTCCTTTTCCTTGAAAGATGTTGTCATACTCTGTTTCGAGACTAATTATCTTGTCCTTCTTTACATCATCATTTCCTTGATGAAGTCTTTTAAGCGCGTCCCAGATTTCTTTAGCCGTTTTGTAGCCTATCACCTTCTTGAGATCTCCTTCAGTAAGAGCATGATGTAAGACCTTCTTTTCTCTAGCATTCTTTTCCAGTTTTTTGAAGTCAACATCATCGTACTCAGTTGTGGTCTTTTCTGTTTTTCCATCCTTTCCAAGAGAAAAAGTTTCTGGACCAACTTCTATCACCTTCCACAGTTGACCATCAAGAGAACAGATATGAGTTTTCATTTGTTCAACCCACCAGTCGTACTCTCCTACCCTTAGGAATGGAGGCTTCCAGAACGAGTCATTCACGGAGGTGTTGGTGGACGTCATTTTCCTGTATGAAAAGTACTAAAAACACAATCTAGAGCCTTTGCTCTGATACCAATTGTAGGATTGTTAGTACTAGGACGAGTCGGCGACTCCTACGAAGTTGTCGACTTTGAGTAATAAAGCAGCAGAATAAACACACAGTAAAAGAAACGTTACCAACGGTCACTGACAAGCGATGTATAGTGGAAACTCTTCGTAAACCAACTAGTTTACTTAGAGAAAAACCACTCCCTTCGAAGTTTATCACTTGGTCGGATTTCAAGAGTCCTTAGACTCGCTCTATTGATTTCTTGAGTGTTACAAAGCTCTCCCGTGTACAAGAATGAATCCCACACCCTTGAACCACGCTCTACCTTTGCACTCACACTCTCACGCTATGCCTAAGATCTCTTGACTCACCACTTGTACGAATCTCACGCACAAGTACACTCTTTCTTTCTTACACATGATTATGAAAATTAAGCTCACAAGTCCTACCGATTAGCCTAAACACAAGAGTATTTAAACTAAGGTAAGAGAGATCTCATGTATATTATTTTCCATTCGATTAGGAAAACAATATACACTTAATCTTTTACAAATCTTTCCAAATAAAAAATTGTACGCATACTCAAATATTCTAGGAGAATCACAATTATCTTCATCTTGATTTTAGCACTCTTTTGATGATCTTCTCCTAAAATAGAACACGCAACTGTCTTCAATTAAACGCACAAGATCTGTGCGTTCCTTTCGTAAATAGATCGCTTTGCCAGCTGGTTATGTCAGTGACTTTGCCAAGTCGCCGACTCGACTTGCAAATATAGGGTCACTGACTCTGGAACCATCAAAACTCAAACTTCCATCTTCTAACAGCTACTCCCTACATTTCGATTCTTATTTTACTTACATCTTTATTGGATTTCATCTTGTTTATGAGTTTAACGCGTTTAGACTATTTCTTGGTTGAGTTTCCCTCATTATAGTAGGTAACACATTTACGTGTTGAATCTGCCCAAAACAATTGGCGCTCACCGTGGGGCTTAGCCAAGAAGATTTGTTGAAAACCGTAGACTCTACCGACACGAAGAATGGACGACATTAATGCCACTTAGAACCACGTCGACGATCCGGAGAACAACGAGATCACCCAAGAAGTTGGCGGTCAGCAAGTCGGGAATGTGACGGAAGGAAACGAACACAACTCTGGAGATGCGAACAGAGATCCTGCCACTTCTACGGCTGTTGCTGAACGAGGAACGACGGCGGAACCTAATGTCGTTGTTGAATTGCGTGCATGCATGCTCAGTCTCCGGAAAGATCTGGAAAATCAGAAACAGGCCCATGCTAAGTTTGCCGAGGTATATAAGAAACAAATTGAAACCTTAATTAATGAACGAAATTTGCTTCAGTCTCAGGTACAATCGGCAACAAACCGACTACGCGTTACGGGAGCGATGAATGGTGTTGCCCGTCAGTTAGATCTGGACGATCCAAATCTAGTAACCTCGGAAGATGGGAGGCAGGTAACTGGATATCAGGTAAACATTAATTCTTTAAGGGTTGTACGAGAAGATGTCAAGTTTTTTCAATTCCGGGAACGCCTTGAAATATTAATTTAGGCCTTTTCCTTTATTAATAAAAAAGGTGGTAGCCTTGAAATAAAAGATATAAATAAAATAAGTAATTTTATTAAGGGATAACTACGTACCCATGCATGTTAACCTAGTCATTTATAATTTTTGAATAAATTATGAATGACGTCTAGAGGTATTAAGATTCATGAGAATAATATTATTAGATTAAAAACTAAATTATCTAAGGATAATAATTTAGTTTTCCACCTTATTTGAGAAAGGAGCCTCTCTTGTTAAAAGATAAAGAATGAAATAATAATCGATAATAATAAATTTCAGTTTTATCTTGTGGCATCCGCTTACGGATTATGTTCGATTCTAAGGAAGATTCCGCCTTCCCGTAACGCGTAAGAGTTTTGAACCAGAGTTTAAGACAAGTGGATATTCTCCTTGAAACACTTTCAATATCTCGATTTTGTTAATCTTATCTATGTTGGGAACAAACTTGTTTGCTTAAATAAATGAACATAGGATATATCGACTGCTAGAAATAACGACATTTTATTATCGTTATTATCATTCTATACTAGAAATGAACTTAGCTAGGTCCGTTTATTATGGTCTTGCTTGTTTCAATCTCTTTTCGAGATTTGTTATGGAATTAATATATAATAAGGGATGCGGGTTTGGCCCTGAACATCTCTCTTATATATGTCGAGTGGTACGGCTTTACGCCTTCTCTCCCCGCGACTTAAGGATCGTGATCTATGTCCGCTCCTATTCGTTGGAGGGACGTTACACCCTAGCTAGGTGTCGAAACTCCGTTCCTTAAAGTGGACACGGCTCTTTCACAACCTCCACGCCCTTAAAATTCATAAATAATATGAGTGAACTCGGCTCTTTCACAGCCTCCACACCCTTAAAATTCATAAATAATATGAGTGGACTCGGCTCTTTCACAGTCTCCACACCCTTTAAATTCATAAATAATATGAAATGTTCTGACACGTATTAAAGATAAGTGTTAGTGCACATTAATCAAATTGAACTGGGTTCGATTAGTACAACTTGGAAGACCAACCCGGCTCTCGGTTCTTTGACGATCGTCTTTCCAATCTGAATGCTTATCCGGACTTGTCAAGGTGGGTTTGGTACTTAAGCGCCTTCGGGCCACCTCCCCGATTTGGAGCACCGAATAAGATGAGGTTGGTTAAGGTCTGAAAAGGACGCGAGAGACTTTCTAAAACTTGTTGTGTAATTAAAACGTTCCCAACATTAATTGTACTCTAAGAGGAACTACAATCTCGTCGTTTCCTTCACTTTCGGATCCAAGTTTATCTCTCTTCGAGATCGAATAATTTCCGTCCTTAAAGCTTGACATAAAGTTTATAACTTTCAAGTACATCTCTTCTATTTATCTCCTTGATGAAATAATGAAATTACCAAATTACCCTTAAGAATTTCCATTCTTACTTGCTTAGTCTCATTAGACTAATTCCGCTATTTCCGCATTTTTGCCTGGTATTTCTTGCCCTTTACACGACAAATGACAGGCTCTAAGAAGTTCCCATTGAAGTTTTGAAGACAAAGGCCAGAATATTCAAGAAGAGGTATGCAAGTATAGAAAACCGAGGCAAGACGAATATTTGTATTTTCATAGAGCAAAGCATTCAGAGGATGGTGCACCAGCTCTTCCATTTTAAGCCAAGCAAATAATCATCATACGAGTTTGTCTTGGGGAAGTATACTTGTATTTTCAATACGCGGTTTTAACCCTTTTATAATATGGGCTTTGTTTTCCAAAACTACATTCTTTGTAAAACAACTACCATTGTAATGAACGAATGTTCTTATTAATGAATAAAATTTCCGCTTTTAATTCATTGTTTAATTAAATTATTTAAAGCCTTGGGTGACTTTGAACGGTAAAATCCGAGGTCACTGACGGTAATACCCATCGTTGTAAAATAGGGGTGTTATAACGTGCTCATTTATGTGGATTGTAGGATCGTAGATCTGTGTTAGTAAGACAAATTGGGAACTTTTCCAGAGACAGTTCCCTTACGCAGCGGAATAAAGCAACACAGAAAATTAAACTGTAAAACAGAGCAAGGACACGATTCCTTATAGAGGAACCTCTACAACCAACTAGATGGAGAGTAAACCTCTACCTCCCTTGGAGGATTTTGAACACACACTATATATAGATTGATAGATCTCAGGATACACAATACAAAGACGAACTTCTCTATTGTTCGTAATCCCACTTACAAACAATACTAACGACTAAGTCATTATGAGTCCTAGATCTAAACGCAATCAATATAGAGTGTGAACATGACTCGTTCCTTGTGCAGTTCCCTTTAGCACAGGAACCAACTCTTCAAGTCGATGGCGATCTTCACGCAATCTCCATCGCTTGGATCTGGAACTTCCTTCTTTGGTTTCTGGTTCGTCGTCTTCATGGATTAGCTCGAGCTCTCTCTTTCTCACTTTCTTCTTTTTGGATCTGGTGCTTTGCGTCTGAGAGCTTGAAATGACCTAGCTGCATCGCTTTCTATTTATAGAGGTTTCCACTTTTAACTTGACGCATTTACCCTTTTTATCTTGGGGAGTACAATACTATTCAAAAAGACTAGCGTACCCTTTTGCATCTTTCTCTTTTCGGAACTTGGCTTGCCGCCCAAGACAATAGTGAAAAGTCTTTTATATCCTTCAAGATATTTGCCATGTACTCTGATGGCTTCATGGGGAATGTTTCCCTTACTTTTCCTGTAAACTTGTATCTTTCCTGAGATCACTTGTATAGGGAATTAGTTCCATCTGTTTGTCATTAGTTCCTGAGATCACTTGTATAGAAAAACCATTGTTCCAGTGTTAGTTCCCTAACACTGATCCAAAAATGATTATTGCCAATTCGACCCTTTTGTAATATCAAATTTTAAAACCTATCTAGGGTATTGTGTCTACATGATGGACTTAAGTGTTTGATAATATCTTCTAGGCATTGAAATTGCTTGCTCTTTCAAAAGGATATATCTTTCTCAATCAAAGTGCACTACGGACATACTTTTTGAAACCGGGCTATTAGCAGGCAAGCCTTGTGATTTTTCTTTAGAGCATAACCAATGATTGGTTATTGATGGCAGTTCATGCTCCTTTCGATTAGTCTGATCTAGAGCAATCGCCAATTGATAGGGTGTCTTATTTAGCCATCACACAACCTAAATTATGCTTAGTCGTGCATACTTTGGCTCAATTCATGCAACTTCTAGATCTTTATTAATATGTACGTATTCATATTAAGATTGGATGACATGTCCGCTTATTAAGTGATCTCATATCTTAGCCAGTCTCCTACTTCTTAGAAACCAAAAATAATATATTCTTTCACATGCCTCCCTTGAGGCCCAATATCGGTCCATGGCTCCTAGCTACTTGCTTTTAACTCTTTCGGCTCAAGTCTCTCTTACAATTTCATTTGTTATACATCATTCAACCCCTATGAGCCTATTGTGACAGTCAAGTTTCTACACATATTGTAGCCAATTCTATCTTTAATGAATGGACCAAACATATTGAAATTGATTGTCATTTCACACATAATCAACTACAGCTAATTAATTAACCTGATAACGTTGTTGTGTCTTACATTAACACCTCTCAACAATATATTAATCTCTTTACCAAACTGCTAGGCCGTCAACAATTTTAATTTTTCCTTGCTAAGTTGGGTATTTGTAATGTTTATGCTTTAACTTGAGAGTATTGCGATATTGTTTATACTTTGGCTCATTTATTAGGCTCATTTATATGGTTGTGGCAATCAATGAAATACTCAAGGTAAATTATTTTCATAATTCTTTGTCAGGTGTATAATCTATATATTAAACGGTTCGCTTTGTCAAACACTCAAAAACAACGAATGAAACTCCATTCATAACAAGAAACGAAACTAATTTGAAATTGATCAATTTAGTTACAACAAAAAAGGAACACATACACACTAGGTAAATCGATAGATATATAGAAAAAATACATCACGGAGAAGAAAATAAAGTGGATTGAAAATTGATTAACATCGATCGATTCCGACATAATATTAGAGCAATGGCTCAGCCGGTTCCACCAAGCACCTTCTTGAGCTTCTTGACCTGCGTATCATCGAGAAAAGTGACCTTCTCGAGGGTTGCGGACGGCAAATCATTGGCAAACAGAGCAAAGTCGAGGATCTGAAGGCCAGGAGACGTGCCACTGAAGCTAACAAAGGCCATGCCGTGGCCTTTGCCCACATTGATCTGATAATGCAACAGCCCCTGCGGCAAAACCATGACCTCGCCCTTGTGGAGGCGCGTCTTGTAGACGGTGTTATCGGAGGCGATGAAGCCGGTCTCGATGACTCCGTGGGTGACCAGTATGACCTCGGTGGCTCCCGGGTGGGTGTGCATGGGGATGACCCCGCCGGGGGCCAGGTCGAGCCTGGCCAGGGAGATCCCGAGGCCGTTGACCCCCGGGAACTGGGCGTCGAAGGCCGGGGTCACGGCCGCGCTGATGATGTTGGTGGTGTTGCCGGACGCGCTCAGGCCTTTGAACACGAAGTCGTCCGACGTCACCTTGCTCTTGCAGGAGTAGCCCGCGGGGCCCACCGGGAGGGTCGTGTCGCCCACGCAGAAGTCGAGCGCGCTGGTCACTCGGGACAAGGAGAAGATGATGGAGAGGACCAAGAACACTGGGATGAGAATAGTCTTCATCATCTTTTTCCTTTCCTTGTTCGAGCTTTTGGGTTTTAATTAATATAATGGGTAGCCCAAAAGTGGGCTTGATTTATAGATGCGTGTTTTGGCAAATTTGATTGGCTCAATCGGATATGGCCATGCAGAACCTCACCTAAAACGTCCACAAGAGAACCGACGAGTCTACTGTCTACGCTAGCTGTGATGCATGTGACTTTTGTACGTGGTCCTTCCGTCGCGTAGACCACGACAACAAACGTCTTTTTTCTTCGTTTCTGTCCATAGAAAGCCTTATCGGGGAAGTTATTGGGGTATCAATTATATATGTGCGAATGTGCGACCCACTCTCAGGAATCAACCAAATTTAATTTGAGCTTTTTAATTAGTTAATTTGAGGGTTTAACTTCAATCAAGGTACTTCAACTTGGTATCGAAGGGACTGTCCTACTGGATTAGACTCAACCCTTCCCATTATAATTTTTCGGTATTACTAAGGCCTATCTTTAATGGATTTCTAATAGAATATTAAGAAATATCAAAATGATACCTCCTTCTGAATGATTAAACATGTTAAAACTCATCATTAAAAAAAATCATTCTCTAGCAACTGAATGAGTAATACTCCCTTTGTCCCATGCAACTGAATGAGTAATACTCCCTTTGTCCCATTTTGTTTGTCTATAAGGACAAATTTCACGTTTATTAAAAGGAGATATAAAGTGGTATTAGTAAATGGAAAAGTTGGATAATAAGGGTAAAAAATGAGATTAATTAAATGAGGATTGTTTTATAATTTAATAGATGTAAAAGGTTGAAAAGAGCTAGGTAAAGTAGATGAAAAAATTTGAAAAAGTGGGTAAAAGTGATATTGAATAAGGGTAATATAGTAAAAAGGTGTGGTTATAAAAGGAAAGAAGGAAAAGTACAACAAATATTTCAGGACACCCGATAAGGAATAGTGGATAAATAAAAAGGGAGGGAGTATTACTTTTATTTTATTATTTTTTTTTAACAATGAGCTACTAGCTCATTACAAAGCAAACATTAGATCGCTCCAATATTACAAGGCCGACCTAAATCATCACCGCGGATGATCTTAAAAAAATTAAAAACTAAAGGCTTCAGACAAAACAATTGTCTTAACCTTATTAACGAGATTTCATCAAAGCACAAATCTAAGCTAGAGGAAGAGATTGCTTGACGGATATGAGGAATGCTGACATGTCTTCTTGTTAAGAAGTCAGCTGCGGAGTTAGCCTCCCTGTAACAATGAAAAAAAATCACCTCTGAAAAACCCGACACCAAACGTCGGATATCCTGAATAATAGAATAAATTTCCCAGGGTACTTTCCAAATATTTTTTAAATAATTAGTAAGAATTAAATTATCTCCTTCTATAATAAGTTTTTGGATATGTAAATGTACTCCCATTTTCAATCCATCAAGGAGGGCTGACGCCTCAGCTTTTAGAATCGACATTGGTTGAAGGGCCACTCTATCACAACCTAAAATTGAACTCAAATGATCCCTAAAAATAAAACTAGCATAAGTAGCCGAATTCCTTTGTTTGAAGGCATCAAAATTAAGTTTAATCCAAGATGGAGGAGGTTTAATCTACCGACTTCCATTCTTCCTTTTTGTTGGATCGTAAATGAGTTAGCAAGAGCTTGGGAACTGGCTGTTAAGTTGTTCCCAAGGCAGCGGAAGAAATAATCGCAAGTAGTTAAGACACTGAAGAAACACAGTTCCTTATAGAGGAACCCCACTATAACCAACTAGTTGTATGGGTAAACCTCTACCTCCGCTTGGAGGATTTTGAATGAATTACTTATATTATTGATTTGTTCCTTAGTTACAAACAGTCAGATTCGAACATCTCTGTTCCTACGAGTTCTACCTAACTCTAGCAACACTAATGAATCTTCTCAACTGAGTTCCTAAGCGAACAACAATCTCTAAATAAGTAACTCAAACCTTACACCAAATCGCAGTTCCCTTGCTCCTGGGAACTCGGCTTCACCGTCGTCGAGATCAGACACTCGCCGTCGGGGACTTCTCTTCTTCTTTTCTCTTTCTTTTGTTGTGGGTATTTGTGGGTTCTAGGAGAAGTACTCAATCCGAGCACTATTCATTTGGCTTTATACTCGAGTGAACTTGGGCTTCAATTGCATCTTTCATTTGTGTCGGAAATGCCCTTTGCTTGATGCCCAAGTTGTACTTTCTTCACATGTGACTTCGATTTGAACTAGGTCAACTTCTTGAGATGATCGGACCGTTGGATCAATCGTGACAGTCTGCTCCTCAGACTGTGCCTTCATCCTGTCCAAGACAGGATCCCGTGATATGCGCTGATTGGTCCTTGTCTTCACATGTGGATTCCAATATCGTGGGAACTGTCCTCTGCTGAGTTCCTTTGAGAGAAGCTCTTCATTGTATAAGCCTGTGTTCTCTGGGCATTCCTGGGAGTTCTCATTTCATGGGAACCTTCCTCTTCAGAGTTCCCTTGATGGGAACTCTTCATTCTGTGCTCATTCATGGAAGTTCTTTGCTAAACCTGTGTTCCTTAGAAATACTTGATCAAAGCACATTAGTTCCCTTATAGCGTTTGTCATTACCAAAACTCGGAGAACTGTATCGTTGATCCGATGTTTAGAACCAGAGGTCCCAACATCGTTCCAACACTTTTAGGCTTTTTAGAAAGTGTTTTATGCAAATTAGAGTTTGCATATTCCCATTGTAAAAACTAAGATAGCGCCAAATCACATGGGAATAGATGAGGAATTATCTTAGAGGGGTTAAAAATTAAAGAATTTCTATGATTCCAAATAAGCCACCATAAAAAATAAAGAATTTTTTTGTTCTTATTTAAATTAAGGTTGAAATAAGGTTATCATTAAAGCATCCAAACGTTGCAAAATCAAAGGAGCAATGAAGATTAGATTCCAATTTGGCAATCATTTTTCTTGTAAAATGGCAGTGGAAGAAAAGGTGGTTTAAATTCTCATTTTCTAAATCACACAAAGAACAACAATTATGAACACAATTATAAAAATGATTTAATCTATATGTTGTAGGAATGCAATCACTACACGCTTTCCCAATAAAGTTTTGAATTTTAGGAGGAAGTCTCATTTTTCAAATCCAAGAAAACCCAAATGAAGTAATATTTCTTGATTCATTTAAAAGAGTCGAAGCAGATTGGACAGTAAATGTTCCATCCGAGGATGGAGCCCACACAACGCGGTCTTCAAAGTCCGAGAAAGGAATCTGAACTTTCAAAATTAAATCTATAATAGAGGGAGGTAATATCTCATTAAGACCCTGAACATCCCATAATTTAGAGGAGGTAATAAAACTGGAAACCTTAAGTAACGGATTATTATTGTCAACATAACAAAGGAGATTTGATTCTCCAACCCACTTGTCCGACCAAAAATTTATAGAATTTCCATTTCCTACAATCCATTTAACCCCTTTTGAAAAATTATCCCTGATATTGAGTAACCGGCCAAACTGCCAAGAAGTACTTTTCTTTTGATATTGAAAAAGATCTTGTGATCCTAAATATTTATCCCTAATAATTTGAACCCATTTATTATGAGGTTCCATTAAAAAATTTCAAAGAAGTTTCATTTGAAGTGAAATATTCATATTTTGAGCCGTCCTAAGACCAACCCCTCCATTTTCCTTGGGAGTACAAATTTTATCCCAATTACAAAGAGGATGATGATTAGGCGTAAACTTATTCCAGAAGAACGATTTATTAATTTTATCAATGTCATCCCAAACTCCTTTAGGAAGTAGGAAACTCTGCATTAAGTAACTCACTTGTCCTAACAAATTTGACTGAATTAAAACCGAACGACCAGCTTGAGAAATAGAATTTGCTTTCCACTGAGATAACTGCGACTTTAATTTAGCAATGGTTTCAGCAAACATAACATTTTAATACCCTACCCTTAAGATTAGGTATACCCAAATATTTTTCCATAGTTGTAGTAACCTGAATGTTTAAAATACTAGCTAGAGAAATAGTAGAAGCTCTGGAGATATTTGCTGATGTTTGAAAAGAACTTTTATGAAAGTTAATAGAAAGGCCAGAAATACGAGAGAAAGTAGTTAAGAAATTTTTAATGAAATTCGTATTAGAGAAAGTTGCATTCGCAAAAATAATAGTATCATCTGCAAAACTTAAGAAAGGGATACAAATCCCATTTTTAACTAGTTGGATTCCTATATGAGGAATGGTCTGGACCGAATCAACTTGAAGTGTTCTAGCAAGGTAATCTATTGCAATTATAAAAATAAAAGGAGAAAACGGATCGCCCTGTCGAATACCACATGTGGGATTAAATTCACAACCTGGTTCATTATTAACAAGAACAGAAGAAGAGGAAGTAGAAATACATGTCATAGAGTATTACTTTTATGTATTATTTAAAGAATGCTAAAATGTTTTTCAACCAAAAAAAAGAATGCTAAAATAATGCTTCGACCAAAAAACAAAAAAAAGAATGCTAAAATGTTGTAGTAATAGTAATTTGATTGAATTAATTGGGAATCCTTCAAATATACAATGGGCCGAAGAATAGTAATATTACTTTATATTGTTTTACAGATACAAAATAAGAGTTTTATTTTTCAAACACGACATATATGAACACTAGATTCGGGGATTTAAATTAATAGAACATCGACATGCATAAGTTTGACTCTTTATTTTACGTATGATAACGATTCACACATGCTTTAAAAGAGATTCTACAGTTTTGATTATGTGCGCCATTTCTTTTACTCTAGAACTTAATTTTTACAAATTTGGTTTTCTCTCTTACCAATAGATTAAGAACCTTTTAGGATTATCTCTCCTAAATAGTGAGGTTCTTTGGAAAGTTTCAACACGTCGAATATCTATTAGCAAGAAATAGCTTGAGCTAGAGATGTATTTTGACCCTTGTAGCTTTTGCCATCTTCATCTATTTATAGGCGTTGATGAGGATCAGATGTTGAGCTTTCCCGATGTGGGAGAGACTTATTTGATCTTCGAGGTGTCGACCATTGATTCATGGGATGACGTGTATGACCTGTTGTGTTGTCATTGGTGGGAGATGCAATTTTAGTTGGGGTTTTGAGATTCTCCTTTGTGGGAAAGACTTGTTCACTTTCATGGTGTTGGTAGTTGATTGGTGGGACATGAGGTGTGCGATGCATTGCACTACTGTTGGTGGAATATGCGGTTGATGTGACTTGTATTATAAGTCAATGGGTTCGACATGTGATGTCATCAATCGTCATTACTGGTTGGAGTCTTCGTAACTTGCGAATTTATCTTGTGTTCACTTAGCGTGCCAATTAGGCGAGGTAGTTGGATGTCGTGTAGGATATGTGCACTGTTTATTCTTGAGTTTAGTGGGAGCTTCTCTTATCATTGGGTCTTTATGCTTTTAGTTTAATCTGCGTGCTTGTTGTATGTTCGTGACATTGTGTAGCTTAGTTGGGCATGCTAGTGGGTGGGGAGACTTTGGTGTTAGTACATTTTTGTAGGATGTGCGATTTTAATCAGCATCATCATGTCATGACTCAAGTTTCGAGCCCGCATGTGTCATGTCTCCTTGTTTTCTCCCCTCGCTTCGGTCATCCTTTTTTAGTGTCTAGCACTTAAATTATCCGTGTTGCATCAATCATAGTAATTGTGAGGAAATATTATGAGATATAATAATTTTCTTAATTCAAGAGATATTATCTTAGCTTATTAGATAAGAAAGGATAATAAAGATGCTCAGAAATATTCTTTCGTAAACCCTACTCATGTACCTCTAATAAAAAAGGCCTGATAATCAATAATACACATTCAGTGTTCCTTTGAAAAGACCCTAACTCTCTCTTCTCTTCTCAAAATCTCTACCCTATTTTTTTATGTAATTTTTTCTATAACTATTGGCGTCGTCTGTGGGGCGAGAAGACTATCCCACGTTCACCGCACTGCTCAGAATCACCAGACCACCGCTCGAAGCCGCCACACCATCACCTAAGGCCACCGCCACTTACATCCGTCGTTTGATCTAATGAGCATCAATGATTATCAAAGAGAAGTAATCAAGTCTGATTATTTCAATCGTTTAATAATTGATCTAGTCAATTTGGTACCCTATATGCCTAAAACCGGGAGATTGCATTAATTCGTCCGATTTCTTGGACTTGTGAAATCTTAATTGTTTATCTTTTGTCAAATTTGTGAGTTGCCCGATTAATCACTAGATCTCTAATATGAAAATTATTTTTGCAATGTGGGCAAACAAGAGGATTCAAAGAGGAAATTTTGAAGGAAGTATCAACACAAGAAAAAGAATTTTGATTGATCGCAAAGGAAGGGAATTTGGATCCTGTTAGTTTTGAGTCTACATATTGAAATTTCGAGGATGGAACTTGGTTGTGACTATGATCGAATTTGGGTTGAAATTCTATGGAATTGAAAGCTCGAATAGGCCACCACCGAATTAAAGGTCAATGAATTTTGGGGATAGCCGAACGTAAAACTCGAGCTTCAAGCACGGTGGCGATGAACCCGATCATAACAAGGGGCATCACGCTCGAAGGGTAAAGCGCGAAGCGGGCTCAGGATTCGACCAAGATGCCAAGAACAACTCCGGAACCGAGAGTGATCGATCGTTCGCATAGTCGGGGGCACCAGGACGACAACTGATGGGGATCTGCATAACGAAGATCAACGACGACGGGAGCGCTCGCTGGGGCTGTTGTGGATCCGACAACTTCTCTAGATGAACAATCGACAATGAAGGCTCACAGAAAGTTGAGAGCACTCACATGAATGTGATCAATAAAACAAGCCTGGACAAAAGACCGAGGCCGACCAGGAGAGTGAGACTACATGACAAGGATGGAGGTCCTTGTGAGAAGACAATGATGTCTAGGGCAGCGAAGCCGAGAAGCAACTTGGTCTTTCCCAGGAATCGATGTGTGATCTAATGATCTTACAATGCCTCGTTTGACAATCACAATTACTAGATCGAGATGATTCAAGGAGCATCAGAAGGAAGAGAGAGTACTTTGTTTCACGTTCAAGAGCCGAACTTAGAAACTGATGTGATCTGCCTAGGGGTGAAACCGCGATTGGCCTGATCTAGGCTCAAGATGCTGGCATTTTTTCCCAAAGGGTGTAACATGGATAAATACGAGACCAACGTGATGGTCTCGAGGGTCTCTTATGCTCACATTGGCGAGGGTGGGACGTCCGAGCCAAAGGGGGGGTCTCGACTTAAGCTTTAGGTTTCAATAAACTGGACGTAAATAAAAAGAGTACATGAGTTGAGTTTAATTAAAAAGACAAGGATGAAAAGCTAAACCTAATGCGCCATATTCTAGCTAATAAACCGCCCCTCTTAAGCATAAGAGAAGCACACACCCATAATCAGAAATAACCCGTAAGGCAAATGCTAAAATGATAAATAACTAAAATATAGAAAAATACATATTAAATTCAACTAAGTCCTACACCAATTAGGGCACCAAGGTCTTGGGCACCTCGGACTAGTCGGCGTTGGGTCTGAGCCTAGGCAAGATCGCATCATCCCCCTCCCCAGTTTTGAAGCGTCCTCACTGCGAGCTGGGGACGGAAAGGGAAAACAATGGCAGAATCAGCAAAGCCTTGTCATCAACGTGGCTCTTCTCGAAGCGCAATATGTAGTTTGTTGATCCAGGAGTAGACTTGACCTCAGACTCAACTTAGGGCTCGGCTTCGGACATAAGTGAGAATGGCATGGAAATCGGCTTGTTCGGTGTCGAAGGCAAGTCCTTGGAAGGTGTCGGATTTGTGGGAAAAGTCGCGAGACTCAAGGCTTTGGACTGAGTCCTAAGCATCTCGACATACACGGTCTGCTTCATGATTCTAGCCTCGGCTTTGGCCTCAGCGTCGGGGATCAAAGTCAAGGACGAAGCCGTGGTAGGAACCTCGAGTGTCGGGATAGGAGACAAAGGCGCAGAAGCTTGGGCCGCAAGGATGGCACGTATCTCTGCGATCTCCCAGCTTAGCGCCCAATTCTCGCATTGCGCTGGTGTGAGTACGGTCTCATGGTGCCAATGGGCATGCTTAAGCAATGTCAGGGCATCCTCAAAAGTTGGCAATGGAGGCGTAGGTGCTTGCGCTGGGGCTAGCTAAATCCAGTCCTAATTGCAAGTGGGCTCGCTTAGGAGGCTATGGCGCCGACATAGTAAGTGCCCTATTTTGCGGAAGATGTTTTTCCGAGGGCTCGACATAGTAAGTTCCCTATTTTGCGGAAGATGCGGTGGAGAAATCCAATCGTGGTGGCCACGAGGAACTTGTCGGTATGGCTGATCCCAAGGAAGATCTGAGAAAAGGGGCCAAGAATAGGCCATGGCTCGGCTAGGGCAACTCTTTTTTTCCGAAAACTAACATTTTAAAATGATGTTTTGACACTTAGGCTTTGATACCAATTGATTCGATCCGACTAGGGGTCGAACTCCAATTGGCCCGATCTATGCTCGAGATGTCAGGATCTTCTTCAAAAGGGTGTAACCGGGATAAGTACGAGACCAAAGTGATGGTCTCACGGGTCACTTAAGCTCGCATTGGTGAAGGGTGGGACTAGACAAGAACTAGAACGAGGGTGTTTGGAAGAGAGTTTAGAAGGTTGGGACGTCCAAACCAAAAGGGAGAAGGATCTTGACTCAAGCTCTAGCTTTCATTAAACTGGATGTAAATAAAACGAGTACATGAGTTGAGTTTATATAGAAAGACAAGGATGCAAAGATAAACCTAATGGGCCTTGTTCTAGCTAATGGACCGGCCCTCTTAAGTATAAGAGAAGCACACACCCATAAATAGAAAATGTTAAAGGGCAAAATAACTCAATATAGAAAAATACATAATAAATTCAACTAAGTCGTGCACCAAGGAGGGCGATAAGGTATTGGGCGCCTCGGACTAGTCGGGGTCGGGTCTAAGCCTAGGCAGGATTACATCAGAAACCCTTGGAAAAAATTGAAATGGAATACGAAGATTGCGAGACACATAATTCTCAAAACCATCAAGCCGACTTCTAGCACATTGTCCAGGAGCTACATAAGTAAAAAAAAATTATGATCCTTATATGGATGGAAATCTAAGGAAATCATTTACACTTCTTCTTTTGGTGTCGTAGCTAGGATCACACTTGAGCAAGGCCGGAATCGAAAATCAAGTCGAGCATCCACGTTCTCGCGACAACATCGTGTTGTTGATTGCAAGAGCTCATTCAGAGACTACAGTTGCCCAATCATGACAATTCAGGAGGCATTGGAAAGCTAAAAGAACAAACTGCATCTCCTTTTCAAGAAGAAAATCTGAAATCCTGCTTGAAGTGGATAAAAACTGAATGCAAACATGATGAAAGAAAAAAGAGCAAGGTCTTACGTAGGGTTCACAACGTGGCTAAGGACGCAACCGATAGAAGGTGGAAGCGAGCTGTGAAGGGCATCCACATGCACTTGATATACCTCTCGTCTAAGGGAGTTTTATATTTTTGTTCTTTGCAAACAATATAATAGGTGGATGAATTTTTTCAGGGAAAAGCATGGAAGTACATGAAAGTTGTATGGATGTGCAAGAAAGCATGCGTACGAGTCATTTACGAAAAAAAATGAACGAACATCATGGATGTACACGAAAGCTTGCGTACGAGCCATTTATGAAAAATATGAACGAATGGAATGGATTTACATGAAAGTGTGCGTGACGGACCATATATGAATATATGAACAAGCGGTTCGGGAAGGCTAAATGAAGCCATATAGGAAAAGACTGACGAGGTCAAAGGCTAAACGACATTGTATACGAAAAGACTGATGAGGTCATCACACGTAAGAAGCCTTAAACGAAGGATTGAAGGCTACTAAGAGCACAATAAAATTGAACTTGTTTGTTTCCTATGTTGTTTAGTTGCTTGATTTTGTATGTGCATTCCTATGTTATTTATTTGCTTGATTGTGTCTATGCATTCCTATGTTGCTTTTTTGTACAAATTGCTTACAAGTACGTAACGGTAAAAGAAAGATCTTAAACGAAAGATTCGATTGATATCTGACTGATATCCAAATGATCCTTGAACGATATATGAAAGATCGATGATGTGAGACCAGCAACATAGGGGTGAGAACACCAAAGGATACTAGGACATGGGCGTTGAGTGACGCTAGTACTAACATTGAGGGACGTCTCGAAAGAAGTTGAAGGATAATATTGCATGGAAAAGAATGACAGTGCAAGGGCATGCGAGCTAAGAAATTTGGACGAAAAGGAGGCACCTCAAGCCCGGAACACAATAAGCTTGAGGAGACTCTTTGCTCGAATATCACTAGTATCTAGGAAAGAGTTGGAGCCGAGGTACTCTTTTTTCTTTTGGTGTTGTTTTTTCCCACGTGGTTTTCCTACCGGAAAGTTCTAACGAGGCCTCAACCGCCCTCATCTCTTTCATTCACCAAAGTACTAGTGAGCGACCACGGAATATGGAGACAAGAAGATGTCCAAATACAAGTTTGTGACTGGCTAAACAAAGTTAAATGGAAAAGTTTAAATGCCCAACATAGTATGATCTGACATTTGAAGGGACAATTGTGAGGGAATATTATGGGATATAAGAATTTCCTTAATTCAAGGGATCTTATCTTAGCTTTTTAGATAAGAAAGGATAATAAAGATGCTCTAGAATATTTTTTATAAACCCTACCCATGTACCTCTATTTAAAGAGGCTTGATAATCAATAATACGTATTTACTGTTCCTCTAGAGAAACCCTAATTCTCTCTTCACTTCTCAAAATCTCTACCTTAGTTTCTTTTTTATAAATTTTCCCGTAATATTAATATTAATTTATATTATATATAGACTATCATGTAATAATTCTATGTTTTTACTTTGAGCGGGTAAAACAAACATAATTACCATATTTATTTTCGCTATTAAAAAGGTATTTCTTAAATTACTGCGCAGTTATTTTCGTTATTTTCTATATTATAAAATATATGGCGGTAATGAAACTTTATGGAAGATTTTATCCTGCAAATATGATAGAATTAAACCCGGAGAAGGTGGGAATATTCCTAGCTTGGGCTTTAAACAACCCTAGGAAATAATTAAATAAGGCCCCCCGATTTCCCTCTTCCATTATAAATACACGCCCTAGGCATGTAGGGAGAGACACATGTGCACATCGGCATATTCAGAAACCCTAGACAGGCTAATACTCGCTTAGCTCGAATGTTCAGGGATTCACCGCTCTCTTGTTGTACCTCGTCGCTTAAAACGACAATTGCTCTTTTGACTTAGGCATCAGAGGTGGATTAGGGGGTCCCCGCCCCTTGTGTCCATTGTTTTGCAGGTTTCGAGGTCAAGAGATCGAAGGAGGAGTGGAAGAGGAGGAGTTATTAATTGGTGTATTAAAGACGAATTGAAGGCGGAGTTTTTGTACACCAACAATTGGCGCCGTCTGTGGGAAGCGAGTATTCAATCCACACAGTCATGGTGCTGGAATCGATCTCGGAGAATCAAGAGGTCAACTTTGAAGAGACCGGGTCGAGACCGGGTCCAATCCCGTTAGAGGTGACAACCGCATCGTCTTGTCGTCCGCTCCAAACGGCGGGAATGAGGCATCTACCACCAACGGGAATGAAGAAGAAGATGAGATTACCCACACTTTGGCCACCACTCTGAGAGAGAACGAGAAATACCAAACGAGGTGTGCAGAAGCTGAGTCCCGATTGAAACATGCCCTAGAAGGAGTCGTGATACGACCCAGCCTAGGCTCGGAGCTGGACCCGAGACGGCCTAGACCTTGGAGACCCCCTTGGATTAGGACTTAGTCTCATTTATGTATTTATTATATTTATTATTTCTATTTCTGTCATTTACATTCCGTCTTTACTATTTTAGGCGTGTGTTCTCTTATGCTTAAGAGACCGACCCATTATGGTAGAATAAGGCCCATTAGGGTTTGTTGCACCTTTCCATTTATAGCTTTTACTATTATTAAATTTTTATGGGCTTTTCGGATGTGGGCCTTAATTGCATGCTAGGCCCAATCCGATCCCCTTCTTTGTACCTAGGGTTTCGAGCTTGCTCTCTATATAAGAGGCACTCGGGACTCCTTTCAATCTACGTCCAAAATGAATTAAGCCAGAGCTTTGAGTCGAGTTCCTCCTCCCCTTTGGCTCGGGCGTCACCCTATTCTTTTCCCGACCCCATATTCTCCTGGCCTACGTCAAACTAGGCCCCCTTCTCAATCCTTTCACTTCACCTCTCATCTCAAAGTCTAGGCTTCGGCCTCAAATCTATCCGGTTACTATTTGTCGGAGAAGATCCGAACGTTTCGAGCCTAGATCCGCCCCTTCTGACTCTAGGGTCGCATCAATTGGTATCAGAGCTTAAGCGGTTCAAACGGTTCCTTCTCCAAAAAAAACAGTCGACTTCTGCCCAGATTTCGCCCCAAAAAAAATTCTTTTTTTTGCAATTTTCTTCCATAATATTGTAGATCTTTTCGATACGAGTTCGGGCATTTAAAATTCGCCCAAATCGAAGTTCGTTTGCCCTTCCAAAAGGCCAAAACATCACGGTCGCGCGCCAGGATCGAGTCCCAGTGTGCCAGGATCCGAGTCCTGCCACAACAGCAGCGTGCCGCCAGTGTGCCAAGGTTGCAGCCTCCATGTGCCATCCCGCGCCGAAGATCTTGCCAAATCAAATCCGAGATTTTTTCTCCTTTTTGGTTAGGCTATTTCGAGGCATATCTTTATATGATTTTATCTTGATTTTATTTTGTTTGTTTTGCTTCCTTTTTGTACAGATCTTAACTATATAAAAGATCTCGTTATATTTTATTTCTAGGATAGTTTATATTTTTTCCCGATTTGTAAGAGATTCTTTCGGGTTGTGAAAGATCTCGTAATATTGTAAAAAAAATATCTCGAGGGGCCAAGACATGTCTTGGACCTGCTCGTAAATATGGGACGATTCGGACTCTTGGGATCGGCCACATCGACGAGTCAACACTCGTACCTCTAAGCCGCTTCCAAGAGACCACCCGGATTGGATCCCACCATATCGGCTTCCCGAGAATCGGGCCCGCTACTACGGAGAAAATCCTAGATCCCGGCGTGGTTCTTACGACGAGTGGGATTGGAGTCCGCCTCCTCGGCGTGCACGTGAAACTCCTCGACCCCGGCATCGTTCCAACGACGAGCGGGAGTGGAGTCCGCCTCCTCGGCGCCCACGCACTCGAGTCCACAACGAGGGCTCGCGCGCCAAGCATTCAGCCTCGGCGCACCATGTGCCAAGACCTACCCCTTCGGTTGAGCCCTCGTCCTCTCCCGTGGCCGAGAGTCCTAACCTTGAGGACAGGATTGCGGCCTTAGAGCACAAGATGGCCGAATACATGGCACGTTTTAATCCCACACTTTTCCCGATACTCGTTTCGACACCCCAGCCACCATTGGCGCCGGTGCCGAGCGAGCCCGTCATCGAGACCGTCTTGGCACTTCAACCACATTCGGCACCCGTTTCGAGTAACGTGCCGATCAACGTGCTAAGGAAGCTAGTCCTCACCGAGGATACCACACCAGTGGCGCCAATGCCAATCGTCGAGGTCCCGCCTCAGCTCGACGTCAAGCCCTCACCTACGACGGCGCCTTATTTGATTGAGCTTACGACGTCGGACAAGCCGATCACCATGACTTTGTCTTTGCTCTCCGACGCCGAACCCGAGCCCATACTCGAGCCTGCCCCTGTGTCGACACCGTATATTTTACTCTTCGAGAAGACCCACGTCGATGGCAAGGCTTTGACGAGACCGACATCGTCTTCCCTAGCCCACACAACGTCGAAGCGAGGACGCTTCGAATCTAAGGGAGGTAGGATGATACGACCCTGCCTAGGCTCGGAGCTGGACCCGAGACGGCCTAGACCTTGGAGACCCCCTTGGATTAGGACTTAGTCTCATTTATGTATTTATTATTTCTATTTCTGTCATTTACATTCCGTCTTTACTATTTTAGGCGTGTGTTCTCTTATGCTTAAGAGACCGGCCCATTATGGTAGAATAAGGCCCATTAGGGTTTGTTGCACCTTTCCATTTATAGCTTTTACTATTATTAAATTTTTATGGGCTTTTCGGATGTGGGCCTTAATTGCATGCTAGGCCCAATCCGATCCCCTTCTTTGTACCTAGGGTTTCGAGCTTGTTCTCTATATAAGAGGCACTCGGGACTCCTTTCAATCTACGTCCAAAATGAATTAAGCCAGAGCTTTGAGTCGAGTTCCTCCTCCCCTTTGGCCCGGGCGTCACCCTATTCTTTTCCCGACCCCATATTCTCCTGGCCTACGTCAAACTAGGCCCCCTTCTCAATCCTTTCACTTCACCTCTCATCTCAAAGTCTAGGCTTCGGCCTCAAATCTATCCGGTTACTATTTGTCGGAGAAGATCCGAATGTTTCGAGCCTAGATCCGCCCCTTGTGACCCTAGGGTCGCATCAGGTCGCCAAGTTAAAACGCTCCTTGGATAAAGTCCAAGGTAAGCGCCCCGTTGATGAGTCGAAAATTGAGAGGACTACTCGACGGCTTGCTAGTGTGATTGAGTTCGCCAATAACCGTCGTAGTCCTCAATCGATCAGTTCTAACGGGCTAGGCGATATGCAGATTGATTACGACAGCGATAGAAGAGCACCAAGGAGCCGGCGAAGAGATCACCGCCACGAGTCACCCCCGCGTAAGAGGTCATAGGCCGCGGATCCCCCTCAGCCCGGCAAGCCGTCCTCCAGCGACTCAGGCGAGGACAACAACCGCGACAATCGTCGCGGTCGAAGCCACGAGCGCGGCTCGAAGGACCGCAACCGCGGTGGCTTCGATCGCGGCAGATCAGACCGCAATCGCGGGTCTGATGGTCGGCGCAATTCTTCACGCAAGCGGAACGATTGTTATGTCCCTTCTAATCGCGATCGAGGCCAGGAAAGCAGGAAGAGACGGCTCAACCAGCGTCGGAGTGTCAGCCTTGAGAGGATTGAAGGAAGGGCCCGAGCTCTTGAGCGTACTCAGAACAGGCTACTTGATCTTTTAAGAGCGCAAGGCAATACCTTGCAATCGACTCGGGATCAAGTAGAGCATAAGTTGGCTTTGCTAACGTCAACGCCGTTCCATGCAGATATTCAACGAGCCCTACCGCCGTCAAAATTTTCTCCACCATCCTCTGCTGTGTACGACGGGAACACGGATCCTGAAAGCCACATAGCCTCTTACACCCATAAAATGGCGCTGTGGGTGTCTGAGGATGCTATCATGTGCAAGATATTCCCGAGTAGCCTTCGTAAAGGTCCTCTGAAATGGTTTCAGAGTCTGAGGCCGGGGTCGATCCGGAGTTGGGGACGATTGGCTTCTAAGTTCGTGAAGCGATACGTAGCTAACAGTCGAGATGCTGCTTCGCTTGACACACTTTTCGGTCTCAAGCAAGAGAAGGGGGAAAGCTTGCGTCGCTTCTTCAATCGATTTATGGAATGCTATGCGGAAATTGAAGGGTGCGATCCTAGAACCGCTATCACTGCCTTTAAAAGAGCGATCTTCACAAATAGTAAGTTGAGAGAAGAATTGACACTTTGTCTTCCCTCCACAATAGTCGAGCTTCAAGAGCGCGTTCATCAATATGTGCGGTTAGAGGAGGACAATTTCAAGATAAGAGGAAGATCGTCCTCTCCTCCTCGTAAATTCCGCCGCCGTACTGAGAACTTCAAGGGAGAAGGCCAAGTCAGAGCGATTTACACCACTTTTAGCGTGACGATCTATCGGATCCTACCTCGCATTAAGCATGAAGGCTTCTTCCAGTATCCCCCCAAAGAAGAATGTCGTGAAGACGATCCGCGTAGCAGAAAGTACTACATGTATCACAGGATTCGGGGACATATGACCGAACAATGTGAGCCATTTAAGCGGTATCTGGAGAGTCTGGTGGAAAAGGGGTACTTGCAAGAGTTCATCAAGAAAGATAGGCTTGAGAAGAATGATGAGCCGGGGCAGAAACAGATTGAGGTTATCCAGACAATCTCGTCATCTTACAGACATGAAGATGATGAGGCAAGAAGTAACTTCAGAAAATCTTGCCTTGAGCTTGAAGTTATGAGAGTTCAACAGGCCGAGCCACGACGACCTCCTTCCCCCGTGCGTGCGGTGGACGGACTAGTCTTTAGAGACAAGGACCTCGCAACAGTCCAAGTTCCTCACAACGACCCATTGGTTCTAGCAGTCGAGCTAGAAGGGTTTAAAGTGTGTCGTGCTCTTGTTGATCCAGGAAGCTCGATTGACATCATGTACTTTGAAGTCTTCAAACTCCTCGGGAAAAGCAATGAAGATTTGATCCCGATAAAGATGCAGCTAACGGGACTCGGTGGCTATCCGACATATATATCTGCTCGGAATGTATAAAACCCAAGTCAGCCTTGCCAAGAAAGTGATGACCGTTGAGTTCTTGATCGTTGATGTGCCTTTGCCCTACAACTTAATCTTGGGGAGGCCTTTGATCCATGGGATTGGAGCCGTACCATCGACCCTCCATCAAATGGTCCAATTCAGAGATGGAGATGACATTGTTCGAGTCTGGGCAAATCAGCTGGATGCTCGTCTATGCTCTAAGGGAAATCGTCCTAAGTCGGAATTTATGCAGAAAGTAGAAGACGAGTCGAAAGCCGAGAACCAGCCACGAAACTGCGATCGCGGGCCTGAGGGTGGCGACCGCGGCGCTGGAGCCGAGTGTAAGACCCCGGGTCTGGGGCAAAACCGCGGCCGCGGATCACCATGCCACGACCGCGGTACCGAGAACCGCGATCGCGGGTCACCTCGCCGTGATCGCGGCACTGGAGCTGGCAGCCTCGCTTCGCGAGATGAAGATCGTGAGCGCGATCACCCGTCTTCCCCTGCGTAGGGATCTCGGGACTAGGGATTTCATATAGACAAGGAACTCTTTTTCCCACGTGGTTTTGATGAGGCCCTCAGGTTTTTTCGTTTTTTGCATTCATTCCGTTTAGATCTGTAAGTTCATGACATTCACGTTTATTTATTAATAAAAGTCGGCTTTTTTGTATTAGTTTGAGTCTTGCATAAAAAATATAGCGCAACATTAGCTAATCGCACTAATGGATTTTTCATATGCGTGTATGAAAAAGTTTATGATATTCGCTCATAAAACATATGATATTCGCTCATGTATATACGAATTTACGAATATACGAATATACGAAAGCGTTATGGGACTTGACATCGACCGATACACTTGGCCACTCCGATTTGAAACCCTCTGTACCCTAATCGCCAAACATGGTAAGACATGTAAGGCGGTGTAGGTGGGACATTTGTGAGTGGGTAAGACAAACATAATTACCATATTTTTTCGCTATTAAAAAGGTATTTCTTAAATTACTACGCAATTATTTTTGTTATTTTCTATATTATAAAATATATGGCGGTTATGCAACTTTATGGAAGATTCTATCGTGCAAATATGATAGAATTAAACCCGGAGAAGGTGGGAATATTCCTAGCTTGGTCTTTAAGCAACCCTAGGAAATAATTAAATAAGGCCCCCTGATCTCCTTCTTCCATTATAAATACACGCCCTAGGCATGTAGGGAGAGACACATGTGCACATCGGCATATTCAGAAATCCTAGACAGGCTAATACTTGCTTAGCTCGACTGTTCAGGGATTCACCGCTCTCTTGTTGTACCTCGTCGCTCAAAAGGACAATTGCTCTTCTGACTTAGGCATCAGAGGTGGATTAGGGGGTTCCCGCCCCCTGTGTTCATTGTTTTGCAGGTTTCTAGGTCAAGAGATCGAAAGAGGAGCGGAAGAGGAGGAGTTATTAATTGGTGTATTAAAGACGAATTGAAGGCGGAGTTTTTGTACACCAACACTTACTTATTGGCATTGTCGTTTTATAATGGTGTTTTGACTATGAGAAGATAAGGTAAAATGGAAAAAAGAAAAATAGAGAGACTCCTATCTACTAATAGAAATCATCCATGAATACCTATAACATCCGAAAACGTACTTTAACATAATAAATAGTTTAAAATATGATATTAGTCGAATAATGGATGAAACATTCAGTGGGTGGGGCGGATGCAAATGGAAGTACACATATGCTCTCATAAAAGCATCCACAGCGGGAGGTTTGTCCAGTGCATGGAGTCAGAGAAATTATTTTTTATTTTGAGTGTTGTTTGTCCCAATAAGAAAAGGAGCATGAGATGAATTTGGGGATGCATCGGTGCACCAGCTACACGCGCGCGTGGAGTCATTCAAAGCATATGTAATGTCGCGATCTGCTGCTTTGTGGGTTAAAAATTAACGAGACTTCATTTAAATTGCCCAATTACATGTATATATTTGTGTACCCAAAAAATATATTATATTTTTAATTATATATCACTTGTGTTTGTTTAACAATTGCATTTTTTAGGTGGGTTATGAAATTCTTATTTATTAGTTAATAATATAATATTTATTTATAATTTTTATAGTCAAATGAATGAATAATTTATAATGAGGGGTATATATGTAATTTTTATTATAAAAAACAGTATATGTGATTGTATATGGAGAAAGAGAAAAATGTTGAAAATGAAAAAAAAAAAATTAGGGGTGAATGGGTGCATGGATGTAGAAATAAATTATATTGGGTGCGTAGATGATGTGGCAGAGAGAAAAATGATAAAAAAAAATAGGGGTTCATAACACTGTAGCGATTCATTGTTGCGGATCCTCTAAGAGCATCCTCAGCGGGAGGTTTGTCCAGTGCATGGAGTTAGAGAAAATATTTTTTATTTTGAGTGTTGTTTGTCCCAATAAGAAAAGGAGCATGAGATGAATTTGGGGATGCATCGGTGCACCAGCTACACGCGCGAGTGGAGTCATTCAAAGCATATGTAATGTCGCGTTCTGCTGCTTTGTGGGTTAAAAATTAACGAGACTTTATTTAAATTGCCCAATTGTATGTATATATTTGTTGTGTACCCAAAAATATATATTGTATTTTTAATTATATATCACTTGTGTTTTTTTAACAATTACATTTTTAGGTGGGTTATGAAATTCTTATTTATTAGTTAATAATGTAATATTTATTTATTATAAAATTATAGTCAAATTATGAATGAATAATTTATAATGAGGGGTATATATGTAATTTTTATTATAAAAAAGAGTATATGTGATTGTATATAGAGAAAGAAAAAAATGTTGAAAATGAAAAAAAAAATTAGGGGTGCATGGGTGCATGGATGTAGGAATAAATTATATTGGGTGAATAGATGATGTAGCAGAAAGAAATGATAAAAAAAAATATATAGGGATTCATAACACTGTAACGATTCATTGTTGTGGATGCTCTAACCAGGCTCGCATGGTATATATTAATTAGAGGTTTACTTTTTATATGCTACATTTCTAAACACTTTTAGTGCATAAACATGCAAATATAAAACTTTGGATATGAACCTCGATCGAGTGCAAAATTTGTGAGCCTCGCACAACATGTCAACAACGAAAAATTTGTCATAATTACAAAAATGACCCTATATGTTAATTGCCCTTATTTTTTTTACCATGGTCGTCTACTCCTGTAATTTAACGGCTTAAATTAAGGGCAATGAAATCAATTCTATACGAGTACTCCATTCGAGTTGGAATGAAAATTTGTCATAACTCGAATAGTCACCCTACAAATGGAGTACTCATATAGAATTGATTTCATGCCAACTCGAATCTAATCAAGCATTCCCATCATGTAGAGTTGGACAATCTGTCGTCCTTTAATATATTTTGTTTACAATCAATGACGGACGCAGAAATTAATTAGAGCGGGACACAAGTAAATAAGGTTGTTGTCGTGAAGGTGTTAAGCGTGGAATCCATCGTAGTAGAACACTTTGTCCCTTCAATCGTAAACTCGTTTTAGGTTCTATCGTTTTCGATATTCAACACACTTGAAGTTAACATTTTTATCAAAACGACACCGTTTTAGGATTTCACAACAACTTTGTAGCCCTGATTAAAAAATTAATGTATTCGCTCTAACTCGACGAATCCCGATAAAAAAATAATATTAAAAGCCTTACAAAGAAGCTACTGGAACTACAAAGAAATTTTGATCCTTGGAAAAAAAATTAACTAGTTTAAATTTTGAAAATAAAATTCAAAAGCTCCTATAAAGTGGTGGACTCGACAAATGTAAAATTAAGGTAACCCAGTATAATCAACCTTTGAATAAACTTTCCTCTAATAAAATTATGGTGTATCGTATACATAGTCAATAATATGCAACAAAATATTATTTCCTAGATAGTTGTAACACAATTATAATCCGGAAAAAATTTAGGAACACATATAACTCAATTGTAACTCGGACGGAAGTGGGGGCACCGGCCTCGCTGGCCCCCACTTGGGTTCGTCATTGAGTGCAATTCTCCTTACGGAAAATCTGGGAGGTTAAGCTATCTATATTGAAAGAAAAATTCTAGTTGCTCTTCATTCTAGGTGACCATGTAAATATGTGCTCATGAATTGATGTAGATAGAAGTCCATCTGTAGGCAATATGAAAGATATAAAAGTGTATTTACAAAGAATAAGAACATAAATGACAAGCTAAGTACATCAAGTTTATCTTGAAATTAAGAATATGATGATGAGAAGTGCAACAAATTGATTTTGAAAATGCTTTAAAATTTTAGTATTAAGAGGGAAATATATATGGATGTCAACTTTGAGTGGTCCATACGAGCACATGGCCGGGTGGCGGTGAGATGACAACACAAGACTGCCTTCACCTTGTTTTTGGAATGTTCAAGTAGGAATATGGGTGCATATACATCGATGCTTTCTTAGCTACCTACGCGCATATAACTCCTAATTTGCCAGATTTTGAACGATTTATGGCCACCAAAAGAAACCCATGCCACAAGATATTTTAGGGAATCAATGTTGTAATATCTGTCCCGATTACAAAAATATTTAGGCTGTATTATTATTCTTAATCTTTGAATTATGTAATGAATTATGCTAAACTAATAGTTAGGGCACTAATTAATTCAAATAAAATCATGACCACAGTACACACAAGCAAGGTCGATTTTTACCAATCGAAGGCCCCTAGGCGAAAAAAAAATATGGGCCCTTTTTAAAAATTTCATCGTTATAAATAATAAGACACATATATTAACTTGTTATCTATGTTTTGAAAAAAATACTTGCTTAACATATTAAAAAAATGTATAACATATGAAAAGTGGACGATTTGTTTTCAAACAATGCAAAATTGGATATTTATTACACCAACAATAGAAATATTAACAACAATCGCCAAACACCCGCAATTTTTTTTTTCCAATTTTCTAGTATATTCCCAACTTAAATTCCACCTACAATCCCACACAAAACTTAATGATGAAATCCCAATTTGTTGGTCTTTATTATAATCCCAAATTCAATATATACAATATTTTAAAATAATAATTAAGGAAATCGGAAAAAAAAGAAATCTGAATTTGGCTACAGGCTGATTGTATTGCACATGTTGATTGGTCTATAATGATTGGTAGAGTTGGGATTTTCGCATTTGGGTAGCAGAGTTATGAAGTTGTGGTTTATTTGTTTTTATATTTTACCAGAGTGAAAGAAGCTCTTCACAGCTTTGGTGATATTTGGGCCAACGATATGCCAATATCTTTTATAGAAGCATGCCGACATTCCGTCCGGGCCTGGGGATTTTTCATCCCCAATGTCGAACAAAGCATTCTTGATTTCCGAGTTCCAAATTGGTTTGGTGAGTTCGATGTTCTCAGCATCTGTTACTTCTTATTGGATTGTTTTTGTCATGGATTGGAGTTTAATTTGGTTTATTTCCAAAGCCCTAAATCGATTTTGAAAATCCCGTTTAATTTTTGTTCTTATGTTCTCTATTCCAATGATTTGTGTTCCTTCAGCTATGCAGATCTCTTTGATGTTGGTTCTATTTCTTTTGTTGGTGGCAATTCGGTGGAAGTATTTGGTGTTCTTGTCATTGAATTTTATATGGGTGTTTTTTTCTCGTTCTTTCCAGTAAGAGTTGTGGAAATCTAAGAGGCATGAAAGCTTTTTCGACAGTCTCTCTTGTTTTTGGATTAGTTGTAGGTTAGCGTTTTCGATTATTTCCTTTTGGATTTCGATGAGTTCGTCATCAAGTTTTTTGATTTGTTCAAAGATATTTCCAAACGTTTGTTTGTTCCAAGCCTTTAATTTGATTTTTAGGAGTTAAGTTTTTTTTTTGTGAGGTTGTACATGTAAGACCCACCAGCGTTGAGACTCCATGCCTGTTTGATGACGTTTCGGAAGTCCTTTCTAGATTTCCACCTCATCTCAAATTTGAATGGTTGTGCTTTGAATGGGACCCATGTATGGAGGTCGCATGAAATAGGGCAGTGATCCGAGGACGCAAAAGCATGGTTTTTTGTGGCTAACGATGGATACCATTGGATGATTTGGTTGTTAACGAGGATTCGGTCCAGTTTCTCGAAAGTATTGTTACCAAGGTTTTTAGATTTTCTCCACGTAAATTTATTTCCAATGGTGGGGATATCACACATGTCGCAATTGTTTTTAAAGTTAATAAGTCATTCAAATCGGGATGGGGGCGGATACGCCCCTCCTAGTTTCTCATCTGGGTGTTGAATTTCGTTAAGGTCTCCTAAGAGAATTCAGGGCAGGGTACAATTCTGGATGAATACCTTCATCTTGTTCCAAAATGGGTCTTTTTCTTGTGCTCTTGGTGGCGCATAGGCTAGTACCAAGATCATTTCTCTGTTGGATTCAAGGTTTATATAGTGGAATACAATAAATCGGTTGTCTTTATGGATAATTTTGATAGTCTCATTTGTGAGCATAGAAACCTTCCAGAGGACGCAAATAAGGCTCGAGAGTTCGAAGGCTGGAATGAACTCGATTGAGTCGATCCTGCTTTTTGCCACCCTTTACAATCAGGCGGCGTTTGGGTTTTTGTTTCAAGGAGTGCAATTAGGTTGATATGTTCAAGGCAGCACAACGCATTATCCTCAATCCAAAAGGACTTGCGTTTGATGCCCTGACAATTCCATGTGCAAATCTTCATAAACAACCAGACTTGGTGTGGCTTTTGGCCATCGGGGGGCGAGTATTCCGCCAACATTTTTGTTTTTTGTTTTTGTTAATTTGTCGTAAAGGTTATGCCATTGGTGTAGCTATTTTTTGGTGTTGTTCGTTATGCGTTTTGTGATGGGTATCGTAGTTTTGTTTGTTGATTCTACACGTTGGAACATGGAAAAAACCTTGGGTTACTTTTGCTGAGTGAATTTGTATGAATTTCTTCCAAGAATTGTGGCTTTTGGTCGCTGGAAGATCGGATTTCTTCCAAGAATTTGATTTTGTTAATGAGTGTGACTTTAAATAATAACAAGCTGGCAAATTACATTTCAAGCTTTTAATTAAATGGAATTCCTTTTGCTTTTTGATCGGCGATGATGCAGTCGAGTTGTGTGAGTCACCAAGCCTCTTTTGGTTGTTGAGCATTTCCTTGCTCGAAAGAATTGTTAATTTTTTTTTGTTCTTGGTTGTCGAGAGTCCTTGCAAACACACCCAAGAGGCATGAATCAACAAAATAAGCCAACCAAACTCGAGAGTACAGGAATACAGTGTAAGCAATCCAGGGATACATAGATTAGAACGCTTGTAGAAGCAAAAGTTGTACAAAAATTGGAGCGTTTTTCGCAAGCAATCCCAGTCAGCATGGTACTTACAAATTGGGTTTTCAAAAATAATGGCTTCCACAGCCATAGTTAAGTAGTAACCTCCACAACCATAGTTAGATAGTTAGAGGTAACACAACAAAAAGTAGCAACCTCCACTTTAAGAACAAAGGTAAGCATGGATTCCAGAGTAAGGGTACGAAAATAAATAGAACAAAGAACATTGCTAGTAGAATTGTAATATATAGCCGGGGCAGCATCTCGCGCACGAAGAAAGAGAGGTAGGGAATTGGATTGATATTACCGGATTAAAGGATTCAAGCAGCAACAGGATATGATGAAGGGAAAGGCAGGGCCGGATGCCGATGGGGAGAGACCTAACACCAAATGAACTTGACCTCAGATTGCGCCCCCACCACCACCATTGAAAGCCACACCCCCTTTCATCAGCCGTCTGTCGACAGGGCCATCGAGCATGTCGTTTCCAAGAACGCGTCGTTTTCGGGACACAAAGCCTGCCCATCGAGCCGACAAGGCAACCAAGATGGAAGGGCGAGAAATGAGCCTGAATGAGCATCGGAGGTTCTGGCCAGGCGGATCTGGGGAAGTACAATGGGAACTCAGCAGCCACCCACACATACAAAGATCGGACATAGATGACGGCGAGGACAACCTCAACACCGCCTCGCGAGTAGCTTAAGTGCTTCTCGGCAATTATGGTTTTTGAGTTCCACAAACACCGTCAACACCGTCTCCATGGATGGTGGAGACGATGCTAAGATTTTGAGTTCCACAAACACCAGCTCTCCTTGACCGGGTGGAGTGGGAAGACAGGCACGCATGAGATAATCGGCCTTGCAAGGAGATAGGCAATAAGATTCAAGCAAAACGGGGGAGATTGAGAATGGGTTTTATGAACCATCAAGAGCAATAGAGGCCAAATTGAACACAAAACGAGATATGACGCACCGGGTTTGGGATTTTTCATTTTTCGAAGTTTCGTTGAGGGCAGCGAGAACTTGAGTGAATTCCTCGGCTTGGTGTTGTATTCGATTGATTTTGTGGCCAGACTATGGATGGCGATGGCGATGTCCAAGGCCAGCGGCCATGGTGAGTCTGGATTGAGAGGCAGATCTGGGCGCGTGAGGCGCATTCTCTAGAAGTGTTTAGGGTTTTCATTTAGGGTTTTCCCCTCAATTTCAAATAAGAAACTTGAGAGTAAGTGATTTTGTCCTAATTAACTAGCTTATTAGATAATTAAGGACTTCACTATAACTCTTGTGCTTAACCTATGCACACCCAATCTGATAACCCTTAGACATCTTGGGCAAAGTTGATACATATCTCTACATCTCTACAACTATAAAAGTTGTCATTCTGAAGTCAAATAAATGCTCCATCTTTATGCATTGATTTTCATCAATATTACAATTCAATAAGTATTTAAAGATTTGTTTGAAAGACATTATACACATATTTACAAATTGACTATTCATCTTCTTTCAAAAACTTGAGATTCTTCTTTTAGAAAAAAATAATAATAAAACACTATGATATAAAAACATATGAAGACATAATATCATTTTTTTTAAACAAAATTTTATTGTAGGCTATTCACAAGGTTTTGGTTCAAGTCAGGACCACTCTTGTGGTTAGGACTTTTACTTAAAATGAGGACTAATCTCAACCATTAGATTTACCTCATCGCTATATATTAGATGGTCAAGATTTTTATTTATTTTTTATTTTTTATTTTTTTTTATTTTTTTATTTTATTTTTTTATATTTTGTTTTTTGTTTAAAAAAGCTTTAAAATGTTAAATATGACATTTCAATTTTTATATACTACGAGTTCATTTTTATACACCAGAAGTTCAATTTTTCATGTTAGGAGTTCAATTTTCTATATTGTATGAGTTCAATTTTTATATTTTATGAGTTCATTTTTTGATAAGTTCAATTTTTATGTGCTTTGAGTTAATTTTTGAAATAATTAGTTTTTCACATAACTAAAAAAATATTTAAAAATAAATGATTTTTTCAAAAAAAAATTTCAATTTTCTTTACCTTTTAAAATTATTTTCTTATTTAAAAAAAGCTTTAAAAATGATGAATATAACAGTTCAATTTTTATATAATATAAGTTCATTTTTATACACTAGAAGTTCAATTTTTTATTTTTGGATTTTAATTTTCTATATTGTATGAGTATGATAAGTTCAATTTTTATGTGCTTTGAGTTCATTTTTTATATAATTCGATTTTCACATAACTAAAAAATAATTTATTTTTTCTCAATTTTTATTTATGTTTTTCGATTTTTTTACTTTTTTAAAATTATGTTCTTTTTAAAAAAATCTTTAAAAACTTTAAATATGATAGTTCAATTTTTATATACTCTGAGTTCATTTTTATACACTAGAAGTTCAATTTTTTGTGTTAGGAGTTCAATTTTCTATATTGTATGAGTTCAATTTTCTATATTGTATGAGTTCATTTTTATACACTAGAAATTATCTATGATAAGTTCAATTTTTTTGTGCTTTGAGTTCATTATTTATAAAATTTGATTTTCACAAAACTAAAAAAAATTTAAGAATAAAAATATTAAAAAAATTTAAAAATGAAATTTTTTTAAAAATTTTAAACATTTTTAAAATTTTATAAAATTACAAAAATCAAAAAATTACAAAATAACTTAATAATTTTTAAAAAAATTTAAAAAAATTTTAAAATTTTTTAAAAAATAATATTTTATTTTTTTGAAAACCATTCAATACATAGTAAAGCAGTAAATCCAATAGTTGAGATTAATCCTCATTTTAAGCTTAGTCCTTACCACAAGATTGGTTCTCACCGGAACTATGCCCCTATTCACAATTTCACAAGTATAAGAACCGCATTACTTTTAAATCAGTGGTAGGTTGAGCAAATAGAATGAAAATAATACTTGAACTACCGACCAAATTTAGAGGTAAAATAAATTTATTATATCTTAAATTGATATTAATGTACACCGATTAAATAATGAAATAGTTTATTCGTGTATGATTTGCAATATTTTATTTTATTTAGTTGTATGATTAATTAGTTCTAGTATTTCATGTTATAATTCAATAAACTCTAATTTAGTACACTTAATCATATGTTATAATTTCTAAAAACCTAAAAATATAAAATAAAAACAAATATAAAATATAATTTTTACTCCGTCCGTTAGCACTCTAGTATAGTTCAAAAAGGATACACATTTCAATCATTCAATTCCAATAAAAATGCATGCACACCCATTCATATGTCCAATTCAAAACAAATAAGTAGATGGTCCAAAAAGGGTCCGTTTGGATTACCATTATTTACATCCATCTCTTAAGTTAATATATCTATATACAATCATTCGCTAAGTACAACTTGTAATATTGGTAAGAATCAACAAGGTTTAATAATTATTCCATAATCATTCATATTGTAAGAATTAAAAAAAATGTCCTAATTATATTTTTTTAGAAACTCTTAAGCCAACCTAAAGTGTCTTTTTAATAACTTAGATGACTTTTTATTAAATACTTTGTGTGTAGTTGTGTTTTTTTTTTGTCGGATTGTGTGTAGTTGTTATTTAACTTGATATACATTTGAGATCAAATGAAAATTAATCTTATGATGTAAAATGTGAGCAAATATAGTGTGTTGGATGTGGGAGATCAAGGGTCATAAGGAGACACGCCTCCTTTCATATTTTTTAAACCAAGGGGTATTTTTGTCTTTCCCCCCACCAAATTAGAATATTCCTACTATGCTTCCTTTTCTTCCATTTGAGCCTGCAACCTTCATGTGAGCTCTCGATCGGTACTTCTCCATAGCCATTCCCACTTGCTCCTTCTGTTTTGGGTTGATTTTGTGTTTATTTCGGGTTCCGATTGACGTTATATCCTCATGGATTTTGATATGAGTTACTTTCACATAGAAGGTTTGTATTTGGGTGTTTTCAAATATGGAGTTTGATAATTCAATTTAAATGTATTTAGTCATGTTATGTGTTCTTTGGGCTTTTTTTTTATTGATTTTACTCAAACCTATGAAGGTTGTGTCTGTTTTATATTGCAATCTGATGTTTTTGATTAGAAGTATAGGTTAATGATGAGTATTCATCTAAGCGTCCACCATGTGTTTCATAAAATGCTCAAATGATCAACTTAGAGTTTTGTCCCATCTAAATTTCCTCAATTTTCTCCGATTTTAATTGTTTCTTCTTTAAAAAAAGATTTTTTAGTTCTACTATCAAATTTAGTGTGCGTGGATTGGTAGAAACATTATAACAAGAAATCATTGCAAATGGCATTCGTGTTTCTTTTTATTATGAACTTTTAATTGTGTATTGATGAACCTATACTTGCTTGTTTATGAACCATAGTAAATGAAATTTATGAACGATATACACCGCTATGATAGAGTTTTGGTGACAACGGAGAATTTGAAATGTTGCTTAATTATGGGTTGAGATGAAGAATGATTGTGTTCATATACATGTTATTAATTACAACATTGTAATTATGTATTAATGAACCCATATATATATATAGTTACGATGTCGTATTGTTTGTTGTGTAATTAGAAGTTGCTCATTATGCGGTGATTGTCAAAAATAATTTTTATAGCCTATTAACCCCAAAAGGGAGAGTAATGTGTGTCGTTGCACATGATGTGGGTTCGAAACCTATATATAAAACCACGAAATAGAACTACTTTTATGAATCTAAAATCATGACACTAACTACTACAAACAAGAAATTCATGAACCGTAAGCACACTTATTATAAACCTTAACATTTAAATGAACCCCATTAAATATCATTTATGAACTAGAATACACGACATTAAGAACAAGTATTATGAATTAAATTACTTGAACTTTTATTTCAATTATTATGAACCTAACCTTATAAAGACATGAACACAGAAAATACCATTTGTGAAATAGGTAACATAAAGGATTATGAATTAAATTTCGTGAACCTTATTGACAGTTGTCATGAACCTAATCCTATAAAGTCATGAACCAACAGATCAACTTTATTGACAGTTGTCATGAACCTAACCCTATAAAGTAATGAACCTTATTGATAGTTGTCACAAAATACCAGTTGTCATGAACCTTATTGACAATTGTCATGAGCTTACAAAAACATGAACAAAAAAAAGAGCTATAATGAACCAACCGTATAAAGTATTAGTCTATGTGAGATTTGAACCCACATATATGTGCACATGCACATTGCTCTACCATTTGAGCTAATAGGCTACCTAATCACAAACACAAAGCTCAACTTCATCGTTCAATGCCACAACCAAATAATTCATCAAACACAAGAGTTACCTAAAATTTCATGCCACAAACAACAAGTTCATTTTTAGAAAAGTGTGAATCATTAAATTTCCACTGTGATTACAATCATCCATAAGCTGTGCCTAATTAGTGGATATATGCTTTGAGATGATGTAACAGTAATCAAAGTATTGCTTTTCGAAATCAATCACTGGAGCTAGTGCCTCGACAAGTAATCAATATTGTATACACAATTGAAACACACATCCATGTCCAAACTCGTATCTACCCCAAAAGCAAGCGTTACCACATTGTAATTCCAGACAAAAGAAGCCAATCGCTAGTTAGTTTCATGAAACAAGCATAAATACGTGTATAAAAAAATCCATCTTTGGCATTAAAAAATTGAATTAAAAAGTACACTTAAAACTGCATGGGCCAAACTTTGACATACACTTCTCCAATATTAAATAAGAAGAACAATCTCTCCCATGTTGAAATATTTTCAAACCCATAATCCTCTTGTTGTGAGCACAAATTTCTCAATTCAAACTCACCTCAACACTAAACCAGCAAGATGAACAGTAAGCATAGATTAGCAAAACCAAAACTGTCTTCAAAAATAGGCAAAATACTAAAACTATTCATTCAAGAAAGGGAACTCACAAAACGCAAATATAGAGCTTTGAAGCTCGATTAGTACGTTGATAGAGATGGAGAAAATACCGTTCTTGACCATGTACCAGATCTGAGCCTTGGAGCCCAAACTGAACTTGTTGCAAGCAAACCAAGCAAGAATTTTCGATTTACCGATATCGCATTTGTTGATCAGGATGATTTGGAAGACATAATCCCTTCTGGCTTGCATCTCCGTAACCACCAACACTAATCACCATATCTTCTTCTTTCTCCTTGTGCTTCTTTCTCTCTACATGTATGTGCAAATTCACTGAAGCGTACACAGAAAATCGGGGAGAGCGAGATTAATTTGGAAATGGAAGTAGATGAAGAATGATCGAGAAGAATCGCTCAAGAAGAAGGTGTGTGAGTATGTGGAGACGCGAGAAGGGATATTAGGGAGAAGGTTATATTTGTCTTTCCATTCAATTTTAAGTGAAATTACATTATGTGCCATAAAAAATGAACCGCTCCTTTTATTTTATATTTTCACTAGACCGGATGCTTCTAATATGGGCCGTGCAAAGAAATAATCAAACGGCTCTTATATGTTCGCATTTTACACCCTAAGGAAAAAGTGCATCGGAGCCCTACTCGATCTACATTAAAATTAAGGTTGATTTTGTGAAAATAATGGATTTCGGGTGATTATAGTGTGAATAAAAACAAATAAAAGTGGAGGCCTACGAGAGAACATGTGCTAAAGCTAGGCATGGAACCGGGATGGGCCCGAGCTGGGCCACCACCGGTTCGAGTCGGAGAAGTAGGACCCGGGACCGACCCGGTGTTGTATTGGGCTGGAGCGGGTCGGGCCCCGGATCAGGCCGGGCTGGTATAATTAGGCCCGATCCATTTTTTATTTTTTTACATGTTAGTTATCCGGGTCAGACCGGGCTGGTCCGGGCCTGACCGGGTCAGGATACAATCCCCCAACCCGAGCTCGGCCTATTGCCTGGGCGGGTTTGGCCCACGGGCTGGGCGGGCCGGGCCTTTTCGGCCCATCCCGGACCGACCCGCCCTAATGTTCATCTCTAGCTAAAGCACCACTTGCACGTGCAATTGGCCGACACTGCAAATTAGTTTATACACATGTATCCAAACACACTCAAAATACGACATTTAGTACTACAAATCCATGCTAGCGTGCCCTAATACGACATTTTAGCTATTTTTAGTGTGGAATTTACTTGTTATTTTGGCAGGCTCGCGTAGTCTGGTCGGATCACTTGCTCTTAAATCAAATGGCAGTTATGGTCTGATATTGTACAAGATATGTCATTGGACCTTAGGTCGGATCACATTTTGACACACGAATAAAAATTCTTATGCCTGCCAAATTGCCCATTCAAATGATTCAGGGTGGATCGTACACATATTAGGTACTGCAAAATGCTTCCCAATTAGCTAGAAAATATGAATGTACTTTTTTGGTAGAAAAATATGAATGTACTTGATTCAAATGTTAATAAAATTAATTAAGCACATGCACAAAGTATATAAAGTTTGAGGAGAAATGTATTTTCTCAAAAAAAAAAAAAAAGTGCGCATCTATATTAATTACCAAATCTTCTAGAAAGACCAAGTTCATTTGATGTAATTAAGAGATTCAACGTATACTTCTACCAAAAAAAAAAGAGATTCAACGTATACGCCTTATGAATCTTGTAGTAGGATAGATATTCGGATTTGGCCCATTTGATTTGCTTCAAAATCCATTTCTCATACTTAACATTTTATCTATGTTACATTGTACCTCAATTGTATACCTACTAAAGCAACCAATTTATCAACTTGCAATTAAAGTTGGTTTATCGATAAGAATTCATCCAGATGTTAATTATATACACTAGCTGGTGGTAACTATAGCTTACATTTCTCCTACATACCTAACATATTCGATTGATAACTACAGCTTCATCAGCTACGAAAAAACAAGGGATAGCACTCCCTCTAGTTCTCTTGCTAATCATGACCATAACATCTATACACACAACATCTCATTTGACGGCGGTCAAGGCTCAAGACATCGGAATCGGAGTCTGCTACGGGCAGCTAGGCGACAACCTCCCGCCGCCGCCTAACGTGGTGGCCCTCTTCAAGCAATACAACGTCAACAAGATGCGGATCTACCAACCCGACCCGGCGGTACTGGATGCCCTAAGAGGCACCGGGATCCACGTCATCGTGGGCACGTACAACAACGACATCCCAGTCCTCGCCCAGAGCCCAGCCGCCGCCCAGTCTTGGTTCGCGGCCCACATCCAGCCCTACATTGGCAGCGTCAACATTACTTACATTAGCATTGGGAACGAGGTGTACCCGTCGCAGCCAAGCTCGTTCATCGCCCCTGCCATGCAGAATCTACAGCAGGCAGTGGACGGAGCCGGACTTCACGGCGTTATAAAGGTCAGTGATGTTAGAATTCTTCGGCTTTTGATAATAACAAACAGTTTCATTTATATGTATGCAACGTTTATATACCTTCGGGCATTTAATCAAGCAGTTAGAACCTCAAAATAATCTAGTATTATGAGGTTTTTCGACTCCCATGGTAGTATCTTAGAAAGTTCAATAGAAATATTCATTTGTTTGTTACGATTATTATATATATATCCAACGTGCAGGTGAGCACGGTGGTGAGCATGGCGGTGCTTCAAAACACGTACCCTCCATCGGCTAGCACGTTCGTCGACCCAGCGATGGCTGCCATTTCCGGCTTCCTTCAGAGCCAACGCTCCGAGCTCCTAGTCGACATTTACCCTTACTTTGTCCACGCGGGTAGCCCGGCGGACGTGAGCCTGGATTACGCCCAATTCGCGGCTACTCAGGTGGTGGTTCAGGACGGGAGCTTGGGCTACACTAACTTGTTTGATGCGATGGTGGACTCCGTGTACTGGGCTTTGGAGAAGGCGGGGGCGGCCGACGTGGGGTTGGTGGTGACGGAGATCGGGTGGCCCCACAGTGGCGGTGACCCGTCGATGACGACGGTGGATCTGGCGGTCAATTACAACAAGAGGCTTGTGCAGCATCTCCTGAGCGGGAAGGGGACTCCCAAGAGGCCAAATGTGTACCTGCAAGGCTTCATATTCGCCATGTTTGATGAGAACCAGAAGCCCGCTGGAGTTGAGCAGTTCTGGGGGGTTTTTAAGCCTACCGGAGAACCCAACTATAACCCTTTTTAATTTCACATACTTTTATTTTATCAAATTCTTCATTCTTCGATTCTCCTAGTGCTAATAATTGAATGTGGCTTAATTTGTTTACGATATTGAAAAAAATATTTTTACAGTGTGTGCCCGGTTATGTGTGTACTGTATGTTTATGTAGCTATATACATTTTCCTTGCTCTAGCTGATCGATGCTTTTCGCGGGGATTGACTCGCACGTGTGCAAAATTTACTTGATCAACCACATATATAGACACAAGTATACCCTAAAGGTATATCATTACACAGAATTATAACATATTTATTGATGAGAGAAATTAAATACTGAAAATCACAAATTAATTAAGTTTGGGTCACATACATATATATGTTGTACTCTAACTTAGTGAGAAAAGATAAGGTGTTATACAGGATATTTTTAATGCTTCCAAAAAAAGATATAGACAGAGAAACTCTACCCTCTCTTTAGTATTTACAACTCATATCTTGAGTCGAATGCTACAAACTGGATGGAACATACAAATAAAAAGTAAATTCTTATCAAAATTGCTAGAAAAACTCAGATGATTTACGGAGAGCCTATTTAAAATAATAAATTGAAGCTCTAATTTATTTTTATTTTAAAAAAATTGAGGCCCGATTTTCAGAATTTAATAAAAAGTTGTATTATTTAGTTTCATCATATTATACAAAATTTATAAACCTATTAGCAAGAAATAAATGAAAATAACTTATTGTATTAGTTAAAATTATATAATTCATAGTATATATGATGTCTACTTTAAATTCTTTGTCAAGTTAGAATATAATACATTAATAAAACAACGTGGCACTCTTCATTTATTTTTGGGCTTTGTGGTTGTTTTTGGAAGTTAGGCTTAGTTGTGGCCCTATGACTCATTTTCTTGTTGGTTTACTATTGTTTGATGGTTATTTGGTACGTGTAATCGAGTTGTATGGTACTTCTCCAAGATGACAGACTTAAGTTTTGGTTTTGGATCGAGTCATTTGGGGCATGCTATTTTTATTCTTCGGTTTTTGAGGATTCTTCATTTCGGTGGAGGAAACACCAAAAACAAGTCCTTTTTACACATCTCGAGTTGGGTTAATCTGTTGTCAAGTGCTACGGGTAGTGTTTTACTCACCCCGAGCCTAAACTCTTTTTGGTCTTTCTGTTTGGTTGTTTATAACACTTGCTCGATTGTTAGTTTGTCTTGGTTCTCGTCTTTTCCTAGCCGGTCTCGGTTATCGTATCGTACAGATCAGTTTACTAGGTATGTCTGGTCTATTGAAATCTTACCTTCAAAAAAGTGTAAATTGACAACAAATAAGTTGTACATTGTAAGCATTTTCTAGTCATTAGATCTCGTTCAATGTACAACTCAAATGCTCATATGCACCTACTCCAAGGTTATCAGAATTCCGATCCGATTCTACGATTCTAACGATTCTACGATTCATAACATGCGAAACGATCCATGATCCTAAGTAGGATCTTATTGGAGTAGAATCTTAAATGATTTAGAATACAATCTCGATCCGATCCCGATTTTACATACGATTTTAACGATCCTATAAAAGATTCTAACGATCCTACAAACGATTCTTACTATCCTATAAAATGACAATTATGACTATATATTATTAATATTCTTACGATCCTATAAAATGACAATTATGACTATATATTATTAATAATTTCAAGGTTAACGTCTCATTTCCATTAAAATAGTTGACTAGTCCATCCTATAATATTTTTAATAATTAAATTAATAATGTTTATCATTTTCTTACATCATATATAACAAAATATACAATATATTAGGTTATCCTTTCATACTTTTAGTTATAATGTAGGATCTTACGATTCAACGATCCGATCCAAAAGACCCTCAACGATCCAACTTAGAATCCCGATCCTAATAACCTTGCCCTACTCTTATTTTTTACCCATAGAGGTATTTTTCTCATTTTGCTTCATAAATCCTTCCTCCCCAATTTGAAGCTCATTAAACAACTGAAGGGCGGCTAGCGATTGCATTTTATTCCTCCACTATAATCCATCTATAGTTGTAATTTGATTATAATTGATTATTCCCCTCTTTGATTCTTTGTTTTTTCTTTCACATGGATTCAAATTTGGGTATGTTTATTGGCATCAAACTCAAAATGGTATGTTATTCTTTGTAGATGGATTACAAATCTGAAATTAAATCAATTAAACTTCACAGCGCATATAGATCTAGTAAAAAGTTAAATCCAACCTTGTCTTCATCTTGTTTTATCATAGTTGAGTCTTCCATTGCTGTGTTTAGAATTTGATGATGTCAGGTGTATGGTTTTAAGTTGTTTGATGAAATACCTTTGAATCAAGAGCTAAGTTTAACTATATAATATTCGCGATCCAAACAGGCCCTTAATTTGACAAATTGGAGACCACCCATGGGTTCCTTTGATCTGATAGAATTACTACCTCAAGAGACGGTTATACCTTCTAGCTACATTCAAGATAGACTATATTTGCATCTGAATAGGAACGAGTGGTTCTCTACTGAGTTCGCAATAGAGCTAATCATTAAACTTATAATCCACCACATTGCAAGATATTTGAATCAATGATCACTGTTCTTCAATAAGATGATACATATGGTTCCAGGTTCTTATTACATCACACTAAACATTGATACACTGTGGTAGACCGGTTTGTTTTGCACGAAGCCATTATTATAAATACTTTTTAAGTCTCATAACAACATTATAAATAATAATGACTTGGGTGCCAAACAAAGCCGCAAAGTTCACTACGACTTCTAGGCTTCATAACCGTGAGATTGGCTTATACCTCTCACTCTCCTGGCCTAGAAAAGGATAATCTGTGTAACCTATAACAGGATCCTGCGTATAGAATGTAGATCTTACATACCTTGTTAAGGGTGCATTGACCTTGAATCTCTCAGCCAAATCTGGATTCGATATGAAAAGTCGCCCATACGAAACCAGATCAGCATCACCTTTAGCAACGGCCTCCATGCCTAGCTCCCGGGTGTATCCACCACTGGCCATGAAAGACCCGTTGTACCTCCTTCTCACCGACCTCACCAGCTCGGCTTCCTCCTCCTCACTACCCTGTTTACGAGACTCGGCTTGGCCACGTGCCACGTACCTTGGTTGGGTCACATGGAGGTAAGTAAGTTGTGAACCGGCTTTTGACTGGAGCTGATTGATTCTCTCGACCACTGCGAGGCCCAGAGCAAGCGGGTCAGAGTCTGATGCATCCAGATGGTCTATAGCCGGTGAGATTCTCACTGCGACTTTGCTCGCACCAATGGCGGACACAACAGCGTTAAGCACCTCCATTAAGAATCTGCACCTGTTTGTGAGCGATCCACCATACTCGTCCCTTCGGTCATTGATCCCATCCTTCAAAAATTGATCAATTAAGTATCCATGGGCCCCGTGGATCTCAATGCCATCAAAGCCTATGAAAATGTTACAAGGACATTACATTTGTTAAACATCTTTTTTTTCTTAAAAGAAAATTAAAGAGCTATTGCAAGCATATGCAGCACAAATCATATTTAAATACAAGTTTGCAGATCTACATTCCATGAGTGAGCATGTCATCTTTCTTTTACCGACTGTAACGATTGACACACAAGTGTAAAAAGCTAACATAAACTTTCAAAATCCTTTGAAAAGAGACATTCATTATCTATGCAGGAGGGAGATGCTGGTAAGGTGAGATTAGAGTATGTTAGAATGCATGCTTAATAATTACTACTCTTTTCCTAGAGTATGATATAGGTTCAGCTATAGACCTCGTAATTAATGTTAAGTCTACTTTTCCAGCTTGCTTTTTCAGTAGTATTAATTTCTAGCTTCTCTTGTAAGCTTTCTTTTTCTATTTAAGTTGTACTCTTTCTCCTTAATGAATTGAGATCAGATTTCTATCTTCTCCAACCCTCTCTTTTACCAACAGAGTATGTCTCAGGTTCTCCACGAAACTCTTGCACATATTAACTAATCATCAAAATTATAAAAAAAAAAATATTGTTCTTCTGTAATCTTACTATAGATGACTACTTAACTACAGAAAAATCCATAGAGAGAGAATGAGGATCTCAGTTGAGAATTATCTAAGGTAGCCATGACTCTAATATTGATAGAAATATCAGAGTTGTTCAGGAAATTGAAGTATGTGAAGTTCAAGTAGGTTCAGCCCAGGCAGAATCTCCAAAAAGCACAACTCATGTCAAGATGAATGACATTATTAAGCATAAGCAGGAAAGGATAAGAGATCTAACCTGCTCTAATAGCGTTTTCTGCAGCATGGCGGTAATCCTCAACCACCTGTTTAATTTCAAAGACAGATAAGGCTTTTGGTGAAGGATACTTGGCATGAGACCCATCTGGCATTAGTATTCTCCATGGTTTCTCTATGCCCTTATTGGTTGATGAAATTGGTCGACCACCACTTGGTTGATACACTAACAAAGCAAAACATTAATCAAGTAAGAAGAGTGTGACCCTGACTCCACAGTTTAAACATCAGATGTGAATGCAGTGTGATAACAGGACTCTAACCTGTATGGGATGCTCGTCCAACATGCCACAATTGACAGAAAATAATAGCACCCTTAGCGTGAACAGACTCAACAACTTTCTTCCAAGCCTCCACTTGTTCATTGGTGTAAATTCCAGGACAATGCGGAAATCTGGTCCCACATTAATAATCCGTTAATAAAATCTCAATTGAACAGGACAAAACATTATTCAATTTCAGTTCATCTATTCAGTTGTACAAATGTACAATAATCCAGGCTAATAGGTTAGACATGGCATAACTAGTAAAGAATTGTTCTTGAAGACCAACTTATGATTTTGAAGCTGATCATTAGCCTTCGTTCCACCTCAGCAAATCATGTATGGAAACATAGGGGGAAACCGGAGGACTTACAAGATTCAGCTAATTCTAAAAATATAGTTCATTAAACCCTGATGAGTTGTACATTATCAAGCCACATTTTGCAGCACATAACAAGCAAGGTATACGGTTGACATGTGAAAATTTTGTAGGACTAATTGTTTACACTCATCAATATACAAAGTGCTAATAGAAGTGCTTGGTTTCACATATATGAGGCTGAAAATTTGTACACGTTTACAGCTTTGAATCTACACAGTTGAAAAGTTCCACTAAACCCCTCGAACTAATTATGTTCATATTACTAGGTGTCTAGGCCTGTAGATAATAGTGTCCACTAGAGAAGCTATAAAGCATGCAGTTCATCAGATCATTGGGTTTCTCGTTGTGAAGTCTTTCCTACTCTGGCCTAGCTGGAAATATGAAAAATATTATAATTGCAGCCAAAACTAAACAAATGATTGCAGCCAAGGCTAATGAGACTGAAATCATTTAAACAACAAATATAAATAAGCCTAACAGATGTCCTAAATTTTGAATAATTAAAAATTCATGCATCGGTATTCTCAAATGAATAAAAGAATATAATGGAAATGCAGGACATAGCTCCTTAGACATTTTCACTTGTATACAACAACTATTTAAGAATTCACAATCAGTTTAATCTAGAAACACAGTGCTTACTAATTACTATAGTGCTTAGATCAATTCAGAGTTCCATCAAGAATTCAAGACATTTATAGATTTAATCTAGAAACTTAGTACTTACTATAGTGCTTAGATCAATTCAACGTTTCATTAAGAATTTAAGACATTTATAGATCAAATCAGTGAATCATATTTTTTTTAATAAAATCTACTACTTATTGCTTACTGGTTAAAACTGTGTTTTAAAAGCATGATTGGATTGAAATGTTTTGATGCAAACTATCTTAACATTAGAATAAAAGCAGTTGCTTTATTAACATGCTGGTGCAACTTATGAGACTAGAGAAATGAGTGAAAGGATTTTGCATATTTATCCACCATTAAATATTTTGGAATTCAATTAGATATAATGTATGCATAAATTTGATCAAACTTCATATATAAAGCATCAAGTAAGCAAACCGAATACACTAACGATCTCAAGATACAAATTCGAATTCTTTCTGCAATTGAACTGATCATTTGCCTTGTATAAAACCACAAAAATATCTTATTTGTTTACTCGACAACAAAAACATCTTATTCCAATAAAAACAACCATTTAATACTTCTGGCCAAGCTTTTCAACAATTGGGAGAATACAAGGTAAAATTCAACTAAACCCCTCGAACAAAACAGAAATTGCTTATTGCAACACCTTAATTTTGGGACCCTGTAACAAACAGAATTTACAAACGTTTAAAAGCTAAATTGCAGCCAAGTGAGAACTTGAAGCCGCTTTGGTCAAAAGTCAATGAATTATCATTGGTCAAAAGTACCAAAGTTGCAGATCTAAAACGAAGAGTCCAAACTCAAGAACAAAGAAATCGGGAACAGAAACGAGTATTAATCAACATACCCAGCAGCAGTTTCAGAGATTAGGGTGCCCTCAGTGATGAGGAAGCCGCCGTCGGTAGCCCTCTGAGTATAATACTCAACCAATGCGTCATTAGGAATTCCATTCAACGCCCTACACCTCGTCATCGGCGCCAACACCACCCTGAATTTATTTTTAAATAAAAATAAAGTTAAATTCAAGTATCAGGGTGGTTGCTACAAGATTCGATGATAAAAACTTGTAGTGTCTAAAAAGCATAAATCTAAGAGGAATTGATTTTACCTGTGGGAGAGATCGAATGCACCGAGCTTGTAAGGAGTAAATAAGGTGGGGGAAGTCGTCGTCATCGTCTCCTTGCCCGCAGTTGAAACTCAGAGCTAGCTAATAGCAGAATCTGGAAATCTTGAAATAAGATGGGAGAGATCGATGATCTGAGTAAACACGTGAAAGGAATTTTTTATTCCGGAAATTTGATTGAAGAAGTTGACATGACAGTCGGAAAAAGTAGAAGCCTGCTGGACGGAGATAGTGGAGTTTAGTCGTCCCACACTTTTTTTGGTTGAAAGTCGTCCCCCCATTAAAAAGAAAGAAAGTGAGGGAGGAATTAGAGCATGTTTTTTTTTTTAATCACGTAAGGATTAGGAATACTCTTGGAGGAGTTATTCTAGAACATCCTTTCCAATGAAAACAATTGTGAATGATTCAAAAGACGTGGCCAATAAAATATTCTTGGCTCAATTTTTTAATTTTATCACTCAATAAATTGAACTACCCTACTCACATGTAAAAAATATCTCCAACCACTGGAGTGAGATCTAAATGTCTGAGACAATCATTTCAATCACTCACAAGCATTTTCCCTCACCCCCTCGAAGTATTGATTATTGTAACATTGTCACCCTCCAATTCGATTTTTCTAAATCCCATTTGTTTAGCTTTAGTGATGTCATCATGAAGAGTAAGAGCTTCAGCTTGAAGGATTGAGTTGTAACCATATTTGGCTAGTTCCATACTTAATACTTTAGCTTCATGGTCTCTAATTACAAAGTCAATCGACGTGGACTTGTTCGTGTATTTTGAGCCATCAAAGTTGATTTTAACATAGCCAACTTCCGAGTTTTTCCATTTTTTCTATCTTGAGCATCTCTTTGTTGTGTTTTGTTTTTTGTTTCCATCTTCCTTTTCCTCGTCGGTCCATGCTCTAACTTTACTCCATAGAGAGAATTGGGACTTAATATGTTTCTGTAGATCTGGAATAAAGTCATTTAGTGTTTGTTGGAAAACTAGTTTGTTTCTATGGTACCATATGCACCACCAAACAATTGTTAATTCTGTGGAGTCTTTGTTTCCTATTTTATGGTACATTTCAGTTAAGATTTTTGGGGGAGTTTTATTTGAGTGTCATATCCTCTTAGCATTTGTTCTATCTTGGGGCTAATTGTCCTCGTCATTTGTAGGGTATGTGGGTAGGTCACCATGAGATAAGATGAATCTTCATTTATACACAAGCACAAAAGGCATCCTGGGGGGCTGGAACATGTAGGCTTGATTAGCAACTTGTCCTACGAAGCCTTCGTTTGACAAACAAATCAACGAAGCACACACAACAAAGTACCAAAAACAAGACAAATGTTCAAAATACGCCCCATGGGCACAATCCAAAAGCGTATTACAAAACGTTCAAAAAGTCTAACAGTAGGCTTCATAAACCAACAAAGACAACATGATGATATTATCAATTTGACAACTTCGGGCAACGGTTCCCAACGCAAGTTCAAACCCGCACCAAAATATACGAAAGGAATTTTGAGCGATTTTGGGGGTATTGTTGGGCCCTAAAATATCGGGCTAAATTCCAAGGTGGGGCCACGAAGATATGAAGAGATCGGAAGGAATTAAAGATATCATTAACCATTAATGAAGCATTAAACTATATGGAGGAAATCAAGGAGCAGAAAAGTGTTGTTAGAACGTATTAATTGCATGGCAAAAATCACGGACACATTAAATGCTTAACACGTTAACAACTTAGCAAAAATTACGGAAGGAGTAAGTGGACAAACTAGTCGTTGGAAGGCATTAATAACAGGGCGAGATTCTCGGGATTGATACTCATAAAGGTCCAGGAGGTGAGCCTATAAAAGGGGGAGGAGAACACCAACGATGGCGAGCTCTCTCTACTAGAAAACCGATTTACATACAATTGTGCTATTATTTTTTTTATTATTCATTCTAGACCTCAAGAGATATATTTCTTCTCATCTTCTCTCTAGTGTACCCCTCGATTGTACTTCAACCTCTGAATGGAATCATAGTGAAGTTTATCATCGTTATTTTATATTTTTACCTATTTATTTCGATATCTATTGTTTTATCAATTAACGTGTTGACAGCTTACGATTGGAATATATTATTTATTTTCATATTGACATAGTTCATATTTAGAGTATGTTATTCATTTGGTTAATTTGCATATTCTATTCTCGTATTATATCGTGTTAACGTGTTTAAATTGTTGATTAACTAGAGTCCCTCATTATAGCAGATAACGTGTTTACATGTTAATTCTGCCCAAACAGGTTACAAGATATTTTATATTTATACTACATACAGAAGAGAGGAATTAAATTGGGCCATTAGTTGGTCAATTACAAATAGTGTCCAATAGCACTAGGTGGGCTTTTTTCTTGTTGTATTATCACTTTGTTTGTTACTTGTTAGCAAGTTCAAGAAGGTGACCAGACTGTTTGACGTGTTTGATTATTGGTGATAACATTCACTTGATGACTTGGTCTGACATTTTGGCTGGATTTTTAAGCTTCGTGGCTGCATTTTACCATGAAACATCAAAGGTTGGGGTGCTAACTACTCAATTTCTAAGAAGTTCGATTATTTTAGGAGAATGCTTCGGGGACGACCGTTTTGGTCGACGATGGAGATGACTCAATAAGACAAATAAAAAGTACCTCTGCTACCCTATGCCACATTCTCTACAAGTTTTCTGCAATTCAAAAAGTGGACTTCTTGAACAGTTATGGTCAGAAAAAAAAAGTAGTACTAAATAATAAACTAATAAAAAAACCCAGAGTTTTTGGGAAAAGCTAAATAATGCTATATACTAGTACAGTAATAAAAAGGACTTTTTTTTGTAAAAAAGGCGGTAAATTCAACTTTTTGTCCCACCCAAACCATTTTGAATCCCCATGTGAAAGAGAAAATATAAAAACTTATCAATTTAGGTAAATATTTATCAAAACTCTGGGTTCTAGTTTCAATCCTAAATTCCACGTCATTACGATTAACGAAGATTAAAGGCCACGATCACCGAATGGATATGAATCAGGTGTATACATCGGAGATTGGTGAGTGTTTTCTAATTTGTAATTTTGATATGGGTTTTGTATTCAGCAAATTAAAATGTGTAATCGTATATAATGTTGTGGTAAACGCAGATGAAGATGAAGAACTTTTATCAGATCACGAGGAGTTCATGGATGAAATCGACGTCTATTCGTCTGAGTCGGACGATGAAGTATTTGAAGGAAGTAACGAGTTACCCGTGGATGAGGAAGAGGGTGAGCAAACTGTTGGATTACAAACTCAATCCATAGACTTGGCCAACAGTGACAATGAAGATGTTCAAAATCATGGACTAGACCTGAATGTTGATCCTCTGGTTCAAAATTCGAATATTCCAGATTTGAATGACCCTTGCTCTGATTTTTGTGCTGATGACAGTGCCGAAGGCGATGGTATTTCAGCACAAGAGGTTGATCTCGATCCAGTTGAGGGGGGCACATTTGCATCATTTCAACAATTATACAATTTTTGTTTTGAATACGCAAGAAGGGTCGGATTTCAATTAAGAAAACGCAATACCCATTATGCAGATGGAGGAGACAAGGTATTAAAGTATGGCACCATAGTTTGTTCAAAAGAGGGTAAGTTCACTTCAAAATCAAAAGATCCATCAAATCCCGACAATACCGCAAAGACAAATTGTCAATTCAAGGTTGGAGCAAGGAGGGATCCAGGGACCGGACACTATACGATAACCTTGGTAAAGCATGAGCATAACCATCCTCTTGAACCTGAGAAAACTAGATTTTTTCCATTGTACAGGCAGATAAGAGAAGCCGATAGGAGGAGAATACTAGAAAACGATAAGGTCGGTGTGCCAATATCGAAAAACTACAATTCATTTGTACATAGGAGAGGGGGACATGCTAATGTTCCCTTTAGTGAGAAGGATTATAGGAATTTAATAAGCAGTGTGTGAAGACTGGAAATGAAGGGTGGAGATTTTGAAATAGTGAGGAAGTACTTCGAGAAAATGAGCGCGAGTAACACCAATTTCTTCCACAACTTCGACATGGATAACGCCGACCGGTTGAAGAATGTGTTCTGGGCAGATGGCCGCAGCAAAGAAGCATACCGTGACTTTGGGGATTGTCTCCTTTGACACCACGTATGTATCAAATAGATATAGAATGCCATTTGCCTCTTTCATAGGAGTTAACCAACACGGGCAGTCCATTCTGTTTGGATATGCTCTACTATCAGGGAAGGATATTCCCACTTTTAAATGGGTGTTCCAAACTTGGCTTACATGCATGGGTGGCAACCCTCCCAAAGGAATCATCACAGATCAATGCCGACAATAGGTTTGTAAGACTCCGATTCATGTTGATCGACGTATATGTTATGTAATGTTTGTTTGTCTGTTTGTATGTACGAACATTTAATTGACAATTCTAGCGCATGACAATTGACAGGGGGCGCATTAGCGGAAGTCTTCCCAATCACAACGCATCGACTTTGCATATGGCACATATTGCGAAATGCCTCCAAACATTTACGACAGAAGCCAAGATGGAACAACATCGCCAATTCTCTCCGGATTGCTCTTCACGATTCACTAATGGTATCTGATTTTGAAACGAATTGGGATTCTATGTTAACTCGGTATAACCTCCGGGATAACGGTTGGTGTCGTGAAATGTATGCACTTAGAGAGAAGTGGGCTCCTGTTTATTTCAAGAATGACTTCTAGGCGGGTATGTCCAGCACGCAAAGGAGTGAGGGTATGAACAACTTCTTCAAAGGGTACGTGAATGCTAACACAACCTTGACGGAATTTGTGAAGCAGTATGCATCTGTTGTGGCTATTAGGGTCGAGGCGGAGGAAAGAGAGGACTTTAAGTCTCTTAATTCCCCAGAGCAGTGCTTGACATCTCATGTATTTGAGGATGTGTATCAAAAGGTTTATACTACAAGCAAGTTCAAGGAATTTCGGAACGAGGTTGTTGAACTTCTATACACTATAGTCGCGAGCAGAAACACACACAACGAAGGAAGGAGAGACATAGTTGAGTACGTAATCGAAAAGAAAAAGCCCAACAAACGCGGTATTATCATCCGCAAGACTGTGAGGGTGACCTATGATGAGACAAATTGGATCTGAAATGTCAGTGCAAGAATTTTGAGTTCAAGAGAATTTTGTGCAACCACATTTTGAGTGTATTTCACGCAAAGGAACTTACATTTGTTCCTAATAAGTTTATCCTCAATAGGTGGCGAAAAGATGTGCCAAGAAAATATGTTAAGGTGGCATTTCCATATAATGGCGACCTGCATAATAGGCCGTATCAGCTAAAAAGGTGAGACGAGCTGAGTGCATTATGGGACCAAGTTTCTGATGTTGCAATTGCCGAGGACAGTTTATTTTAGGTGGCTAAGAATGTTATGCTGGACTTAATTGAAAGAGGGAATTCTAGGGTAGGATCCGTAAATGGTCTGCTATCACAGATTATGGAGAACGTGGGTAGATGCTATTCCAAAATGTCGATCTTTCATCCCCCTGTAGTGGAAGATAACGAGGAAGCTGCCTCCACCGGGGATGGAGATCCCATTTTGGAACCAGTTGATAAAAGAGGAAAGGGCAGGAAACGCAGACGCAGGTTGGGTTATGATCAGGATAAGAATAAACGAAACCAAGCGGCTAATAGGTCAACACATACCCAACCCGAACCTATATCACCAACAACTTACTCATCTGCAACTGCAGCCCATCCATGGAACCACCCAAATCCACATAGTGTGTGTCATCCCAGCCAATATACATGCCATCCCAACAACCATGCAGGCATGTTAATCAACGGGTAAGAAAACGAGTTGTTATGGAATGTATTCCCTATGATTTGTCTAGCGTTAATCTTATGTATTTTTAGTGGCAGGGGAACCGCCCAAGCGGCCACTACTCGGATAGGACGGAATTTTTAAGGCAATTGGCGTAGGGGCCAGCTTATCATCAATATCCTAATCACGTACGTAAATAATTAGTAGTCGAAAAATAAAGAACACAATTACTGTGAAACTCTTTTGAGTAATCATGTGTGTGCAATATGCAGGGATATCATGCCAGCTTCAGTTCTGAAAGCGGTTTTATGTAACGAATTTGGAGAATCGCAAAGATGGCAATGGATTAAACGACCCAATTTGTTACCGGCCCAATAGGCCACTTCCTTGTGCGTTCCCAAAAATAAAGGTACACAAAGAGGAAAACGTCGATTCGTCAGAACTCCTTTGCTTAAGAAGACCAGGGAGAAAGACCAGTTTTCATTCTAGAGCTATTTGAGGGCTTGGTAAACTTGTCGCTGCAATTTCTTTCCAAGTAAACTTGTCTCTGCAATTTCTTTCCATTCAGATATGGATTTAGGGAGTGGATCCGAATCCAGCGGAGAGGGACACGAAAATTCGCCCTATTGGAGAAGGCTTTGAGTTGATGCCAATGCCACTTATGAGGCGTCTTTGAAAAACGGAGCCGAGCTGCAGACGAAATTGTTGGTATCACAAGTGAGATTTGATCGCGTGCAAGCGAAATTACAACAGTTAGAGGAGGAAGAGTCGAAACTAAGAACTGTGTACAAAAGTTTAGGACGTGTGGAGGCACTCCATGAATTGTGTTTCCCTTCTGCTGCGGAGAAGGAAGACTTTGTTGGCTCATCCTCTTCTGCAGGTTATCCCCTTTATTTCTATGGTCAAATTTTTGTCGTCAACTCAAAAAAAATTAGGGATATTTTTGTGTTATTATCCGTTTTAGGGGTTGTTCCTTTCCTTGTTCAACTAGGGTTTTCTTCGTCCTTTATTTGCAATTTAACTTTTTTATAATGAATTTGTCCACGACCTTTGTATTGAATCAGTCGGTGCAAAAGTGGTGGAATGTATTGATTTATCCGGTGATTCAGATGTTGAACACGAAGTTGAACGACCACATGCAATGGGCCAAGTGGCAGAGCCTGGAATGGATTTGGCTGCTCAGGATAGGCAGACTGGACGAGATTGTGTTTGGCACTAATGGTATAGATGAATGCAAAGCAAAGTATGAACAACTACTTCAGCGATATGAGTTATCATCACAAAGGGAATCGGATTTGCAATGTCAATTGACGAAAACAAAGAGCAGAATTGCAGAAGCAAAGGCGAGATTGGGGGATGTGGAATCTGCACGATTGAAGGTTAAAGATTACTACAGAAGGTTGGGACGTGTGGAGATATCGGAGGAGCACAGTTCGCCTAATGTTGATGTGGAGAAGGCGAAATTGGATGCTGATTATCCAATACCGCCACGTTTGGCTGGCACTAATTTGTAGGAGCCAACATATGACATTTTTTCCTCCACTCCCTTGCATGTCTTTGTACTATGAATGTGTGTTCTTTGTTTTTCATATTGGTTCTGCTTAGTGCTTTTGAAACTATGAACCAGTTGCCCTCATAGCTCGTGTATGGGTTCCATTATGAGTAATACCTAAAGTTGGGCCATAGACCGATTCGCGGAGTTTTATTGTTTCCTTTTGTTGGGCCTGTTTTTTTGTTTGGGCCATAGACCGATTCGAGGAGTTTTATTGTTTCCTTATGTTGGGCCTGTGTATGTGTCGACGACCTTTTAATATTGACATTTCCTTTTGGTGTCAAAGAAAAAAATTATTTCTCTTGGTATCCCTGAAGTATTGACTTTTCCCGTTGACACCCCTATCCGGGAATATTTTTTAAATTCAAGCTTACCATTATATTCATCACCTTAAATTAGTAGGATTCAACTCATAAAACACTTAAAATCATAGCCAACTACATCTAAATGATGTTTAATGAATACGTAACTTATACTACATTTGTTTTTTACACATCCTCTATCTATGAATATGTTATGTACTGTACAACATTTTATATTTCCATGCATATGTCGAGTTTTAATTTAACATACTATAGAGTAGTATTTTTCTACCAGTAAGTAGGACACATTCATTTCTTGTATACATAATATTGTGCTTTATGTATTTGAAATTTAAATTTGGAGTGTTTTTTCATTGATAAAATGACAATAACAGCAAAAACAAAAAAGGAAATATTCTCACATTGGAGATTGAGATAAAAGGTCCTCATATTGAATAGCGGTCCAAATCTTCTAATCCCTTCTATGTCCTCCCTCCTATAGTCCTATGCTTCCTTGTTTTAATTGGTTACAATGTGTTATTTTAATAATTTACTAATTTTACCATTACGCACATTTTTTTAGGAATTAAAAAATTGGACTATAATTACCCTTGTAATGAAGTCATACTCCCATCGTTGAAAAACAAATACAATAAATGCAAAAAAGAAGTGAATTTCCAAAGACTAATCTATTTTACATTTGAATATATGTATACATGTGCAACAAGCATTGAATTTTGTTTTGGAAGAATGCAAAAATATTAATTACTCTGTAGTACTTATGGGAATACACCCATTTCTGTAAATATAATCTTAAGCAGATAAGAGCGTAATTGGAAAAAATTGGACAAAATAGTTTGGGATGACTTTTTGGTGGTTGGAGGGCAAATTAATTTTGCAGGAATTAATTTTCAATAAATGAATTTTCCATTTGCAATAAACTTAATTTTATATTTACAATAAATTTCTTTACTCATTCTTCTTTACTCTATAAAATTAGTTTAAAATTAATTTTCCATAAGTGCATTGTAAAACTATGGGTTTTTGAATAAATGAAGTTGTTGTTAAGGAAATAAACTATGGTTTTGCAGACCCTAAACAATGAAGTGATATAGATTATTCATTATTGTGTTATATATGATAATGAAATGTAAAGAGCAGTTATTTCATAACATAAACTTGAAGTATTACATATAGGGCTGGACATTATCCGTGGGGGACCGACCCACCCGCTTCACCCGACCCAATTATATGGGTGAAAAACAGTAATGAAGCGGGTGACGGGTGGGTCAGGTGATGGGTGGAATGGTTGACGGGTCGGATATGGGTGAAATTTTACACCCATTTAACCCGACCCATCACCCACCACCCGTTTCACCCGTCTACCACCCATAAAAATTTATCCTAGATTTAAATTAGGTTTAGTTTTTTCCTAAAAGATAGTTTGGGATTGGGGGCTTTTTTTTTTAAATTTTGGGTTTTTTTAAAATATTAAAACTATACGGACCCTAAAGGCTAAATCCCTAATGGAATGCCATGACGATAATGTAAATGTTTTTGCTAAGGGATCTGAATGACCTAGGAACTTGTTTTAATGAGAGGAAGTTGAGGATTACTATTGGAACTTAAGCAAATGAAAGATATAGAAATTTGTGGGTCAACATATGCTTCATGGATAAAATGTTTGAGAATATCCTGAATATCACTTGAGTAAGCAGATTGTTGCATTAACTTTTTTTATATTAATTCTGAAATATTATAAAATTTTATTGTAATTTTAGAATTCGCGGGTGATGGGTCACCCGACTCACTCGCGGGTGATGGGTGGGTCGGATATGGGTGAAAGGTTCCTCGGGTGATGGGTGGGTCGGATGGTGGAAGTGCTCCACCCACCCATAACCCGACCCATGACCAGCCCTAGTTGCATAATTCGTTCACAATAACTGCAGATCACATTGTTGAAAGGAAAACGAGAATCCATGAAGAAATTGCAAAAAAACAACAAAATAAACAAATATGCATGCGATTATTCAAATATAAGAAAATGCTAAAAATCAAGAACGAACGGCTTCCCAAATATCTTCTCCAGAATCCGCGCATCTCCCCGACCGTATAGATGATGCTTTTCGAGCATATGCTTCACCAAACCAGGGTATGGAAGGGGCGTGTCGACGCGTAGCTTGCTGGCCCAAATGTGGTATACGATTAAGTGGGGAAGATTGATCAATTCCCTCCTCCCCAAAAAATCCAAGATCCAAATGTCCTGCCTCGTGACGGAATCCCTGTTGTCATGCCGGGACAGAAGGTTGTCGATGATGAAGGTGTGTAGGATTTTCATCGGCCTGAACAGGTTTGAAGAGTCCATAATTCGGTCATGGCCCACAATTACTCCACAGATGCGTTCGACCATACCCTCATATCCGGGCAAGTAATCATCATCAGAGACCCACTTGAACTCACCAGCATTCGTAACACATAGCGCAGCTGCAACGTCGTCAGGACCGAACGAACGCTGTTCGTTGGGATCTACTTGCAAATGAAAGAGGGGGATTACTCTATCTAAAGGCGTAAATTCCCTAAGCACGAATCGGTTATAAAACCAATTCATGGACTGTTCGCAAACAGTCTCAAGGTCTGCATTAAGATGGCCCACCCTTGCGCCTGGAGCATGGAGAAGGCCACATGAACATCTGCATTATCCGAATAGGCCCAAAAGTCGGAGGTGAAGACCGTCGGATGGATTATTTCCCGGTTTGGGGAAGCCCGATCGGTGGAGCTTGCATCTGTCATGTCTGACGACAGTGGCACTGACGAATCGGACGACGACATGACTGAGAAAATTGGCGTTTGGGGATTGAACGGGGAATGATGAGAGAATCGGTCAACAACCGTGAGAGAGGGGATTGACAAGAGGAGCTCCGCTGAGGATGAGGGGGATAAAAGGGATGAATTGGGGAATATATATAATACTGCTATCTCAAATAGAGCAAACCCTAATTCTGTGGGCATGGACGAAGAAACGAAGGGACCAATTATTTTTGTTTTTATTTCCTTTTTTAATATGAGGACCGTGTGGGAGCCCACTAGACCCGTATGAAACAAAAAGCAGATTTGGTGAGATAGAAATCTTCAAGCCATAAATAACTGCAGTAGAACTCAACCGGTGATGGTAGTAGTTGACATTTAATTAAAAATTGTGAATCTTCTTCTTCTTTGGTCATATCCCAATTCCTAATCTCAAGAGATTTGACATTTATTATTAATTCTCGCTTGTTAAGCTGTCAACGTTGGTGTTGACGCGCATTTAATTTATGCCCGGAACACGTACACGTTGTATTAAAGTATGAAGACCCTCTGTATTTTATCAACAATATAAATAGTATCAAGACCCTTACATCTTGCCCTACGCCTTGAGTAATCTTCTCCAGTCCACGGTCCTAGAAAAGAGTTATTTCAAGGATAAATAAGATTGCACAGACAACAATCACACTAATCCAAACAGTAGAATATCAATCAAATTCAACAAGTTGCGCACCAAGAGAAATCAATTGATAATCATGAAATTAAGCACAAGAGTTTTGATATTAACCAAGGGATAGAAAAGTTACCAGAATCTCACGAAATACATAAAAAGACTTCCTTGATTGAACAAACTCCAAAGGTAAATTAGTTCTCCATAATACTGAATAAAAACCTAAAAGTAAAAGTATGCTAGAAATTGTTCTAAATTGTGTCTCTAGATTGTGCCACTAAATTGTGTAACCCTAAACTGAAAACGAAACTAAGCTTAAATAGTAGAAAAATATCTGAGACCCTAAGATAGAAAAATACTAAAAAGATAGAATACAAGAAACGAAGGCGGCGCTGAAAAGCCAAAATCCGCGAGCGCGGAAATAATCCGCGGGCACGGATCAATCCTCTACCCTCGGCCGCGGATGCTCAACGATCCGCGAGCGCGGAAATTTTCCGCGGGCGCGGATCTTCTGACAGCTTACTGGTGTCAACTTCGGAGGTGGTTTTGACCCACTTAGAGTTGTAATTTGAACTCCCCGTAAAAAGATGAATTGTAGCTTTTCGAGTTAGCTTTCCAATGATACCAAATTCAGCTTCATCCAATCACCGTAGCTCCCGGAATAAGCGTTACAAGAAAGTGGTGTCGAAACAACTTCAAATCAACACTTGTCTTCAAAACTCTTGCAATTCTTCAAATCGTGTCTTCGGTCTTCATATGACAATTATGCTCAAAACTAACCTAAACACACTCAAATCATACCTAAAATACAAGAGTTAACCTATGCTAAATAGAGCGTATCAAATTCCCCCATACTTAAACCTTGCTCGTCCTCGAGTAAGCTCAAAATAAATCTAACAATAAATCCTATCAAGGTTTACAACATAGTACAAGGGAAGACAAAAATCACTCACCTCACCAACCCGAACCCAAAATAGAGAAATAATGAGCAAAGACATGAAAGCTCAAACACACACCTCACAGATACAAGATATAACACTCAAGCTCTAAAAAGTGTAGAGCAACCTAGGATCTACCCAACATCTAAAGTGTAATCCCCAAGCCCCAAAGTAGAATATGATCCTAAACACTCTGATTTTATCACTCATTCTACTTAGGCGCCCTTTCGGGTTTTCACCTAATCACTCTTTTCATTTTTCTTAGGTGTGCTCACAAATACTCACATCTCTCATAAACCTCATATTACCCCAGCCTAATGCTGGTCCGGGTTACCTGCTTATTACCTGAGCCGCTCTTTCGGGTTTTCAGCTCATCCCAGGATTTTTATGCCTTTTTCTCTCTTTTTTTATGGCTTTTTCATTTTTTTATTTTTTTTTTTTATTTTTTTTTTTAAAATTTCTCTATACAAAACATGGAACAAAAATCCCATAAAAATAACGAAAACTAAACTGAAAAGCAACTAACTATGATAGGCGTAGTGAGTACTTCCTCTCCCATACTTAAATCCTTCATTGTCCTCAATGAAGTAAAAAGAAAGGAATTAAGCATAGAAGAGGAAAATCAGAAGACTCACATACGAAAGAAGAGATGGAATGAACTCCCGGAATTATAAGCACCAAACTCAGGAACAAATTGATTCGTCTGGAACAAACCACGAACGTCATCTTCACAACTCAGCAACCAAATCCACACCATAGGACGTCTCCAATGAGAATGAACTGGATTCCTCAAAATAATAAAACTCTGACGACGGTAGCACCCCCATACTTGAACAATTCCAAGGAACTAGACATGGAAAGATATAGAAAAATGGATTGATGGGTGATGGTAGAATATGGAAGAACACTCTCTTTTTTTTTCTAACTTATCTCGGGGGTTTCACCCGAAAACCTTTTATTTCAGGGGTTACACCTGAAAGCCTTTTATTTCGGGGGTTTCACCCGAAAACCTTTTATTTTTAAAAATTTTTTTTAATAAAATTTTAATTCCGCCAGGCCGATCCGCGACCGCGGAAAAATTCCGAGGGCGCGGAAAAATTTTGAGGTCGCGGATTTTCCACTCGGGTTCTGCTTTCTTCAAAAATTGGATAAATTATTCCTGCAAGTTAGCCCGACAAAACCAAAACGAATACTAAAACTAAAACGAAGCTAAAAATAAAAAATAAAAAATAAAAAGAAAAGAAAAGAAAAAAACTTACCTCGGGTTGCCTCCCGAGCAGCGCCTTTGTTTAACGTCGTATGGCCCGACGTCCTTTTGCTCAAAATGGATCATCATCTATCTGAAACTGGACCTTTTTCCTTTCATGTGCCATAGATAATAGGCCCTTTGATACATCAATTACGGTGCTTGCCGTCTTCATAAATGGACGACCCAACAGCAAAACTAGGTCGTATCTCCCCTTACCGATCTCTAGGACATAAAAGTCCGTCGGAAAAATTAAGCCATCCACCTGCACTAAGACATCTTCCAAAAATCCTTTCGGATGCGCTTTAGAGTGATCAGCCAGTTCAATAGTAATATTAGAACCTGTAATGGCCCTAGACTTAACCTCTCATAGATGCTAAGTGGCATGACATTAATGGATGCACCTAGATCAAGCATAGAATGCTCAATTTTTGCCTCCCCAATTATAACGGGAACAGTAAACCTTCCTGGATCTCCATACTTCTTAGGCAATTGCCTTTGAAGCATGGAAGATACATTTTCAGTATTTTCCACAAGATTAATTTTCTTAACCTGTCCCTTTTCTTTTTGTTTCCTCTTTATAGTACATAATTCTTTCAGAAATTTAGCAAAACGAGGAATACTTTGAACAAGTTTAAGCAAAGGAACATTTACCTCACACTTGGAGAAGGTTTCGAAAATTTCCTTGTCATTAGTTGGCCTCCTGGTGTCCTTCAGTGCCTCAGGAAACGGTGGAGCGGGCTTTTGGGAAGCCATGGGGGGAAACGAAGGCCTGACGTAGCCATCGGATTCTGTCAGAGGGGCGATCCGCGAGCGCGGTTTGGGATCCGCGGGCGCGGATGATCCGTGGGCGCGGAAATTTTCCGTGGTCGCGGATGATCCGTGGGCGCGAAAATTTTCCGTGGTCGCGGATTCTGTATTTTCCTCGATTTCTGCGCCGCGATCAGAACTGTCCTCCGGTGAACTCGGCTGGTTTCTGCTGGCCGAAATTTCAAAATCCAGCTCTTTCCCACTCCTTAATGTCATTGCGCTCACATTCTCCCTCGGGTTAATAGGCTGAGATGGCAGTTTTCCTGAGTCCTTAGCTTCTAGCCGGTTCAGAGCGGTTGCAATCTGACTTAACTGAATTTCCAAACTCTTCATCGCAGCCTTAATCTCTTGGTTTTCCTTCATAAGCTGATTGATAATGGCTGGATTTTCCTGAGGAGCCTGGGGCCTTGGCACATAATTAGGCCTGGGAACATAGTTGGGCTGACCTCCCTGTGGTGGAAAAGGTTGTTGAGGTTGTTGATTCCACCTAAAGTTTGGATGGTTTGCCCACCCCGGATTAAAAGTATTTGAATATGGGTCATTCCGGGGCCTCTGTTCATAGTTCCCTATAGCATTCACATCAGCTGCTGGCTCTTGCATGATAGGGCATGCATCAGAAGGATGGCTAGATTCACCACAAATTCCAAAAGCCCATGAACTTGAAGCTCCATTGCCCGCCAACAGTTGCTTCATCATAGCTTTCAACTCCCTTACTTCAGCATTCAGGGAATCATTGATAGAATGAACAGACCTACTGTTGGATCTCTTTCTCTGATTTCTGCATTGCTCTGCTAGAGTCTCCAACTTCTCAAACGCCTGCCTAGGAGTGAGATTCTCATAAGAATCTCCACAAGACGCATTGATCAGGCGCCTATCAGCATCACAGAGACCCTCAATAATATAGCAAATCAGGTCTTTATCAGAATAGCCATGGTAGGGACAACTAGCTATGAGTCTCCTGTAACGCTCATAATACTCATACAAGTTCTCATCATCTCCCTGCTCCAAACTACTTAGCTGCTTTTTGCTGGACGTTTGCTTGGCAGCAGGAAAACATTTCTCCAGAAAGGCACCCTTCATCTGAGCCCAAGTAGTGATCGTCTCAGGTTTTATGTAAAGATACCATTCCTTGGCTGAATCAGCCAAAGAAAATTGAAAAGCCCTCAGCATAAGCTGATCTTCAGTCACATCAGCTGGCTTCATTCCCAAGCAGACAGAATGGAACTCTGCAAGGTGTTTATTTGGATCTTCCCCACTCAGCCCATGGAACTTAGGCAAATAATGGAGAAGACCAGATTTCACTCCTTCTCCCAGGGCGGGAAACTGAAGACCAAGTTGTTGCTGCTCTAAATTAGGCGCAGTCAGTTGCCTAATAGTGCGATCTGCCATGGTTACTAGCTGTTCTTCAACCTCTGAATCAGACGAAGAAGAAGAAGAAGAAACTGGATCAAATTGTGTGCCTAGAACTTGAGCCTGAACTTGACGTCTCAACTGTCTCAGAGTCCTGTTAATTTCTGGATCAAACGGAACCACATGAGAATTATCAGTAGAACGGGTAAGAACCATAACATAGGTTCTTACCAATTCGGGGGATCTGGACGAACCGATCCGCGGGCACGGAAAAATTCCGTGGTCGCGGATTTTCCACGGGCGCGGAAAAATTCCGAGGTCGCGGTTTCGTCAGAAACGCCAATTAAACAGAAAATTAAAAACCGATTCCCCGGCAACGGCGCCAAAATTTGACTCGACTAAAATCGTTGTTGCCAAGATCAAAAATAAATAACCCTAAACTACTAACTAGTATAGCAAGTAAGCAAGGGGTCGAACCCAAGAGAATCGAGATTCTGATCAATCAGCAAAGAGTAAAGGCAGGGGTTTTGGAGTTCAGGCAAGCAAACAAATAAGCAAATATTGTTGAGATTAAATCAAGTGAAAGAACAAAGAGTTCATTCAATCAATTCCACCTTTTTACTCATCCGATCATTGATTCATCCACTTTTCTATTTATTCCCTAGTTAATCCCAATCCTTATAAAAGATATCCGCTTGTCCACGGTCCAAGAGAAACGATGATATGAACAAGAACGCTTAATTCAAATCATACAAAATATTAAGGATAGAAGGATATTAATTCATGCAATCAAGCTACGAGTCTCATGCATAAAATAACAATCAAACACTCTTTCTCAATTCTAGTCCACGGTCCTAGAAAAGAGTTGTTTCAAGGATAAATAAGATTGCACAGACAACAATCACACTAATCCAAACAGTAGAATATCAATCAAATTCAACAAGTTGCGCACCAAGAGAAATCAATTGATAATCATGAAATTAAGCACAAGAGTTTTGATATTAACCAAGGGATAGAAAAGTTACCAGAATCTCACGAAATACATAAAAAGACTTCCTTGATTGAACAAACTCCAAAGGTAAATTAGTTCTCCATAATACTGAATAAAAACCTAAAAGTAAAAGTATGCTAGAAATTGTTCTAAATTGTGTCCCTAAATTGAAAACGAAACTAAGCTTAAATAATAGAAAAATATCCGAGACCCTAAGATAGAAAAATACTAAAAAGATAGAATAAAAGAAACGAAGGTGGCGCTGAAAAGCCAAAATCCGCGAGCGCGGAAATAATCCGCGGGCGCGGATCAATCCTCTACCCTCGGCCGCGGATGCTCAACGATCCGCGAGCGCGGATCTTCTGACAACTTACTGGTGTCAACTTATGAGGTGGTTTTGACCCACTTAGATTTGGAATTTGAACTCGCCGTAAAAAGATGAATTGTAGCTCTTCGAGTTAGCTTTCCAATGATACCAAATTCAGCTTCATCCGATCACCGTAGCTCCCGGAATAAGCGTTACAAGAAAGTGGTGTCGAAACAACTCCAAATCAACACTTGTCTTCAAAACTCTTGCAATTCTTCAAATCGTGTCTTCGGTCTTCATATGACAATTATGCTCAAAACTAACCTAAACACACTCAAATCATACCTAAAATACAAGAGTTAACCTATGCTAAATAGAGCGTATCAAATGCCATCTAACTAACTATCACCATACTCAAGATGGTAATGAATGACCCACTTGGACTCATAATGCTCAAGAGAACGCACATAGACATCACGTCAAAGTAGTGGATGGTAAGGCGTGACGATTGACTTTGAAGTGTTGTGGTTCCGCTAAGGAGTGTCACGACTCGTCTCAGAGTAGTCTTGGGTCAAGATGGAGTGGCTTAAAGGCTTAGGAAAGGGGTCACGACTTGTGACATGGGGCTTATGGGTCGTGATGGGCCAATTGAGGGGTCGGGAAATGATATGCAAGGCACCACGACTCGTGACAGGGGGTCACGACCTGTGACCAAGAAGTCACGGGTCTTGACCAGGCTCTTAGGAGCCTCAAACGGCTCATCATGGGTCATGATAGGGGGTCGCGACTGTGACCAGCCAGTTGATTCACAACCAGTTGAGAGCTATTGTTCTCTAGCGAGCCTTGTTTCGACGTCGGTGGGTGATTATCCTTCTCGGATTGGGTGTACCAAAGCATCCCTTTCGAATTTTCATTGTTCTCGAGCTCCTCCTCCACTTAAGGAGAGCCTTCATCTTCGGGGGTTTGAGAATGTGCCTTGGTGATGTTGTGAACATCCCTTAGCAGAGAAGGAAGAGAAGGATTAGTAGAAATTGAATTGGAAGGGTAAGAATTGTACCTCATGTGGCGGGAATTTGCCAAAGCTTCTTCCATTTGTTGGAGTTTGTAATGTTACCTTTGTACAAGTCGGACCAAAGTATCAATATCAATTTTGTGTTGACCTTCTAGATACTCCTTGAGTGGTGGTTCCAATCCATCTAGAAAGTTATCACAAAGGCAAATTGAGGACATTTCAACTCCCGAGGCATCCATCACTTCTTAAAGCTCCATGAAGAAATCGAGTGGAGATCGAGACCCTTGCGGCCTTGCCTATAATTTCCCAATTTGTTCAAGTGCTCAGAATGCTCATATGGAACAAATGTATGGTGCATCATGAATATTAGTAGAAGATAAGTTGTGATGGGCATAAGACCTTTTTTCATTGATCTCTTCGAAGGTTTACCCACCACGTACGAGCAGCTCCCACAAAGCGACACGTCATTACATTCAACCGCTCTTGTTCGGTGTGGTAATAGTATTCTAGGAAAGAATTTGTGGCTTCTTCCCACTCAAAGTATCATGTAGGATCAAATATCCCATAAAAGGTCTCTAGTCAGTGTGGAATATATGGTTGAGACATCATATCCACACACAAAAGAAAAGCGAGCAGCAATTACTAGCAAAAATATGATAAAGGGATCGGACGAACACTTTAGCTTAGCAAGGAGCAATTCAATTCACAAGGATAAATCAGTTAGTGAAACCCATTAGGCTAGTGAATGAAAGGATAGTCCTAGAAGATCAAGTAGAATTTTAGCCTCAAAGAATATAGAAAGGAGATGCAAGTTGACAAGTAAACAACTTCCTTATGCAAGCAAAACACTTAAAAATAAGTACAGAGTGCCACAAACTTAGTGTAATTAACAAGAAATAAAGACACACAAGACTGAAAATTCAGAAATTAGGCTAACAATGTGCACAATTGAATAAGCGAATTACTAAAACGCAAGTGCATGGCAAGAAGATAACGGGGTGTATGCAAGTTCCGGTTTCGGGCACAACAATGCAATGCACAAGGAGTTCTTTTGTGATGCTTCAACTAAGTAGTGTGTGATACCGATTATAAGAACAAAGCAAACACAATTTTTGCCAATTTTGATCAAGGCAAAGCAAGAGGCATGCAAACTACTAGAATGCAAGATAATGTTTTTGGTGCTTGTTGAAGGACCGATTTTGTATGCCTTTTTTTCATGATTTATAAGCATCAATGAAACTACGTATAAGCAAAAATAAAGGAGGGAAATTGGCTAACTTATGTGGAGAAAAGAAGGATTCAATATGCATGAATATAAAAGCAAGCAATTCACCAACTTGTTGTAAACCCACTTATCAAAAGAATAAATATTTTTTAGCATACAAATATGGTGGAATTAAGTAAAATCAAGTCAAACATGCAATAAATATCAATCTAATCAATATGGAAAGAAAAACTAGCAAGATCTTAACTAAGGAAAGTGGTTTCAAGCAAACTTGGCCCACAAGGAAAGTAATAACTTGGCCATCAAGCAAGGAAAGGGGACATTACCAAGCCAAGGTGATATATGGAAACAAATTTCAGTGGTTACGGTGGTGGCGGAATTCGATGGTGGAGTATGGGGTCGTCGGAGGTGGTGTGGTGGTGGCGGGCAAGAGTTTTGCCCTAGGTTAAGGTTTGAGTGGCTTTTTTGTGAAGTTTAACTTGAAATTTATGGAATTATAAAGGTAAAAAACTGATTATGAAAGTAAAATTGAAAAGCAATTAGAAACTTGACTAAACAAGGAGAATCCAATACCACTTGATATCCCTTGAATCGTTGGTCTTTGAGTACCACTTGATACTCAGAATTGATTGGCTCGCGCGCTTCACTTTCATTTTGTTTGCCAGACCCAATCTTGCCAAGCTAATTCTCTTCTCTTCTACATGCAAATTCTTCATTTTGAATGCAAAAGACTCTTCTTCGAAAGTAGCAAATACAAAGATATTCCAAAGATATAAATTCAACATGTATTAGAAAGTAGCATATATAAGCAGTTTATATAGACATATATGGCCGAAAATTCTATGACAAACTTAAAGATATTCTATCCTAAACTAACCTTCTATCTTATCTTAATATATTATTATTGGAGACAAATAATAGCTTTGGCTCCAAGTAAGATCCATATTACCTTCCAAATTTGTCCCACCAATCTTGCATGATCCAATTGATAAGATAATATATTTCCTAACTTAAAAACCATAAGCCCTCATATTATGGCCTATAACAAATGGTCCATATATGTAGAAAAACCTATAAATAGAAAAGCAAATATGAAAAGCACTATAAATAATAAATTTTTAAGATAAGCATGCAAACAAGTCTTGCATGTGACTTTGTATAAAGCACGATGGCGCTCTTCCATCTCTCAAAGTCAACATGATAGAGGATGGATGACATAATGTAGATTCTTCGAGACCATTTTGTACTTGAAAGCTCGTGATCTCTTGAATGGTCTTGGCCTAACATGGTTTCTTATCCTCTTCCATGACTCCTTGGCCTTGATCCTATCTTAATCCATATCACCCCTAATCAGTTAGTGAAAACTCAACACTAATATAAGAGCAACCAGTCGACATAAGAGAAATGTGGAGGAAGTTGTAAGGACAATATCATCAACATACAATGACAACTTGGCGGTCTCACTACTAGACATGGGATTGAGCGGGAATATATCAATATGACTACCTTTGAATCCCAATTGCAATAGGAAAGTAATGAACTTTTGATACCAAGCCTAAGGCACTTGTTTTAGGCCATAAAGGATTTTTTTCAACAAGTAAACATGTTTAAGGTGAGTCAGGTCGCTAAAATCAAGAGGTTGATGCATATAAACAACTTCATGAAGGTGGCCATGCAAAAAGACTTTCTTGATATCTAATTTGCGTACAACCCACGATTAGAAAAGAGCAATGTCGAGCATGAGCAGTATGAAGGCAAGTTTTACCATTAGGCTAAAAGAATTGGTTCTTTAATGAAGACTAACATTAATTATTTACTAACCTTACTCAACCTGCATCTGAAATGACCCGACCCGAACCCGACCTGACAGACTCGATTGACACATCTACTACGAAGTATTTTTTTGATAAGGAAAGAGGTTAGGGCGGCCGCTAACAGGCTAGCAACCTCCCTAGAGTATCCTGAAGGATGAGGTTCCGTAGAACCGGATCAACTGACAGAGGGACGGAAGAGACACGGCAAAACGATACAACAATGTAGTCTGCCACTGAGTTGCACTCCCGAGTGACATGGGCAATACTCCAACACCGGAAGCGGGCCAGCAAACAGTGGATATCAACACGTAACATCTCGATCCCCCAAGGACAACGCCAGTCACCAAGAACGGCCTTGACCAGCTGAAGATTGTCGCCTTCGATTTGGTGGTGGAAAATGCCACGTCGGGTGGCCTCTAAGATTCCCTGTCGTAAGGCAATGGTCTCGGACATCAGAACGGATTATCGACCAATCAGTCCGCCGTCAAACTGAATGGGGTCTCCGCTGCAATCCCTGAGGACATACCCGAATGACGCCATCCCCTCCGCATTAACTGCACCATCAAAATTAAGTTTAGTAAAGTTATTTGTGGGCTTTCTCCATTTAGCGCGTTGTCTTTTATTCTTTGCGACTTGGTCACTAGCAATTGGGTCAGTGACAATGTTCGTTTTGTTGTTGTGCCATTCCTTTATTTGGTTGCGAATAAACTCGCAAAGTTTATTATTTTGGATTGTTTGGTTAGAGTCGGTTGAGTAAATAACAGCCTTGTTTCTGAAAAACCAGATACTCCACCAAGAACAAATGAGGTTCTCCATTTCAACGTTGGACAACAGAGCTCTAATCCCATCTAGTATCTGAGCAAGTTTTTTCTCCTCTGTTTTAACTTGGTTGATAAACCGAGCAATTTTAGGGTTAATGTTGTGGATAGTATCTTTAGTACGCTTACATTCAAGAAGAATGTGGTTGATGTCCTCATTGGGTTTATCGCATGTGACACACCCTTGTACGACACTGATGTGATTTTCGACGAGTCGACATTTCTTGGGTAGACCGTTTCTAGCAATCTTCCACACGAAGTTTTTCATTTTTGGTGGGATATTTAGCTTACAAATCCAGCTTAAGTTAACTTGGGGCTCTCCCTTGTTCTTGTGAATCCACTACATAGTCGAGTGGGTGGAGTACCAACCATTCTTACTTGGTTGCCAATACATTCTATCTGGGATTTTGTTCCATGGTATGATTATTTGTGTTACTCGTTGGACGTCGTTCGGTGAGAGGGCATGTTCTAGCTTATCACGGTTCCATGAGTTGTCCTCTAAGAGAAATTCCTCCACGAGGGCCTCATAATTCGTATTGTGTTCTTCATTAATTTTCGAGGTCAGACATCCGAATCCAGTCCAATTGTCTCTCCAAAACCTAACAGTTTTACCATCACCGATCTGCCAAATGAGACCTTTAAGGAAGAGTTCTTTAAGGCTCATTAGATTGGCCCATTGCCATGATGTATTTTGTTTTTTTTGGCAGTTAAATAGTCCATCGGATTTTAAGTATTTTTCCATGACTATCCGTACCCATATGTTGTCTAGTTCAGCTAGGATTTTCCAGAGGAGCTTCATCTGAAGAGCTTGATTCATCTCTTCAACTTTAACTATCCCAAGACCGCCGCGAGCCGGCAATTGACAAATAGAATTCCAGCTGATTAGAGGTTTGTGGTTTCCTTCCTTATTCCAGAAGAAGTTTTTGTTTATTTGGTCGATTTCTTCAGTGTAGTTTTGGGCAAGAGGAAGGATTGCATGAGGAAATTTGGTTGTGCCCATAGGTTCGCCTTAATCACGATTTTTCGACCCTCTTGGGAAAGGGAGTTAGCTTTCCATTTAGAAAGTTGTGCTCTAGTTCTAAGGGTTAGGGGTTTGAACGTGCTTTGAGTAACTCTGCCATTGATAATAGGACACCCGAGGTACTTATCCAGCGCGACTGTATTGGTAATCTGGAGAATTTGTTTGATCTAATTACATGTATTGTGGTTAGTGTTTTGGTCACTTGGAACGCTGACTTGTGAAAATTGACTTTTTGGCCCGAGATTTGGCAATCATCAATGTTTTTTTTAATGTTGTTACAAGCCTGGTTTTTAGCCTTTGCGAAGATAATGATATCATCAGCAAACGCCAGGAACGGGATTTTTGTGCCGTTTCGTGAAATTTGTATTCCTATTCCACTACTTGGGTTGGTGCTATGCAAATGAAGTTGTCTCGTGAGAACCTCAGTTGCAATAATAAAAAGGTATGGGGACAATGGGTCACCCTGTCTTAGACCCCTTTTGGGAAATAATTGGTCAGTTGGTCCATTATTAACAAGGACAGAGAAAGACAGAGTTTCAACGCATTCTCGGATCCAACCCAAGAATTTGGAATTAAATCCGAACTTGTTCAGGACGGACTCAAGGAATTCCCAGCTTACTCGATCATAAGCTTTTTCCATATCAAGTTTGATTGCGATCCACCCATCCTTCCCTTTCTTGTTCCGGAATGAGTGGAAAATCTCATGAGCAATAAGAGTGTTATCATGGATGCTCCGCTTCTGTATGAAAGCCCCTTGCATAGGGTGGATGATTTTTTCCAGAACGACTTTAAGGCGGTTTGTAAGGATTTTTGAGATCACTTTGTAGATGGTGTTACACAGGCTAATAGGTCTGTAATGATTCGTGGAGTTAGGGTTGTCACATTTAGGGAGAAGTGTTATAAAGGTGTGGTTGATTTGTTTGAGCAGTTTCCCTGAGTGGAAAAAGCTTTTCACGACTTTTATGACGTCGAGTCCGACAATGCGCCATTACTTTTTGTAGAAGTAAGCCGGCATTCCATCAGGGCACAGGGATTTATCTTCCCCAATATCAAACATGGCCCTCTTGATTTCCGCATTTATCACCGGTTTAGTGAGTTCAACATTGTCATTTTTAGTTATTTCCTTTTGGATTGTTTGAGTCATATTTCGGAGTTTTTCGTGATTGATCACTTCTACTCGGAAACGGTTTTGGAAGTCCCGTTTAATTTCCGTTTTAATATTCTCCAACCTTGTGATCTGGGTACCTTCGGTTGTTTGTATCATTTTTATGTTTGTCCTATATCTCCTTCCATTAGCAATACGATGGAAGTATTTGGTATTCTTATCATTAAGTTTAATGTGGGTGTTCTTTGCCCTCTGTTTCCAATACATGTGGTGGAATTGAATGAGGCATGTACGTTTTTTGGACAATCGATTTTGTTTTTGGATTAGTTGTAGATTTTTATTTTCTATTATGTCTTTTTGTATGGTGAGAATCTCTTCATCAATTCTTTTGATTTGTTCAAAGATGTTCCCGAAAGTGTGCTTATTCGATACTTTCGCTTTGGCCTTGAGCAATTGTGTTTTTTATGAGGCTGTACATATGAGATCCTCCCGTGTTATGTCGCCATGCTTTTTGATAATATTTTGAAAGTCTTTCCTTTCGGTTCACATCATTTCAAATTTGAATGGTTGAGCTTTGAAAGGATTGCCCGTAGGGAGATCGCACGAAATAGGGCAGTGTTCTGATGACGTGAACACGTGATTTTTGGTAGCAATGGCAGGGTACCATTGAATTATTTGATCACTTGTAGGGTTCGATCCAATTTTTTGAAAATTGTATTTTCTAAGTTTTTTTACTTTCTCCACGTGAATTTATTCCCAATGGTGGGAATGTCACACACGTCGCACTCGTTCTTAAAATTCAGTAGACGGTTAAAACGAGACGGGTTCGAAATGGCACCTCCGAGTTTCTCGTCGGGGTGTTGGATTTCATTGAGGTCACCCATAATTATACAAGGGAGACTTTGATTTATTATAAAGTCACTAAGATTTCTCCAAAATTGCTCCTTGCCATGTGCCCTTGGCAGGGCGTAAGCAAAAATGATAATCATCTCATTAGATGTATCAAGGTTCGTATAATGGAGGCCGATAAACCGAGTATCTTTGTGTATAGTTTTTAGAGTTTCATTTGATAGTTGGTATCCCTTCCAAAGGATACAAAGGCCTCTTACAAGGCCGGTAGCCGGGATAAACTCTAGGGAATCAAACCCAGCTTTTTGCCATAATTTGCATTCTGGCGGTTCTTTCGCTTTTGTTTCTACGAGAGCAATGAGATTAATGTTATCCAGGCGACATAACGAATTAATTTCTATCCAGAAGGACCTTCGTTTAATTCCCCTACAATTCCATAAGCAGACTTCCATAGGAAAACCGCTTTGGAGTGGTTTTTGGCCAGAGTGTGCTCGGGTAGAACCCAATAGTTTAGATGCATCCTTTCAATTTCTTTTAGGATTTTAATGGAAGTTATCCATAATGTCATTTTTTCCTTGTGATTGTGATTTAGAGCCTTTGTTTTCCAACAATCATAGTTAGATTGGATGGAATAATTATTAAGGGTGGTTATCACCATATGAATGGAAGGTACTCCAGTCATACAAGTGCCACCAAAGAGATCTTTTTATGATCATACAACAAAACAGGTGAACATGCTTATCTGGGTTGTGTCTCCACAAAACCAGCGCATAGTCATTAAAAAAATTGAGATCAAGGTATCCATTAAGCATAGTTTTTTTTATTAAAGGGGCTGGTGTAGCACACTTGTGAATAATTATTTTGCCTTGGTGGACTAGTGTAGTCAACCATCATCACGATGGCATCACTCCCTTGTTGACTTGGTGTTGATGTTTTCATTGTGCCAAGCACAAGCTTATCCTGAAGAACAGAGGACAACTGGACAATTATAGGCATGATGGAATGCATTGGGATGTCATTTTTTCGGGTTGTTAACACCACGATTTTATTACCGCCAATCACAAAGGCAACAACGACAATCAACAAAGTTTTTAAGTGCTCACATTATTTATGCATAGAAATTTTTAAGCAATAACTGGGGTATACAATGATCCATTCATGGAGCATAAAGCTAAAAAGTTGGTTAGAGCACAACAGAGAGGTATTTAGTTGAGGATCAGAGAGAACAAGAGATTTCAAGCAACCCACAACCACAAACACAGTATAAGGAAATTGTTTTGACATACAAGCAGACGAACCATTTTCATGGGTAACAAACGGGTAGATAGGAATTTTGTCATTCACATTTGAATTTGATAAAAACAAGAGCAGGATTACTGCATAAAGGGCGTTTTTTGTGCAATTCATGCTTACGAAATGCACCCAAGAGTTGACAGAGGAGAAATGGATCCTCAATTTGTAAACGCGAGCAACGTCATTGGAAATTAAAGCACAAGGCAAACCATATTTGGAGGAGCGGAACCTGGACGCGAGAGCAAACTGACCCCCGGGAAAGCAGGGACCCCCCCCCCCCCCACGCCACCGACTTCCAACCAGCTAACATTGTTGTAGAAAACGGATCAAACATGAAGGTACAAACCAGATCTGGAAACAACGGATGGAAGATAAAAGCATGAGGCGCCAACTCCACCGAATCTGGGAGACCACAACCCCAAGCCGCCACCTGGGGCATCCGCCGCCACCGGCGAGCGCAGAACGACCGACATCACAGCCTGTGACCCGGGTTAGTTTCCGGTTCAGAACTTTTAAAGGCATGGGTCGACGCCCTAAACGCAAGGGGCGATCCACAAGAGGAGGGAGAGTGAGATGGCAAGGTGAACATAGGCATATAACATATTTTTGTTTATATATTACGATTATGTCTTTATGCAAATCGGAAAAATATTAGTGACAATTGTATACAATATGCATTAAAATAAATAATCTCAAATTATTATGTACAATTAATTATATGGTTGAAAAATACACTCAAGAAGACTTAACCCATGACCTATGAGTTCTTAGATAAGACTCTTACCATTAACCTATACATAATTATTTATTTCGCTTTTCAAAATTTAATTATATAGGCATTATTGTAAGCATAGTTAAGATAATAAATAGTGGTAAAAACTAATCTTATATGTATATAAGATATTAACAAATATTTGTCATAATATATAAATACTAATTATTTTTAAACAATAACTTAAGGCTAGGGTGACAAAACTCTCAAATGGGGGGGGGGGTATTTTTTATATAAATTCAAATAAATACTAAATAAATTGATATGAATAATAATAGAATATAAAGTATGCTACTAAATAAATCTAGAACCTAAAATGATAATAGAATGCTAAATAAAGTATGCTACTAATTAAAGAAAACATACTCTCTCATGTTTCCTTTATCTCATCTACCCTAGTACAACTATAAAACAAAAATCAAGGTTGTAGAAAAAATTAAGCCACGTGTCATAATCTCCAAAAAAGAAATTTTAATTATTTTAATAAATTATATTTAAATTCTCCCATTATCTCCCCACTTCCTCACTCCATGTAATAATTTTAATTACTTTAATAAATTGTATCCAAATTTTCCACAACTCCCCACTTTTCCACTCCATGTGAAACCGCCACACCTCTCCATCTTCATTAAAATTTATAAAAAGCTAATGGGCTTTGTAATTTTATGTGGTTTGTGTAAACTACATAATAATGAATTTCTAACTAAATTTGATGAAGGACTGTCTAGCGTAGGTAAGATAAAATATGTAGTGTGCATTATTTCCCTTTGATGTTAGATAACTTAATTTCTTATTGATTTAAGCACAAGTTTCTTACAATATCTTGGACTTTGAAAATTATATTTATTTATTATTGAATTATACATAGTATATTTTATTGAATCTTTGAATGAAAAAGTTTTGAAAACTCACTATTTGTTGTGGATTTTACTTGAGCTATACTTTTACTTTATACTTCATAATTTTTCTTGTGAAAAAAATTGTATTTTAAATATGTTAAGTTGTATTAAATGTATATCTCAGAGTAAATTAAACTATCAAATTAAAATTATTTTATTAATATTAAACAATAAATTTTATATTTTTATAATCACCCGTATATAATACGATAATAACACTAGTTAAGTTAACATTTTTATGATGGAATGTTAATGTTGAGTGGTGTTTTGTGAAGTTTTTAGTTTTACGAGTTATTTTTTCTACAAATTTCAATTCAAAAGAATAATTTTGTGCAAAGTTGCATCTTTAGCAGGTAATTTTTTTTCTTGCTTTCCATCCTTCTTAAAAATTACTTGTAGAGAAAAATACCAAAATAATCTCCTTTTCATTTGAGCCCTTGTACATTATTTTTTTATTGGCAAAGCAACCTCATACTTGGTAATCATCATACATACTAAATTAGTTTAAGATATGCAAAGTCATCAACAACGGTAAGAAAATGTGATCCACCAAAAAACTGTTTGGATCACGCATTATATTGCAAAAGTCTGCATTATAATGCGCGATCCAAACATGCCCCAATAATAAAGAGAATATTTAAAAGACCCCAAATATTGGAATAAACTAACGGAAATAAAGCATAAGCCTTAACACATACATCACATGGTTTACCAATATCAGAATGACTAACAAATCCTTCTAATATTAGAATTACAAATAAGAGAAATGACAATATATGACCCATTTGCTTAGATGAAGAATTTGATGCAGAACATGCATATGGTCTTGCACTTAGAACAATAAATGAACACCCCATAACTATTTATTCTAATAAAAAAATTTATAAGGAAAATGATTAAGAGAGCCTACCCAAACAAAACTGACCCACCTAATTCATATTATAAATCTTAATTTATAATATTTTTAATTAGTAACTACTGACTAGTAACATATTTCTTATAAATGTTATACTTTGAAATACAAATTCAATATAAATAATTCGCAAATGTATAGATTAATGTGAATAATTGGAAGAAATTTCAATTCCGCCCCTGAAAATAGGGCTATAGCCTATAGACTTGCGACAATCCAAAACATATACAATGTTAACAACAACACATTCACATTATCACGGGCCGCTCGTTGGCCCACCTTACCAGGCCCGAACCCTAAGCGAAAGCAATTTATGATAGAGTGCCAAAAGAGGCAAACAGAATCCAACTCCCATAGTCCCATGGCTCTTTTTAATTTTCAGGGCATCGGCGGAGTGTGTAAAGCACAAAAGCCACATCAAAAGAGATCTTATAGGATTCGAACTTCTCAGGAGCATGCATGCTCAGAAACATAAATAAAGCAAAATGTTTGTCTCCCTTTTACCAGCTTTCAACTGTAAAAAACAGATTTCCCACATGAAGAATAGCATGAATTGCTCAAATCAAATATACTGTTCGTAGCCACCCTTATACCACTTGACTTTAGATCGTTAAAGAAATTCTAAGAGAGAGAGAGAGAGAAAGAAAAAATAGACCTAATGACTAAAAATGATCTAAATTTCAGCACGTACTAACACTTTTATATGGACGCATGTCTTTAATTCCTTGTAATAGAAGGAGAGAACAATTAAGATCCGTATGCACTGAAAATAGTTGTGTGTCAACGAAAAGCTGTAAACGTTGTAGGATAAAGAGATGAGTATCGTTTCAATGTCCGTCGTCTGTACTAATATCTACACTAATATATGGAAAAATCTTAGGCGACACCTGTTGTTTGAGGTGTCGTCAACGATTGGAGTAGGACAAACAACTTTTTGGAAAAGTGGATCTCGTAGTTGCAGGCAATTGCAGGTGGGTTCAAGCGTCTACTGTTTGCTTTATCCAATTTCCAATGTAACCTGTAATATTGTAAGAGTTTTAATTTTCAACTTTTGGTTTTTTTTAATTGAAAAGAGAGAAGTAAATGTTTGTAATTTATGATTACTGTTAATCAGGAAAAGTAACGTCAGTAATGTAAACTTAATAACGCATAAGTCACTAACCCAAACTTAACATTTGGGAATTTATTTAATTTTATGTCTATATTTCCATATTTTAAGAGAAAACTAACTTAGTGGTTTAAAAAAAAACTATTGTTGCTACCAAGAATATAAATTAACGGTAAGATTTAGTTTGTTCTCTCTCTAAAATCTACTAATGAATTTTTTTATTTTCAATTTACCCCCTATGGTTCACTAATTTACAAAGGGAGGATTGGGTATATACCCATTGAAACTTAACTAATCGTAAATGTACCCATCGAAATATTTGAATTGGATATATATATATATATCCATCAAATCCTAACAATATTGTATAAATCTCTTTGATACGAACTATTATTAAAATTTCATTGATAAAAAGATTTATCAATTAATTTCCTTAATTAATCTCCGTAATTAATTTATTTGTGTATCTTGCAATCTCTTCTCCTAGTACATTCTTTTATTTCATCTTCCCTATTGGTAATTATTTCTAGTATTTAGATTTGATTTAGTTTAGCAGTTACCCAAACTTAAACTTAAAAGCATTCAATGTATAAAGCTAACCATTCCCAAATTCAATTGCCACCAATTACAAGGATTATTAAAATTATTAGAAAAAGATCACGTGTATGGTTAATATTTAGATATTATATACGGAAGATTATCCTTTGTGGTAATATAATGTGATGCCAATATGTGATCATACATCTAATCAATAATTCTTACAAAAATACTGAAAAAGCTAGTCAATAATCATTATTTTTTTAATCTAAGTCAATAATCATTATAGCACAACATTGTGAATTACATAATGCAAGAATATACTATAGCAAACGATTATGTGAACCATGAAAACGACGAAGAGATTGAGATTCATCGGAGAGCCTTTGGACGAGGAGGGACTGAGAATTACTCATTTGATTTAATTCAATTTGATATGTACTTTATTTAGATGTTGAATTCTGATATAATTATTGTATTACTTTCAATTAATTTACTTTAAAAAAAGAGGGACGAGGACAAAGCATTTATTCATCCATTTAGGGGTATCCGGGCTTGCACATGTATAGCCCAGTAGATGTATATATGGCCCAATATTCATAACGCTGGTTCACATATATGTGCAATTTGGGCCTAGGTTTTCAGAAAGCTCGGCCCATGTATTTAGGTATGAACCATTTCGGGAATTTATTCAGCGATTTATGGCTACGTGTGAAAACCGAAATTATTGTACATTGCTTACTATGGAAAATTATTGGTATTATTGGTATAATTGGTATTGTTTTTGTTATAATTAATACTCCCTCCGGTTAGTTCTACTTGTCCTTATAACTCAATGCCCATATATTAAGACATACCCTATTCTTACTAAATTACCCATATTAAATTCATATTGGTAAAAGGTGCTTGGTGAATGCATTTAATGTGTCCTGCTTTTAATTGGTTAAATATAAAGGGTAATATTGGAATTAAGCATTCTTGTTTTATAAACTTCCCTACAGTTCAACCAAAAAAAACTTCCCTACAGAAACGGGGAGACGATTTTGAGAATCGGTCTATGTGTCTTTTCTTCTCCGTTCAAGCGCTCAATGGAGGACGCCGCTGGGGTTGCGTGTGGTGCTTCGCGATCGCTGCCGTCGTCCCGGATAGATGAGGTATATTCTTCATTTACCCCCTTACGACGCCGCCGTGGTTGCTTGATCTTCTGTTTCCAACACAAGTAATTGCTGATTTGTTATAGTATCATTTACCATTTTGACCGATTTTTACTACTTTGTTCATTGCTGCATAGCTCATTTGATGGTCGAGGGTTGAATTTAGGGTTTAGTGCTCGATCTGCATTTCTTCTATTTAGTCGGATGTTTTTGACAATTTTCGATCCCATCTGCCACAATCGAGCCCATTTTTTCCCTAATCTCTTCCATTGCTGACCGCAACTCCATCTCCTTAGTCTACAAACACTGGCATTCAATCGAGCAGCACGACCGACATCGAGTATTCATCCAAAATTGTGACACTCTCATCCTTCTAATCATAAGTCGACGGTTCCCTAATGTCCGATCACTCGTAATCAACGGGGATCCTACTGAGACGAATAGGTTGGATGCACACCGGTGGGTTACTATGATTGTTAGCAGCTATCCACAAATGGAGGAGATAACATTGACCGGTATGCGGGTGTATGACTTGGATTTGGAGTTGCTTGGGAAATCTCTTTCGAATTTGAAAGTTCTGGTTCTTTCCCCCTGTTTCATGCCTTCCGTTCTTGGCTTGCGCTCCATTGCTTTCGGGTGCATGTACGTTTCATCTTTCTTGTGATAATGAACAGAGCGTTGATTGTTCGCATTAGGAGAAATTTGATTTGGGTTCTCATATTTTCTTCCATTTTACTGTAGGAACTTGAGGAAGCTTCACATAACACCCTTTAAGATTTCCGATTTAGACTTATATTGGATATTGTGTCATGAGCGATCATGCAAGGAACTCCAAGAGCTGAGCATTCTGTTCCCGCGAGATTGTTTGACATTAAGCTCACAATGTCTTGTTTGTCTTGCCAATAGGTGCCCTAAGCTTCACTCTATCGAGTACGAATGCAAATCGTTAACAAATGCAGCTCTTATTGTAGTTGCTAAACAATTCCCAAATCTTCACTCTTTGGGCATAATCCTTGATGGGTTCAGTACCGACGAATTGACCCACAAACCATTCGATTGTGGCTTTTCAGCCATTATTCATAGTTGCAAGAACCTAAAGCATCTCTCGATGTCGGCTCTTTGCATTACCGAGAGGCTATTATAGTGCATTGGGGCCCATGGCAAGAAACTGGAGACACTTAAAATATCTTATGCTATGTCTCTTGTATCCGGGCTTTATCATATTCTCCTGGGATGCACTAGTATTAGATCCTTGGTTCTCGAGGATTGTGAATTTCAGGACGAAGTACTTCTAGCAATAGGCTGTTGGCCGGAGACATTCGAGTCATTTGAGATGTCGCCAATTGAAGTGGAATATGGAACATGTAAGCTGCTCAAGGAAAGGCATCCAGGATTGATTTTCGAGGTCAATGATGAGATAATTCCTTTATCAGATTTGGAAGATGACAATTTTGTGGAATCACTACATATATATATGCCTCGTAATGTGTAAGATTTTGTTGTGTTCGTATCAACCTTAGAATGCATATTGCGGCCTAATATCTTTTATTCGGTTTGTGTTTTTGCTGGCTGATGCACAAATGTTGAAAAACTGTTCTTGAAGTTATGTATTGATAATGTATGACAAGATTCTATCGGAATACAGGTGTATCACATCCTTTTCTTTGTCTCGCGTTAAAGAAGTATAAGATGGAAGGTTTAGAGTATGATTTCTCCTTGAATGTGCTTAGTCAGTATATGGTTTCCCAAATGGTATATTGTGAGTAAGAAATAGTAAAGGGTTTAGACTATGTTTGATTCGAACAGCCTCAAACCACAAAAGCAAGAACCAAATATCTAAAATAATAATATTGGAGTCCCATGGGCACTGGCCTATTTTTCGAATAACATTCAACATTGTCAAGTTGTCTCCTTCTATGTTGGGCCCGCATGTTCAGAATATTAGGCCCATGTATACAGGGTTGATCCATGTCTTAATTAAATTGGGCTTTCAAGAATTTGTTGGACGCTATATCTCCTCGAGGGGGCTAGGAATAATAAAATATTGGGGAGGCGGCGGTGGAGGGGGTGATGGTGTTTAGCGGGTTAGGTGGTGATGATCAATATGTGTATTAGGTGGTGTTAGCGGTGGTGGTGGTGTCATTGGTCATGTTGATCACGTTGGTTCATCGAAATTGAAATCGATTCCGATGACGTTGATGGATGGTTGGGGTGTTGGCGGTTTGGTTGGTGATGATCAATATGTCGCATAGGTGGTTCTAGTGGTGGTGGAGGAGGTGGTGGTGTGGTGGCATTGGTGATGTTGATCATGGCGGTTCATCGAAACTCAAACTGTAAAATCAAATCCGATGACGGAGATGGATGGATGATCGGGGTGGCGACGGTTTGGGTGGTGATGATCAATAGGTGGCTTGGGTGGTTTAATGGTGGTGGCGGTGGAGGAGGTGGTCGTGTGGTGGCATTGGTCATGTTGATCATGGAGGTTCATCGAAATTCAAACCGTAAAATCGAATCCGATGAAGGCGATGGATGATTGTGGTGACAATGGTTTGGGTGGTGACGATCAATAGGTGGCTTGGGTGGTTTAGTGGTGGTGGTGGAGGAGGTGGTGGTGTGGTGGCATTAAGCATGTTGATCATGGCGGGTCATCGAAACTCAAACTGTAAAATTGAATATGATGACGGCGATGGATGATCGGGGTGGGGGCGGTTTGGGTGGTGATGATCAATAGGTGGCTTGGGTGGTTTAGTGGTGGTGGTGGTGTGGTGGCATTGGTCATGTTGATCATGGCGGTTCATCGAAACTCAAACCGTAAAATTGAATCCGATGTGAGGATGGATGATCGGGGTGGTGGCAGTTTGGGTGGTGATGATCAATAGGTGGCTTGGGTGGTTTAGTGGTGGTGGTGGTGGTGGTGGTGGAGGAGGAGGTGGTGTGGTGGTATTGGTCATGTTGATCATGGCGGTTCATCGAACCTCAAAACCGTAAAATCGAATCCGATGACGGCGCTGGATGATCGGGGTGGTGGTGGTTTGGGTGGTGATGATCAATAGGTGGCTTGGGTGGTTTAGTGGTGGTTGTGGTGGAGGAGGTTGCCGGAGACGCCAATAGCAGTGGTGGAGTCGCCATGGCACCGACATCGACACATAGACAAGTGCCACTGCAACTCGCGTCTCCGGCGACCTCCGCCGCTGCCGGCGCAACCACGCCACAACCGGACCGGTGTGGGCCCCACATGTGGCACTCCCTCAGCCACAATCGCAACGACTTCGCCACCATCATGCACCGCTATGGCACCGCCATCGACACATACATAGGTGCCACGCACACTCACAACACCACGGTGCCACCACTGCCCCTGGCGTCTTCGGCAACCTCCGCCGCCGCCGACGCAACCACGCCACCAACGGACCGGTGGCGGCCACATATGGCACTCCCCAGCCACCAACGCAACGGCGTTGCCACCGTCACGCGCCACCGGTGCAACCACGCCACCACCGGACCGATGGCGGCCCCACAATTGGCACTCCCTCAGCCACCATCGCAAGGGCAGTGCCCCCGTCATGCACCGCCATGGCACCTCCGTCGACGCATACACAGGTGCCACGCGCACTCACAACACCACAGTGCCACCACTGCTACTGGCGTCTTCGGCAACCGCCGCCGCCGGTGCAATCGCCCTAATGTGTGAATCATTTCGCGAGAATTTGTTTCACTTGGCGCCTTGGCGGGTAAATCAAATGTTTTCGCGGGACCATATTCAAAATTCAGCACTAAATATTTGGGCGGTTTCATTTTTCCGAAATTTTTGGTTGCATATTTTTTACCACTCAATTCCCCCCCCCCCAAAATTGTACATTTTAAGTGCATCTATTTAAATCTCTTGGTGACTCGTACGTACGTGCATCTATTTAAACCTTCAAAAAACTCTATCTGTTGGAAAAGACAAAATCCTCTTCTTTTTTTGGCCATTCCTTCTGGTATAAACTAAAACTCCCTCTCCGCCCTGCAAAACATCAAAAGCTCGTATTGGTAAGGAATAAATAAGCCATGTACCACCACACCAAACAAGCATTCGTCGATATGACATTTCCTGTTCTCCCTTCGATCTAAAAGAATGTTTCTTTGCAGGTTCATCTCGGGTAAAAGTGCATAGTCTTCTTGAGAGGGCACTTGCGAATGCGAAGAAGAGGGATGAACTGACTGGCACTAGCATGCCATGGTGGGAGGATAGGCGTACATTAGAGACATTGGACAAGGTACAAATATTTTAAATAACCACACGCCTTTTACTTGAATTTAAAGATTCATATATTTTGTTTTATGTTGGATTAACTTAAAAAAAATTAACAGTTGCAAAAGGAGATCCGTTTGTTGTACTCGGAGGCATACCATGCGTTTGCAGACGCCGAAGAGGTATAAAGGTCTAAACTGTAGTTTATACTCTGTACTTATATTCGAACTCATGCTTGCTGAATGTTTACTTGATTGCTATTGAATAAACTAGAGCCGTTTTGTGCTTTCAGGAGTTAAGGAAATTCAAGGAAGCGACTTCGGGATACGACTGGCCTGAGTCTGAAGACAGGAGACCGCGTAATTGAGACTGTGTTTGGAATTTCGGAAATGTTTGTTTGAACTCATTCCTAGAACAAAGACTTTCACGACGGAAGTTTGTTTACCTAAATGACTGTTTGTTTACTTAATTTATTGACTGTTTAGCATGTTTATCAATGGAAAAAGAGCATCTCTGTCTTTTAGGATAATGCCTTTCTAGTTTCTACACTTATTTACTTTGTTTTTCCTCAATAGAGACTCTTACAACTTGGTGAATCATAAATCACAAATCAGTGTCTATTTTAATTGCTTATTCTAGTCTAAAGCCATACGAGAGAATCAAACAAGGCTGTGTCATAGATATTCAAATTACTTGACCGGAAACAACAACACAACATGCGAACAAGGTCACAATATTATTCCCCAATTCCCCATAAGGTAAGCACTACTATTTAACTCCTCCATCTATAATCAAAGTGCAAAAAAAGTTGTAATTACTGACTCTTGTTCATTTTTTAGGCGGCAAAAGGTTTATTGATCAAGTGTGTTGGACGAAACTGCTTATCAAAATTTAGATTAAAAGTATCACATATTTTGATGACGAATATGTCCAACAGTCATATGCATACCATGTAATCACGTACTCCCTTCGTTATATTGTACGCAATATTTAATTAATGTTTTCCATTTGGAAAGTGTTCATATTGACTTTTTTCTCTCTATCTATTGGCTTTAATGTGTGAATTTTTTATTACATTTAGAAAACTTTGGATTTCCAATGATATCCATGAAAAAGGAATTTGCACAAAATATATACGTATACAGTGTAGTTCTATTAAATTTATATCATGGGCCCACACAAGTTTGACGGAAAAAAGCTCTCCCGTCTATCAAGATGAAATAACAATACTTATGTTTATCCATGAAAAAGCATCCTAAAGAATTATCTTTTTTATTATTTTATAATATTTGTCCATTTGAGATGCTTGCTTTTCTAGCATCTCCTCATTTGAGATGCTCTTTTTCTTGTAAAAGAGCATCCCTTCATATGAGATGCTTTTTTTTTGTACCTTTCTTTTATTATTTTATTAATATATTATTCTAGCATCTCAAAAAAGTTAAATTGATAAAAATCCTAAAGTCAATTATAACTTTCGACGAAAAAACAAAAATAACTTTTTACACAAGTGAAAGCGCTCGTTTGTTCCTAAACACGTACAAAGATACGCAATATAGGACAACAGTGTTAAGAAAGAATACATTTGCATATATTTGTACGATATAAATTAAAAGCAGTGAGTAGATGAAGTCAAGAATGCTACATTATTCTTCCTAGTAGATATCAACATTCAGTGTCCAGTTATAGTGCTTTATTTTCAAGAGGTGGGGACTCCATCGGAGTTCATTTAACACGGTAGGTGGTTGGTAAACCTCATATCAAATTTAATGCTTGGTCTTAGGGTTTGCACTCTGTGGTGCATTGTAAATACAAACTCTCCTTCATTTCGCCTAGCTACTTTAGTAAACCTCAGCTTCAACTTTGTTTACACATATATTTCTCTCCCTTTCGAATAAAATGTCAGCTAACGGGTTTAAAGATCTTTGGGAACTTCTCAAGGAGAAGTAAAACCAAGAATCGCAATATGAGGGCGGTAAGACATGCACTTTTCTTTCCTTCTATGGCCTATATATATTTCTTCCCGACTTTATTCATCGTGATTATGTATTTCAGAGCGGCTTATGAATTATCTACGGTGGCTGTATCATGGAAGATACATGATATTACTCCTACAGGATGCTGACTAGTATGTCCGTCAGACCCGCGAAAGCCTCGCCGTCCAGAGCCAGGAAATTTTCGCCACTTCCACTACTACGGTTGAGGAGAGCCGTCATGTTTTGGATACGATTGCTGAGGTAGTGTATATATAATCTCAATAAGACTTTTAAACATCAGCGTTTGGGTGGGTGAGGGGATTAGGGTGCCACCAATTGTGCTAACATAAAGACACTTCTTTGAACGTTATGAATCAGATCCACGCGCGCCTTCGCAAGCTTCAAAAACACGAGGATTTGATATTCGAAATTAGATGCAAGACTAGGGACTATTTAATTGCCTATTCTTTTTAAGGTAAGGACGAGCGTGTAATGATGTCTCTCTATTTGGTGGTGTTTTCATATGTGATTTCCTTTGTAAATATGTTTCTTTTTCCCCTTTTCTTGTGCGTTTTGTTCCTTTTTAGCCTAGTTCCCGTATTTCTATGAGGTTCAGAGACTACACGCATTTTATGTGTTTTGTAGGTAAATTGGCGTGAATCAAGGATCTATTTGAAGGAGGGTCGAGACATGGACCAAGGCCCGAGCAAAGGAGGAAAGAGAGAAGCAAGCCATGAAGAAGAACAAGAGAAGCCAACTAAGAAGAAGGTGGAACGAGGTCAGGACCGAGTTGCAACCAACCTCGGGCCCGACTTGAAGTTTCAACCTCGGACCGACATACACAGTAACTCGGGCCCGAGGTCCTCCGTGTCTGTCCAAGTCGGTCTCCGAACTACTTGGGCTCCAAGGCACGAAATTGTGAACTTCCACTTTTGCCCCTCATCTAATAAAAGGCCCTCTTGTCTTCTAAGAGAGGGGTTCCCACACTTAGCAAGGAACCCAACCCTCAAAAACTCTCAAGAGGATACTTGGAGAGCAAGGAGGAAGGAGAGGAGAAGGAGAAGAGAGAGGATCGGCCAAGAGAGAGGAAGATTGATAGGTTTGGTTGATAGATTAGCTTTGCTTTGTTTTGATCTTGTGGATTTGGAAACCCTTGATTGGAATTTGTGGATTGCTTTTGATTTTGAATGAAACTTTGCTTTGTCTTGAGATTGATGATGTTGATTGCTTTCCCTTTTGATTTGTTTGCTTTCTTTGCTTGTCATATGGAGTAGATCTCCTTGATCTTGGGTTATGGGGGAAAACCCTAGCTAGGTTTGGGCTAGAAACCCCAATTCCATAGCCTTGAGTGTTTGATCTAAGGAACCTACTCTACATAGAGCTACAATTCCTTGCGAAAGTCGGGAATCAAGGCTTGAGATTGGCAAAGTAGCGAAAGTGAACATGTGTCAATCTCAAGACCTTGCTTCGAAGGGGATTTCCCCAATGATCGATGTGTAGAAGTGGTTGGAACGAGGGCGAAAGCACTCGATCCTAGTCCGATCATCACTCATTGCTTGAATTGGGGTGGATAAGCCTTAATCTATTAGAGAAGGAACCCAAAAGCCCAAGATCTACTTTTAAAATCTTTGAGTTCGACATCCCCAGCTACCTCGGGCCCGACTTACCCAGTGTCGGTCCCGACTTCCTCTCGTCGCCAACCTCGGGCCCGACGTGACCTCAGTGTCGGTCCCGACTGTTTTCTTTGTTTTCCTTTGTTTTATGCTCTTCTTTCTAGCTTCCTAGTGTCTAGGCACATCGATCGAGTAGACTTCCCGAGTGTTTGACACCCACCACGTACTACAACGGGGTCGGGTTATAAATTGTATCTCTAGACCCTCGCACACCTCGAGAGGCGAGCGATCATGTAACTGTCCTCCGTTCCCTCTCCACTGTGTTGGCATATGTTTGTGTTTGCATGTTTATGTCTACCTTTATTTCCATTTAGTATTGATACTTTGTTATACTATTGTGTGTTATGGATGGCCAAAATATAGGTACTTGAAATATGGAGGTGAGTTACATTATGACTAGTGTGCTGGTGGTGAGAGTCCCTGAGGGACGTTTTTGGGTATAACTAAACAATTTTATACCATCTAAATTCTTTTCCTGCTTATAATATTTAACCCCTTCTTCAAAAAAAAAATATTATAACTAGTGTAATTCTCGTACCTTGTACGGTCTAATTCAAAATAGTTTTAGAAAAATTATTTCTGACTTATTTTGGAGAAAAATTGCAAAGAGAGGTGGTGGGTTTAAAAGTGGTTTAGTATGGGAAGGTAGTTTATTTATATGTAGTGAAAAATAGTGTTTTTTAAACCACTAACTGATTGTTGTGATCATGGCCCAAATAATAAAAAGAATTATTTCAAATTTGACACGTGGCTCAATTTTTTACAAAGACTTGGTTTTGCTTTAGTATTGTACTAAAGTAGATTAGTGAATTTGTTTGGGTAGACAAAATTGAATTTGTTTGGGGTGACAAAATATAGGGGAGATGGAAAGAATGTCGAGTAAATAGGAAGAAAACAACATGAGAAATGGAGATAAAACTAGTGGTAGCCTGGTAGGTACGGGTTATAATTAGAGAAAATATTAGGAGTGGTAGTTTTTTGACAAAGTTTATAAAAACAAGGAATTTTCTAATGTGTACCCATGGGAACATATTAAGAATACTATGTATGGGAAATAAGACTATGGAACATGAGGATTGGGAAGAACCGAGGAACGGGCCATGAAGAAGGTACAATCGAGTTTTGTAGAGGTCCTAGTCTCCTAGATCTTAATGGGGGATGTTAAGAGGATTTCCCGACAACAAATAAATTTATAGTCAAGACCCCGCTGTGTATAGGGAGGTCAGGATCGTCCACGGGAGAAAGTCATGTACCAAATTTTGTTTACTTATCACGCAAGCAAGAGCGAAAAGCAAGGATTTTTATATCAAGGAAGAGAAATTCTAAGGTTTAGGTATCCCCACAACAACAATTATGCATACTATAGCTAATGAAACATAGAGATCATGCTTTTATCACATAAAGGTGTCATTTTTCGTCAACCTAAGCAAGTAAATCAACTAACATTCGTTCAATCAATCTCTTCTACTTCAACTAGGATAGATCCACTTTCGCTTCAAAATCCTAAATTGACTATTCTGATTCGAGGTTTCCTCTTTCGCTTCAACTATGAATGAGAAATTCCCTTCAACTTTCGTTTCAAGGATTAAGAACAAGAGAATAGAATCATGCAATAAAAACAATCAAATCATGATCACAAACAAGAATGCACAACCATTGTTGGGTTCTACCCCAACCTTAGAGAGGAAGACTACTCACTAATCATAATTAAGAACAACTAAATTAAATAAAAGAGAAAGCTTACAACTTTGAATCTAAAACAAAACTTGTCTTCCAAGCTATCTCTATAAATCTCGTCCTCTCCTCCTCTCACACGCCTCCTCTCTCTCTCTCTCTCCTCTTCTCTCAATCGTGTGTTGTGTGTCGTGGTGAGAAAAACAAAGGCTAGACAAGAGTATTTATAGAGAAACTATTCTATCTAAGAGCTATCTATAAGTAAATGAATCTTCTAATAAGATATATTCCTGTTACAGCACTACGAACAACTTTGAGTAAAACTTGCGTAGCGGATTCATTACAACTCCGTTTGACTCGATTCTTTTTCCTATGTCTTTGTCACGAATTTATCTACCTCTTTCCAAGATCAAACTTGATCTTCAATGTCTTTATGAACTTCTTTTCTTGAGCTTTTCCTTAAGTGTTTCTCATCGGTTTCGCTCTTTTCCTCAAAAGTGCTCCAAACAGCTTCTAAAAACCTATAAAACACCACCAAAGCTTATGTAGACTCCATATCTTAAGAAAATACAAAAACCTACACAAATGACTCAAAACAAAACACAAAACTAAAGAAAAAGACTCAAACACACAAAACACACCCTAAAAACATGACTAAAAAGGTAGACATCAGCGGATGATATCATATAAGACTATGGATAATAATGAAGACTTGTATTATTCATGAATGAGTCTATTTTTTTTCATTCAAACATGAATGAGTTTATTGCATATTTATACTAGAAGAGTAATAGAGGTAAATAAATGCAAAAGATATTGTGTAGATATCATGGAAAGATTTAATATCTTGACCATAATAAGAACACATTACAAGGCAAGTAATATTACTAACATGGGATATATGGAAATTGTTTGTTAATTTTTTTAATATGGTTCAACAGTCCAATAAGTCCAAGTCACGACTCTTATTAGTTTTTTCTCCCTTTCTTCACATCTCTGCCCTTCATTAGCGTAAGAACAAATAAAAAATTGTTAAAATGATTTGCACGCTTTTCTTACTACTGAAAGCGTCGTTCCTTGAGTTTGAAGTGAAAGAGCGAATGATTGGATATCAAATTTGCCACTAAAAGTTTAGTTTAGTGCCGCAATTAAATTTATATATATATATATATTTTGGTAGAAACAATTTTGGCATGTATATTTTATTTTTAGGTACGTTATTGTGTTTCAGTCCCCACTTGAACGCTTTGTTTTGTCGATCATAATCTTAACATTACTTGAACAAGCCAAAATACAGAATCAGGGGTGAGGGGTCTTAAAACAACAACAACAACAAAAATTTGTTAAAAAAAAACAACAACAACAAACATAAAAACCGAAAACATTGAAAAACCTGCCCCCTCCTTGGCCCCTCCCCCCTACTACTCCAACACTTGATCAAGCTCAGCAGAAATCGCGTGTTGAAGAGTAGACAACGACATTGTCTTGCGTTCAGGGGGATTCGTCTCCATGTTGCGGAACTTGGTCCGCTTGTAGGACTTCTTCTTTGCTTCCCTCAAGTCACCCCTAATGTCCTCCGGACGCACATCGAGAGTGTACCTCTCGTGCAACATCATGAGCTCAAAGATGGGCATCTCCATCCTCTCCAAACAACCATAGAGGGCTCTATCGAGCCACCCTATGTGACCGTTGCGGATGATACGGTCAATGAAGGCAGAAAACTCAAACTCGAGCGTGTTGTGCCTGTGCAAGAGGGCGTTGTAGACGTATGAGATTTGCTCCGGCAGGGGCTTGCCCATCTCTTCCGGATAATCGACCTGTCGGCCTTGCATTTTCTTGTGTTGTTGGAGGAAGGTGTTTTTGGGCTGTTAACGTTTTTCCGTGGGGGTTGTGTTTTGGCACCCTTATCCATTTTTTTGTTGGTGTTTTGTGCTAAGTGGTAACTGCAACTGCAAGGGTGGATAAGAATGGTTGTGCAATTTTGGTTTGGGTGTGAGTATACTTATATAGCGGGATCAAAGATGGCCTATAAACTGTTGTACATGTGGGTCCGTTTCATACAACCAATAGGAAACTTTCTTATTTTACGTTAGTTGGAGATTTTCTCGCCTTATTCCTATGGACTCGCACCTACATTATGCAGACTCTGTCGGCCCATTAAGGCCCACTACGAGGGCATTAAATGTGAGTGCCTCAGTGACTGACGCATGACTCATGACTGGACTTTGACGGCGAGTTGCCTACTAGCTCATTGCCATCATTACGTCGAATTTTTTGGATTAAACCTACTTGCTTATAAATTAAGACTTCTTGTTTGACCATGCATTTTTTTCTTTCCTTTTCTATAACAAAAATAAACCCCACCTCAATTGTTTGAGTAACAGACGGGTAAACCAAGAATAGTGTTCATCCCCAACCATGTACAGGGAAAAATTTTTAACAGACGGATTTTTTTCTTTTATCTATAATTTAGCAATGAAAAAACACTTTATCAATATTTTAAAATTTTCTAATATAATGAATGTGTTTATAGAATATATGACATGTTTTGGTACAGTTTTCTTTAGATCGATGTATGTCCAAATACGGTTTAATTAAGCAATTTCCAGTATTTTGTTTGATAAAGTTCATTAAATAAAGTTGTGTAAGAGGACTTCAAACAAAAATTTGTGTTCGAATACTAAGTTTTTTTCAATCGAATGTTCATTCCAAAAGTGGAGACATTTGGTTTGTTTTTTTGAGGAAAATGTATAAAATTAATGCTTTGTGTTAGCTCAATTAGAATACTAAGATATTTTTATTCAAGTGTTCATTAAAAAAAGATTTTATTTATGTAATTCAAAAAACAATATTTACCCTTTTCACATACTGACAAGTGGTTAATTTTTGTTCTAGATAATTGGTGTCTACTTTATAATTGTACTAGGTAGATCGATGTATTTCCAAATGTGGTTACCCTAAACAATTTTCAGTGCAACTCATCTTTAAATTTTACTACATTGTTAGAGAGTTTATGTGTCTAAACACACCCAAACTTTGTTGCAAAGGAAAATAAAACAATTCAAAATAAAGGGATTAAGTGATTAACAACATCGTTAGTTCGTAACTTATCACAACAACATGACAACTTAAACTCCAGAAAACATAAATAAACGCCGCCCACCTTCATAAACACCCACGCAAAATCGTATATCCCACAACGCATGGCTCGCTGGTCTACAACAACTTCGTGTACTCCTTCGATATACGGATCGCTTGGCCTGCAATCTATGTGGTAGAACACGTAAATGAATTGAGACATTAAAAACAGTAAGCATGAGTTATTGAGTTTGGTTTCTGAAAGAACTTTAGGGTCTACTGTTTCATACCTCCTCGAGGGCTGAGACGCGAAATGACAAATCCGTTGCGTTTGATGGTTCCGTGTTGGCCAGTAACTGTACATTTTCATGCACCATGGCAAGCTGGTCATCCAGATTGTCGAGCATCTGTTGCCTGAGTTCCCACTTACGTATCGCACTTTCTCGAACTGCCTTCATATCTTCCTCCAGCTTTGTTAACAACAACATTAGCACTGCCGTACCACTAATTAGTGTGCAATGGGTATACATTAATAATGAATACTTGCTCATTAACCTTGAATGAGTGATTCGTAGGAAGACGTGAGAGACTGGAATGTGTTGTCCGCCACCATGTTTAGTTCTTAATGGTAGCGAGAAAGAATTCAATGTCTTATAGGGTTATGCTTGTTTCATACGGAGTAGTATAAGTGCAAGCCAAATATTTCTTATATTACACTTTTTAGGGTGCGCGGGAAGAGAGCAATTCAAAAACTCTCAACTTCTATTCAAATATTTGAATGTATAAATCTTTGTAAGTACACATCAATATAATATGAATAAAGGCCAATATCTATATCCTACGTGGCGTCGTCTTTACTCTGTCACCTACGCGTTGATTTAATTCCATTTAAATTTTTGCCCTTCGTTTATTTATACAAGTTTTCACAATCACAGCTTATTTATAATAATATTTCTTATAAGTTATAATATTATATACTCAATTATTTAGGAATGTAATCTCATGTCAGATTTATTTGAACCCGTATATATAGTGGTTGCCCAAATTTATTTGGTCATCAATTAAATTATTATTTTTTTATCTCTTCTATCTTTTTATCATCAAATTCATGCCCAAATATTCTCAATGGTTGCCCAATCTTATCTGGTCATACTTTATCAATCCAAGGAAAAAAAATAGTCCAAATGCCACATGTCTTCATGTTAGACCATTTCCCAAAACTACAAAGTGGTCATTACACATATTTTCACTCATCAAACTATTTATATTTTGTAATTGTGTCTCTCCTCTATGCCCAAACATTTTGTGCAACCATTGACAATGCTTGAGGGGCTTTTAGAATATTACACATATACAGTATTAAGATTTAACAAGTTAAGCGTAAAATAAAGTACTCTTGGGTGTGAGTATTTATTTAATGACTGATTATACACTTCACAATTCACATGAGTACATGACATGCATTCAAGTTTTACAATAAGTTACTTTAATTTGCTTTAAAGCATAATTGTTTATCGCGTCACAAAATATGTACTATATCTTTGAACAAAAATTTAAAAATCGTATTTCATTGAGATTTTTTATATATAAACAAATGTGAGTATGTCTTTATTTGGGAATGTTGAATTTTTATTAACAAGTTATGGATGACTTGATGACTTCATTCGAACATTTTTAATTAAACAAAATGTGAGTATTATTTCTTACTTAGAAAGGAAAATAAAAAATTTATTTTAACAAACACGAGTTTTGCGCATGAAAATCTATTTTTTCAATCAAATAATAATTTAATAACCGATTTTTTCGTAACATCCAATTTTTTTTAATACCCAAATGTCCAAATTGGTATTTCGTCCTCCTGATATAGAATTATGAAATAATTTTTCAAAATATTATATTACAAATATACAATTATTTCTAGAGCTCCTTGGAAAATTGGCAAGTGATGAACATAATCTTCTGTATACATTTGATTTTTTTTAAATTATAGTGTTATAGATAAACTAGAGTACAAAAAAAATATAAAATTCGAAGAAGCTTGTCCTGCAAGCCTCTCCTTGCTGAAGTATATTCCATTTTCCGAGCCACTATCGACTGGGCTCGTCATCTCCGCGGATTTGATGGGTGGCAAGTTTTTTCAAAGTAGCACTCGAGCATCCTATATGTAGCCTTTTTAGGCTACAGATTGTATTTATTTATTTTGTTTATTCATGCTTATCTAAACTCTCTCCCTAAACACTAAATATTATCTAATCCATTGATTATTATTTGTTATAATTTAACCCTTATCTACTATATATCAAATGAAATTTTATAAATCTGATTATTGTTTGTTAATTGTAATATTCTTTAAAAGGGTTCAAATGAAAATTAAAACTATGTATGTACAAAAGTTTGTGACACTTGTCATCATTTGAAAATGTTATAATTTTTTTTAAATTATGACAAAAAAAATTACCCACTTTATAGGAAATCATAACAATATAAATGGTTATTATTCTAAAATTACCCACACTTTATTATTCTAAATTTGTTATATAAATGGTTATTTTGAAGGAGTCTAAAAATTATTTCGTAATAAACATTTCATTGAAAAATCTTAGTATAAAAGTGATGTAACACAAATCAATTTTTGAATTTATCCATATCCTATTTTTTAAATGAATTGTGTCCAAACATTTTTATTATCCAACTGTCTCCTAGATTTAGTTATATTGGTTTTATCTAAGCATTATTAATTAATCGATTTTTTTATGTGATAAAAAAGTTGAGAGAATATTGGCAGGAGATTGCACTTCAATTTTTAATTACCCATGTCAAAATTAAACATCACATCAAACATTACATTGAAAAAAAAACAGTAAGTAAACTTCTACCAAACACAACCATAACAGAAAGTGGTCATCTCTAAAATGCAAAATTAGTTTGTAAACATATAGATATCCAAACAAACTCTTTCTACATTTTGAATTGAATTCCACTTTCCATACTTCATACGGAGTATTATTTTATATATACATATATTGTCTTTTGGATTTTTTTTTTCTAACACTTTTATTTTAACAATGACTCTTTCAGTGTCATAAGTTATTGTATAAATGTGATTAATCTTACAATGACCTTTCAAATATGAAAAGCTATTTAATTCTTACAATAACCTAGCACTGAATTGATAAATATCAACGTAGAAATATAAGATAAAAACCCTAGTATTTTGAACATAAAAGTTGCTAAATTATGCTAACTATACAACCAAAATAAAAACCACTCATCTTGTGCTTAGATGACTTGTATGGGGGCCCGCTTGTTTTTTCACTTTTTGCTTGTTATTAGTGGTTGCCCAAATAATTTAGTCATCAATTAAATTATTATTTTTTATCTGTTCTATCTTTTTATGTTCAAATTCATGTCCAAATATTCTCAATAGTTGCCCAATATTATTTGGTCATACTTTATCAATCCAAGAAAAAGAAATAGCCTAATTGCCACATGTCTTCATGTTAGAGCATTGCCAAAAACTACAAAGTGGTCATCTCTATGTGACCAAAAAATGTTTGGTCGTCACTCTCTTTCTTCCAAATTTTTTTCTCACTCAGCAAATTAATTTTTTTTAATTGCCTCTCTCCTCTATGTCCAAAATTTTGGGCAACCATTGACAGCATATATGCAGTAATATGTTTACCACACATGTTAATATGTTATCGCTTTTTTGTTTTTGAAAAAGCGATCTAAAGTTACAAAAGATAAAATCTGTCTCCCCGTGGATTCGACCCGGACTTCTTAAAGACTACGATTCTTAGTTAGTTTGGATTCTTTTGCATAGCTGTGATTTGCACGACGAAATTCACCGCTATGAGCCTTACCTGCAAGAGACCATTTAAAAGCTTTTAGTTGGACATATTCTAAAGAAACACCATCAACAACAATGGTGTCACATAAATCAACAAAATTACGAATATGCTCCATAGGGCACTCAGTAGGTTTTCCCTCAAACTAATCCCTTTTAATTAAGGATATAAAATGAGATTTAATCTCAAAAGCCCTTTCTATCTCGGGAAGCACTATTGCTGATTCTGGCACCCTCAGTTCCGGATGCATATATTGTTTGGCATTCCTTGGGATAGCGTTCAATTGCTCTTTTAAACGAGTATTGTTTACTCGTTCACGTTCAGTGGCAGCAGTAGCAGCATCTCGATCAGCTTGTAACGCCTCCATCTGCCTATGGAGGGCGTTCATCTGCTCGGCCATCTCCTCAGGTGTAGCGGCCATTATACGGTTTTCTCGTCTCTTGCGATGAAGGGCACGTTTAGGCTCAGAATAATAATCAGTTTGATCCAATTCAAGCCGGCGTCTTCCTGCTTGCATAAGATGAGAAAACAAACAAAAAGAAACAAATTAGAAATAAAAACGGGGTAGGGCTATTCCCAAACCCACAAGTAATCAAACACAACACTGTTGCTTCCCCGGTAACGGCGCCAATTTGTTGATAGAGATTTACATAGCACAAATAAATTTGTAGTCAAGACCCCGCTGTGTATAGGGAGGTCAGGATCGTCCACAGGAAGCAAGGTTATGTTTGATTACTAAACTAGAAAGCAAAATAGATGGCAAAACAAAGCAAAGAACAGAGCAAAACAACTAAATAAATGCACTAGAAGGGGTCGATATCGACTTTGTCAGGGTCGTTACCGAGGTATGAATCCAGCAGAAAAACTAAGTAAACAGCAAGAAGAAAAGGGAAAATTGCAGGTCGGTATCGACCTGGGTAGGGTCGATATCGAGGTAACCGGGAATTAAATTTGACCCAAAAATATGAGAAAAATCTAGGATAAGGGTTCACCACAACATAATCATGCAAATTCAAACAATATAAATCAAAAATATCATGCCTTTAACATAAAGTTATCAACTTTCCTTGATTTAATCAAGCAAATCAATCAATTTTCACAAATCAATTCACTTAATCTACTTGCTTTGATCTAAAGTTCCCAACTTTCGTCTCAAACTTTATCTCGTATTCAAATTCACAACTTTCTCCTTCAATCAAGTTAAGAACATGAAATACTTCAACTTTCGTCAAAGCTTTTTGCACAAACAAGTAGAAGAATAGATAAAAGGCATTCAATTCATTAATTCACATCACCATTCATGCACAATCATGTTGGGTTTCTAACCCCAACTCTAGAAAAGGAGACTACTCACTCATGATTGGAGAAAAACAAGCAAAAACAATTGAAATAGAACATAATTGAATTAAAACTAAAAGCTTACTTGAATTAAAACTCCAAACTTGTCTTAGAACACACTTAGTACACAAGAAAATCTCCCACAATCTTCTTCCTTGTGCTCCAAGCAACACTCGTCTTCCAAAATAAATCCAAAATAATGTGTAAACAAACCCTAGGAGGCGTCCCAACTCAAAACTAACGTGAGAGAGAGAGAGATTGTGTCTAAACAAGAGTATTTGTACTAGAACATCTCTTTTAAAAAGTTTCCATAAAAATAAAACCTACTAAAGATAAAAGATTGTGGAATAAAAGCAATTAATGGGCCTTTTATCTTGGGCGGCTGGGCTGAGTGCCTCGATACCGACCCCCAGAGGGTCGACATCGAGGTGGGTCTTGACTTGATTTCTCATGTTTCTTCCTTCTTCCTTTCGATTTTGCAAGGGTTTCTTCCATAACTTTCTTCCTTCTTTCTTCCTAGCTTGACCCTCTCTTCTAATGTCCTCTGAATGCATCCAAATCCGCCTCAAAACCTATATAAAAACACACAAATATCGTAGTTTCCATACTTTTCACAAAATATGCAAACTATATTAGAAAGACAAAAAACACTCACAAAAACATAACTAAACTAGACTAAAAGACCTAGAAAAACATACTAAAACTATACTAAAAACATGGACATCAGGGCCACACATAGTTAATTGTCGTCAACCAAAATCTTCTCCTCAAGTTCTTTTCTTTCACTCCCCCGCTACCTAAACCCTAATCAAACCCCCACCAAGAAAAAGCACCTATGGACCCAATCGGAGAATCATCCAACCCCCCTGTCATAGGCGAGTCATCCAACCCCCATCCCCTGGTGCAAGAACCATCAACCCCCCCCCCCCTCATCAGCGAAAAGACATTCGCTGAAGCTTTCCTGTTGTGAGACATGAAGGTCAAGCTGGAGGAGGAAATATATTCAGTAAAGGAGGCGTTGGCAATGTTTGAAGAAGCTGATCGGCTGAAAGGAGAGGTCTTGAGGATGCCATGGGCCTGGGGTGGAATCGAAGAGGAAAGAAAGAGGAGTAATCTAATAAAAATAATATCTTGCTTATTTTTACAAAATCACCCAAAGTGATATAGTACGCCGTAGTAACATGGGTATAAAACTGAACTGTCCTACTAATAAATTAAATAGGCTACCGAGATGCATAACAAAGTTGTGGATGAGGCCAACCGCATCGCCGCGGAGGCAGGGCAAGAGCTAGAGGATGATGATGATTACTTGGTTTGATATATTGTAATTTCATCATGTAAACTGTATCTCTTGCACTTGCTTTAATGGACAAATGAATGTTGGTTGAACTTTGCTTCTACTTTGGTGCATGCAATGCTATTAAATGCATAATCCACGTAAACATTGATTCATCCACGCGTTAAACTTCAACCGAAAAGACAAATAAACTCCTACTGAAAAATACTCCTACAAAGAGAAGTAAATGCGGTCATTTATGACATGTGAAAATGGACACGCTAATTAGTCACTTAAATGCTCGGGATTCCAGGCAGCGATCACATGATCAATTAAATGTTGCGTTTATGATTGTTTCAACCACAAATCTTCCAAATCTGTTTGGAAGAATATCTACAAAAAATATTTAATGTTTCTACAGTTTATTTTATATTAGGTAGAATCTTATACTCCATAGTAGATTAAAATGAATCCACATTAATTGTTACAACAAAATATTAACATGAACTAATGCTATGTGTAAGTTTTAAGAGAGAGAACGTGCAAATCTTGCAATTATATCATACGATGTGTTTAGCAAAAATTATGAATAACATGTTTAGTAAATATTTAAGGAATGGATAATCTTTGAATATAATCTTCTAGGAATATTTAAGGAAGGGATAATCTTCAAAGTATAATATATCAAGGAAACTAACGGATTATCTTAGGGAATGATCGGATACTTTAACAAAATCCAAATAAAAAATAGATAGGTTAAATAGTACCCCGTACTATAGATAGGTAATTATCGGATTATCTTAGGGTTTTGTTGTATAATCTATGTATGTATCTATCTATCTTCTACGGAGTATGAGAGTATCTATCTATCTTCTATCATCTAAAGAAGAAGTTCCACAAAAAAAAATACTAAAGAAGAACTCTTCTTCACACATTTCAACCTCTTCTCCTATGTGTCAACATGTGGTTCATTTCGCATACATGGTGCCTCGTCATATATCCTTTAAAATATAATCCAAAATAATAATTAATGGGAGAGAATCATAACCAACTAGGGAACTATACATATCATTATCTAAATATGTTAAAATAAATAAATATGGAGTAAGTCTTTATCTACTCAAATCATTAATCTACCTAAATAAAGTAGAAACCATGTATCTTGAAAAACCTGCGCCACGTGACATTGTTTGAATAAAATAATGTCATATTTTTTCTTTGTTAACAATATTAGTTTTATACATAATACGGAGTAGTTTTTTCTCTTTTAACAAAACTTTGGCTCCAAGTATAAATTTTTTTATGTATATGTTAAAATGTTCTAAAATAATGAATTTATTTATAGAATATATGATATATTTTAGTATACACACTATTTTTTATAAGAAACTATGTTGTACATTTAATTGCATGAATAAATTAATTTCTATTTTTGAAAGAAATAATTACATTTCTCTTTTTCCTTGATGATATTTTATAGATATTTAATTAAAAAAAAAGAACATAAAACATGAATAAAAAAATTTATATATTCAAATATGTAAGAGATAAGAATTTTAAAAAAATAGTTAACTTAATAAATAAGATATAATAAAGTATGAAAGATAAAGAGAATTTAATTATATTAAACATTTAGGGTTCTGCTGTATAATGTAGTACAGAGTATTAGAGTACACATGTGGCGTGATAAACATAATTTAATTATATTAACGTTTAATCTTTCCAAGATTATACTACTATAACTTTGGAAACAAAATAAACTAAAAGGACATGCATTATATTCTTTTTTGTTTTATTAGTCAAAGAAACGACTTGCATTATCTTCTTTTGGTGTTATTGGTCAAAGAAACGACATGCTTTACATTTTCTGCGCCACTAGGGCACATTGTATGTTGAGAGAGTCGTTTAACAACAAATAAATTTGTAGTCAAGACCCCACTGAGTATAGGGGAGTCAGGATCGTTCCACGGGAAGCAAGGTTTGTTTATCTATCGACTCCTAAAAATTTAAAACAAAAACAAGCAGCCTCGTTAACGAAGTTGTCAGCCTCGTTAACGAACCACCGAGAATAAAAAGACCAAAACTAACGACCTAGACAGGTTCGGTACCGAGCCAACGAACTCAGTAACGATTATGTTCTTGAAAGAAATCAAATAAAAACGAAAATATCCAGGACAAGGGTTACCACAACATAGTCATGCACACAAGCTCGTAAGAAGATACATATCATGCCTTTAAATAGATAGACGCATCAACTTTCGTTGACTTAGCAAGCAAATTAATCTACTTTCATAAACTAACTCACCCAATTGCTTGTTTCGGATCTTAAAGCTTGAAACTTTCGTATTCAAACAATATCAACCGTCAAGTTTATAACTTTCTCTTTCAATCAAGTCAACAACTCAAATTACCTCAACTTTCATCTTGGTATAAGCACAACAAACAATCTCAACAATAGATAAAAGGCATTCAACACATAATCTTACTCACCAAACATGCACAACTATGCCGGGTTTCAACCCCGACCCTAGATAAAAAGACTACTCACTAATCATGACTAAGAAACTAATAACTTTAATCAAAGAAAACATTGAAAACAAAACACTACTCAAATTAATAAGAAATATCGTCTTACAGAGATTCAGAAGAAACCGAAAATACCGAAATACCGAATCAAAAACACGACTAACGACCCCAGTAACTTTCGTCCACCGAGCTCCTTCGATCACGACTCCGATCCGTCCTTTTCTCTCTCGGCTCTATTCTCCAAAATTCGACCTCCCTTTCTATGCTAGATAGAAGGGTATTTATACAAAAAAGAGGCTCGAAACTAAAAAAGGCTAAAAGATATAAACTTTCCTAAAAAGATAGAATCTATTCTAAAAGATAGAAATAAAATCTCAAAAGATAACAAGACCTAAAATACATAATATAATAACCCTAAAATCACAAAAAGATACTCTACCGACACGGAAATAAATTCCCGCAAAGGATCAGTGAGTCACAAAGTCAACTCTCGAACATTTTCATCTCGTGGCCCCGTTAACGAACCCTCACAGCCTCGTTAACGAGCCTGGGCTTGGTTTTCTTCAACACTTCTCTTCCAAAAACTCCAACTTCAGCTTCTTCATCTCGTATTCCTCCATCTCTTATCATAGCTCTCCAAATTCAGCTCCAAACAACACCTTTTCCTTGCTAAAACCTACAAAAAGACACAAAACAGAGTAGCTTCCATACTTTTCACAAAATATGCAAAACTATCCAAAAACACATAAAACTAAACCTAAACTTATCAAAACTAGTCCTAATAACCTAATAAAACCTATCAAAAACTATACTAAAAACACGAACATCAAAATACCCCATACTTAGACTTGCTTGTCCTCAAGCAATCACTAAACAATAATCAAAACCAAACAACATACTCATCAAATTATAGCCATCATCTAAAAAGCAACATCAAAATATCTAGAAGAAAATTAGCAAAGGACTATTAACATCATCACACATATATAAACCTAAAATAGACACAGAAAATACAATCCAACCTCACAAGGGATAATGTGTTTCTCTCAACTCTCAAGTGTTTGGGCTCATAAATTCAATCTCTCAACTCATCTTATATACAAAAACTCATAGAAATTGGAACTTATATCACCAATACTCTCCACCCAAGATTTGTCAAAAACAAGCAAAAATCATCAAGAGAACTTAGGGGGCTCAATGAAAAACTTCATAGAAGCTTCCATTCGGCCGGGTTGTAATGGGGCTTGGTAATAAAAATAAGGCGTGGAAAATATTTTGGCTATGTGGTGCTAATAATATCCGGGAATCAAAGACTCCTAAAAACTCACACATAACAACAAAACTCTCATAAAAACATATACCAAACTCACTCTCTCATTATGCACACTTATTTTCACTCACCCATTATATCCTAGAAAGTCTCATAAAACAAAAGAATCTCCGGCTTATCTATATGAACTTGAATGCACTTCTTACTTCTTCATATTTTTTTCTCTTTCATCTTTTTTATACTTTCTTTACCTCTCGCTTCCTCGTTAACGAGTCCCTTCAGGGTCGTTAACGAGCTTCATCGTGTACTCCTCTTCCCTTTCAACAACTTCCTTTCAACCATCAACTTTATTTTGTGCATCTTTTATACCAAGAGATCTTTCTTATCATAACTATTAAAAACAAGAGACTTCCAATCTACCCTTCCCAATAATCCCTCAATTTCGAACCAAAACAAAAATTTCACTCCCTTTCTTTTTATACTCAACAAAGAAGACCTCTCCAATCTAATTCCTAATCCCCGGATAGGGTCAAGCTTATCTCGGCTAGGAAACAATTTTGTGGAGCTTAAAAAAATAAAAGGCTTCAGGCTCAAATTGGTTGTCAAAAAGAAGGATAATGTAAGGGTGGATAAGGATTAATAGGGCTTATAAAATAAGTTCTCTATCATCTGATTTCACAAGTAATGAACTATAAATCTCATACGGGTCTCAAGAAATAGATAACCATCACAATTCCAAGAGATAATATGCATAAAGAGAGTAAATCACACAAGAAAAGAAGAGGGATTTTTTATGTTCTCCCTATAAGGCCAAAAAAATAACTCACAAGGTTAATTTTTGTTGGATTGCATTACTTATGCTAAGAAGGTACATGTGCTCAATTTCATCAAAGGCTATTCCTTCCTAAAAAAACTACTTTAAAAAAAAAGAAGCCGGCTACATTCTCAAAGACATGTTTGCAAGGAATTAAATGATCATGCTAGCAACTACTATCATAGAACCTAAGAAAAGGATATCTATCAATTCTAAGACCTCTTTTTTTTCAGATATTTTTCAAAAAATTTCCGATTTTTTTCTTTTTTTTCGATATAAAAGAACTACTTTAAAATAAAGCACAAAAACAAACAAGACACAAAAGTTTCTACTTCTCCCACCCCATACTTAAAATTACAGTGTCCCCACTGTAAGAAAAATAAGAAGAAAAGAAGAAATAGAAAAGAAAAACACAAGAAAAACAAGAAAAGATAAAACAAAAACTTACAAAGTCTCAGAAGTGGAAAACAAGGAAAACATCTTCAAGCTGAATCATCAGTTAGGTGGAGGAAAATAGTGCTCAAAGTTCCCCATGAAGTCATACATCGTCCTCCAACGCTCAGCATCCTCTGTCTCTCTCTGACGATGCCTCTCATCCTCCATCGTCATCCAAGCTGAATAGACAGTCTCCCATCTATCCATCCTCCTATGAATGTGGTCCTGCTGGAGGTGAAGTTGTTGCATCCGTGCAGAAAGATCCTTGGCCCATGGTGGCGGAATGCTCGATCCAGTGTACTCAGGTTGTGGAGGTGGTGGGTAGTGAGGCTGAAAGTGATCATGGTGAAGCACCGGGTTGTATGGCACAAGTCCATAAGAGTAAGGGTCGGTAGGAGCTGGCGGTGATTCGGTAGCTGCCCTCGGTGGGTCGTTAATGACCCTGGGTACCTCGTTAGCATAAGATGTAGAAGGCTGGAAATGATCGTTAACGAGCCTGGTGGGCTCGTCAACGAGGATGTTGGTGCCTAAAACCTCAACGTCGAGGTCTTCTTCCTCAAAGTTAAGCTCCTCAGTGCCTCCCTCTGTGTCGGCTTCTTCAGTGTCATTGCCAGCAACCTCGATATCCTCATCTTCATCTTCATCCATCTCTTCACCTTCTCGCTCAAATCTTGTCTCACAAGGCCTAAGTGAAAGCTCATCCTCCGGCTTGGGCTCCAATGGGAAAGCATGTCCCGTCCACGCCTCGTACCAATTTGGTACATAGAGTAACTCCAACATATCGAGGGTGGGTGTAACAAGGCGGACTTGAACTTTTACTTTAAACCCTCTCTCAGCTTGAATGAAAATACCGGAACTATGCCAATAGTTCTTGTTGAGTAACCGAGCATGAGCCGGTGTGTAGCGAGTGAGGTCGACTCCAAGGTTTGTGGCAAAAAGACTGACCAAGTTACCACACCAAACTTCCTTGGACTTGGTTGATTTCTCTATGTAGTAGAGTCATTCATACCCCAAATTCAGAGGGTCGGGCTCCTCAAAAAGGATCGTGCAGAGACAAGCAACTTCCGTCCTTGTTGGCCTGTTCAACTCTCTCTTCAGCCAGAATGTGGCGGCTAGAACTCGGAGAATGATCCGGAAGATGGGGTTGATGATGCTTGCCCCAGATAATGCCGTTGTGGAGGATTGGTCCTCCCCAGTGATATAGCTCCAAGTCCGAGTCACCCTGTAGTCTTTCAAGCTGTACTCTCTAGAAGGGTTTGGGAGCTCCAGAATTGCATTGAACTCCGCCATGGTGAACTCACGGCTCACATTACCGAGCCGAAACCGGATTCGTCCCGCCGAAGTCTTCGACGGAAAACTAGTCTCTAGAGTGGCCAGAAACTCAGATGTGAGGGCCGGAAAGTGTGGTAGATTCTCCTTCTTTAGTAGATGAGATACACCGAGAATAACGAAGGCCTCCTTGACATCCGTGTAAATCCCCATGTGTACGGCACTAGACTTCGAGAACCAACGAGTGTTGTGGTCCTTGTCTAGAATGGCACGGTATCGATTCACTTGGCCTTGAGTACTCAAGATCACATTATCCATGCGAGGTGGGGATGGGGACCTCTGATTCCTCCTCTTTTTCTGAGCTCGGGTAGCGGGTCTGCTTGAACTTGCCATGAGATCTACAAAATAATCAAGAATTTTTCAAGATAAGATCCACTCAAAATAGATAGGCAAGAGACCCCATACTTGGTCTCAAAATAACCTCGGAATAATTCGTCAACTACCCAATTGGGTCGTTAAAGAATCTGGACTTGTGTAGAATCGGTGATGCTTACGCAAGGTCGTTAACGAACCTGGGTGGGTCGTTAACGGGCTGCCGAGAGCCAGTTCACAGATTTCCGAATGTCATCAACTTTAAAAATCAGACCATAAATCAAGTATGTATCCTCAATACTCCTCACTAGACACACAATCGGGTTTATGCACCCCATACTTGCTCGATATCCCATCCCATACGTGCGAATTTACCCAAAATTGATATAGCAAAAATTGAACTTAATACTAGGATAAGAAAAATTCATGCTTTTCTAATTAGACTTTTCCAATGGAGAACCTAACATGCATAATCTTCCCTAGAATATGAACAACTGAGCTTTAACGAAAATTCATGAGCAAAATCCAAACATGCACGTCGACCTTTTCCATAGACACAATCCCAATATGAAATTTCTACCCTAAAAACCATGAATCTTGTAAGTAAGAGTTAGGGTTTAGAAATCATACCGGAAATTTGAGAAATTGAAGAACAAAGGGTCGGATTGGGGTGGTTAACGAGTGTGGATCTCGTCGGTGAAAATCCGGGGTTCCGAGCTTCGGTAACGCGGGTGTCTCCGACGATCGGTGGGGGTGAGAAATTCCGATCGGTGGTGGGGGATCTTTGAGATTTTGGGTAGGATTTTTGAGAGATTTGGAGTTTAAGGATTTGAGAGTGAAAATTTTTTAGGAGGGGTAGAAGGGTTATATAGGAGAGGGTAGGGATAGGAAGAGGCAAGGGGCGGCGGCATGGGGGTAGGTAAAAGATAGATTAGGTTAAAAAGAACTTACCTGCCCGTTTTGCCGAATCGGGTCGTCAAACCGGGTCGTTAACGACCCTGAGTGGGTCGTTAACGAGCCACCGTAGCCTCTTGGAGTGATTTTCGAGCCCTTCTCCTGCATCTTGTTAGCTCAAAATTTATCCTAATTTCTATCCTAAAAAACTACTAAAAAGAAAAAAAAAGAAAGGAAAAGAAAGCTAAGAAAGAAAGAATCTAAAAAGAAGAAGAGAAACTATACTATACTAAAAGCGGGTTGCCTCCCGTAAGCGCTATTTTTAACGTCGTAAGCCCGACGTTCTTCCCTTGCTTCAAGGTGGTTCTTTTGTAGCTAAGTCAGGGTCTCGAGTTACCCCATACTTAGCTTTGTAGGCGTTGTTTGCTTGAGTCACTATGCTAGATCCCTTGTCTTCTATGAGTATGCCCGGTATTCCTACATATGGGTTAGTGGAATCCGGAAACCAAGGTGGTTTGGACTCCTCAATAGCATGTGTCGTGGGGTATGGTGCAGGAATAGGGTAAGAAGAAAAGTACTCACCTTGATTGTTTCCTTGTATATGAGACTCGCTAGTAGGCCATGGGAGCTCGACAAGGTCTTGTGTGAGAATCTCTTCCTCTTTCGAAGTTGGTGGACGTTCAGTTGTATCAGCTTTGTCGAGTTCTGGTTGGTGCAACTCGATTTTTGCGACCGTGGTTGGGTCATTTGCGTTTTGGTCCAAGCTGAATTCCACTCGTTCTTCTCCAATCTCAAACGTAAGAAGTCCTTTCCTCACATCGACCTTAACACTTGCTGTAGCTAGGAATGGTCTGCCTAGGATAATGGGGACATGAGGATCCTCAGGCATGTCGAGGACGACGAAATCATTTGGTATAAAGAATTTTCCCACTTGAATAGGGTAGTCATCCATGACCCCTGTGGCTTTGACACATGATCCGTCCGCCATGAAGAGGTTCATATCCACAGGCTCTAGTGGTCCCATGTTAGCTTTTAACCAGATGGAGAGAGGAAGCAAACTAGCACTGGCTCCCAAATCACATAAAGCTTTAAATTTATGGTCGCCTATGCCAATCGTGATGGCAAATCTCCCTGGATCTCCAAGCTTTTCTGATAGAGCAATTGATCTGACTTCATCCTGTAGCTCTGTAATGGACCTTTTCCTGCTAAGAATATCCTTCAAAAATTTTGTGTAAGCCGGCATTTCACTTAGGGCGTCAGCAAATGGGATGGAAATATTAATGCCCTGAAGAATCTTCACGAAACGCTTGAACTTACTCTCAGTTGAGTCCATAGATTTCTTAGTTGGAAATGGAAGAGATTTCACCGTTCTCGGAACCAGGTTAGGCTCGAGAGGTGAGAGTACCGGGTCGACACTAGGGTCGTTTGGTGTCCTCGGCGGATCGTTACCGACCCTGATGGGGTCGTTAACTACCCTGGGATAGAGAGGAAGGCTCAGGTTAGTAGACTTACCTGGATTAGGGTCGTTAGATACCCTTGGAGCCTCGTCACCATGGTATAGGGCTCGGTATTTGCCCTCGCTGGCTCGTTACCGAGCTGAATTGTGACGTCTTCTTCCTTCTTGTCCTCAGCTTGGACTCGCTCCGGCAATGTCTTCCCACTCCTAAGGTGCATCGCTGCTATCTGTCCCCTAGGGTTCTCCTCGGGGCGGCCCGGGAGTTGCCCTTGTGGTCTCGGAATCTGTGCAGCGAGGTTCCCTAGTTGGGAATCAACACTCTTCTTCCATATATCGAACTCTCCCCATCTTTTATTTTGTTGGTTCAGGTTGGCTTGAACTTCGTTAACCTTGTTGGTCACTTCGTTAACTTTATTGGTCACGCCGTTAATGCCTTCCTGTAATCCTTGAACCCACGATGGTGGCTCTTGATGGCCTGGAGGTCGATAGGGTGCAGGTCGTCTATCTGGCGGAGGCGCTGCATAGTTTTGATTTGTATTCTGATTGCCCCATGCATGATAGTTGTTTGACCTGTCAAAATAGCTAGGCTGGTTCCTGTATGGTCCTCTCATATAACTCATCTCAGCAATTGTCTCAGCGGCTCTAACCTGCTCTATGTTAGTGCAAGCAGAAGTACTATGTGCAGAAGAACCACATTCTTGACAGGATTGAGAGGATTTCAGAAAACTTACCTGTTTCTTCAGACGGTTGACCTCGTCTTGCAGGAATTGATTTTTAACATCCGGGTCAACTTCGTCTCGGTTAGGTAGGTAGAGACGTTTCTAGGGCTGTGGAGTTTTCTAGGTTCCATACATGGCATCATAATTGGACAGCTTATCCAGCAATTCCCATGCAGTCGTTGGGTCCATCTCTATAAAACCGCACGCAGTATGCGTGTTGATGCGGTTCTTGGTCTCTACGTTGATACCCTGGAAAAAGATTTCTTGCAGAACATATAAAGGTTGCCCATGAGTAGGGCATTGTCTAACCATCTCTTTAAATCTTTCCCATGTTTCAACAAATGTTTCATTAGGCAGCTGGTGATAGGAGGTGATGCGTTTTCTCAACTCCGCCGTCTTGGCAGGCGGGAAGAATTTTGTAAGAAATGGATCATACAAGTTCTTCCAAGTCCTGATAGACTTAGGAGGTAAGCTCTCCAACCAGCTCAGGGCCTTTCCAGAAAGAGACCACCTAAAAGCTTTTAACATAACATATTCAAGTGAGACACCTTCTGCGGCTATGGTGTCGCATAAGTCAAGAAAATTCCTAATATGTTCCATAGGGCACTCAGTAGGTTTCCCTTCAAATTGAGCCCGTTTGATCAAGGATATAAATTGAGATTTAATCTCAGAAGATTTCTCTATCTCCGGAAGCACAATTGGAGACTCTGGCACCCTCAATTCTGGATGCATGTATTGTTTGGCATTCCTCGGATAGGCATTCAGCTCTTCTTATAGGCGAGCATTGGCAGCTCGTTGACGCTCAGCCTCGGCGGCAGCGCCTTCCTTCTCAGTTTTCAACGCCTCCATCTGTGTTTGGAGGACTTCTAGCTGACGAGCCAGCTCTTCAGGTGTGGCCATGGCTCGGTTCTCTCGGCGTCTACGGTGCAGGGAACGTTCAGGTTCTGAGTAATAACCAGCGTTGCCAAACTCAAGCCTTCGACGTCCTACTGGCATGCGCTGAGAAAACAGACAAAGAAAACAAAAATTAAAAACAAAAACGGGGTCGGGCTATTCCGAGACCCACATATAAATAAACAAAACACGTTGCTTCCCCGGCAACGGCGCCAATTTGTTGAGAGAGTCGTTTAACAACAAATAAATTTGTAGTCAAGACCCCGCTGAGTATAGGGGAGTCAGGATCGTTCCACGGGAAGCAAGGTTTGTTTATCTATCGACTCCTAAAAATTTAAAATAAAAGCAAGCAAAACACACAAGCAGCCTCGTTAACGAAGTTCTCAGCCTCGTTAACGAACCACCGAGAATAAAAAGACCAAAACTAACGACCTAGACAAGTTCGGTACCGAGCCAACGAACTCAGTAATGAATATGTTCTTGAAAGAAATCAAATAAAAACGAAAATATCCAGGACAAGGGTTACCACAACATAGTCATGCACACAAGTTCGTAAGAAGATAAATATCATGCCTTTAAATAGAATATCAACCTTTCGTTGACTTAGCAAGCAAATTAATCTACTTTCATAAACTAACTCACCCAATTGCTTGTTTCGGATCTTAAAGCTTGAAACTTTCGTATTCAAACAATATCAACCTTCAAGTTTATAACTTTCTCTTTCAATCAAGTCAACAACTCAAATTACCTCAACTTTCATCTTGGTATAAGCACAACAAACAATCTCAACAATAGATAAAAGGCATTCAACACATAATCTTACTCACCAAACATGCACAACTATGCTGGGTTTCAACCCTGACCCTAGATAAAAAGACTACTCACTAATCATGACTAAGAAACTAATAACTTTAATCAAAGAAAACATTGAAAACAAAACACTACTCAAATTAATAAGAAACATCGTCTTACAGAGATTCAGAAGAAACCGAAAATACCGAAATACCGAATCAAAAACACGACTAACGACCCCGGTAACTTTCGTCCACCGAGCTCCTTCGATCACGACTCCGATCCGTCCTTCTCTCTCTTGGCTCTATTCTCCAAAATTCGACCTCCCTTTCTATGCTAGATAGAAGGGTATTTATACAAAAAAAGAGGCTAGAAACTAAAAAAGGCTAAAAGATATAAACTTTCCTAAAAAGATAGAATCTATTCTAAAAGATAGAAATAAAATCTCAAAAGATAACAAGACCTAAAATACATAATATAATAACCCTAAAATCACAAAAAGATACTCTATCGACACGGAAATAAATTTCCGCACAGGATCGATGAGTCACAAAGTCAACTCTCGAACATTTTCATCTCGTGGCCCCGTTAATGAACCCTCACAGCCTCGTTAACGAGCCTGGGCTTGGTTTTCTTCAACACTTCTCTTCCAAAAACTCCAACTTCAGCTTCTTCATCTCGTATTCCTCCATCTCTTATCATAGCTCTCCAAATTCAGCTCCAAACAGCACCTTTTCCTTGCTAAAACCTACAAAAAGACACAAAACGGAGTAGCTTCCATACTTTTCACAAAATATGCAAAACTATCCAAAAACACATAAAACTAAACCTAAACTTATCAAAACTAGTCCTAATAACCTAATAAAACCTATCAAAAACTATACTAAAAACACGAACATCATTGTATCACGAGGGTAATAGTACACGTATTCCCTCTTTAAATACAGAAAGTTGGACTTCCAAACCATACAATGAAATGAATCATACAAAGTCTCTCATAGAAACTTTCACATTGCTCCAGCCAGAAAACTCGAATCCCCTCTTGCCGGTCTCTTCATGCATTGGAGAATGCACAAGGGATAGACATGAGCGGTGGATTATGTGCGCGTATGGATTTAACCTCTGCCGGTCCGGTATGCTCCTAACTTTCTGAATTACTTAATTAAACAGGGTTCATTGTGAATGCATATGACCAAGTTTTGGTATTATTTTCCAGGCGCTTCCAACATACCCCGCCATATTGTTCTTCAAGGCGAATAGACGATGGATTCTCTGCATGTGGATTTCTCCTACCGGACCGGTATGTTCCCTCCTTGCTTAAATTCCAATCAATTTAGGCTAAAATGTAGGTACATCCTACTGTTCCTTTATTTTTGGCATACAATTGCTTCCAACGGGCGACGCGATCTTTGCTTAAGTCATCCCGTAAAAGATGCTCCAAGAAAGGATCAAATGATCTTACGGGGGCCTCTGACCTTTCCTTCATGGCCGGCTCCGGAAAGGAGGGGAGGATGATGTACCACAGACCACACACACTTCCTCTTCCTCAACCCCTTGAACGATGGATGGGGATCAAGCGTGACTGCTAGTCCAAAAGTATTTTATTACTGTAAATCTTTTTAAGAGCCTGTGTGGATTACCTAAGATAATGCATTATCTTGCTTTATAATGCAAGATTTAATGTAGTTTTGCATTAATGCAAGATATTGCATTACCTTGGGTATCCAAACAGGCCCTAAATAGAGTTTATAAACTCCTTAATTGGTTTTCTTTCAACGGGCGACGCGATCTTTGCTTATTAGTTCGGTGCCCTTTGATAATGCACAAGAAGAAGATCGCAGTCCTTAAGAGTGCATTTTCGAATGGCTTATTAGATCCTTCCCGGGCCAGGGACTCCGCAACAACGCCAACACGTACACCACCATCGTTCTTGGCCAAGACTCACCTGAACCCCAATGTATATCAAGGGGTTGAGGAAGAGGTAGCGTAGTAGTATATTATACATTATTGTTGCCACTGGCCCACTACTATGTATGATATATACTTGGAGAGGTGATGTATGATATATACTTTGAGAGGTGAATGATAATATGTTTGTTCAAGTCCAATTTGGATAAGATGTCTTTGGCAATTTGGCTTGAAAGCAAATGAATAAAATATATGGACGATGGTGATGATATTGATATACATATATTTTTAGTCTTTTACAATTGAATAATGTGACAATGGCAGGAGAATCTTTACAAAACAACAGTGTGTTTGTTCAAGTTAGATTTGACTAAAATTTCAACAGTGTGTTTTATCTTTTATCAATTTAGGTAGAAAGCAAATAATGATATATTTAAACACTTTATATAATGATCTATGGTTTTAGTCCAAATTTGTACCACAATATATGGGGTTTTAGTTTTTCCATACTCACATTTAATACTTTGTCACTCTTGACATTTGGATATCATTAAATTCATCCTTTCCAATATGAATATGAAAAGGCAAATTACAAGGTGTAAGTCTGCAAAATGAACTTGAGGAATGATTGATATCATTTGATTTGTGTAAACAAGTTTGAAAATTTTAGAATTTCATTTTAAAATTTAGCTTCTCTGAATTTGGATCAATGAGAAGAAGGTGGAAGGACATACCCACCATAGCCAATATTTGAACGTGAAAATAAATGAAAACTCCCCTTAAGATCTTTTTTTTTGGTTTAAATAAATTAAATCTCCCCTTAAGTCCTCCCATCAAATTTGTCACTCCTCCACCTCTTTTAAAAACTCACTTCTACTTTATTCCCACAACCCACATCCTCATTCCATTCCTTAAAATTCACTACCTTTATTTTATTTTTATCTTTATTTATCAAATTACACTATTTATTTTCGGGCATTATAATAATGCAGTATAATATTTAATATATATATTTTTTATAATATTAATTTGACTAAGTTATATCAATTACGTAATTAAAATATGAAGTTTAATTAAAATTGATATAAACGACAAACAACATAGTATATTCACTTAACATTAAAAATATGTACATATTTTTAAAAGTAAAAACATGTGTTATGTGTGCAACTCAATGTAAGCTCATTTTTTTTATAATGGATCTCATTTGTTGTCTAAATCCTTAAAATGTGTTAATTTATATTCATAATATATTAAAATATATTTATTCCACTACTAAAATGTAGTGACTAATATTTTATCTCATCAACTACATTAAGTATATTATTTTTCATAATACACAAATCTAATTGCATAAAAAATTCAAAGATTAATTTTAAATGATTTTTTATCATGTATTTATCATATATATGATTTTTTATTTTAATTAAAACATGTACAAAATGTGTGTCTATTTATAGATAAAAACAAAAAAATATTAAAAATATGTTGTTAAAAAAAATAATATTGTTTTAATGCCAAAATAATATCCAAAGTATTTATATTTATACCGAAAGTGAAAAACACCTGACCATTGGATGGAATCCAACAACTACTAGGATGCCACGCATATGAGAACCTCTCTCTTAATGCAGATCAGTGTATTTTTTATAAGTTCATAACCTTCAAAAAAATTGGATAAAAAAGAATATATAAAAGCATTTGAAGGTTAATCTCGAGCACATGTTAAGCACTTTTCGAACAAGACTTGTGAAGTGAACAAGGTTAGTGCATGTTTTCATGTAATTTTGTGTGTTGATGTGCATGGTTTGTTTGCTTGATCAATTAAGCAACAATATTTTGCCTACATAATATAGATTGTGTTAATGTAATGGTCTGCATGCTTGCTTTATGTGATAATTCAACAATATTTTATAATGTTGGTATGTACTTATTTTCATTCACTTTCCTTCTTCAATATCAAGCACAGGAATTGATTTCATTTCCTTCCATCCAAACACAAAGATATCAACATTTTCTCATCCATTCTCCAATATTCTCTCCTTTTTTTTCTTTTCTTCTATTTTCTCCTACTTCATCCTAGGGCAAGTACGAAGATTCCCTATTGCACGCTATATCACGGGGGTAATAGGGGACGTATTGTTTCTACTTTTTTGGTATAAACTAGAAAGTATCACGGAGGTAATAGTAAACGTATTCCTTCTGTTTTTTGTTTTGGTAGAAGCACGTATTCCTTCTATAAATACAGAACGATGGACTTTCAAACCATACCATGAAAATGAACCCTACAAAGCCACTCATATCATCTTTCATATTTCTCCAGCCTGAAAACATGAATCCCCTCTCGCCGGTCTCTTCATGCCTTGGAGAATGCACAAGGGATAGACATGGGCGGTGGCTTATGTACGCATATGAATTTAACCTCTGCCGGTCCGGTATGCTCCTAACTTTCCGAATTGCTTAATTAAACAGGGTTCATTGTCAATGCATATGACCAACAATTACTTTGTTTTGGTTTACAGGTTCTCCAAACGGGCGACACGATCTTTGCTTATTAGTTCGGTGCCCTTAGAATTTGCACAGGAAGATAATAGTCCTGAAGAAGAAGATCACAGTCCTCAAAGTGCATTTTCGAAGGGCTTATTAGTTCCTTCCGGGGCCAAGGACTCCACAACATACACCTCTACGAACTCAATTATTGAAGAACTTGTATGAGTACTCCCCCCTGAAAACTCACACTCGCACCACAATGTGTCCATGTTTGAACGATAGACAGGTTGTGCATGTGTCATCTTCCTGTAACATCAGCGTTTCAACGATAGACAGGTTGTGCATGTGTCACATCATACGCATCATCTCCTTTTTTCACCGGTAGAAAAATGATTTCAATATAAACATGTGGTATAGAGTTCGCAACCTAGATACAAGCAAACTGTGTAATTTTGGTTGGGAACATTGTGCCCTATGATTAAATTGAAATCTTTATTTCTCCTAGTGAAAAAGGGGATATGGGGATGATGTCACACATGCACAAGCTGTCTATCGTTGAAATGCTGATGTTACAGGAAGACGCTTGTGTCTTATGCAGCGGCAACTACGGTCAAACATGGACACATTTGTGGTGCGAGTGTGAGTTTTCAAGGGGGAGTACTCATACGAGTTCTTCAATGGGCAAAAATTGGAAGAAGGTCTAACAACGTAGAGCATTGCTTGAGCCAAACATCTTGATGAAGGGGAATACCTTATATTGTAAACCCTCCGTATTTCAGACCCGCTAGGGCAGTATTATAAATACATGATATTGTATTTCAGAAGAAAAACAATCAATAATCAGAAGAAAATATTTAACCCTTCGATTTCACTGAGATATCTTTTTTTTGGTAGTTAAGGAGGGCTAATTTCACTGAGATATCTTTAATTTGCTAATGTTGCAAATGAATACAATATAATTTGGAAGATGGTTATACTAAACCCTAAACCTGACCATCACCCACCATAAGCTATATCCCACAACAACCCCAAATATACCTTATATGCATCTCCCACCATAAGCTATATCACACTTGCTATATTTGTCCTCATATTTTATATTTTATCTCTTTATTCCTTTTATACCCTTTTCCATACAACAAAATATTAGTTTATTTCAAATATGCCCTTTTTTAATTATAGTTAGAATTTAAAATTATCCTTTTATTTAATGCTATTAAATTTAGATAAAGATAAAAATTATACCATTACAAAAATTCATAACAAGCTTGTTAATTTGAGATTAATACCGAATATAATCGGATCAAATTTTAATTTAATACATAAGCATTAATTAAGATTGCATAAAAACAACACATATTATACATTATAAAATATGATAATGGCCTCTTCAAAACCTTCTCGTAGATCAACTCCGAGCTCGGAAACTAGCCGTTACTACATATTTAAAAATATACCTTACCATTTTTAGCTTACCATGGGGGGAGACAAATATAACTTATATAACTATTTTGTATTTTAGCTCTTTCATATGCTATATTTTCAAATATAGCTTAGCATTTAAATCTTATGGTGGAATATTTTGAAATATAACTTAGACGAAGATTTTTCAAAAATATAACTTAGGTGAAGATATGCTATATTTCGGAAATATAGCTTACCATTTAAGCCGTATTTTAGCTCTTTCACTCTTTATGTGCCATTTAAACTATATGCTATATTTTGAAATATAAACTTAGATGAAGATTTTTCGGGAAAAAGGTGGATGAAGTCTCGATACCAATGATTACTTATTGACAAAAAAAGGAATGATATGACAATGGAAAGATAATATGTAGAAAAAAACACTGGTCACTCTATAGTAATGAAAAGGAATAAAAAGGGATTATTTTAATGAATTTCCATTTAAAAAAGCACCTAATTTGTAAGCATCCCCATTGGGGGCTCTACATGAGTCCCTCAACCAAAAAATAAAAGGAAAATTGAAATTAAAATGAAAGAGAGTGAGGGGCGTCCCTCATAAGAGGGATCTTGAGGGACTTTGAGGGACGCACATGTGGTGCGCACTAATTGGTTTATATTCCACTCGTTGGATGCGCGCCACGTGTCATGATCTGTACGGGTAGGTTTTAATAATAAAAATAAATATAAAAAACATAATTCTTGATTTATTTACTTAACTTTTTGTGTTTTTAATTTCTTTTTTTAAAATGCATTAAATTGAATTCTCTGTCTATAGAAATCCATGTTGCAAAAATTTTGCATAAAAACTATATATATAATTAAAAACATGAATATAGTTAGTGTAATAGGGTTTCTCATTGAAAGGAGAAGAGTTTTTACACATTATTCTAGTTAGGTCCCAAGGCACTAGGGTTTACAAAGATATGCACAAGATACCTGTTGAAGGGTTTCTTGAACAAATAAATTTATATTCAAGACCCCGCTGAGTATAGCGGAGTCAGGTTCGTCCACGGGAATGAGAATAGTGCTGAGAGATTAGTTGATAAACTAAGAAAAGCAAGAAAATACAAACAAAGCAAGGATTTGAGCACGACTTTGGGGGTCGAGATCGAAGCAAAATCACAAGTTTTAAATCAAATATAAAAGGCAAATCCTAGGGCTAGGGCTACCACAACAACAATCACACATGCTTTTAACGAGAATTCACAACTATCATGCAATCTAGATCATAGAAAAGTCAACTGTCGCAAACAATTCAAGTTATTCAATCAACTGTCGCAAATTAAACAACTTTCTATCTATCTTTCAACCTAGGAATATCAACTGTCGCAAATAATCCTATTAGAATTAGTCAAAGCAATCAACTTTACACTTTCGCTTTTAGGTTAATTGCAAGACATGCCTCAACTTTCGCAAAGGATTTAAGCAAAAGATAGATAGATATGATCTTCAAGCATTCAAGTCATGAATTCAAGTTTAGACATGCATGATTGTGTTGGGTTTTCACCCAACCCTAGAATCTAAAAAAAACTACTCATACATGGAAAAGAAAGAAGAAGACATGATCAAATTAAAACCACAATTCAAATTAAAACTAAGAAGTCTTACAAATTTCCCCAACTTGTCTTCCAAGTCTTCCCCTTAATCTCCTCCAAGAACGAATAATAAAAACTAGAGAGAGCCCCCCTTTTTATAGAGGAAAAGGAGCCCTAATTAAACTAGGAAACAAGATAAAACTACTTCCTAAGATAAAAGATAGAATATATCACAAAAGATCTCGGAATAAGGGAGAGTCGGCGTCATGCACGACCCACTTTGGGTCGTGCACGACCCCCCAAGGGGTCGGTCCTGAGGCTTGGTAATCTCCATGGGTCTAGCACGACCCCAATAGGGTCGTGCACGACCCTCATAGGGTCGTTCCTGAGGGCTTGTTCGAACAACCTTGAGTAAAACTTACATAGAAGATTCGTTACAACTCCGTTTGACTCGACTCTTTTTCCTATGTTCTTGTAACGAATTTCTCTATCTCTTTCCAAGCTCAAACTTGATCTTCAATAACTTTGCTTGAGCACTTAATCTTCATCTTCTCTTGCAATTCTCCAAACTCTTCTTTCAAGCTCCAAAACTCCTACAAAAAGACATAAAAGATGCGTAGTTTCCGAATCTCAAGGAAATACGAAAACTAAAACAAAAAAGACTCAAAAACATAAAACTCTAGTACTAAAACCAACTAAATCTAATCTATCTAGACACTAAAAACCTACCTAAAAAGCGGACATCAAAACACCCCATACTTAGACTTGCTTGTCCTCAAGCAATAATCATGCAAAATCAAGACCAATAACACAATCTTCAAGCATAGCCCTTGTCAAAACATTTTAAACACAAGTGAAAAAGTAGACAAGCAATTTTAACGTCATCACTTATGTATGAGTCTCAAGCTTAAGCAATCACAATCCAACCTCACAAGGGATATTAATGTGTTTCTCTCAACTCTCATGTGTTTAGGCTATTCATATCAACTCTCAACTCAATATTTATGCAACATCAACTTTATCATTGAGACTTATATCACCAATCTCTCTACCTAGAGAAGTCAAAACACATCAATCATCATAAGAACTTAGGCTCAATGAAATCTTCATAGAAGACTTCATTCGGCCGGGTTGTAATGGGGCTTGGTAATAACATTAAGGCGTGGAAATATTTTGGTCATGTGGTGCTAATAAAATTCGGGGATCAAAGACTCCTAAAAACTCACATATTGCCAAAACTCTCATAAAAGAACTTATACCAAACTCACTCAGACATTATGCTCAAACTCACTTATTTCTTCAACCCTTTTAAATCCCAACTTATCTTGCTTTCAAACACTAAGGAAGTTTGGCTCATGCACATTATTCACTTTCAACACTTTGCTTTCTTTCTCCCTTTTATTTTCATTTTTTTATGGGAGGTTGGTACCAAATTTTTTTCAACTCTTTTGTAAGTGCATTCAGGGAACCAAACTCCTTTTACATGACAAACTGCAAGATTTTTCATTACTTTTCCCAACCCATAATTACCCCACACTTGAACCAAGCAATCTCACTCAACAAAACCATCACAAACCAACACTAAGTCCTAATCCCCGGATAGGGTCAAGCTTATCTTGGCTAGGGGATAATTTTGTGGAGCTAAAAATAAAAGGCTTAAGGCTCAACTTGGCTTCAAGAAGAGGATAATGTATAGGTAGGTAAAAGAGAGGATAAAAAGTGGCTTATGAAAAATAAGTTCTTAATCATAATTAACATGCATGAACGATCTCATAGCGGCTTCAAGAAATAGATAACCATATCAATAACAAGAGATAGATGCATAAAGAGAGCAAATCACACAAGAAAAAGAAGAGGGATTTTTTATGTTCTCCCTATAAGGCCAAAATTCCTCACTAGGTAAACATTTTGTTGGATTGCAACTACTTCTACTCAAGACACATATGCTCAATTTCATCACAAGTCAATTTTCACAATCAAAAGCAATTTCTCAAGACTTAGGCTATACTATCCAAATATGCCAAAGGAATTATATGATAAGCATGAAAATTAGTTCTCATCATAGGACATCTAAGATGGAGCATTCTTCTATCCTAAAACAAAGAAGCAACCAAAGAAGCAAATATTTTTGGATTTTTCGACATTTTTCAAAAAAAAATTCAATTTTTTTCAAAGCTTTTTTTTTTCTTAACAAAACAAACTAACAAACAAGCAAACAAAGCTAACACAAAAAGACTCAATTATGTACAACACATGTGAGATTTCTTCTTCCCCTACCCCATACTTAAATCATGCAATGTCCTCATGCATAAAAATATATGACAAAGTAAAGAGATAGGAAGAAGAAACTCACAAAGAACTCTTGAAGCTTGTAAAGAAGATGAAGCTCATCATGGTGAAGATGGAGTGGTTGAAGCTTAGGACCCTGCAAAAATCCCACAAAATTCTATTCCAAACAAAAGTATTCTATCCTAGTCTAAGGAAGGTTTAGAAAAAGAACCTAATCTAAAAATAAAATAAAATAAAAATAAAAAATACTAAAACTAACTAAAGAGCGGGTTGCCTCCCGAAAGCGCTTGTTTAACGTCATTAGCTTGACAACTTACCTGAGCTCAGTCCGAGGTGGTGAGAGCCCATGTGGCTCGGATTTCATGATTAGGTTCCACCGTTGCATAGTACTTCTTCAAGCGGTGCCCGTTGACTTTGAAAATCGCTCCGTTCTCATCGATAAGGTCAACCGCCCCATGTAGATAAATGTGGTGAACCGTGAATGGTCCACTCCATCTTGTCTTTAGCTTTCCGGGGAAGAGTCGGAGCCTAGAGTTGAAAAGGAGTACTTGATCACCGGCTTTGAAGAGTTTTGGAACAAGCTTCTTGTCATGCCACTTTTTGGTTCTCTCCTTGTAGATCTTAGCATTCTCATACGCCATGAGCCTGAATTCTTCCAATTCTTGCAAGTCCATGAAGCGTTTTGCTCCGGCCGCATCGAGATCCATGTTGAGCTCCTTGAGAGCCCATAAAGCTTTATGTTCAAGCTCGACGGGCAAGTGACATGACTTGCCATACACCAAATTGTAAGGAGTGGTGCGGAGTGGCGTCTTATAAGCGGTGCGGTATGCCCAGAGTGCATCATCAAGCTTTGAAGACCAATCTTTTCTTGATCGGGATACCGTCTTCTCCAAGATGCTCTTGATTTGACGATTTGAAACCTCCACTTGACCACTTGTTTGAGGATGATAAGGCGTTGCTACCCGGTGAGAGACCCCATACTTGGTCAAAAGAGCTTCAAAGCTTTTCGCAATAAAGTGTGAGCCACCATCACTTATAAGAACTCGGGGGACTCCAAAACGGGGAAAGATGGTTGATTTCATGAACTTAGCAACCACCCGAGCATCATTTGTTCTTGTGGCAATGGCCTCCACCCACTTGGAGACATAATCAACTGCTACAAGGATGTACTTATAAGGACCCGATGAAGGGAAGGGTCCCATAAAGTCTATACCCCATACATCAAAAAGCTCAACTTCTAGGATACTAGTGAGCGGGTTCTCATTCCTCCAAGTAATGTTTCCGGAACGCTGGCATTCATCACACCTTGTCACAAACTCATGTACATCTTTAAAAAGCGTTGGCCAATACAAGCCACTTTGAAGAATCTTTGCCGTGGTCTTGAATCCTTTTGCATGGCCACCTGTTGGAAGAGTGTGGCAATGGCGAATGACGCTCTCAATCTCATCATCCGGAATACAACGTCGAAAGATGTGATCACTTCCTTGCTTGAACAAGTAAGGATCATCCCAATAATATTGCTTGACGTCGTGGAGAAATTTCTTCTTGGCTTGAGGGGTTAAATCCGGCGGAATCTCGCCTCCTACAATATAGTTAGCAAAATCCTCAAACCAAGGGGTCTTTGACCCATGTATAGCAAGAATAGAAGAAGGGGGTGAAGATAAGCATGGTAGATTATTAGAACTCGAAAGAACCGAGAAAGGGGAAGAGAACTTACCTGCTCGACCCAGGGCAAGGGTCGTGCTCGACCCTAAGGGGGTCGTGCTCGACCCTAAGGGGGTCGTGCTCGACCCTAAGGGGGTCGTGCACGACCCTGGCAGGGTCGGTCCTGAGGCCTCCACTTCTTCACTAGCCTTGTCTCCATGGGGCTTATTGTTGCTTTGAAAAAGAGTCTCATCGGGGCGTGTATCATTGATGGGAATTGATCCGCCGGACTCCTGAATATGCTCAAGGGGTAGTCTTGATAGGTGATCCGCCACTAAGTTCTCCGCTCCCTTCTTATCTCGGATTTCGTGATCGAATTCCTGCAACAAGAGCATCCAACGAAGCAACCTAGGCATGGCGTCTTTTTCGCCATTAAAAATCTAACCGCAGCATGGTCAGTATAAACAATCACCTTAGAACCTACTAAGTAAGAGCGAAATTTTTCAAAAGCAAACACCACGGCGAGAAACTCTTTCTCGGTCGTAGTGTACTTACTCTGGGCTTCATCAAGCGTCTTACTTGCATAGTAGATGGCATGAAGCTTCTTGTCCTTCCGCTGCCCAAGAACCGCTCCTACGGCATAGTCACTAGCATCACACATGATCTCGAAGGGAAGTGACCAATCCGGTGATTGCATGATAGGGGCCATCACAAGGGCTTTCCTCAACCTGTAAAACGCTTCAAGACAATCTGGAGACATGCTAAACACTACATCTTTCATTAGTAGGTTAGTCAATGGTTTAGCAATCTTAGAAAAGTCTTGAATAAAGCGTCTATAGAAACCCGCATGCCCCAAAAAGCTCCTAACGTCTTTAACGGAGGATGGAGGGGGCAATTTCTCAATAAGCTCAATTTTTGCCTTGTCCACCTCAATCCCGCGTTTAGACACTAGATGTCCTAAAACAATTCCTTCTCTAACCATGAAATGACACTTTTCCCAATTAAGCACAAGGTTAGTCTCCTCACATCTTTTAAGGACTCTAGAAAGATTAGCAAGACATGAATCGAAAGTGGAACCATAAACTGAAAAATCATCCATAAATACCTCCACTATTTCTTCAATCATGTCGGAGAAGATGGCCATCATACATCGTTGAAAGGTGGTCGGGGCGTTGCATAACCCAAAAGGCATCCTCCTATATGCAAACGTCCCATAAGGACAAGTAAATGTCGTCTTCTCCTGATCATCGGGGTGAATGGGAATCTGCCAAAAACCACTATAGCCATCCAAATAGCAAAAGTAATCGTGTTGGGCTAAGCGTTCTAGGACTTGGTCAATGAAGGGGAGTGGAAATTGATCCTTCCTAGTGGCAATATTAAGCTTCCTATAGTCTATGCACATTCTCCACTTAGTGGTGGTCCTAGTTGGAATCAACTCCCCTTTTTCATTTTCAACCACCGTCATTCCCCCTTTTTTTGGAACCACATGTACGGGGCTAACCAATTTACTATCTGAGATAGGAAATATGATACCGGCATCTAGCATCCTAAGAATTTCCTTTTTCACTACCTCTTTCATGTTAGGGTTTAGCCTACGTTGATGCTCAATAGTGGGTTTATGATCATCCTCCATATAAATTCTATGCATGCACAAAGAGGGTGAAATACCACTAAGATCCTCTAATGAATACCCTATGGCTTTCCTATGGGTCCTAAGCACATCAAGCAATTTATTCTCTTCTTCCATACTCAAGTTAGCATTAATAATAACGGGAAGAATAGAATTAGGACCAAGAAAAGCGTACCTCAGGGAGTCGGGGAGCTCCTTAAGCTCGAGAGTGGGTTCGGGCAAGCTAACTTCCTCCTCAAGCTCCGCTTTGAGTGCCTCCAAGACAAGGCATTGCTCCTCACCTTCGTCCAAAAGGGTCGTGCACGCCCCTTGGAGGGTCGGTCCTGAGACCCTAAGATCGTGTGGTAGAGGATCCCAAGCCAAGAATTTCTCCGTTGGGTTTTTGCACTCAATGTAGTCAGAGCGGGTGTATAGCATCTTGACTTCCTCCTGATTTGACTCCTTCATTGTGGGGTTGAACCGAAACTCAACCACCTCCTCTCCAATGTTGAATGTGAAAAGACCGTTCTTGACATCTATGATGGCTCCCGCTGTGGCTAAGAATGGCCGTCCGAGAATAATGGGCACCACGGGATCCTCAGGCATCTCCATTACTATGAAATCATTGGGCACAAAGAACTTCCCAACTTGAACCGGGAAATCATCCACCACTCTTGTTGGCTTGACACACGACCCATCCGCCATGTATAGCCTCATGTTCACCGGTACTAAGGGCCCCATGTTGGTCTTGGACCAAATTGAAAGTGGAAGCAGACTCGTACTAGCACCTAGATCACACAAAGCTTTGAAACGGTAAGCTCCAATACCAATTGTAATCGCAAACTTACCTGGGTCGCCTAGCTTCTCGGGAAGCTCCAACGATCTCACTTCATTTGTTAATTCCGACATGGATCGCTTTCTAGATAAGATCTCCTTCAAGAATTTAGTATAGGCAGGCATTTCATTCAAAGCCTCAGCAAAAGGAATGGAAAGATTTAAGCCTTGAAGCAACTTAACAAAGCGCTTGAATTTACCTTCCGTTGAGTCTTTAGGTTTCTTAGAAGGGAAAGGAAGTACTTTAGATGGAGATTGAATGGAACGAGAAGGGTTAGAAGACTTACCTGGCGAAGGGTGGTCAAGCTCGACCCCTGGAGGGTCGATCACCTCTTCTTCCTTATTATTATCACCTTCAGGAACGACCCTCAAGGGGGTCGTGCACGACCCTACTGGAGGTCTTGCACGACCCTAAGGGGGTCGGTCCTGAGGCTTGTTCCTTCTCTTTTTGCTCGGTTGGCTCGGGCAACGCCTTGCCACTCCTTAGGTGCATGGCTCGGACTTCCCCATTGCTTGCTTGTTTTCTAGGATTCTCTTCGGGACGGCCCGGGAGTTGTCCGTGAGGTCTCGGGATTTGAGTAGCTAGTTGTCCAAGTTGGGAATCGACGTTCTTCCTCCATGAATCAAATTCTCCTAACCTAGCATGAACCCCTTTCATTTGTGTGGTAAGCTCAGCTCGTACTTCGTTGATCCCGTTCTGGACTCCGTTGATCTCGGTTCGGACGCCATTGATTCCTTCTTGCAGCCCTTGCACCCATGATGGTGGCTCTTGATAACCTGGAGGATGGTAGGGAGGGAGACGTTGCTCTTGTTGGGGTTGCTTGAATTGGTCATAATTGGAATTGCCCCAAGATGGTTGAGCATTGTTCCTCCCTGCATAAATGTTTTGGTTCCTATAGGAACCTCTCATGTAGTTCGCCTCATAGGCCTCAGCGGCTCTCACTTGCTGCAAGTTAGTGCAATTGGAAGTAGTATGGGCGGAAGACCCGCATTCTTGACAAGATTGAGTAGATTTAAAGTAACTTACTTGCTTTTTCAATTTGTTGATTTCATCTTGCATGAATTGGAACTTCATATCCCGATCAACCACATCGGATTGGGGCTCATACAGCTTCCTCTCCGTTGGCTTAGCTTGTTGGGTTCCATACATAGCATCATAGTTGGTGAGTTTATCCAACAAAGCCCAAGCTTGATCGGGATCCATCTCAATGAACCCACAATCGGTGTGGAGGTTGATTCTGTCCTTTGTAGCGGCATTAATCCCCTGAAAGAAAATCTCTTGAAGCACATAGGGTGGGTGTCCATGAGTAGGACATTGCCGAAGAAGTTCCTTAAACCGCTACCAAGTTTCCACAAGCGTCTCATTTGGAAGTTGATGGTAGGAAGTGATGCGCTTCCTAAGCTCCGTTGTTTTTGCCGGTGGAAAGAACTTGATCATGAATAGATCATGCAAAGCCTTCCACGTTGTAATAGATCTTGGTGGCAAGCTCTCCAACCAACTCAAAGCTTTTCCTGCAAGAGACCACTTAAAAGCCTTCAAGAGAACATATTCAAGTGCGACACTGTCAGCAACAATAGTGTCACATAAATCAGTAAAATTCTTTATATGCTCGATGGGGCATTCAGTGGGTTTCCCCTCAAATTGAGAACGCTTGATTAAGGATATGAAATGAGATTTAATCTCAAAAGTGCGGTTAATCTCCGGGAGCACTATTGCCGATTTGGGTACCCTCAGTTCTGGGTGCATGTATTGCTTGGCATTCATCGGGATAGCGTCCAGTTGCGCCTGAGCCCGTCGCGCATTTGCAGCTTGAGCATCTCGGTCCATTCGTATGTGCTGCATCTCAGCACGGAGTTCCTCCATTTGTTGAGCAAGAGTCTCAGCGTCGCCCATTGCTCGTTGTTCTCTTAAACGTTGGTGGAAGGACCTTTCAGGTTCGCTGTAGTAGTCAATCTCAAGAGTTCTCCGGGAAGAACGAGATGGAATACACTGCGAACAAAGACAAAGAAAACCAAATTAAAATAAAAACAAAGGGGTAAGGGCTAGTCCCAAACCCCAAATATCAACTAAACTAGGCACTATTGCTCACTCCCCGGCAACGGCGGCAATTTGTTGAAGGGTTTCTTGAACAAATAAATTTATATTCAAGACCCCGCTGAGTATAGCGGAGTCAGGTTCGTCCACGGGAATGAGAATAGTGCTGAGAGATTAGTTGATAAACTAAGAAAAGCAAGAAAATACAAACAAAGCAAGGATTTGAGCACGACTTTGGGGGTCGAGATCGAAGCAAAATCACAAGTTTTAAATCAAATATAAAAGGCAAATCCTAGGGCTAGGGCTACCACAACAACAATCACACATGCTTTTAACGAGAATTCACAACTATCATGCAATCTAGATCATAGAAAAGTCAACTGTCGCAAACAATTCAAGTTATTCAATCAACTGTCGCAAATTAAACAACTTTCTATCTATCTTTCAACCTAGGAATATCAACTGTCGCAAATAATCCTATTAGAATTAGTCAAAGCAATCAACTTTACACTTTCGCTTTTAGGTTAATTGCAAGACATGCCTCAACTTTCGCAAAGGATTTAAGCAAAAGATAGATAGATATGATCTTCAAGCATTCAAGTCATGAATTCAAGTTTAGACATGCATGATTGTGTTGGGTTTTCACCCAACCCTAGAATCTAAAAAAAACTACTCACACATGGAAAAGAAAGAAGAAGACATGATCAAATTAAAACCACAATTCAAATTAAAACTAAGAAGTCTTACAAATTTCCCCAACTTGTCTTCCAAGTGTTCCCCTTAATCTCCTCCAAGAACGAATAATAAAAACTAGAGAGAGCCCCCCTTTTTATAGAGGAAAAGGAGCCCTAATTAAACTAGGAAACAAGATAAAACTACTTCCTAAGATAAAAGATAGAATATATCACAAAAGATCTCGGAATAAGGGAGAGTCGGCGTCATGCACGGCCCACTTTGGGTCGTGCACGACCCCCCAAGGGGTCAGTCCTGAGGCTTGGTAATCTCCATGGGTCTAGCACGACCCCTATAGGGTCGTGCACGACTCTCATAGGGTCGTTCCTGAGGGCTTGTTCGAGCAACCTTGAGTAAAACTTGCATAGAAGATTCGTTACAACTCCGTTTGACTCGACTCTTTTTCCTATGTTCTTGTAACGAATTTCTCTATCTCTTTCCAAGCTCAAACTTGATCTTCAATAACTTTACTTGAGCACTTAATCTTCACCTTCTCTTGCAATTCTCCAAACTCTTCTTTCAAGCTCCAAAACTCCTACAAAAAGACATAAAAGATGCGTAGTTTCCGAATCTCAAGGAAATACGAAAACTAAAACAAAAAGACTCAAAAACATAAAACTCTAGTACTAAAACCAACTAAATCTAATCTATCTAGACACTAAAAACCTACCTAAAAAGCGGACATCAATACCTAAGGAATTAAGGATAGAACTTTATCTAAGAGATAATTTTAACATAGAATTTTATCTAAGAGATAATTTTAGTTTGGTAATATCTTCTCCATTTTGATATTATCATATTTTTTGATATTTTTGGTTCAAATTTGTGTATATTTAAGCCACGATTTTGTAGTTTGGAAATTCACGATTTTAGTTTGGTACTCTCTTTTTTAGTTTAACTAGTTGTAACCGTACTATGATTCGATATTTTATAAACATTATAAATATAATATTAATAAATAAAAATATAAGATAAAATTTAATATGAATAATTTATTGCTCTTAGAATGTATAATTTTTTTAATCAATATAAATGATTAAATTTAATGGAGAGAATGAAGATATATTATTAAGATAAAATAATTACATTTCTCTTTTCCGTGATGATATTTTATAGATATTTAATTAAAAAAAAGATAAAACATGAATAAATTTTTTTATATATTCAAATATGTAAGAGATAAGAATTTATAAAAATAATAGTTAACTTAATAAATAAGATATAATAAAGTATGAAAGATAAAGAGAATTTAATTAAATTAAACATTTAGGGTTCTGCTGTATAATGTAGTATGGAGTATTAGAGTACACATGTGGCGTGGTAAAGATAATTTAATTATATTAACGTTTCATCTTTCCAAGATTATACTACAATAACTTTGGAAACAAAATAAACTAAAAGGACATGCATTATATTCTTTTTTGTTTTATTGGTCAAAGAAACGATCTGCATTATCTTCTTTTGGTGTTATTGGTCAAAGAAACAACATGCTTTTACATTTTCTGCGCCACTAGTGCACGCTGTATCACGGGGGTAATAATGCACGTATTCCCTCTTTAAATACAGAAAGTTGGACATCCAAACCATACAATGAAATGAATCATACAAAGCCTCTCATCGCAACTTTCACATTGCTCCATCCAGAAAACTTGAATCCCCTCTCGCCGGTCTCTTCATGCCTTGGAGAATGCTTAAGGAATAGACATGGGCGGTGGATTATGTGCGCATATGGATATAACCTCTGCCAGTCTGTTATGCTCCTAACATTCTGAATTATTTAAACATGATTATTTGTCAATGCATATGACCATGTTTTGGTATTATTTTCCAGGTGCTTCCAACATACCCCGCCATATTGTTTTTCACGACGAATAGACGATGGATTTTTTGCATGTGCATCGCTCCCAATGGACCGGTACGTTCCCTCCTTGCTTACATTCTAATCAAATAAGGCTAAAATGTGAGTGCATCCAACAATTGCTTTATTTTTGGCATACAAGTGCTTCCAACGGGCGACGCAATCTTTGCTTAAGTCATCCCGTAGAAAATGCTGAAAGAAAGGATCAGATGATCTTATGGGCTTCTGACCTTTCCTTCATGGCCGGCTTCGGAAAGGAGGGGATAAAATTGTAGCCGGAGGAGCAGATGATGTACCAGGGACCAAATGCGCTACCTCTTCCTCTACCCCTTGAACGATGGATGGAGATCTTTGTTGAGGTTTCATCTACACCTCCTTTCCGGAGTTTCACACCAACACCGAAACGAATCGGAAAGTCAAAATCAAAATCATCTCCTTTCTTAACCAAGAAAGGAGATGCATTGTATTGCCTTATAATGCAGAAGCTAATGAGCAGTTTTGCATTAATGCAAGATAATACATTACCTTGGGTATCCAAACACGCCCTCAATAGAGTTTATAAACTCTTTTTCTTCCAATGGGCGACACGATCTTTGCTTAATAGTTGGGTGCCCTTTGAAAATGCCCAAGAAGAAGATAAGTGTCCTTAAGAGTGCATTTTCGAAGGGCTTATTAGTTCCTTCCTGGGCCAGGGACTCCGCAACAACGCCAAGACGTACACCACCATCGTTCATGGCCAAGACTCGCCTGAACCCCAATGCATATCAAGGGGTTGAGGAAGAGTTAGCGTAGTAGTATATTATACATTATTGTTGCCACTACTATGTATGATATATACTTGGAGAGGTGAATGATAATGTGTTTTGTCAAGTCCGATTTGAATAAGATGTCTTTGGCAATTTGGCCAGAAAGCAAATGAATAAAATATATGGAAGATGGTGATGATACTGATACACCTATACTCTTTAATTGAATAATGTGACAATGACAAGAGAATCTTACAAAACAACAGTGCGTTTGTTCAAGTCCGAAGTGACTAAGATCGATATCTTTTACCAATTTACTGAGTAGCTAGGAAGCAAACAATGACATATGTAAACACTTTGTAAAATGAACTATGGTTTTAAGTTAAAATGTTTACACCAAGTTTCTAAAATGACCTATGGGTTTTTAGTCCAAATTCTGTCCCACAATATATGGGGTTTTAGTTTTTCCATACTCAAATTTAATACTTTGTCACTCCTGGTATTTGGATATCATTCAATTCATTCTCTCCTATATGAATATGAAAAGGCAAATTACAAGGTGAAAGTCTACAAAATCAACTTTAAGGAATGATTGATGTCATTTGCTTTGTGTAAACAACTCAGTAGCATATGACAGTAAGTTGGGAAAATTAAAAAACCAAAAGTAACATTTGAATGGAGAATCATGTATGTATAACGAGCCTAGACAATTACAAATTAAAATTTCAATTTTGTCTCCAAGGTTGAAATTTTTTGAATTTCTTTTGAAATTTTACCTTCCCTGAATTTGGATTAAAGAGAAGAAGATGGATGGACATACCCACACCATCTCCATTCTTTGAACGTGAAAATAAGGAAAATAAATTAAAACAGTCTGTAGAGTAGAATTAATTAGGAGTAATTAATTCACTTTTAATGTATCCAAACGATAAATTGCGTTTGATCTTTCGAAGAATAGTTAACATTGGAAAGAAAATAAACTAAAAGGCAATGCATTATCTTCTTATTTGTTTTATTGGTCGAAGATTTCGGCATGTTTATCAATGGAAAAAGAGCATTTCTAAAGAATTCACTTTGTACTTACTTATTCCATTTAAGTTTATTGGGGATGCTTGAATGCTTGGAAAAAGTAATATTATTATGAGTACTCCCATCCATTGACCAATTTTAGGTCATTGGAGGAGAGGGAGACTAAACAATAAATTGAAGAGAAAAAGTGAAAAATGGTAGTGAAATTTTAATGACCCGGTCAAAGTCTATTTTTTTAACATGCTCAGCTCATATATTCTCTGCATCCCCAAGTGTACGGATATTCCCTATTGCACGCTGTATCATGGGGGTAATAGTGGACGTATTGTTTCTGCTTTTTTGGTATAAACTAGAAAGTATCACGGACGTAATAGTGGACGTATTCCTTCTATTTTTTTGTTGGTAGAAACACATATTCCTTCTATAAATACAGAACGCTGGACTTCCAAACCATACCATGAAATGAACCCTACAAAGCCACTCATATCATCTTTCACATTTCTCCAGCCAGAAAACTTGAATCCCCTCTCGCCGGTCTCTTCACGCCTTGGAGAATGCACATGGGATAGACATGGGCGGTGGCTTATGTGCGCATATGGATTTAACCTCTGCCGGTCCGGTATGCTCCTAACTTTCTGAAATACTTCAAGAGGGTTCATTGTCAATGCATATGACCGATGGTTACTTTGTTTTGGTTTACAGGTTCTCCCAACGAGCGACGCGATCTTTGCTTATTAGTTCGGTGCCCTTAGAAAACGCTCAAGAAGAAGATCACAGTCCTAAAAGTGTGGAAAAACAAAAAGATCTTCTATTTGAACATTTTTTTAGGGCTTATTACTTTCTTATTGCACGCCTTCGGAAAGGAGGAGCGGAAACACCAGACACGTACACCACCACCACACATCCGCGTCCTCTTTATTGTGTTCAGGGACTCTGCAACCTACACCTCTACGATGGATTATTAGGGTGTGTTTAATCGTAGAAGTGGATGTACTTAGACCGTCCTCGAGCTTGAGGCCACGATTCCCTTAATCAAAGGGCACAATTAATTTAACCTTTGCCGGTCCGGTATAGTCCCAACTTTCTGAATTACTTAAACAAGGTTCATTTTTAATACTGCATGTTCCCTGCTTGCTTAAATTTCAGTCGATATAGGCTTAAGTTTGAGTGCATCAAATGGTTACATTGTTTTGGTTTACAGGTTCTTCCAACGGGCGACGCGATCTTTGCTTATTAGTTCAGTGCCCTTAGAAAATGCACAAGAAGAAAATTGTGCCCTATGATTAAATTGAAATCTTCTCCTATAGCATTTTCCAAGGGCTTATTACTTCCTTGTTGCACTCTGTTGGAGGGTATAAGTGTTTCAACGATAGACAGGTTTTGCATGTGTGACATCATACCCATCATCTCCTTTTTTCAAATGTAGAAAAAAGATTTCAATATAAACATGAGGCACAGAGTTCGGAACCCAGATACATGCAAACCGTGTAATTTTGGTTGGGAACATTGTGCCCTATGATTAAATTGAAATCTTTATTTCTCCCGTTGAAAAAGGGGATATGGGGATGATGTCACACATACACAACCTGTCTATTGTTGAAACACTGATATTACAGGAGGACGCTTGTGTCTTATGCAGCGGCAACTGCAATGCAACATAGAAAACAACCAACAAAGTCTTCAAATGAAACTTCAACTATATTAACAAAAATAACTTAAAACCGATAGAGATCCAAACCAAGAACAAACACCTTACCATTTCTTCTTAGACATCTTCTTCTTCTTCTTCTTTGTGGCATCCTCAAGTTGCGTCACCTCGTCCCTCATGTAGGCCCTCATGTACTTATCCAATGCACGATGATTTGCCTTCCCTTTATCCGTTACCTTCCTTCCAATGGTCTTGGAGATTTGGGAAGTGTGTTGAAGGAGCTCTCAGACGTTGTAAGATTGCTTCTTCCTCCCCAAACAGTAGGGACATTGGAGCGAGCCATCTTTCCTCCTGACTTGTGTCTTGCCTTGAACAAGCTTGTCGTAGGGCCCCTCAGGCTTGTCCACATAGTCATCAATCTCTGAGTCATCTATGTTTGTTGATTCGGACTGAACATCGACGAGGTCCTCGACTGCCTTGGACATATCCTCTTCTGTATGGGACATCTCCTCTTGTGCATGGGCCAGCTTCTCATGTGCCTTGAACAGCTCCTCTTGTACCTTGGACATCTAAACAACAAAACGTGTATATTTTACTTTAGTAAAGCAGGGACTATAACAAAGGAAAGTTGTGCTATATGAACAGAATTAGTATTTTTTACAAATTAGTAATGTACAACCTATAACAATCAAGATGAATGAAACAAAAGAATGACAATTGACCCATATTTTTCTTATTTACCCAATATATCAACAATTGACCCATATTTTCCTTATTTATAAAAAAAAACACCTTTCTATGAATTTATAGAAACAATTGACCCATATTTTCCATATTTTCCTTATTTACATGACAATTAACCCATATTTTCCACATTTGATTTGAGAACTGATTATAACCGCCCATGGTTCAATTGATTTCAAATTTAGACAACAAACATAGAGGATGTAACCAACGTAAACAAAATCAAGAAACCATATCCACATCCACAAACCTCAAACGACAAAGAGTTTAGCCCTAGATCACTGAGAACCCATATGCAAAGGAAGGACATTCTCAATAGAATTATATTTCACCCTAATCAAACTCAATTGAGTACAAAAATAGCGGTTGTAACCGTTAACAAAATCAAGAAATGAAGAATTCCACATCCAAAAGCCTAATGCAAAGGAAGGACGATGCCAAGATTAGACAAAGACCCAAACCCTAATCGAAATCATTCGTCTATAAAAACAGATTCGAATTACACAATAGGGAAGAGGAAGAAGCGGAAGACCATGCCAAGAATGGTTGTTAGCGAGAGTACCTTAATTTTTGTAAAGTATGGGTGGGTTGAAGAGATTTGGACTTGCTCATGGTATCGTCTCCAAACTTGAATCAATTACACAACATGTAAGAGGAAGATGCGAAAGAAGTTGAAATGACAAGTTTGACGAGTTGTACTCCCTATTTATTATCTAACGCAATTAAATTTTTTCATTCACAAAATTAATTAATTTTATTAGTAACCGATTCGAATTCTCATTACAATTCTCCACAATTTTGGGTTGGGCCCCCGTATATACTAAATCCCAATTATACGGGTGGGCGTGCGAAGTCGGGTTCGAATTAGGGTTACCAGCATGGAGCAAATTAATATGTAGTTATTGTAATAAAATCCTTGGGTACATTAATTTTAATAATTAATATTATTTTATTATTTCAAATATGGAACGTATTGATTTTTTGTCAATGCTAAGTAAAGCCTTGTTTTAATGAAATCCTTGTTTTAATGAAGTCCGTCTATAGGCCCAAGGCACTAGGGTTTACAAAGATATGCACAGGATAAGAGTATTTTGTGAATTGCTTGCTTTTCTAGAATCTCCTCATTTGAGAAGCTCTTTTTCTTGTAAAAGCGCATCCCTTTATATGATATGCTCTTTTTTGTACCTTTCTTTTATTATTTTATTAATATATTATCCTAGCATCTCAAAAAAGTTCAATGGATAAACATGCTATTTCTATCCTTATATAAAAAAATAATATCCTTATATGAAATGTACTCCAGTAGAGTTAGTTGACGAAAACCGTTTAATAAATGATCACTGTTTAAGATGAGATTTTTCTCTCACCAAGTTTACTTATAATTTTTTTCTCTTAAATTGTTTTCCTAGGGTTCACCAAATACTTTGAGTTTTACAACGTTCACTCATAGAGTTTCTAAACAAATCTACCGAAATTGAACCGACCAACAACCAAACATTATTATTCGACCCCAAAAAAAACATGCTTATGGTACGTAGAGCATCTTCATTGTTAGAAGAGTCCCTCAATTGAGGGATTTGCGTGCCTTTGAGAGACCCATTTCAGTTGAAAAAATCATTATTTAAGTGGTGAGAGACCCATTTGGGTCTCTACCAATGGAGAAACCCTACAGACTTGGTATTTGAAGTTCATGTAGATTTGGACGATTGAATTTAATTAAATTTAAGGGGATGCCGAAAGATAAGAGTGAAATTTATAATAGAAGGATAATACAAGAGAACTCTTACATCGACCGCTTAACCGAAGCGGTAACAACTCCCAAATCGTAAATTCCACTCATGATCTCCTTCTGCAGATCGTCCATTTCATTGTTGATCTGGACCATCGTATTGATCTTACTCGTGTACAAAGAATCATCCATGGTGGCTTTGATCTCCTCCAACCTGGCACATAAAGAGTGAAACTTGTTGTTCAGTTGTTGGTGCTTCTCCTCCCATTTCAAAAGCCTCGCTTGCATGGGTCGATCTCTTTCTTGTTGAATGGTATCCAACTCTTCTTACGATTAACAAACAAAAGTAATCAAAAATTTTGTAAATAATGGAAAATGCAAATAAGTTTCATCCTTCATAGCCATTATTTCAAGTGACATTCTATGTTCCACATTCTTTGTTGCGGAAACAAGTTGTGATCTTGAAGAAGAAGTTTCCTACCAAGTGGAAGGATGTTTCTAAGGGTAAACTATTTGTCTTTTCTCATGCTCCTTTGTCTAATTATTTTTCTTCTCCTTCCATTTCTAGACACAACGTCGAATCAAGGATGATCTGAGGCCAAGTGGAGGAGAATGGTATGGATCAAGATAGGATCAAGGCTAAGAAATCATGGAAGAGGATAAGAAGCCATGTTAGGTCAAGGTCATTCAAGAGATAGAGAGCTTTCAAGTACAAAATAGTCTTGAAGAATCTACATTACATCATCCATCCTCTGTCATGTCGGCATTGGAAGACGAAGAACGCCTGCGTGCGTTATACAAACTCACATGTATGCTTATCTTAGAAACTTACTATTTATAATGTTTTCCACATTTGTTTTTCTATTTATAGGTTTTTATAGATATATAGACCATGTGTTATGGGCCATAATATGTAGGTTTATGGTTTTTATGTTAGGAAGCATATTATCTTATCAATTTACACCATGCAAGATTGGCGGGACAAATTTGGAAGGTAATATGGATCTTACTTTAAGTCTAAGGTATTAGTTGTTTTTTAATAATATCCTTAGATAAGATATAAGGTTATTTTAATATAGAATATCTTTAATTTTGGCATAGAATTTTCGGCCATATAGGCCTATATAAACCCTTATATTTTCTACTTTCTAATACATGTTGAACTAATATTTTTGGAATAGAAACTTTCTAGTTTTCTTATTCCAAGGATTTTCAACCAAACCTATCTTTTCTATCATCAATAGACACGACCAAGTTCACCAAAATTCAGATTTGTTCTTGTTCTAATTCACACGAAATTCCCAAACTCAAAACACATTCAAATCATTACTTACATTCCAAGAAATTAGTCTACAAACCTTGTTGCTTGCAATCCAAGGAAGTGACTACAATCCATTCAAAGAAGAGTCTTTTGCATTCAAAGTAAAGAACTTGCAAGTAGAAGAGAAAAGGATTAGCTTGACAAGATTGGGTCTGGCAAACAAAAAGGAAGCAAAGCGCGCAAGCCAATCAATTTCTTATCAAGGGTCATCTTAGTTACTTTTTAGGGGTTTCTATCACTAGAAACAAGGTTGACACGTTTGTATCATAGAAGAACTATATGTAGGAGATCATTAATCGCACTAAGATGAGTTCCTACAAGCCCGTCTCTATCCTTGTTGACATTAAGGCCAAGCTCACCGCAATTGTTGGTTTGCCTTTGGTTGATCTAACCACGTATTGCAATCCAACTGATGCTTGTTAACACTTAACATTTACTAGAAATGACATCGCCTATAAAGTTTAGTGATTTCACTTGTACCTATATAATCTCTTGAATCTCACTTCCAAATCTTGAAATGCATTATTTGCCATGTTCGAGGTACCTTGAATGTCGACTTGCAAATTCAGCCATCATCTTTGTCCACGCTCACTACCTATTATAATGCTAATTGGGTTGGTTGCCTTGACACTCTCTGATTCACATTTCGCTATTGTGTCCTTTTTGGTGACAATTTAATCTCTTAGTCATCCAAGGGTCAACCTCCTATGTCCCGCTCAGACGCGCTATGTCGGTCTACTGTGATAACATTTTTGTTATTTACCTATCCTCAAATCCGTTGTACCCCAACACACCAAGCATGTTAAGAACAGCTTGCTCCTTGTTCTTATGCAAATTAACTCGCGCCCTTCATGTCTCGTCTGCTCAGCAGTATGTTGACATCTACACCAAAAATTTAAAGATTACTCTCTCCGTCCCATTAAGTTTGTCCAAAAGCACATTTTTTTTGTCCCAAAATGTTTGTCCAAATTTTACAAACTTCAATACAATCTCAAATTCCAATACTCCTCCCTTTATTTCTAATACTCCTCCCTTTATTTCTATTGGTTGATTTAACTATAAAATTAATTTAATTCTATCCTCTCTCTTACCTTTTTACTTAACCAATACAATTTCTACACACTCCAATACACTTTATACACTTTCTTAATACGTGTGATTTTCGTCCTTTTGGACAAATTTAATGGGGCGGAGGGAGTATTACCTAATGAATTATATGCGCCGTATTTTCTAAAATATTTTGAATAGGTTCTTGTGTAAATGTGAGGTTAATTTATGCAAAATTATTTCATCAAAAGAATATTATCCCTTAATGGTAGCTAGCTTCATTTTTTTGAGGAAAAAAATAAAAAGAAGAGATGCAGGAGGATGGCAGAAACTACTTGAAAGCTTATCAGGAAAAACAGAGGCCAAAGGGGGAGGGGGTCTGAACTCTGAATCTGAATTCCGCAAACTGATAAAGACGAAGTCTGAATGCAGAGACAGAGTTGGCAGAGGGCAGAGGGTGAAGGACTGAAGGGGGTTTTGAGGTAAAGCAACAGTAACGTTAAAGTCAGTGGCAGTAAAACTTCCCCCCTGACCCTGCTTCCCCCCTCCTCTGCTCTCATTTAATTTCACTTTTAATGCTCTCACTATCCTATCTCTCTCCCTGATGCCTCTCTTCTTTTCTTTTCTTTTTTTCCTTTACGAAAGAAAATTAATCAGCTTCAGTTTACTCTGACAGGTTTCAACAAGCTGATTAAAAAGAGCATAATAAAGCTAACATTTTCCATAAATTATGCGTGTTATTTCCAGTAGGATGTACAATAATAACCTGATCAGAGGAGGAACGGAATTAATTAACAAGTCTCAAATACTGGGCCAAAAAGGGCATATAAAAACATGCTGCTCAGCAAAAATACAAAACTGAAAAGAAAAAAAAATCTAAAAGATTCTGTTTTATCAGAAATCAGAAATTTACCCCCACCCCACACACACAGTGCAGGCAGGAGAGGAGTTTGAATACAGGAGGAGCATGAGGTAGCTTATTAGTTTATAGGATTTTGTAAAGATTGGCAGAGACAGCAGGTGGCAGCATAGCACCAGAACAGGCAACAGTCATTATATGAGCCAAGCCAAGCCAAGCCAGGCCAGCAGAGGAAGGCAGCAATTGTCTTCAGAACCATTAGTTTTTATCCATGTACAGAAGATTCTGCAGCCCGCCCCAGACCCCCACTGGACCCTTTTTACTATTTTAATCAATACTAGTCCATAGAGTCCATACCATACAAATTACAATACAATAAATATACCCCTGCACTCTCCTCCCTCTTTTTTTCTTATTAGCTTGTTCTCCTCCCAGACTCCCAGATTCCTTTCTTCCTCTCCTCAGATCGAGTCAGTCATAATAGGTTTGACCCAGACAGACTCTTTTATCAACTTACTTGCTTACTTACTTAAGTGTGTGTGTGTTTTGATTTGATGTACATTAATTATTTAGTGTGATTAATTAGCGAGGGTGCAGAGTATAGGAGGAAGGTTTGTGACTGATGATGAGCACCAGCACAGTGAGCAGAAGCAACAAGTTCCCATTCACAGCGACGCAATGGCAGGAGCTGGAGCATCAGGCTTTGATCTACAAGTACATGGTAGCTGGAATCCCCATCCCACCTGATCTCCTCTTCTCCATCAACAACAGGAGCCTTGACTCCTCCTCCAAGCTCTTCCCTGCTTACCAAACATCACCAAGTAAGAATTAATGAACTTGTATTAAAATCAGTTTGTTACTATTTGTTTGTTTATTGTTTGTTTTATTACTATCCTGAAACGGAATGGAATGGCTTCAGTTGGGTGGAACCCCTATCAGATGGGGATGGGAATGGGATATGGAGGGAAAAAGATAGACCCAGAGCCAGGGAGGTGCAGGAGGACAGATGGAAAGAAATGGAGGTGCTCAAAAGAGGCATACCCAGATTCCAAGTACTGTGAGCGACACATGCACAGAGGCAAAAACCGTTCAAGAAAGCCTGTGGAAGTAGTTATGGCATCCCCAACACCCTCACCAACGAATCAACAGCAGATCACCAAGCTCCCAAACGCTTCTTCTTCTTCCTCCTCCTCTTCTTCCAGTTTCCATAGCTCCTCCTTCCAATCACCTTCTGACACGTCTTTCCATTACGGGCAACAACGCTTCGACTCCAACTACCACCTCTACCCGCACTCCTCCTCTTCCAGGCCCCCAGGGAGCCTCGACCAAGACACCGCCGCCCACCTGCTTTATGATTCCGCCTCTTTCAGGTATTTTCACAAACACCTTGTGTGCACAAAACTCGACCACTCCTAATTCCAACCTCATTTAATTAACTCGATCGGTTTTATATATGTAATAGCAGAGATCGGTATCTTCATGGGGTGAAAGAGGATGCGGGAGTGGGCGAGCATGCTTTCTTCACAGAGAGCTCAGGGGCAACCAGGAGATCTTCCTCCATGGATCAACAAGCATGGCACACCAAGGCGCTGCAAAATGGCTACCCTTATCTGGAGCTGAAAACCGACATTTCCAAGCAGCAAGAGGAGAAGCTGCAGATGCACATGTGGGGGAGGGACTTGGGCGGCTCAGAGGCTTCATCCATGGAGGCGGGCGTCAAGAGGGAGCTTGCTGCTGGTCACGAGCCTAGGAAGACCATCCATCACTTCTTTGATGAGTGGCCGCCGAAAGGAACCAGAGACTCCTCCCCGTGGCATGACTCTTCAACTACTCAGCTCTCCATCTCCATGCCCACTTCTTCCCATGACTTCTTCCTCTCCAACTCCGCACCCCACAACGGTAATTCAACCTCCATTCTTCTCAGGTCTTTTAATTTTCTGATGCCCTAGAACAATTTAGACGCATCTGTTTTTTTCAAAAAAAAAAAAAAAAACTTATAAGTTGGACACATTTATTAAAAAAAAATAAAATTATATCAAAATATCTTTGATTCAAGTTAAAAGAACAATTAGAAATGAAATATATAATATTGATGTAATACATAAGGGAGTCAATTGTACTATTTGGTGTTTATAAAATGGCCCTGACTTTTTGATACTTCTAGCTGCTGGCTTTTCAGTTTTCATGTTACGTATATACAAATGCTTTCTTGTCACATACATGTCATTTTGGTTTGTGCTGGGCAGATGGTTGAGGTTTTCTTCTCAGAAGAGTGGTGGTGGACTGGTGGGTCTCTGAATCAAATGCCAAAATGCCAAACAAGGACTCAAACAAAATCAAAAATTGGAATTTAATGGATTTCAATTCCTTTTTCTTTTCTCTTTTTTTTTCCTCTCTCTTTATCTTTATTTTAGTACAACACCTGTGTCTGGTTGGGTGAACTCAGAAGAAAGGGGACCTTGCTTTTAATTTTCTTTTGTGGACTGTTGTTGTTGCCTGTGCAATGCTAGAACTGTGTGATTGAATTGAAGTGAATAATGTTTTGTGCTCTCAATACATGGACCCATGTGTTTTTTCTTTCTTTCTTGATTCTTGATTCTATTCTTTTCTTCCCCAGCCTCCCACCCTGGCTTTGACAAATTATGCTAAAATATACAGACTCCAACGCTATAACTTACTCCCTCCGTTTCACAATAGTTGTTCATAAAGACTATTTTTCTTGTTTCATAATAGTTGTTCATATATAAATTTTTTCCACTTATACCCCTAATAATTACACCACTTTAATTATAGTACACTTTTTCCAAAGCAACTTTTACAAGTAATATTACCATTTAATAGGGGTAAATTTGGAAGAAATTTTTTTCCTTAATAGTTGTGCAAATTTGTCTATGAACAACTATTTTGAAACGGAGGGAGTATAAGGGTATGCATCTTTTACAACAGTTGCTATACTTTTGAATAGCATATTATGGATTCCTCATGACTAGTATTATGATGATTATTTTTTTAATAAAGGCCATTGCCTGACATTTCTCATGGTTAAAGTTATAAAGCTTAAACTTAGAGAGTGAGGGATTCTTCTATAAATACACAAAAAGAGCCTGGTTAATTGGGGTTTCCATTTGGGTGGGGTTTGAATTAATGTCATCACGTACTCATCAGTTGCAACGACAGATGACAGCTTCAAGTGTTTTGGCATATCCCAGTGGTTGCTTTCAAACTTCTCTGAGAGCTTGGTTGCTTGATGCATGAGGGAGTGGGGGCCCACTTGCTTGTTTTAGCTTTTACTTTGCTTTTGTTCCCTTGGGCATCACCATTATAATGTTTGTATCACTTAAAAGCGCATGGAGTATTTGAGTTTGCTGAAACCACACATTATCTCAACAAAACAAATCAGAAATTTCTAAAATGATTTTCTGCCTTTTATACTCACCATGCTAAACAATAAAAATTGCCTTAATTCACCCCAGTAAATTAATTCCCTTGATTCTTTGAATATCTGTCATGATTATAGAATACCTGCGCGCGGAGCATTGTGCCACAAAGACAAATCACACCAAAAATTCATTATATTTTGTACAACTTAATACAATTGAATGCAACCAATCCCTAAGTTCGGATATATTCCTCACTTTGAACAAAAAAAAAAGAAAAATTAATTAATATCTTATGGTAATTAATGAGACAAATGTCAATATATGTCAGCATGTTTTCGGGTTTTCATTATGGTTTCCTCGACATCCATGTGCATGTGACTTGAAACTAGCTAGGTGACAAAATATTTTGTGATAATATGTAGGGTGACTGATGATTGACCTTGTGTTTTATCAATATACGCTTTCGGCACCTCTTACAGATTGTATTTTCTACCCACCTCTTAAATGTTAGGAAATTGCAAGCAATTAAGGGGAAATAAGAGAGCAAAACACGAGAATTGTCACCCTAATTCGCCATAAATTGTAACTACATCGATACTATTAAGTGAGGGGTTTCACTTAATATTTGTGAATACTAATTATAATAATCAATGTGGATACTATTAAGCGAGGAATTTTCACTTAATATTTGTGAATACTAATTATAATAATCAATGTGGATATTTATGGAGGACAAAAGATTAAAAATAGAAACAATCTTAGATCTCCTTAGGATCTCCTAAATCTCTTTCTTGCACGGCAAGAAATTTTCTTTTCTCAGACACGGGCCAAGACGCGGGCAACATACCCGAAGACGCAGTCATGCCATGCCTAGATCTCCAAGACACGGTCGCGTCTCTCTGTTCCAAGCCGCATCTTCGGCTTTCTTCGCTCAAACGTAATCAGGCTCCATACCTAACAATCTCCCTCTTGGAGACTGATTCTAATTACAATCGTCATCACTTTGATCATCCCACCTGGTAGTGGTAGTGTCAGGCCTTCAACTTAAGTACTAAGGTTAGTTGAAGCCATGCATAGCGTCAGTTTATTCAAGGTCACAACCTTAATCAACATGTCAGCAGGGTTTTCACTTCTTGAAATTTGCACCAGCTATAAGATCTTCCTCTCCAAAAGATGTCGTATGAAGTGAAACTTCACCAATATATGTTTTGTCCTTGAATAAAAAGTTGGATTCTTAACCAAATCAATAGCACTCTTGAATAAAAAGTTGGATTCTTAACCAAATCAATAGCACTCTTACTATCACTGTAAAGAATGTTATCTCCTTGTTTTAAAAAATACGTGAATAATTTGTCAAAAATTCGGTCATGGCATATTTTCCCTTGTTTAAGTGATATTATCATCACCCTTAATTTCTCCCCATCCGACACCTCTTATTCTTTCTTATTTCTCACATAAGTGTCCATTCTCACCAAATTCAAACCCTTTTAAAGCCGAATATAATTTCCACTCCCCCTTGAAATACAAAACCTATGAAATAACTCTTTGTAAATTATATTCCTGAAAAATTACACTTCTCGTATTTGACCAAAATTTATTAATTGTTTTCTCGATTTAAGGACATAACTAGGTTCATTTCTACACCCTATAATATACATACGGGTCTAGAATATCAAATATTTATTAAACATCAAATGCAGTAAATACGGGATAATTATCACTAGCAAATTATTCAATTTGAGAATGTTGGATGTGGGAATTTATTGATTACCGCTATCTGAAAATTTGATAACTTGCTAATTTATTCAATTAAAGGTTATTAGATTTCGCAGAGGAACTCACACGAATTTGTAATGAAATGGAAGTGGGTTATCATAGGAAGAATAAACATGTCTTTATAAATTTTAATGTACAGCAAAGGACAGAAACAAGCATGTTTTGACAAGACTAACATCTCTTTTATCATCATTTGGTCCCTATTCTCCCCCACTCTCCTGCATCTCAGCAGAATCCTCTCTTACCGGGCTGGATGCTGCTGGATCTTTATCCACTTGTCCTTGCTCATCATCGTCAGACTCGGATAACGCCCATCTTCGCCGGTTTGCCCCCGAGAGTGCACCCTATAATTAAAGGTACAGGCACAGGTAATTTCTCAATCATCAAGAACGTTTATTTTTAATCAGAAATAAGAATGTGTGCGCAATGCAATGAGAATGTTACGAGTAATACAGTAAACAAAGAAAGCAGTAGGAAAGAGTAACGGTCAGTTTTACCGGATCATCATCCGCATCCGAATCTTCAAGTCCCGCTGCTGCTAGTGCTACATGGTCATGAGGATTGTCTTGAGCATTGTTGTTGGGTTCCTCATCCTCTTCATCACCCCTGTCGGGTTCCCCTTCATCTGTATCATAACGAGGTTTTGTGTTCTTGTCCTTCTTTCTCCTCTTCCCGCCTTTTCTCCTCCTCTTTTCACTATGCTCACCTTCCTCGTCGTCACTTTGAGTCCTCTCCTTCCTCTTTGAATGACTACTACTCTTCCATTGCTCCTGCAACAACACATGATGCATGATGCACTCATTAAGTCCACTATAGATTCTAGATATACTATATGTATTCTCATCTATGATGCAAATACGCGTGTAAAATTAAATCGCATGCTTAGTACAAATACTTCACCTTAACACGTTGGAAATTCTCCTCCAGTGCCTTGACTCGTCTCAGCTCTTCTTCTTGCTTCCTCTTTTCTAACTGTGAAATTTTGGGGCTCAGCAGAGGCATACAAAAACATTGCACAAGAAAAGATGCAGAATCGTAACTGACAAACTCAACTAAGCAGTAAGAAGTCAGCCAACCTGAAGTTTTCGCTGTTCTTCAGCCTTTCGGCGTGCTTCCTCAGCTAATGTCACTTGACGAGCAAGCTCAAGTCTTTGCTTATTTGCTTGCTCTTCACGTTCAGCTACTTCACGATGTATCTTGGCTTTGTCAAGTACATCTTTGCAATATTCCACATGTGTGTCAATTTTCTTCTCGTCGAACCCATGGAGATGAGATAACTGACTAAAAACTCGAACAGCTGTCTGCACCTCCAAGATTGCTGAACGAACCTACAAAATATATTTCAACAAAGAAGCTGATCATTTGCAAAGAACATATAAATCAAGATCTACGGCATGTTATTTTTTGAAAGCAATAGATATAGATGCTTATATTTCTTTAACATCTGCAAATAGCCAAATAGTACTTCAGTGATCCAGATCCAGATCCAGATCCACATTAGAGTGAAAATTGATTTGGAAAGTATTTTCATGTTTACAGCCGCATAAAAGGTTGATGATAAATTGATAACTACCAACTATGCTATTGTGCGCTGCTCTCAATGCACTAGACATGCATCCACAAAGTAAATTTAAGTTGTAGACTAGGGTAGCATAAAAACTCAACAACAACAACAACATTTGACCCAGTTAGGTTCCGCTACAGCGAAATCTGGGGGGTCAAGATGGGAGGTACCCCTGCCCAGGGGAAGGGGGTACGCCCGAAAGACCCGCGAGGAGCCAAAACCTGCACGTCACAAAGGATTAGCAAAAGGCACCAAAACAACACACACGGAACAGACATAAAAACTCACTAGGGTAGCATAAAAACTCACTCAGATAAAAATCAGATAAGAGGAAAAAAACCATCTAGTATTGATTACTGAAGAACTAAGCCGAGAAAAACATTTCATCCATGATAGACATCTTTCATCAGCTGAAGATCCACATGTTAATATCCTCCTAACTATTATCTTTCAGTTCATAGCAGCAAAACCTTGTTCGATTTAAATACCATTTATCTTACGCTTTATGATAGCATTGTAATATTAAATTTTAAATAATCAGAAGGGGTAAATGCAAAAGCATGCTCCATAAATCACCTCTTCTGCAGTCTTCTTCGTCTTGTTCAATGTAGAAGCAGAAAACTTTTGCATCACCACACCAACATTAAACCGTAGCGCATAATTTGAAGGTGCCAAGTGAATCGCCCTTAGAAGTGTCTTTTTACAATCTTGCCATTGTTCAGCTTCATAATGAGTGCGAGCCAAGTACAGAAGAATTTGACTGTCGGTATTAAAGTGAAACTTCCTCAAGCAATTTTGGTACTGTAAAAGAAAAAAAATCCATCTAAGTTCTTGAGAAGAATGAACGCAGCACAGAATATATAGATAATGTAAGGTAAAAATGACGACCATCTTCACAGCCAAAGTAAAGTTGCCTTGCGCGAAGTACACATGTGCCACATTTATCCACACATCTGGCATCTGGGATAAATTATTGCCACTTGCCGCCTCCAGAACCTAAGTAACAATAATTTAAATAACTTTTAACAAAATTAACCTCTCTAATTTAGTAAGATATAGGAATTTATAATTACACAGACCTGCGTAAATATATCTTTTGCAACATCAAATTGACCTTTCTCTGCACGGACTAGTGCAGCACCATTGGCAGCATACAGATTAGCAGGATTTTGTTTCAGAACCTGTATTATAAGAAAAATCTATTGTAATATAAACCACTTTAAAATAAAACAGGTGAATATATTTGTTAAAAAAAACAATGCCATTCCAAAGAATGACTTGAACGACTAAACATGAAACTTGGTGATGACTATTCAATAAAGTTCACCCATGACATTAACATTATTTAAAAATGTCAATCCCGAGTCTCCGTTACTACTTTTGGCAGATATAAGTATTTTCTTACCAATTCCAAATAACAAACCCATGACCCCCTTTTATTAGTCTGTTTACTCCCCACTGCATAATTTGATCATCTGGGTAATGCATACAAATAGATCTACTGACTACTGTATGAGCAAAATGCAACTGCAAGGAAATAACTTACAGTTGTGTAGAGATCTCCAGCCTTGTCAATATGAATAGCTTCCAAATTAGAAGCTTTTCTTTTTTCACCTTCTAGAGCAGCAAAATAATTCCAGTTCCCCTGGACCATGTCAAACAAACATATAACAAGTTGCTATTTTTTTTAACTTTCATTGTATGATGATAAGTGGAAGAATGTATACCAGACAGAGAGTGACATATGGGTCATTCTTTTCAGCTGCCTCACTAGCAGCTCGAAAAGTTGCCTTTGCCTTCACCCACTCAGAATTCTTAAGCTCTAAGCCTCCAAGCATTGTCAATCCATCGGGACACTTTTCCTTCACCTTCAATGACTCGCCAACCTGAGATAAGAGGCCATTTAGTATCACTGCAAATACAGAAGCAGCAAAATGTACAAACATATGACTTCCAGCAAACCATACCAATTCAATACTTAATCTGATATTATTCCGGGACTTCGCAATTGAAGCCAGTCTCAGGAAAGCATCAATATAATCTGGATACTGGAAAATATGAATTGCATAGAAAAGGTCAGCAAGCAAGTGATCATAAGAAATTAAGTAGTAAAAAACAAGAAGAGTGAGAATGAAGAGCGTCAAGTAGAACCTATATGACAATCTTCCATCCAACAAACAAAAATCAGCAAAGATTGACTTATATATTAGGAATCAATGACATAAAACCAGGTATACAGTAGCAGTGAAAAACAATGTTTAAATCACTATTAACAGAAGAGTGTATCTATTATACAATGAGCCACAACTGTTGACAGCATGACAATACCATCAAGAGAATGGCTATACACAACAACAACAACAACATTGACCCAGTTGGCTCCCGATTGAGGCGGGATCTGGGAGGTCAAGATGTATACACCCTTGCCCCGTACAAGACCGGGAGGGTGTGTCGGGAACAACCCAACGAGGAGAGAATGACTATACCTTGAAGGAAAAAAAAAACTTAAAATTTACTTATCACGAAAGTGTCAGACTAGCAACTGCCACATCTTATATACTATGCAAAGCCAAAACATAAAACTTGCTTTCATGCTATACTTACAAATTCAATGGAATTAATCAATCATGTTACCCTAGTTAAACTTTAACAAGTAACATAAATTTGAAAAACTATTCACTTTATCCAGATCCTGCTTGGGTGGGACTATATACAGGGGCGATGATGTTGTATTGCCACTCTATCCCGGGAAAGTAACCAAATTAACTTTGTTATAAAATAAGTAGATGAAGATATATCTTTGATTATCTTCCAAGTATCTCACTTCCTCCAAAATGCAGGAACTGTGAAGCAAAATTTCTTGCCCCATGTTTCTTAATTTTCCACTTAAATAAATTCCTAGGTTGCACACTTCCCAAGAGTTTCAATTCCCGTGCTGAATGCAACAAACCCTCATTATTATAATATTAAACTATTGAGAAATGAAGAAACGAAAAAAAGGACACTGACTAAGGTTGACATGGTATAAACAGCACAATGTGACTAGCAAGAAATAGCAAATAGTACCCAAGCAACAAAACTATTTGATCTAACCAAAGAACATAGAAGTTGGAAGCTAGAAAGTGCAGAGAAAGACATTAAATGACAAACTTTTCATTTATGCACAATTCATCTAACGTAAGACATCTTTAAAGACATAATTACTATATTTACTCTAGTACTGACATACGGGATAAATAACAACATCCACAATTTCCAAATGGTGGACTAGAATCCATAAATAATGATGCCATACAAGATACAACAGCCTGATGCCTGAAAGGAAAAGGAGAATTACCTTAAACAATATCAGGCGATAAAGCATGATTGCACTTTGACTCTTATGCATCTCCTCAAGTAATCTACCCAAGTTAAAAACTATCGAAACCTTATTTGAGGGTAGTTTTATAGAAATGCCATCTTCCTCAAGACGGTGAAATATCTGTACATCCTTGTATTGATTCAATGCCAAACACGAGTCAACAGCATATTTCCTTTCTTTTTCATCGATAAAAAGAAGCCATGCACCATCACCTAAGGCATCCCTGAATGCTTCCTCTGCAAGCTGCCAAAAAAAAGAAAGAAAAATAAAATGAAATAGAAGCATAAGTTGTGTATGAGATCATGTATAGCTCATGTATTCATGAGCTAACCAACTACCTTGCCTTTTGCAATGAAAGCACTTATCAAAGTAGGGCCTCCTATTGAATATAAATGTTAAATACTTGGATTCTAGAACATATTATGTCTTTTGTCAGATTAGCTTACCAGGGTCACATTCAGGAAAGGACACTCCTTTTAGTAAGGAGAATCCTTGTGATAGGATGATAAGATGTACAGTATAAGCTTCTCATATACCCACACACAACCACTCCCCACCTACCCAAACCTTTCTTCTTTACTTTCATTTCTGAACCAACTTTTTTTAACCTTTTTTCAAACCTTTGTTATATGAAGTTTAAGAGGTTCTATTATACGGTATATATATGGCCTACTTGCTGAACATAAATCTTGGTTGTGAAAAAACAAGTTAAAAAAAATTATTATTGAAATTATTACACATCACTACAAATGAACATTGTGTCCAAAAAAATGTGAAATTATAAAAAATATGCAATGTACAACCTGTAAATCTAAGATTGTGAAAAAAAAGGAGCTATGACATTAAAAAATATGAACTAATAGTGTAAATAATATGTTTTCATATGAAATCCAATTCATATGCAGCACATAACTTTAAATTTCTGTGCAATTACACACATCAACTAATAAAAGCCTAATATTGAACTAAACAAATTAGTAAATCAAAATTCGAAGATTAAAGGCAAATTTCAGCTATATCTGATGATTTTCCATTTGTTGATATGCGCCCATTACAAGTTTTTACAACCTGTTTTAATGAAACCTTTTTATATGAAATATTAGTTGATACAGATGAACTATTAGCTGAGAAAATGAACAATCCAAAATTTGCTATTGTAACTTAAGCTCTTACAAAAATGAACTATGGTTTTCCTAAATACGAACTAATCAATTTAAAAATATGCATAAGAAAATATAACATCAACATAAGAATGCAAACATTGCTTTAAAAAAATGAACTCATACTATATATAAAATGACCTACTGTATTATAGAATAGAAATTAAAATTCCGCTCATAACAGGAGAAAAAAATTTAAAATGGACCAGTCAATGGTCATAAATGAGATCTTGAACATCCAAAATGTGACAAGGGGTACATCAAATGCATAAGATCACTCCTCGCCATAAGGAGTGTCCTTACATGAACCAAATTCTATCATTAATAGAGATATATATAAAGATAAGGCTTTAGGATTACAATATAAATAATTTTGTTGTAGTTTTTGGCACTATCTTTGGTCAATTTCGGGTTTGAGTTTTCAGCTTGATATGTGAGCAAGGCTTTACCCTTGATTGAGAGGTTTCTGTGTATATCCTTTTCTATTCTTTCATTAACACAAACCAAATTCAGTTTAGTTTATGTCGTGAACTCAAACAATAACCAGTTCAGCAAATCACAAATATACAAACCTGCAGTTCTCCTTTCTCAAAATGAAGAATACCAATGTTGTTCAGCAGCTCAATTGGTATATCTTCACCGGCTTTTTTAAGAAGACCACATGCCTGTAAAAATGTAAACACAGAAGAGTGCATTATAAGTTGCATTAAGGAAGACGCCCAGATTTTTTTGGACAATCATACCAGAAAAGTTTGACAATATTGAGAGAACAAGGTCCTTACAGTTTTATAGGCATCCAACGCAGCACTAGTGTCAGATGAAATTAATAGTTCCCCCAGATCAAGATATGGCTGCACCATTTTTAGATGACAACAATATAAAATCTGACAAATCTGAATAATCATTAATTGCTGAGAGGATGATTGAAATAGCTTGCACAAATAAGCATCTAAGAGAGTTAATTTACACAAATATATAATAACATCAACAGGACCTAAATAAATCATATTCCTCTGAATATAAGTAGTGATCAAAAATTTTGGATACAAAATAAACCATGTCAGTCAACTGATTCACCTATAAATATCTTTATGTTTTCAGTATAGATCTGGAAATTTAAAGATTGTCATAGCACACATGATTGCTTTATGTGTATATAGTATGTCAGTTATACATAGGCCGAGTCGGAGTTTGTAGAGTCTCTTTCAGTTCAGATCTTGAATCATTTGTCAAAATTTTGAAGGGAGAAAAGACTATAAGGCTAAGAGGTTCAATAGATTTGTTGCAGTCTTTTATTTACCGCTGCACATGTTATCAAGCATTCAAGCTCAACCAGTTGGAATAGCCCTCTTTTCAACATTGTAGACTATTAAATTATGGATGTCATCATTAAATTCAGATGCTCAATATTCATTTGATCCAGGACTTTTCATGTCATAGCTTCCTTGTTGAAACCTTAATTGTTGGCAGATGTAGTTTTGTTAAAAAAATTAGCAATTATATTGCCATCATAAATAAATCAATACTGATATAAAACTACACATTACCTGTGCGTCACGTGAGTCAATTTTAGTAACTTTCTTTAAAACTTCAATGGCTTTGTCAGTCTGCTGAAGTCGAACATAGAGGTGTCCAAGTGCCTAAATCAGCATAAAACAAATAATAAACTAAGAAACCATGAAATCCATAATTGCTTCAGGATTCAGATGTGCCCAACAGCTAAAAATAAAAATCCACTTTCTCCCCTTTTCATAGGGTTTCCTAGGGTACGATTGAGTTATGAAGGAATTAACCAGTCCAGCTGGTTCCTATTCTCCACTTACTTTCAGCGACTCACAATTTTCTGAGTAGACTTCCAACACCTTTTCAAAGTTCATGAGAGCACTTCTATAATCTCCTAACTTCAGTTGTACTTGTCCTAAACCTGTTTCAGAAGAGGAATATGAGACAGCAATCTCAATATGAACAAGTAAATTGCCCAACTTAAACACTTATGACCTGTTGGGATAAATCATCATGAGATGAAAAGTTCCAATGCATAATATATACTAATAAACAATTGTGTCGAATACACAGATAACAAGTTTTTAAAAAAAATTGATAAAGCATAAATGGTTAGAAGGTATACAAGTCGCACAGGATAAAACTGGTATGAGCACCAGTATTAAGATCTATATCACCAACTTGTGAGAAATTGTGCAAAGACAAGGGTAGCAAGTCATACAAAACCTAGACATGATTGCCACGTCAGATCGAAAGAGGAGAAGGAAGGAACATGCACTGCCCACAAATTTAGCCTTTCTAAAAAACAAGGATCCAAAATATGTCTAGAAGAAGAGAAGGGAACAACACATACTGACATCTTGAAAGGAGGATGAAATAGATTAAAAACAAAAATAACTAGAGTTTACAAGACTGCTTATATTTGAAATTTTTACATGGTCGATAAGTTATGGATCATTGATGTTGCTACATCGCTACGGATGTTCAATGTGACATGGACCAAATCATACTAGGATAGTCAGATCTTCATGTCCATGGATGGAAACAATATAAACATTGCACAAGAGTTTAGTATCGTTTTTCCACTACCTTTTTTTGTCCTGTTGATAAAAGAAATTCAAATGCTGAAAACAAACATTACTGTTTTATGAGCTGTGTCTGTTACTAGATATTCTTAGTTTCAGAAACTTCTCATTTATAAAAAGGAAATACTAGATAAAGAATTTTAATGTGAACAAGTCTCCAAGACACATTCAGAGTTAAGAGACTATAAATCAACTCTATTATCAATACAAAATCACGCAAAAGAGATTCTTTGACCAGATACAATTCTAATCGACTCCCAAAAAAAAAAGATAGCTCATGGGGAAAAAACCCAAAACTGAACAGCAAAATGACTGGAATTACAGAAGGAAGAAAACAGAACCATTTCAAACCAAAAGACAAGATCCATAAACTATAACATTTTAGTTTAGCTAACCACATTCTAGAACCTTGCTATTACAAAATAATCACTCACCAAAGTAAGGTAACACAAATTCTTGTGGCTTGCTAACCTCTTTGACAGAAGCCATATAATACCTCCCTGCTTTATCATAATCCCCCTGGAAAATATGAAAACAAATAAACAGATTACGCCATGTGAAAATATGCAGAACTTGAAAAGGACAAAGAACGGTAAAAGAAAAAGCAAGCAGCGCCAAGAAGTCATATTTCAGGTTCTAATACTCATTCTTCAAAATGTTTCATACAAGAAGAAATGTGTGAAACTACTGTCTGCAGCTTTTCATATAAAGCATCCTCATATGAAAAACCCTTTTCTCATACATAATTTCCAGTTGGAATTTCCTACAAAGAACCCAACTTTCCAGGTAGAAGCTGAAAATTTATTACTGCCCCTTTAATCTCCTTTCCAATTGAAGAAACCAAGTGAATCTAGATAAATTCTTTACGGATTCCTAAGAAGACACCCACATAAGGATATAAAATATCTCATAATGATTAACGTGGAAAACTATTTCAAAAAAGTTATGCAACGTCCTTGTCAACAAATATACTACAGGAAGGAACACTGACATGTTTGACCTTTATATTCCTTCGAAAAGAAGTGTAAAAATGAATACAAAAAAAAAGACTTGGAAATACCTTGTCTATTACATGGTAGGAAAATGCGTGGTTTATTCAAGACCAAGATTATAAAAAGAGTTGAAGGTTTTATATTTGTATACTTATGAGTTATGATAAATAAAAATTATCATAAAAACTCAAAATAGAATGTGTAATTAAAGATCATCATCATCATCATTAACCATAGGAAGTGTACAAGAATTATGCATCACATCATGCAACATTAATTGTTTTCCCTCTGACATAAATTCAATGCTCTATATTATACTTAGCCACAGTTATTGAAAGGGGTAAGGTTAAAATCATTATGTTTAACAATAGGATGTGTACAAGAATTATGCAACACATCATGCAACATTAATTATTTTCCCTCGGACATAAATTCAATCCTCTACATTTTACTTAGCCATGATTATGGAAAGAGGTAAGGTTTTATATTTGTATACTGATGATATATACCATTTATTATAATATATTCAAAATCAAACCTTGCTATGATAAGATCGGGCCAAATTGTAATAGGAATGAGCCTTCGTTGGTCCATGATTTGTAACAGCCAAAGCTGTTTCTGTCAATTGCTCAACCAGAAAATGTTGCCCAGTGAAGAAAAAGTGATTTGCTAAGTAATTCAATGACATTGCACAATATGGATAAATTTCAAAAGCATATTGCATCCTTTCCATCCCCCTCCTGATGCCAGCAGCTGCTCATAAAAAGAAACAAAATTAGTCATATTGTAGCAAAATTTGGAACAATTACTGAACACTGGTATGAGATCACCATAGAAATCAAGAATTCAAGATATAACAAACCATCATTTGTTTGCAACTCCATGATCCCGAGTGCCACAAGAGCTTCAACATTTTCTGGATCTAACTACAACCCAAGAAATCACAAAAATGTAAATGAGGGAACAAAAAATCTCAGATAGTAAACATGCCACATGCATGACATACTAAAGCTGACTTGCCTGCAAAACACGCTCAAAGGCTTGACGAGCCTTTTCAAATTGGTTCAACCTATAGCGACATAGAGCTATGCCAAGTCGAACTGCTGCAGGACATTTTGGATGGACTCTCAAGGCTCGCTATCAAGAGACAATAAATGGTTAGTAAAGGACTTCTTCTTCCACATAAATAATAATAATAATAATAAAGCACACAACAGACCTTGTACAGTTCCAATGACTCTAAATAGCGTCCCCGATGAAATTGAACACATGCCTGAAGTCATTCATTTCCAAAAGTTAGCATCATAAATGAAAAGGCAAGGGAAAAAGCATCAGTCCAATATGAAACATTCCTCTATTTCGTGCTATGTGGATATGGATCAATGCAACGAACTGACATCAGCTGAAAAAAAATACCTGACCAAGAAGGGCAGAAACATTATCACGATCACCCTCTAATACAATTTTAAATGCTGCAAATGCCTGATCTATATCACCCTTCGCCAATAAAAGCTGACCTGTAGCAGAGAAGTGCTTCAGATACAAGAATTTCTATACACCCTCTAACTTTTCAAAAGTTATATTTTGTTTCCATTCAATTATATTAATCTTTATAGTCTTCTAATCCTGTTTAAGAATACAAGTTCATTTAGATTTTTTAGGCAATTTATTTAAAGTAGGTTATGACAATTGTTATTGATCTTTGCTTATGTTGACTCGTTAATCTTTACTCATTGGCTCTAAAAGAGTGAAGATTAAAATTAAGAATAAAGAGTTGTAAGGGGCTTATTAGGGTCATATAACTAATAATGGATTCAGAAACCTCCATTGTTTTCAGTAACAAAGTAGCATATTACTCACCCAGAAAGAAGGATCATAGAACTACTAGGTGAAAAGGTAGCATGTTATGATGAGAAAATGTAGAGATAGAGCATTTAAATAAAGTCAATGTACAAGGATGATGGCCCGCAGTCACAATGTCCTGAATTGGGTCTTAAACCAACACTAGAAGGTGCATTCAATTGCGGAACGTGTGCATTGTAATTCATGCATTATTTTAGTACACATTTTATTTATTCAGCTTTTAGATGATGTCCAGTTTTCTAGGTGTGTACTTTCTATCGCACTGCACTAAGCTTCCTTTTTTGCTTAGAAAGATAACAAAACTTTCAGAACTTATTTCTATGAATTAATAGAAGTAGAATAAAAAATACACAGGAAGTTAAGGGGAAAGTGTTGAGGGAGTATCATATAAAGAAAAAATTTCCTGTGGTCGAAAAAGAGAAATATTCCTTGTGCATGCCAGGCTGCCACAACTCATCAATGAACATACCAATCAAAGGTTGCCCAAATGATGTTTGCCTTGAATTTCACAGAACCTATCGTGCAGCTAATGTTGAGAGAGACCCAGCTCTTAGAGAAGATGCAGAATTTTGGGTCTGTGATGGTTCATCTAAGCATCTATAGTAGAGATGGTGACCCTAATTTCCAGTAGTCTATTAGTTATGGTGCTGATGGTCACCAAAAACCCTAGAACCACCCATGGGATTGTCAAACTCAAATGATGGATTGTGACTTTTCTGAATGCAGAGAAAAACAGTTATCCATGCATTAAGCTGACACCAATAAGTAATGATCTAGAATTGGCAGATTCAGTTTAATGAAATCGGGTCATTTCAAAATGGGGAAAAAAAGCTGGGTCAATGTGAAAGGTCATGGGTTGCGAAACTATGGATGGCCAGTGGTGACAAGCATGGTGATTAAGATGGCAGTAGGGGCAATTGGTTTAAAAAAAAGTTGCTGGCTGATGAGTAGTGGATATAAGCATAGGCAAGGTGGAATGTAGGTGATCAAACAACAAAGGTTGCTAGTCGAAGAAGTTCTAAAAGATTGCTGGTGAGTATTTTGGTGGTAGGATGGTGGTTATGATGGAAGCCTGGGAGGAGAAGATTAGAAGGATGTGAAGGTGAGAGAGTATCACTAGGTTGCACAAAAAGAGAGAAAAATTGCGAAATTTAGTACATGGGGTAAATGAACTCCGTATTTTACAGGATAAAAATAATTCTATTCCCATGTTCAGATTCTATCAAGCATTAAAGTGTTTTTAATATCAATATCGAACTAATTGTGTGCTTATTGTCTTGTCATAGAACAGAACCACAGAGTAGTGAGCACCTTGTCAGAGCTTGGATGATTGGTTTTACTATATAGTGTTCAGCATAGGAGAAAATGCAAAAAAGGGGAGAAGTGAAGGACAAAGGGTTACCTTTACCCACCCAAGTAGAAGGCTCATGCATGTCAATTCTAGACGCTCGGTTGTAGAAACGTGTGGCATCAATAAAATGATCTTCCTTCTCTCTCTGTTTGGTCTCAATTTTCCCAAGGTAACTGTGATAAGCCCCCAATGCATTCAGAATTGCAACTCTCTCGTACTTTACATCAGCATAGTAGTCATCAATATCTGAAATTTAAAAAGCACAAACTCTCAAACCGATGAGCAAAGTATTAACTGCGAAAACAAACCAACGGAAGAAAAATACATAAGCAACAAATCCATCTCAAGACTGTATACCTGAACTGGAGCCTTCTGCCAGAATTTGTTGAAACTGCTTGATTTTCCCTTGCTTGAAATACTCCCTCTGCAGCAATACATCACATACAGTTTTACTAACTCAACAGCCACTGTCAAAATAGAAAGAAAGGAGGGGGGAATCCAAAGACGGCCTCCTGAAACAGAACAAAAATACTAGATTACAAACCCTAAGAGAGAAGAAGAAAAACGATGTTTACCGCGATTACGAGCCATAGATCAAGGGGAGCCTGCTCGGCCTTAAGGATGTCGAGGATGTCGACAGCTTCTTCGGGCAATTGGTCAAGGTTAACCCTAACCTCCTCTTCAGAGTTCTGGACCGGGATGTACACACACCCCATCCCAATTCAAAGAAATAGAGAGAGTTGAAATTTGAAATCAAAAGCAGAAGGAATATGGATTTGTTTCCGCGCAAACCCTAATTCTCATAAATCACAATAACTGATAACTGAAGAGAGAATTGACTAGTTTCCGGAGAAGTACGACGAAGGCGACGTGTTAGGAGAATGGATCAAAAGGAGCGTCACGCATTGAGAAGGCCAATGCCGCGCAATCAATTTGTTAGAGCAGCAAGTGAGGGATCCGAGAGACGGTAGTGCTGCTTTGGTCTCGGCGAACTAGAATACTACCGCCTTTCGCAGTATAATTCGTTATCGTCTGTGCATGGACGGACAGCTTCGGTTATTGACATTAATTTTCATCACGATTTTTTTCGATCAATTTTTTTTTATCACGATTATTGTACCCAATTATCTGGTCAAGATTGAATCAATTTCATATTTAAAAAAGTAATTTTCATTTTATAATATTTTCGTTATTTCAATTAAATTCCTTTTATTTATTTCTATAGAATTATTCATTAAATTCCTTTTATTGATTTTGTTAGAATTTTTAATTCCATATTGAATGATTTGTTTAAGATAGTAATGACTTTTTTAAGATAGAATTCTGAATAATTTTTTTAAAGATAGTTTTTTGTTTTACATTCGACGTTGAATGATATTTTATTACAGATTAAAGACTAATTAAACTACTTGAATTTCCATGATATTCACGCGATAATTTTACTAAATACTAATTATATCCGTCGTGCCATACACGACTATGATTTTATTTTAAAATTAATTTTAAATTATTATAAATAGGATAAATATAGAAAAAATATAATAAAATTAAATATGAGCATAAGTTTTGATTATTTGAGATTGGTATTACAACAATGATAAAACGAGGGAAATTTTTATCATTATTTTATTAACATTCCATTTTTTTCTATTTTTATACAAATAGATTGAAAGGAATTTAATTAGAAAAATCTTAGATGTTCGGCTTCTAAAATATATCTAATCAATACACACACTAATTCTAAAATATATTAAATTCTTCATTTGATCAAAACACAATTAAAAACCTTTACTAACTTTAAGAAGTAGAAATGCAAAAAAAAAAAAAAAAGTAATTTTGTTATCTAGTTGAAATAGCTTTTGGTTTGAAATACGTGCACTCTTTCTAATGCCAGAAAAATTAATTTCTTCAACTTGTATGCTTTAATGGAATTTCTTCGTTTTAAACATGTATGCTTGAATGGGATTCATGTTTTTACATCTAATTTCTTCTCTCTTTTTTTAAATTTTTTATGGAATGCATTAAATTATTTAAAGCATTCTATTTAAAATTAAACATTGAACGTGGAATTTTAAAAAATACATATCTTTAAAAAATCAATCAACATGGAAACGTCGAATTTTTTTAAAAATATTATATCTTTAACAAAAAATCATTCAATGTGAAATTTTAAAAAAAAACTTTTGCCACATAAAATAAATCAAATTCCATCTTAAAAAACATTGAATGTGGAATTAAATAAATATCGTTTAAAAAATCATTCAACATAAAACGTGGAATTTTTTAAAAATTCTATCTTTAACAAAAATTCATTCAACATGGAATTAAAATAAATATTTTGCCACATAAAATAAATAAAAGGAATTTAATTGGAAGAATTAAAATAATACAAATAAAAATTAATTTTTTAAATGTGAGGTGGGGCCAGAATCAACGTGGTGGCTCAAAAACGGTCGGCTTTTATAATATATATTGATTATACAATATTATGATATTAATATAATATTTAAAATAAATGTATATAATATCGTAATAAAATTATGTAATCTATAAAAAAAAACACCTTATGATTTTCCCCTTATTTTAATTAAATATATTTAAAAATTATTTACATTTTTTTGAGATCTTACCCTATGTTTAGATTAAAATTATTAAATTAATAATTTGAGTTGAATTGAATATTTTTTAATTTTTTTGTTAAGATATTAATATGTATAAAATAATTGTTTTTTTATAAAATATTTATTAAGGTTATGTATTAGGGTTTTTATCTTTTACTTTGCAATGAATATATAATATTTTAAATAAGGAGAGCATTAATATAAAGATTGTTATAGAAGATAACATAGGAGTTTGGTGCAAATGAAACCAACCCTTAACATGAAACGGAAGGAGAATTGTCAGCTGTCGGATCACATGATCCAATGGCTCAGATTACTCCTGTGATTTTGAAAAAAAAAATAAAACAACTCAGCAAGGTGACAATTTTTTAAATACACCCAATTTCTATACTCTTAACTTAAAATATCAAAAATAAGCCCAATCGTACAATACTCCAGACGGGGACGCACGCGAGGATTCCAAACGCCCAAAGCAATCGACGATTTCAAACTTCAATCGACGAACGACGGACGATCGAAGGCTCCAAACGCTCGATCGAAGTCTCCAAAGTTCGATCGAAGTCTCCAAACGCTCGATCGAAGTCTCCAAAGTTCGATCGAAGGCTCCAAACGCTCGATCGAAGTCTCTAAAGTTCGATCGAAGGCTCCAAAGTTCGATCGAAGGCTCCCACCTTCTCGCGCTCAGCTTGTCGATCCAGGAACGTGATTCGGTCCATCGCCCTCACCTTCACCTTCGATCTCTCCCATGATGCCTCCAAAAACAAATCGAAAAGGTATAAGCCCTAATTTTCTTCACCTTATTTTCAACGTATGTATTTTCTGATCTCGCTGTTTCGGTTTTTGCCTTATTTATGTTCGTTATTGTGGTGGTTTTAATGCTTGTTGTAATGGTAATGGTGGTTGCTTATGTATCATAAAAACTCGCACTAAGCTTGTAATCTTGCTGGAGTTGTTCTTGATGTATCCCTTGTATTATATAAGAAATTTGATTTCCGGTTCAGTGTCTTGGATGATTGGATTGGATAATGTGTAGCATATGTTTTTCTGATTCAGTTCAGTCTAACCTGATTCGAATACTTGTGCATTGTCATGAGATCTTGAAGGAAAACATAAGTAATCAAGAGAGGTTAGTGAAATAAAAGCATCAATTTCTATTGGTCATGACATGAACCTGATGATTGAACTCGTTTCAGTACGGAATTTATGTGCTTATTGTGAATGTAACGTGAACCAGGGACCTGTTCTGTCTTAGCAACTCACAAGCATTCCAGAGCGAGGTGCTAATATCCAAGTCTTGGAATTATGCTGCTATATTGGTTACATAAACAACCTCCGGTTAGTCCTGTACTGCCGGATAGCTTCATGTACTCACATAATTCTTAATGAGCTTATAAGACATTTTAATAGAGGTAGAAATCTTAAAATATGAATAACAGAGTCAACCGAGGGTCTTAATACTAATGCCATAAAAAGGGATGGATTCAGGATATTAAGAGCACAAAATTTCCTTGAGAAGTCTCCCATAAAACAGAAATCCATGTCCCAGCTGAACACACACCCAATAATCCAATATCTAAATCCTTCTTTAGTAGAATACCACCTATTATTTGCAAACATCCTAGTTGTATTGCATCTACATTGATTTCCATGTTCTTGTGGATTCATATATAAGTTTGCTCAAAATTTCATAATTCAATCACTCAAGTTTTTTGGTTGGATCATGCATACATTGATTTGTTCTATTTCATATGTAAAGTTACCAAGGAAATACGTCTACTTGAAGGGACAATGAGGATCTTGGGTGATGATAATACACAAAGAAATGAGAGGTAACTCAAAATGCTCCAATTTTTTTTAAATAAAGTAAGTAATTTTGTATTTTTATGTTCAATTATAACATTGACATGAACAAAAAATCCAAAACAGAGAGGAGGAGAAAAAAAAAACATGACCCCGGAAATAGAATGGAAGGTGGCACCTCCTCTAACCAAGGTAAGAAAAATCATAGAATTCAAGAGTACTTATAAGTTTCAAAAGTACATTGAAAAGTTTCAAAAGTGCATTTTGACATAAGAAAAAGTGCATTGATAAATGTCATAATAAAAGTGCATCATTTGATTGAAAAAGTTTCAAAAGTGCATTGTGACATAGAAAAAGTGCATTGATAAATGGCATTAGAAAAGTGCATCATCTGATTGAAAAAGTGCATTGAAAAGTTTCAAAAGTGCATTGAAAAGTTTCAAAAGTTCATTGTGACATAGGAAAAGTGCATTGTGACATAGGAAAAGTGCATTGATACATGGCATTAGAAAAGTGCATCATCTGATTGAAAAAGTGCATTGAAAAGTTTCAAGAGTGCATTGTGACATAGGAAAAGTGCATTGATAAATGACATATGAAAAGTGCATCATCTGATTACAAAAGTGCATTGAAAAGTTTCAAATATGCATTATGACATAAGAAAAGTGCATTAAACAGTTTTGTGAATTCCTCCTCTACTCACACTCTTAGATATTATTAAAGTGCATTATGAAGTAAAAAAAGTGCACTCAACAATATCAAAAGTGCATTCCTAACAAATAGAAAGTCTCATTCCAAAACTATTTAATTGCATTCAGATTCTTTTTTTTCCTATGATTTTAAAAACAGGTACAAGGAATAATACATTGCCTCCCGAAGCTGAAAACCATAAGAAGGGCAAGAATTTGATCTCGGCTAAGTATCCTAGTTTGGTAACTAGGACTGTGCCATATGTGTTTACAAAAGCTATAGAATCCTTAAATGATGTCCAAAAAGAGAGCGTGAAGGCTATGGGTTTTGGCCATCTACTCCACTTTAAGATAAAGGACATCCCGAACAACCTTGCTTTGTGGTTGCTACAACATTTTGAAGGAGCTAGGTGTGAGATACAGTTTGATACAAAAGTGCATTGTATAGTATGAAAAGTGCATTCTTAATTATGAAAAGTGCATTGTAAAGTATGAAAAGTGCATTCTCATTTACTAGTATTTTTCCTTTATGTTAAGTTCAGAAAAGTGCATCCTTAAATGTGAAAAGTGCATTCTTAAATGTAAAAAGTGCATTGAAGAGTTTTAAAAATTATTTTCAGACTATGTTGAGTTTTACTTCCTACATTGGATTACAATAAAATCCATACTTAATGGATTTATGGTGCCTGTTTAAAGGCATAATTGAAGAAAAGCTTATTAGCTCAAATGGAAGAGCAATGTGCTTACCCATAGAGATGTGGGTTCGAATCCCATATAAGCTAATTTGATCATGATTTTCTTTGAAAAATAGTGGTTAATTAGTTATTTGTCGTACACCGATAAAAAATAATTTCTTTTTAGTACATAGCTAGTTAGGTTGAGAATAAATGCGTTAAGAATTAATTTGTGTAAGATATCATATTAGCCCATGTAGGAATCGAACCTACATCTTTGTGCACAAAGCACACCGCTCTACCATTTGAGCTAATAGGCTACTTGTACTAAAACAAAAATTTGACCTTCATATGGTTTCAACTCGGATGGACATGTGGGCAAATAGTATGTCGTTCCCCCTTGAGATAGCTCAATGAAATTTTCACCACTGTTTTTAGGTGATTCATCATTCAGAATAGTAGTTGAAGAAGAGTTTGATGTCCCCACTACAACAACATAAAAGGGAAATATAACGGTGTTAGTTGAAAATTAGTAAAAGTGCATTGAAAGTATAATAAAGTGCATTGTATACTAGGAAAAGTGCATTACCTAAACTACTAACTAAATTAGTGAAAAGTAAAAGATATAAAAAGTGCTATTAAGTAGAAAAAGTGCACTCTTAAGTGTAAAAAGTGCATTATTAACTGTGAAAAGTGCAGTAAAAATATGTTCTCTATTATAAATGAAATTAGATATACGGTCGAATATATGTTCTCTAAACAAAAATGAAAAGTGCATTGTTAAGTATAAAAAGTGCACTAGTAAGTCTGAAAAGTGCATTGTCATTTACTAGTAATACTCCTTTATGAAAAGTGCAAGTAAGTATGAAAAGTGCACTAGTAAGTATGAAAAGTGCATTATTAAGTCCGAAAAGTGCATTCTCATTTGCTAGTATTACTTCTTTATGATTAGTTCAAAGTATCAACGAGAAGAGGAATTCATTGTTCAAAGTGCGTTATTTAAGTATGAAAAGTGCACTAGTAAGTCCGAAAAGTGCATTCTTAAGTCCGAAAAGTGCAGTATTAAGTCCGAAAAGTGCAACGTCGAATTTTGCAAGATTGGCCTAGTTTACAGGAAAATTTACAGAATTGAAATCCAACGAGATTCACATAGTTCGATTGACCAGCTCAATCGATTTCAAAATTCACACAGTTCGATCTCGTTCAACGACAGTATTAGTGACGACAAATCGCCGAAATTCAAACGTTCAATACTTTACACATCCATGAATTCTTCTACTAGTTACGACAGTATTAGGTAGAATTGGAATTTGTGAATTCCTCTTACCACTTTCTGCCATGGTTGGAACGAGACTCGCAGTGTTCGATTCAAACTCGTTGGATTTCGGCGAATGCAATCTCGTTGGATTTCGGTGATTGCAATCTCCTTCCGTTTCAATCGCACAATCTTCGATCTCGTTTGAACGAACCCTAGAACCCTAGAATCGCACAATCTACTCCCTTAACAACGAGATTGCAATCGATTCAATCACACACAACGAGATTGCAATCGATTCAATCGCACAATCTACTCACAATTCGTACCCCCAAAAAATCGATTCAATCGATTGAGTCGTTCAATTTACCCCCAAAAACAAAAAAAAGAGAAAAATGATTAATTAATTAGAGAGGAAAAAGACATAATTGCCCCCGTCTTTAATAAAAGGAGAAAGAAGATCAACCCTTGGATCTCCTTGATCCAAGGGCCCAGAATGCTCCTTCCGTTTGATGTTAAAGGAGTGTTTTATGGGAACCAAACTCGATAACATAGAGAAAAAAAGAAAAAATATAATGTTATAACATAAAGATAATTACGGTATGATATCTAGCAAGGATAATATAGGTTATTAAAATGGGTCTGGATCAGGTGAGAATGGCGTGCAAGTGCGAAATAAGAAAGAACAAGAGCCGTTGGATGGAGAAAATCAACGACGTTGATCGTTTCACTTAAAAGGGGGGAAAATGGAACGGGCTAATTTTTGGAGAATTATTCGCGTATTTTTGAAAAAAACGGAAATAATACACGTCCCCAGATTATTCATCAAAAATCTATTGTTTGTACATAAAAAATGGGCGAATGTGTCGAAATTGTATGCATTAATATATGTGTGTGCATCATAATTAGCCGTATGTGAAACAAAACTAATTGTTTTGATGTCACTCTCGGTATTGTATTGTTTGACTCGTTTGGATCTGTCATTGTTACTGTTGTGAAACGTGAGGCTATTTCTTGGGCTCCGAACATAGCAAAGGCACAAGCACTCCTTTTCGGTTTGCAGTTGGCTCGGTCTCTTAGCATACATCATATTATATTATTGCAAAGTTATATTCTTATTATCCTTTTGCATTCAAAATGAGACATCAAGCTTATCTTATTTAGGTACTATATTGAGCACTTCATTTGTTTCTTTTTGTTATGCTCATATGGGTATACATGACAATTGTGTAGTAACTACATAAACTACATAAATATATGTGTGCATTGAAACTAATTATATGAGTGACAGCTTGCATATAGGTAGTGTTTAGGATGCATGTTTCCATTTCATTTGCTTTGTTTTTAGGTAGTTTTAGTTAGTTTCTTTAAGTTATTAGAGTGTCTAGGAGTTTTGGGTTTTTTCACTTGTTCTATGTTGTTTTACAGGTCTTCAAGTGAACAAGTGTGAAAGGAATGGAAACCGGGGGAAGAACGCTTGAATTCGGGTCATCCATTGGAGTTGTTGGTTCGACACCTCTATCTTGTAGGGATTCGTTCGGGAGCTATAGTGGTTCGATGAAGTTGATTTTGGTATCATTGGAAAGCTAATTCAAAGAGATACAATTCATGTTTTCACTCCAAGTTCAAATTCCAACTCGAAGAGGATCAAAACAGCCCCCGAAGTGTGACCTGAATGCTGATCCGAGAAGTGTTGACTGTTGCTGGCGGCACCCGCCGCCTACCAGCCGCCAGCCCGCCGCCCCCAAGCGGCACCCGCCGCCTCTGACAGCCGCGAGATCTCTTTTTCGCCACGTGTTATATTTTGATTGGCTCTTGCTCTATCAGTTTTATTCCGAGATTTATTATATTTTTGGAGATACTTTTAGACCTAGTTTCATATATTAGGTACGTTATGGGAGTTGCACCTCTCATCTATCTATCTTTATCATTATTCTCTTTCAGACTTTTGAGTTTTTAGCTTTTCATGGAGAACTAAGCCCTTTTGCTTAGTTAGACAATTTGAAGCATTGTTTGACTTGTAGTTGTGAGATTTCTACTCTTTATCTATTGCATGGAATTATTTTACTCTCTTGAATGAATTATTTATGTGATTGATTTCAACAATTACTAGGGTTGTTGTTATTGAATCTCAATTGTTAGATCTAGAGAAATTATTGGTTGAGTTTCTCTATTTCATAGTAGCAAACTGCATTATACTAGTGTCTGGTTGTGCTAGTCTATTGCAGAAGAGAGTTGAATTGCATTCTAGGGTAAAAGCTGGTTGTTTTATGCTAGAATTATATCCTACCTATATTCCTATTCTTATTGCTGGTTTTTTTCAATTGAATCTTGATAGTTTCAGGGTTATTCAATTAGTTAGGATTGATAATATCTGGTTGTGCTATTAATTATCTTTGAAAAGGAATTGGAATTCCATATGCATGCAATATTGAGTGAAATCTATGATCAACTCGTCATACGAATGCGGATCTCTGTTTGACTAAGTGTTTCCCCAATTTAATAAAAACTCCGACTTTAATTGCTTTACTAGTTTTTGCATGCTTGTTACTTAATTTAATTCATAAACCCTCTTTTACTTTAATTGTCATAAAATTCACTTAAAAAGATAAATCTACCTCCCTGCGGATTCGACCCTTATTTCCCTAAGACTACAATCTTTAGGTTTGTTAGGACTTTATTGCCTAATCGTGATTTGCACGACCATTTCACCTGTATCAATGAGTATGTAAGTGAAAACTAATTATACGAGTAAGGAAAAAAGATAGTCTTAAAGCACAAAATAAATGCAAAATTGCACAAATAGATAGTCCTAAATGTAGAAATTGATGGTATTGACACACAAACATAAGTTTATTTCAATTCACAAATAAGGGTATATTAATGAGAAACTCTCTCTTTCTAGAGTGAGAAACTAGAGAGAATCGGATCGTTGTCGAAGAAAGTTCCAATTCAATTTGATCTTGGTCTTGCCTTGCTTGTGATATTTATTTTGAGATGAAAGCGAAAGAGATGAAAAGTGATTCAAGCAAAAGGGAAACTAACTTTAATTATAAATATAGGGATAAGCAATCAAAAGACCAAGGAGATGACACACCAAGGTAATTCGAAAGAGGGATAAGCAATCGAATCTTATGTGGATATGACTCACCACAAGAGAATTGAAAGAGGGTTCGAATCCCCAGGATATAACTCACCTAAAGAAAAATGAAGGATTCGTTCGGATATAACTCACCGAGCATGTTTGGATATTACACAACAAACAAGGAAATCTTTCCCAAACACTCCCATTGGTTTTTTCCACAAATTCAACATATCCTATTACAAGAGAAACAAGGACCTTTAAATAGGGTTACAAAATTGGGTTACAAAACCCTTCATTTTCATCTCACCTACCACCTCACCTACCACATATTTAAATGAATACAATTTATGGAGGACGTCCCTTTTAAGTCCATGTAGGTGATGGAGTTGTTTTGGCTTCTTTTGACTAGAATATGATGAAAACCTTTCACGTCCAGATTCGAGCTTCTACAAAGATTGATGATTTCAAGAATGTTCTTGGATGATTTAGGAAAAATGTTAAACAAAGAAGTTGTAGAGCATCAAGTAAGATTTCCAACGGTTCTTTAATGGCCCCGATCAGACCACCATAGCCTCCAAACGAGCTAAAATACTGAAGCTTGTTCATTGGATCCGAGAACTAGAATACAACCTTTTTATTTGTCTTGAGCTTTGGGATGCGGAATCCCGGGTCACATCAACATGATCAAATATGATCCCTTTCAATTTTTCTTTACCTTGGCCCCATTACAACCTTTAAAAAGTCCTCATGATTTTTGTTGTGTGTTTGGTCCATAGCGGTGGAGAATTAGGACGCTGATGCAAGCATATGGTAGTCTAGTTTTTCATTGTTGATTTTGAGTGAAACACATATCCTTAAACACTTGAGTAAGAGTGCAAACACATTACCTTGGTGAGTGACGAACACTTTTATGTCGTAGTAAAAGCATTGTCAAAGAAATATCCTAACTTCCGAACCTAGGTATAGTGGAAGCAAGGGTCGAACCCACAAGGACTCAGATTACTCGTGTTTAAATAATATTACTAAGCAATTAAAGGGGGTTTTTAGAATTCAAACTATCAATCTAAGTAAATAAAATAAAGCTAGTAAAATAATTGTGTTTCAAGTATAGAGAAAGCATCCAACTAGTTTCGTATCAATTGCATACATGAGTTTTGATCCTTGATTATTCTTAATTCAATTCCCTTGACTAATCTATTGTGAATTTATAGAATTCAAGCTTAAAGTGGTTATTAATATACACCGTCTTTAACAAACTTTTAACCAATTAACCTAGAAAACCTTCTATGTTAAATTGATCATGCAAATAAGTTCAAAGCATTCAATAGAAACATAATTCATAAATTCCACCGTCTATTTATGAACTTTTGTGATTGAATTCTCCTCCTTTGATTAATCTTATTCCACCGTCTATAAGTTTAATCAAAGGATTCATCCATGAATAACCAAATTACACCGTCTATTTAGTTACTCTAGTTGTAATTCAACCTAGATATAGAATAGGTGATCAATTTATTAAAATCCTAAGCGAATCTAATCAATTAAGCATGGAGAAATTCAATCTAGTCAAGGCAAATTGAAATAATTCAAATCTCACAAACAATCATGCATACAACTTCAACTAACTAGTTGGACATAGGAAATTAGCTAGAATATGACATTAAAAAGAAATAAAGCTTACAAGAGTTCGATTTCTCTTCAATTGTGCAATCTAGGGTTTAGTCTCCCAAGAGTTCTCTCAAGTTGAACAATTACGTAAGAACAACAAAGCATAGCATAAGTCTCCAAAGAAACCCTAAAAGAGTATTTATATGATATCCAAAAACATACTAAAATACTACTAAAGTCGACCCAAAGATAACACGGAGGCCCAAAGTCAACGTCGCACAAACGCGCTGAAGCGCGATCAAGGTACACCGGAGTGCGGTCGCGCTCCACCCCATCTTGCCCGCGCCCCGGCCGCATAAACTCCATCCTCTCGGCGCTGGCAATGTCTCCTGGGCGCGGTTTGGCCTTTCTTCTTGAGTTGTGCTTTCCCTCTTGTTTCTTCACTTCAATGTCCTCCACTCGTTCCTAGCTTCGATCCTTAGCTTCATATCCACCATGCTTCACCTTCCAACATGCAATAAAGCACAAAAACGCGTAGATTCCGAACTAAACCGAAACAAAACTAAACTACAACTTAAAACAAAACTCTAGGTAAAAATGCATAAAAAGGGAATAAAAACATGCTCTAAAACCAGAAACTCGGCCATGCCGAGCACGGCCAAAACCAGCGGGAGCGCGACCGCGCTCCAGTTGGGCCAAACCGCGTCAAAAAGCGCGTTTGGCGTGTTATAACCTAAAATTTTCAGGTCCCTTTCTTTCTTCCTCATTCAACCCGCGCCGCTGCTTTCATTCCTCTCCTTCCTCCATTAGAGCCCAAGCTTCCAATGGAGCAAATCTCTTCAAATCAAGACCGAAATCACACTCCTTCCCATCAAACAAGTAAGATTCTTCACTCTTTCCTTCAAATTCTAGTGAAAAATTGAGTTTTTCATCCTAAATCCTTAAAGTTAGGTTTTGCATAAGAACCTCAATTTAAGGGCTTTTTAGGTCGAGATTTCTCAATTTGAGTTCATATTCTTGATTATTAGCATGATTATGAGCTAGTTTCATGGTTAGATTGAGTTAATTTGACTACTTCGAAATTATGCTTATTTATGCTAATTAATTCTAGGTTAGTGGGGGAAGAAGAGTGTTTTGAGTGATATTATTGTGTATTATTTCTTGTTTGGTGGATTACTCTTGTCGGGGCAATCGAATTGTGCTTGTTTTTTGGTGTTTGTGCATTGTGTAGGTGAATTAGGCTATGGGTCGTACTAAAGCTCAATCTACCGCTCCTACGGGACCGAGACGTACACAAAGAGTGACCCGAGCAACACCATCTACAGCTCAAACCATTGTGCCTTCTTCATCTCGTCCTCAAGCTCCGCCTCAACCTCCTTCAACGGGAAGAAATATTACTCCGGCATCTTTCGGCATTCAGTTTAGTGATATGAAGCACTTAGACTGTTTTAATCAGTTGAAGGAACGTGAAATCCAATCTCCTAGGTATATTGATTGGGACTTGATGGAGGATTTGGGATTGAGTAGAGAATTGAGGAAAATTGAGCAAACTAAGGGCTTTCTAGGATTATTGAGCATGAGATTGCCGGTCTATAGTAGTTTGATTTTGGAATTCATGAGCACTCTGGATGCTCATATATTAGAGGGAAGGTTTATGAATGAAGGTAGATGCACTTTCCAGTTGGGAGGAGTGCAACGGTCTATGACTTTGACTGAGATCAACATGGTTTTCAGGTTCCCAAGATATCATCATAATGTTGAAAGGTGGGAGTCTAGGGCCACCTGGATGAACAATGAGCAGTGGGCCTGTCCTTCGGGGAGTAATATCTACTTAGCGTCAAGGACAAAAGCTTCTGGATATCTCATCCGGTGATTAAGATACTTCAACGATTCTTTGCTCATTCTATCACCGGGAGAGGAGAGGGTGAGAACAATTTCCCTAAGAAGGATATCTTTTTGCTTCGGGGTATCTTGGAGGGACATGAGATGGATATTGGTGGAGCCATGATGCCCAAAGTCAGCGTCGCACAAACGCGCCGAAGCGCGGTCAAGGCACACCGGAGCGTGGTCGCCCTCCACCCCATCTTGCTCGCGCCCCGGCCGCAGAAACTCTATCCTCTCGGCGTTGGCAATGTCTCCAAGGCGCGGTTTGGCCTTTTTCTTGAGTTGTGCTTTCCCTCTTGTCTCTTCACTTCAATGTCCTCCACTCGTTCCTAGCTTCGGTCCTTAGCTTCATATCCACCATGCTTCACCTTCCAACCTACAATAAAACACAAAAGCGCGTAGATTTCGAACTAAACCGAAACAAAACTAAACTACAACTTAAAACAAAACTCTAGCTAGAAATGCATAAAAAGGGAATAAAAACATGCTCTAAAACCTATATCTATATGCTCTATCAGTGAGGTCTGGAATGGATGAATTGTTAATGCTCTTTGCTTTAGTCAATTGCATGCTAGGACATCTTGATCAAGTTATAATTATATGTATTGCACGCCCCCAGATTGTTCATCAAAAATCTATTGTTTGTACATAAAAAATGGGCGAATGTGTCGAAATTGTATGCATTAATATATGTGTGTGCATCATAATTAGCCGTATGTGAAACAAAACTAATTGTTTTGATGTCACTCTCGGTATTGTATTGTTTGACTCGTTTGGATTTGTCATTGTTACTGTTGTGAAACGTGAGGCTATTTCTTGGGCTCCGAACATAGCAAAGGCACAAGCACTCCTTTTCGGTTTGCAGTTGGCTCGGTCTCTTAGCATACATCATATTATATTATTGCAAAGTCATATTCTTATTATCCTTTTGCATTCAAAGTGAGACATCAAGCTTATCTTATTTAGGTACTATATTGAGCACTTCATTTGTTTCTTTTTGTTGTGCTCATATGGGTATACATGACAATTGTGTAGTAACTACATAAACTAGATAAATATATGTGTGCATTGAAACTAATTATATAAGTGACAACTTGCATATATGTAGTGTTTAGGATGCATGTTTCCATTTCATTTGCTTTGTTTTTAGGTAGTTTTAGTTAGTTTCTTTAAGTTATTAGAGTGTCTAGGAGTTTTGGGTTTTTGCGCTTGTTCTATGTTGTTTTACAGGTCTTAAAGTGAACAAGTGTGAAAGGAATGGAAACCGGGGGAAGAACGCTTGAATTCGGGTCATCCATTGGAGTTGTTGGTTCGACACCTCTATCTTGTAAGGATTCGTTCGGGGGCTATAGTGGTTCGATGAAGTTGATTTTGGTATCATTAGAAAGCTAATTCAAAGAGCTACAAATTCAAGTTTCACTCCAAGTCCAAATTCCAACTCGAAGAGGGTCAAAACAGCCCCCGAAGTGTGACTTGAATCTTGATCCGAGAAGTTTTGACTATTGCTGGCGGTACCCGCCGCCTACCAGCCGCCAGCCCGCCGCCCCCTGGCGGCACCCGCCGCCAGCCCGCCGCCTCTGACAGCCGCGAGATCTCTTTTTCGCCACGTGTTATATTTTGATTGGCTCTTTCTTTATCAGTTTTATTCCGAGATTTATTATATTTTTGGAGATACTTTTAGACCTAGTTTCATATATTAGGTTATGGGAGTTGCACCTCTCATCTATCTATCTTTATCATTATTCTCTTTCAGACTTTTGAGTTTTTAGCTTTTCATGGAGAAGTAAGCCCTTTTGCTTAGTTAGACAATTTGAAGCATCGTTTGACTTGCAGTTGTGAGATTTCTACTCTTTATCTATTGCATGGAATTATTTTACTCTCTTGAATGAATTATTTATGTGATTGATTTCAACAATTACTAGGGTTGTTGTTATTGAATCTCAATTGTTAGATCTAGAGAAATTATTGGTTGAGTTTCTCTATTTCATAGTAGCAAACTGCATTGTACTAGTGTCTGGTTGTGCTAGTCTATTGCAGAAGAGAGTTGAATTGCATTCTAGGGTAAAAGCTGGTTGTTTTATGCTAGAACTATATCCTACCTATATTCCTATTCTTATTGCTGGTTTTTTTCAATTGAATCTTGATAGTTTCAGGGTTATTCAATTAGTTAGGATTGATAATATCTGGTTGTGCTATTAATTATCTTTGAAAAGGAATTAGAATTCCATATGCATGCGATATTGAGTGAAATCTATGATCAACTTGTTATACGAATGCGGATCTCTGTTTGACTAAGTGTTTCCCCAATTTAATAAAAACTCCAACTTTAATTGCTTTACTAGTTTTTGCATGCTTGTTACTTAATTTAATTCATAAACCCTCTTTTACTTTAATTGTCATAAAATTCACTTAAAAGATAAATCTACCTCCTTGCGGATTCGACCCTTATTTCCCTAAGACTACAATCTTTAGGATTTTTAGGACTTTATTGCCTAGCCATGATTTGCACGACCATTTCACCGCTATCAATGAGTATGTAAGTGAAAACTAATTATATGAGTAAGGAAAAAAGATAGTCTTAAAGCACAGAATAAATGCAAAATTACAAAAATAGATAGTGTTAAATGTAGAAATTGATGGTATTGACACACAAACATAAGTTTATTTCAATTTACAAATAAAGGTATATTAATGAGAAACTCTCTCTTTCTAGAGTGAGAAACTAAGGAGAATGATAGACCTAGAACAATCCATGCTTCTTTATGATAAAGACTACAAAATTTGTGAAAAAAGTTTCTACCTAAAAAGCGGGAAGCTTTGGTAGAAATTCCTCCGTTCCAAAGGCGAGAAGCCATTGACAAGGATTTTTCATCTTATTCAGAGTGATAGATCCTTTGAGAATCTGGAACAACTCCTCCTTTTGGGCATAAATTAAATAGATAAAAGGGAAACAAATCTACTCTTCTTTGTCTTTGTTGTTAGATCATCTTTTTCCTTGATTCTGGTCTTGTTTTGAGAAAATTTTCCCCCAAATTGATACTTTATAAGACTTTCCCCTTAGATCAGAGACTTTCCCCTCAGATCAGAGACTTTGCCCTCTTTCAATTTGACCAAATTTGAGCTTTATCCTCTCGTAACAAGACCTCCATCCATAGATTCCGACTGATTTCTCCCCTGCCTTTTCGTTGGTTTTTGGGTTCACCAACCGGTTCCCGACCTACGCTGCTTTCCTCCTGATACCCTCGTTTTTTGGTTTTTGCATATCCTAATTTAGGCACGCTTGAGAACGCCTCCTTGGCCTGATACTTGTGAACTCCGATCTTTCTCCAAAAATCTCCAGCCTCGATCTTCGATTGGTGACCCACGCGCTTGCCGACCTCATTTTGCCTTACCTAGACTGTACAACAATGTCGCCGATTTCCCACCGACAGGTTGTGCCTTTGCCTGACTTCGGTGCTTTCAAAGTTTTCCTGGTTTGTTGGGCTCTTGATTGGGCTTGTTGGGCCTTTGGTGGTCCTGTTCTTGGATCGTGCACTGGTTTGGTGTCGACCTTGTTTTTTAGGCATTTGCTTCCAATTGTTTATACAGGTTTGTTATAGTTGGGAGTTAAAGTTGTGTTGCCTCTTTGTGGGTTTTCCAACCTGTCTCTTCACTGGTGTCTCGTTGGCACGAAGTCTCGTCTCCCTTGATCGTCGATTCACATCTAGTTGTCTTGTACTGGCCTGTCCAGTCACCGGTTCTTTTCGGTCTCTCAATTCACTAAGCTTGTTCAGTAAATCGAATTCTTACCTCATAAAAAATGAACAAACAAGGTTATATCAAATGAACAAATATGGGTATTTCCATGAACAAATAGGTATATCAATGGGCAAACAAGGTTATATCAATGAATAAGAAAGGTTATATAAATAAACAAATAAGGGTATATTGATGTGATGGTTTCCCACACACTCGCAAGAATACGAGATCTATTGTAGTAGTAGATCAGGATCGAATCACGGGGATTATTTCTGTTTTAGTAAATTCTAGAAACAAGTTCCTAAGCCAAATAAATGAGTGTGGAGTAATTCTAACTATTAAAAACAAGTAAAACAAGTAAATAATGATGTAGAAATATATGAGAATGCAAAGTTCCAAGGCAAGGAATCCCCACAATTTTGATCCACGGAGTTTAAATCGCACTTCTACCTAAACTGAGTTGGATGTTTTGTTATGAAGGTTATTGCCTAATGTCATAAATTAACTTTTCTCAAAGTTTAACTTAATGTACTTCTATCAAATTAAGAACCCACTCTCGTGACGAAACAAAACCGATAGAAACCCTTTAAGTACTTAGAAATCTAGATGGTAAACCAAACTTGCCCCACTCTCGTGATGCATCAAACTTGACTCAATCACCTAGAAGTTCTATGACAATTAACCACATGAGAAACTACTTCTCAAGTTCAATTCTAGTTTTTCCAAATAGATAGAACCACCTCTCGATGTGTTCTCTCTATTTTGTTTACTTACTTAGACTACCACCTCTCGATGCGCAACCTAAACAAGACTCTAACAAGTTTAAACCTATTAGATTAAGCCCCTAGAATCAAATCATATTAGTTTTCCAACTCAATTCAACCAAAAGATATTGAATCTAATCCGCTTCACATCGTTGGGATCAATCAAACCCTAGAACTATAGAGTTTAGCCTAGCATAATTAAATTCATGATCAAAACAATAAAATCAAACATGGAATAAGAATAATAACAATAATTGGAAGAGAAACTTACTAGAAATTCAATTGAAAGAACAATTAGATCCAAAGTGCAAAGCAAATCTCCAAAGCGAAAGAGCGTAGAACTAAAAACCCTAGAAAATCTCTCTTCTCTCTACTTTTTTAATTAGAAAAATAATAATGCATAAAAGTCTCTCTAAAAGAGTTTTCTAAAGAGTATTTATATTAAAGGCTAAAAATATCCAAAAATACAACATAAAAGATGGCCCCACGCGTAAGAAAAGAGCTCCTCGCGGCTGCCTGTCCCCTGTCTCGACCGAGACCATGACTTAGTCAATTTTCTCCTCTTTTTCTCGTCTCTACCTTCATCTCTGGCTTGTTGGCTCGTCTCTGGCACCTCTTTAACCTCATATTCTTGTCCCGTAAGCATCCTTAAAGGCTTGTTTCACCTCTCTTTGACTCTTCTAATATCATTAAGCTCCTTAACCATCTTTAAGACCCGAAAACACCCCCAAAAACCTGAAAATGCAAACAAAGCTTGTGTAGATAACCATACCATGAATAATACTAGAAATCAACACAAAATGCAAAACCTAAACTAGAAAAGGATGAAATCTAATCCTAAATGCTTATGAAAAACCATGTAAAACTAGATGACATCAAAATACCCATACTTAGACTTTGCTTGTCCTCAAGCAAAACTTAAAATTAAACCACAAGTGCAAGAAAAGATAATTTGCCTCAACTTGTTCAAATCCTTATAATCATGCTAATTGAAAGATCAAAGACAAGTGCCATCATTGTATATCATTGTTATCAACAAGACAAGTCCTTCTTAGTCCCTAAACCTCACAAAGATAAATGTGTTTCACTCACTCTCAATGTGTTTAGGGATAATCAATAACACTCAAATCTTAACTTTGAAAACCATCTACCATATGCTTGCATCAGAGTCCTAAATCTCCACCACTTGGGACAATGCACATGACATAAATCAAGAGGTCTTTTATTAGGTTGTAATGGGGCCAAGGTAAGGGAAAAAGGTAGGAAAATATTTGGTCTTGTGGTGCTAAATCCGGGAAAGAGGAATCTAACCAAATTAAACAACACACCAAGCATAAGATTTTTTTTCACTTTCTCTTCTTTACTTTCTCACCATAAAACTTCAACTCCATTAACAACTTCATTTATTCAAACTTTTTTTTTTCTTTTTCATTGCTTTTTTTTTTTTTTTTTACTTACAACTTGCTTTATTTTCAACAATCACCTCCAATACCAAAACATACAACTTCTTCAAGCTTGACTCTCACTTATCATACTTCAACAAAAATCTTAATTCCCGGATGGGTAAAAGGCTATAATTAGGCTCGGAATGCTTTTGTGGAGCTTCAAAAATAAGGCTATAAAAGGCTAGAACATGGCTTGAAACACAGGAAATTATATGTAAAGGTAGTCAAGGAATTATGGCTAACAAAACAAATGCCTCTATCATTTTCATGTCATGCACAAAAGTCATATATGTGGTCTTGAAAAAGGTTTTAACGCAAGTTCTAGAGATTAAGTAATCAAAGCAAGAATCACACACAAAGAAAATAAATGGCCACATAAATGAAGTCCATTAGGCTAAAAAATCTCACAAGGCTTTTGTCTAGGGACCTATTCAAGCTAAAATCTTATCAATAACTCCATGCTAGGCAATCCATCAAAGAATAATCAATGCATTTTAGAGAAATTCAAAAACTTAGCATCATAGACAAATATCTAATCATTGTGGCCAATTTTTCAAGTAAAGATATTTATCAACTTATCATAAAACTTTTTTTTTTTCTTTTTTTTTTACTCAAAGAAAACAAAACACATGCAAGAAAAATAAACATGCAATGCAAAACTATCTAAAGTGAATACGCCCTACCCCATACTTAAACCCTATATTGTCCCCAATATAGAAAATAAACAAGAGGGAGAACGAAACTCACAAGATCCTACTGAGGTGTGTAGTCAGGTGGTCGTGGGTAAGGAGCCGCTGGATCATAATAATAGCCAAAGGCGTGGTGGTACATATGTGAAATCACAAGATTTACTTCTTTTTCGGGAACCACTAGCCATTGTTAGAGACAAAAACCTAAACACGAAAGAGCAAGCAACAACACAAGCTACCCACAAAATAAGAATAAAATCACTCAATCAAACAAAAGGGTAGCAATTAGTGCATACAAGTTGTTAGTCCTCAAATCAAGTCAAAGAACCAAAAATGTAATATCCGCTAAATTTTTATAATAATAAAAACGGATATTTATCCCAATAATTTTTTTTTCTTTTCTCTAAAGTAGAGAAGTTAATAATCTTTATAATTTCATATTCAATTATAAAGAGATTATAAAAGTTTATTACAATGACAATTAAGAATTTACTTAAATATATTAAGCAAGTCGGGTATTCATTTAAATACTTTCTCTTAAAAAGAGAGTTTAAATATTTTTATAATTTTCTTAATAAATTATAAAAAGTCTACAAAGGATTAACAAAATGAAAAATAAAATTTAATTAGTTGAAATTAAATAAAATTTTCGAAATTTAATTTAATTAAATTTATAATACAAATAAAAATAAGGGGAAAGAGCCAAAATAAAAATGCAAGAGGTGGGACTTGAACCCGAGACCTCTTGCATGTTCTCATAAACAAATACCTCCTCTTCCACTATGCCATTGTAATCTTATCTATTCATTAAGCATTTTAATCGTTTTATTCTATTTCTACTTCTTCTTCCCAAATTGATTAAATCAGACTTGTCTGATTGATGTAACGTATAATCAATCTATTGTCTTCCCCTCCCACCATGGCCAATAGAGCTCTCTCTTCACCTCCTCTTTCACCCAATCAATCTCCATGCACCACCACCCTCTTCATCCAATCAATTTCTCTCTTCTAAGAGGAGCCATCTCTAATGGACTTACACATCACCATAGGAGAAGCTTCTAAAAGCTTCACCCACTACTATTTAAAGGGAGTTATAGCAAGGTGAAATTTGCACAAAACCCTCTCATTCTAGTCTCAATTTCTTCCATGTAATGTCCCAAAAAAAAATTCAAAAATTAGTTGTACCCAAATCTGATTTTTTTGTTAAAATCCCACAAACCCTAGTTTAGGGAACCTTAGCCTCACCGAACCACCACGGAACCGGACGGCCTCCACCACCACGCGCGCGATGCCGCCGCCCTCACCGGAGCTCCGCCAGGTGTGCCGCCCTTCGCCTGCAGTCGTCCGTCCGGAGTTCTCGATGGTTCCTGAGTTGCATACGTAGAAAGAAGAAGGAGATAGAAAAAGGAGATATGGGCTAATTATTTTTTTTGGTAAGGTTTAATTAAGTTTGGGCTGAGTTTATTAGGCCCAAAATGTTAAATCAGATTTAACACACCTTAATTCCTCAAAGATTAAAAAGAAAATCAGATTTAGAAAATTTTAAGTTCTTGTACATAGTTTTTAATAAAAATAAACATGCATGTATGATTCTAGAGGAAAATAACTTTTATAAATTATAAAATAAATTCCAATAAATTGTAGAATCATAAAAATAACATTTTAGCATGAAATTCGGATTTTTAAAATAAATAATATTAGCTTGGACATATTTTTCTTCTATTATAAAAGAAATAGTCCAAAATAAGAGAGATTTAATAAAATAAGAATATATTAATAGAAAAATACTTGTTTGTCTTTCAAATTCATATTATAAACTTGGAAATAATATAGATGAGATATTCTTATCATAAGATAATTTTATATGATTAAGTTGAAGGCTAAAAAGATAAATTAAATAAGTTACATGTGTTTTTATATAAAGAATACATTATAATAGACATGAGAAAATTGTTAAATAAAATCATGGGATTTAAAATATGAGTTTATATACTCGAAAAGTATAATATATATAATAGGTTTACTTTACTTGGAGCATAACTTAATGAATAATAGGATTTGAGCAAGATGATAGAAATTATCATCCTAAGACTTTTTTGCATGTCTTTTAAAAGAGCATATTATAAACTCAAATACTTTTTGATAAGATATTCATATGGAAAAGTATGAGATAATTTATTTAACATAATACTTGGAAATTTATTAAATAAATAAAGTACTAGAATAAGTATAATATAATATGATATATTAATACCTTTTATATCATAAGGTGGTTACATGTCTTTAAAAAGATTTGGTGATAATAGGAAAATATAATAATAAGAACTCATGTAAAAGTATTTTTATATAAAGTTACTAGTTTAAAGTTGTAGCTTTCTATTGTTAAAATGCCTAGTTAGAAGATTATAAGATAAAGGGCTATTATTTTATAATATATCTCTAAGTGTAGAGAATTTAAATACTTATGAACTACTTTATAATGATGATGGATATGATAATAAATTTATTATATAATAAAATATTAGTATGACATATCTCTAGGTGTAGAGATTCTAAAAGATATAAACTTTATTATATAACCATGGTAGTTGTGATAATAAGATAGCATATAATATAATATTAATAATGCTAAGTTATAATAGTTGCCTTGTATGAAAAGATAATTAAAAATAGAAAAGATAATATATCTTGTTCTAGTGATCCTAATTATATACTTATTGTTTATAAGATAAGTTTTTAAGACATGATCATATTTTTATATAAAATATAGATATGGGAAGATATATGTGAATAAAGTAAGTAAGATTATTTTAATATTATGCTAAGTTATGGAAAGCTTACTTTATAAAGTATATAGAAAGTTCAATTAATGGAAATACTAAGAAGGAATGCCTATTAATATTTTATCTCTATTTAATATGGTTTATATATCTAAATAAGGCTTTACTAAGATAATGTTACTAATAAAATATTCTTTGATGAGAAAATAATATTTTAAATATTATTATGGATATTATTGATAAAAAGGTGATATTATAATCACACTAAGTTGAGATATTTTAATAAGGATATAATGGACTTTTATAATCCTAAGAATATTATAAATTTCAATATACCTTTTTAGGTTGAATATTATATCATATTCTTTTATAAGGTTGTCCTTACTTATTTATATTAAGAAGTTAGCAAGTGAAATTAAAATAATATTTTAATGAATTAAATAAGGAAATTATTGGCTTCCAAAGAATAAAAATGTTTAAATATTAAGAATAAGAATTTATAAGAAATACAAGGATATTACCAATATAAAATAATAATAAGAAATATTATTATTTTATTCATCTCCACCTAAATTATTATTATAATGATTTAGTAATTAATTCTCTTATAAAAAGAATATAAGAGATATTTAAAACTTTAGAAGAATTAAAGAAATTCTTATTAAAGTTCGTTCGTACCTCTCGTGTCGATAGGTCGAGTCTCCGTTCCGAGTAAAGTCAACGATTTCCGTTCGTTCGTTCTTACATAATCATAAAAGCTATGGCAAGTGGAATTCACCCTTGTGACCTTTATACTCGTCTTCGTGAAATTCTCGATGTTGGGAACAACTTGTGTGCTAAGTAACAAAAAGGGAATCTAGGAAATATCGATTGTTAGATATAACGACCCCATTGTTAGTCCGTTCTTTATTATCGATAGGATTATTTATGCTAGTTTGGTTGTGGCCTTGATTGTTTACGGCCTCGTTAAGAGGTCAATGTCGAACAAACTAGTAAGGGGCGCGAAAGTAGTCGACGCCTCTATAAAACTTACTAAGTCGTAAATGCCTACGTGTTTGAAATACGACTTTCAGGATCATGATCCTATCCGCTCCGATTGCAAGGAGGGATGAGCGCACTCTAGCTAAGTGCCGGGAAACTGGGTTTCCCCTTGGTGGATCGGGCCATCCTAGCCCCCACCCCCTTTAAAGAATCATTAAAGAAATCGAATACTTTTCGTCACTATAAGATAAGTGCCCAGGGCACATTTAAGATACCAAAACCGGACCGGTCTCAAATGATCGATCCGGCTCTCGGTCCGCTCAGGGCGCGAGAGGTTTTTAACTTGTATGAATTGATAACGTTCCCAACATAATCTCAATTCTAAGAGAAGCCTACAATCTAGTAGCTCTTCTCTCGATTATCGAGCTATCTCCGCTTACGCTCTCCTTCGTACCGTTAAACCTCATATAATAAGCCTTATCCTAAACACAACCCGAATATCCCTCTCGATATTGTTTGATTACCAAAATACCCTTGGGAAGTTCCGTTCCCACTTGCTTAGTCTCCTTAGACTAATTCCCCACTTCTGCATTTTTGCCTGGTATTTCTCGCCTTTCGCGACAAATGCCAGACTGTAGGAATGTACACCAAGGTTTCGAAGACGAAGTCTAGAAGGTTCAAGAAGCGTTAGGCGAGGATTGAAGGTCAAGGCAAGACGACATCGAAGGAAGGAAGGAATTCTCATAAGAGCAAGGCATTCCGAAGATAGTGCACCAACTCTTTCCTGTTTAGAACCAAGCAAATCATCATCACACGAGTTGTCTTGGGAAAACATACTTGTAAATTTTAAATTACGTCTTTTAAACCCTTTCCAAATGGATTTACTTTCCGCTGCTACATTTGTAAAACGACTCTCAATGTAATGAACGAAAGTTCTTATCAATAAATGAAATTCCGCTTTTAGTCAATTTCATCTTCAATTAAATAATCAAGTCTCATTCGTGAGCATCCGTTTAATTATGTAACGTTTATGTTAATTTTCCGCATTTGTATAAGTTCAATATCATTCTAAAAGCCTTGGGTGACTTTGGACGAGAAAGTCCGAGGTCACTGGCGGTAATACCCAATGTTGTAAAATAGGGGTGTTACAAAAAACTCAAGCTTAAAAGCATACAAATAACCACAACTTACAAGCAAAGCACAACCCCATACTTGAATCTTATGCTAAAAGAAAATCAAACAAGTTCTAATAGCAAAGCTTTAAAGCATGCTCAAGCCAAATACCAACATTCCAACAACTTTAATTTTCAAGGCAACTCAAACAAATATTAGAAAGATTGAACACAAGTTACCCAAATCAAGCATGAACATAAAATTTAGAGCATACAATTAAGCAATAAATCACCAATATTTCGGAATTAATAGGACAAACACTAAAAACCCCAGATTAATTTCGGACTTAGAAACCCTAAAATTGTAAATCTCTTAAATCAATTGTAAACATGCAAATTCTAGAGATTTAATGGCACAAATTCAATAGAAGAGCAAGAATAGGGTCGAGATTTGTACCAAACTACGCAAAAGGGTTGAGAACACCCGAATTCCGACCCAACACGAGCTGCTCGCGCACAGGCCGCTCGTTGGGGGACGCGCGACTGGGCGGTGGTGCGGCTTCTTTCTCCTGGCGCAGGGGAAGGCAGCCTGAGCAGCGGTGGAGGAGTCGTCGGGGCAGCAAGCTCGCCGGTGGTCGCGCAGATTGCTGCTGGGGAAGTCTGGCGCTGCTTCTTTTGTTCGTTTGTCAAAGAATATCGAGAGAGAGAAACACAGGGGCTGCTTGCTGTTGTTCTATTTTATTTTATTTTTAGGTTTTATGTCAGAAATTAATTTTTTTTTAAAATCCGGAAAATACCGCCGTCTCGACCGAGACGAATCCCGTCTCGATCGAGACGGCTTGCCGAGAGCAAGGGGCTTCTGGTCTTGGTCGAGATAACAACCATCTCGACCGAGACCAGCACAATTCCTAACATATCATGCTAAATTCTGATTTTTTTATATATTTTTTTAACAAGTAAAATTAAAGAACAATAAAAAAAGGGCTCGGGTTGCCTCCCGAGAAGCGCTTCTTTAAGGTCAATAGCTGGACCGTGTTCCACTCATATTAAGTCTTTGGATTGGGAGGGTCGGTGGTACCCATCTCAATCGGACCCAGCTCTTTGTAAGGCTTGAGTCGAACTTTTCGAACCTTGAAATGGCCTGAGTTCTTGTGCCAAAGTTCAACGGAATCATCTCTAAAAACTCGGCATAGGAAGTATGGGCCGGATAGTCGTGCATTCTTTCCTCCGGGGAACATATTTGACTTATGATGAGTAAGAAGTACTTGATCCCCGGGCTTAAATTCAACTTGTGCCCGTTCATTAGAAAATATAACCTTCATATTTCTCGAAGTAGAGGGAAATTGTTTCGACTCTAGCCTTGGGACTTCCAGCTTGTCCAATGGATCCTTAGATGCAACTTTTTCTTGTCTAGGATCTTCATGTGACACCTTTAAATCTGCTAAGACACTAGATAGACTTCTACCTTGGGAGGTAGTGGTGAAACAAGATTCCATAGGATCAACATGATTGAATGACAATAAAGGGTCTGGAGCTTTCTTATTAACAAGATCAATTCTATCACAACATTCTTCAAAAGAAGGAGATTTTAAAGAATTAGCTAGATTAAACTTAATCTTCTCATCACCAATGGTGAAAGAGAGGATTCCTTCTTTTACATGAATTATTGTACCTGCAGTGGCCAAGAAAGGTCTACCAAGAATAACAGGAATTGAAGAATCATCTTAATATCAAGCACAACAAAATCAACAGGCACATAAAATTTTCCAATGCGAATTGGAATATCCTCAAGGATACCTGCAGGGTGAACAATAGACATGTCTGCCATATGAAGTTGCATTTTTGCCGGTTTAAGCTCTTTCATGCCAATTTTCTCACATATAGACAATGGAATCAAACTGACACTAGCTCCTAGATCACATAAAGCATTGTAGTTATGAGCATCCACATTGACAATGATAGAAAAATTACCTGGATCTTAAAGCTTTGGTGGGAGATTATTTTGGATCAAGCGCTACACTCCCGATTCATGGAAACCATGTGGCACTCATCAAGCTTCCTTTTGTTGGAGAGGATCTCCTTCAAGAATTTTGCATATGAGGGCATCTCCTTCAAAGCATCAATAAATGGAATGTTGATGTGCAATTTCTTCAACGCTTCAAGGAAATTCCCATACTTCTTCTCTAGCAAAACTTGATTCTTCCTTTGTGGGAATGGGAGAGGAGGAACATAAGGTGGTGGTGGCACATATGGAACCGCCTTCTCCTTGGCGGGATTAGAAGGCGTCCCGTCTTCTTCAACCGGACCATCCGGTTTGGTTGTCTCCTTGGCTTTCATTGGTTCCACCTCTTTAGCTTGAAGTTCCTTTCCACTCCTCAAAGTCACCGCTAGAATTTGACCTTTTGGATTCTCTTCGGGGTGGCCCGGTAGAGTACCCAAAGGTCTAGGAACATTGGCTGCATTTTGAGCCACTTGAGTTTCCGTCATCTTCTGTGCTTGCTCAAGAGCTTGCACCTTATTAGAAAGTGCTTTCATTTCAGCCATCATATTCTCCATAGTAATCAACTCAGGAGATTTCTTAAGAGCCACAGGTGGAGCTGGAGGGGGCCTAGCTTGATAGCCCGTAAAATTGCCTTGATAGCCAGGAGGAGGGCCATCTCTAGCCCCATAAGGAGCTTGATATGCAGTTGGATTTTGAAATTGAGGTTGAGATGTTGAAGAAGCGTTGAAATGTTGAAGAAGCGTTATTTCCATACCTCAGATTTGGGTGAATAAGGATCGTTCTTCGGGTTTGGATATGGAGCCCGATAGCCATCTTTAACATAACTAGCTTCTTCAGTAGGAACCTCCACAGGTTGGGCCATATAAAGTTGACAAGTAAGAGCTGTATGGTTGGGTACACCACACATTTGGCAAACAACCTTTGGAGTTGACGGTTCCGCCGGGCTTGCTTTTGACATGTTCATCTCACCAACTTGCTTCCTCAGTTGTGCAATCTCATGAATAAGAGCACTATTTTGGGCCTCCTTGTGAACACTAGAACCAACCTCATATAATCCCATACTCTTCTTAGCAATAGAGGAAGAAGAAGAGCGAGCATTGGAAAACCGTTGAGCATGGAGGGCGGTCTTCTCAATTAGAGCCCAAGCATCATCAATTGGCATCTCCATAAAATTGCCCGATGAAGATGTATCAATATGTAGTCTTGTAGCATCATCAATGACACTGTAGAAAATTTGGAGAAGCACATACTTAGTGAACCCATGATGAGGGCATTGAATAAGGAAGTCTTTGAACCTCTCCCATGCTTAAGTTTCACCAGGAGCCATGGAAAATGAGCTTATTTGAGCTCTCATCTCAACAGTCTTTTTGGGAGGAAAGAATTTGGCCATAATAGCCTCATAGAGCTCGTCCCAAGTAGTGATAGAGTTCGCTGGAAGAGACCGGTACCACGTCTTCGCCTTGCCTGTAAGAGAAAAGTGAAAAGCAAGTAGGCGCATAGCTTCCTTAGGCACATTCTGAATATGCACTGTATTCATCAGCTCCAAGAAGGTTTCAATGTGCTGGTGGGGATTTTCAGAAGGCAGACCCCCAAACTGATTTGCCTAAATCATGTTGATCAAGCCAGACTTCAACTCAAAGTGTTGAGTTGTAACCTGTGGAAACACGACCCCAGAGATTGGGCCGCGATTGACAGACATCATGTACTCGCCAAGAGTGGCGGGTTGTGGCGGAAGTCGAGCCCTCTGAACTTCAGCTCGCTGATCCGCTTCCAATCGCTCAGCCTCACGTTGAGTGAAGCCTTGCAAACGGGCAGTCATATCAGCAATCGTCTTCTGTAGAGCTTCCATAGCTTCGTCACGATCACCCATGTTATGTCTTTGAGCTTCTCGGGTTTCCCTTAATCTAGCGTGAAGAGATCGTTCAGGCTCAGGATCGGGATCGTGTAGTGGGGTGCTAGAACTTCTCCCTCTGCGCATACACTAAAGGAACCACCTAAAACCAAAGACAAAAAGAAACAAATCAAAAAATAAAAGGGGACTTAGATGAACTAGTCCGTTCGAACCAACTAAAACTATCAATAATCCCCGACAACGGCGCCAAAACTTGATGTGATGGTTTCCCACACACTCGCAAGAATACGAGATCTATTGTAGTAGTAGATCAGGATCGAATCACGAGGATTATTTCTGTTTTAGTAAATTCTAGAAACAAGTTCCTAAGCCAAATAAATGATTGTGGAGTAATTCTAACTATTAAAAACAAGTAAAACAAGTAAATAATGATGTAGAAATATATGAGAATGCAAAGTTCCAAGGCAAGGAATCCCCACAACTTTGATCCACGGAGTTTAAATCACACTTCTACCTAAACTGAGTTGGATGTTTTGTTATGAAGGTTATTGTCTAATGTCATAAATTAACTTTTCTCAAAGTTTAACTTAATGTACTTCTATCAAATTAAGAACCTACTCTCGTGACGAAACAAAACCGATAGAAACCCTTTAAGTACTTAGAAATCTAGATGGTAAACCAAACTTGCCCCACTCTCGTGATGCATCAAACTTGACTCAATCACCTAGAAGTTCTATGACAATTAACCACATGAGAAACTACTTCTCAAGTTCAATTCTAGTTTTTCCAAATAGATAGAAAGAACCACCTCTCGATGTGTTCTCTCTATTTTGTTTACTTACTTAGACTACCACCTCTCGATGCGCAACCTAAACAAGACTCTAACAAGTTTAAACCTATTAGATTAAGCCCCTAGAATCAAATCATATTAGTTTTCCAACTCAATTCAACCAAAAGATATTGAATCTAATCCGCTTCACATCGTTGGGATCAACCAAACCCTAGAACTATAGAGTTTAGCCTAGCATAATTAAATTCATGATCAAAACAATAAAATCAAACATGGAATAAGAATAATAACAATAATTGGAAGAGAAACTTACTAGAAATTCAATTGAAAGAACAATTAGATCCAAAGTGCAAAACAAATCTCCAAAGCGAAAGAGCGTAGAACTAAAAACCCTAGAAAATCTCCCTTCTCTCTACTTTTTTAATTAGAAAAATAATAATGCATAAAAGTCTCTCTAAAAGAGTTTTCTAAAGAGTATTTATATTAAAGGCTAAAAATATCCAAAAATATAACATAAAAGATGGCCCCACGCGCAAGAAAAGAGCTCCTTGCGGCTGCCTGTCCGCCGTCTCGACCGAGACGAGCATCGTCTCGACCGAGACCATGACTTAGTCAATTTTCTCCTCTTTTTCTCGTCTCTACCTTCATCTCTGGCTTGTTGGCTCATCTCTGGCACCTCTTTGACCTCATATTCTTGTCCCGTAAGCATCCTTAAGGGCTTGTTTCACCTCTCTTTGACTCCTCTAATATCATTAAGCTCCTTAACCATCTTTAAGACCCGAAAACACCCCCAAAAACCTGAAAATGCAAACAAAGCTTGTGTAGATAACCATACCACGAATAATACTAGAAATCAACACAAAATGCAAAACCTAAACTAGAAAAGGATGAAATCTAATCCTAAATGCTTATGAAAAACCATGCAAAACTAGATGACATCATATATCCATGAACAAATAGGGTATATCAATCAATGAACAAAGGTATATCAATGAACAAAAAGAGTATATCAATGAACAAATAATGGTATATCAATGAATAAATAATGATATATCAATGAACAAATAAGGCTATATCAATGAACAAATAAGAGTGTATTAATGAACAAATATGGGTATATCGAAACGAATTATATGTGCATCAAAAAACTAGATAATATTGTATCCATACACATAAATAAGGTTAAAAATAACAAAAGTTCGAAATCGATGAACAATGTTATGAAAAACTCGATGCACAATTAGTTAGTATTGATGAACTATTGGTCAATATTGATGAACAACTGGCTAGTTTTGATGAACAAATTGGGCGCGTCTCATAAAAACGTATTTTTCGAAAAATACGGGAAAAATTCGTCCGTGCCGTTTTTATTGAAAAATACGCGAAAAATTCGTCCGTGACGTATTTTATCTTTTTTTAATGAATGTCTAATCAGAGACATTGATTTTTTGGAAGGGACGAACGATATTTATTCTTATTTCCCACTAGAGCGCCCATTCTGATTTGATTCTTTTTATAGATTATTATTAAATATTATTTTTAAATAAAATAATATTTTAATAATTATAAAAAAATCGGTTTTCTTAACCTGTTCGGTCGACCTGACCCACCCAAAAACTCGTTACAACCCGACTCGATTTAACCTATGACCTGTTACAACTCAAATTCGACTTAACGTAAACCTGAAATAACCGAACCCGAACCTAACCTCACTGAACCGTTTAACAGGTTTAGTAAGGACTAAGGAGGATAGGATTGTATTAGTTGTCCTCTATTTGTTCGTTTGAAATTCTCTTTTTGGGTGTGTAAATAAATGCCGGCCCAACCCTAAACATAGATGTGCCCCCGCGAGGCAACCAATCTCCCAGTTCCAAATTCAATTCTTGTCAGATTCAAATTCTCCCAACTTCTCGAATTTTCGATTCACTGGAGCGATATTTCTACGTTCCGTTTGATATTCCAAATTCTTCAAATATTTCGTTTCTCCATTCATTCTTTGCAAGATATCTCCAACGACCTAGCTACAATGCCGATGAACCTGACTCGGAATGCGATCTCTGCGATCAACGATGGAGACGTGAACTTGGAGCCCCTTGTCCAAGTGCTCGATGTCAGGCACATCGGAAACAACCAGGATCGGTATCGCTTGATACTGTCTGACGGTGTCATGTCTCAGCACGCAATGATCGCTACTCAGCTCAATGATCGAATGAAGGCCGGTCATGTTCGCCAGGGATCTGTCATTCAATTGATTGATTATATTTGTAGCACTGTTCAAGGTCGCAAGTAAGTTATAACCGTGTCATCTGTCATCTGTAATTGCTCATTTTGCTGTTCGTTTGAGTGGATTGGAATATTTTGGTAATTCTGTAGTCGTTTTGGTAGTGGCTAAACTTATCAATGGAGAGATAAGCAGATGGAGTGAAAGCTTGTGGAGACAGTTGGAACAAGCTGATTTAGTTCTATTTTATTTGGGCGCTTGATTACATCTTGCGTATTGGAAAAAATAATGGACATGGTAGAGAACATAGTGGCCGAGATCTAGCAAAACGAGCCAACTTCTGATTTTAGATTGCAGTTCAAATTATATAAAATTGCATTGTCAAACACATTATGGCGTTGTGTTTTTTTTTTTTCTACTCTAGTAGTGGTGAATAGAATTTGCGCTCTCGTTTTTGCTACGAGAAGTAGTATAAGTGTATAACTGTCTGTCTTGAGCTATACTGTTTCATTTCTGTAATTGTTCAGTCTGCATTTTAGCAATTGTTCGTATCTCTAAATTGGAGAAAGTTGCAGTGATAGGAAGTTTTGAAGGAAATAGCAAATAGTAGATGACTTGCAATTGTTTCTGCTACATCTGTACCTTTTCTTTGAAGGCTTAAGTATTAACTAGCTGTAATCTTGGATGTAGTTTGAAATTTAGCATCTCTGATGCATAGCTTCCATTGTTATTATGTAAGAATTAAGCATTTCCATGTTAAATTACCATATAAGGATGTAATACATAATAGATTCTTAGTGTGGTTGAAGATGAATGGGAGCTACATTATGATTTTCTTTATGTATACGTTGTGAGTAATCTTCTTCAGCTTGATTGTGCAGGATAATTGTTGTGCTAAACATGGAAACTATTATGCTTGACTGTGAAATAATTGGAAACCAGCAGATGTCTGGAAGTGCTGACTTAATATCTGCAAAGCCTCTGCTTGATAGAAATAATAATAACTCAAACGCGGCCAAGAATTCCTTCCTTGGTATGCAAGGTGCCAACAAGATGCAAAGTATCCAGCCTACTGTCCAACCTTCATTTCAGCCTCCTTCAAGTTACAAGCACCATGGCCCCATTATGAAGAATGATGCACCAGCACGTATAATTCCAATTGCTGCTTTGAATCCTTACCAGGGACGATGGGCTATTAAAGCTAGAGTGACATCTAAGAGTGATATTCGTCGCTACAATAATGCTCGTGGTGATGGAAAAGTATTCTCCTTTGATCTCCTTGATTCAGATGGAGGGGAAATTCGTGCTACATGTTTCAATGCTGTTCTTGACAAATTTTACGATGCTATTGTGGTTGGTAAAGTGTACGTGATATCCAAGGGTAGCCTAAAACCTGTACAGAAGAACTACAATCATTTGAAGAATGAATGGGAGATTCTGTTGGAGTCAAGTTCCTCTGTTGACATTTGTCCAGATGAAGATGTGTCTATTCCCCAGCAGCAGTTTACTTTCAGAGCTATTGCTGAAGTTGAGAGTGCAGAAAACAATTCTGTTTTAGATGTTATAGGTATTGTAATATCCATTAACCCTTCGGTTACTATCTTGAGAAAAAACGGGATGGAAACACAAAGAAGAATCCTAAAGCTGAGGGATGTCTCTGCCTACAGTATTGAGCTGACTCTTTGGGGAGATTTCTGCAATAATGAAGGGCAGAGGCTCCAAGAGCTGGTTGACTCTGGAAATTTTCCTATATTAGCTGTAAAAGCAGCCAAGGTTAATGATTTTAGTGGAAAATCTGTGGGAACTATATCTTCCACACAACTTTTCATAAACCCTGATATTCCTGAAGCCCACAACCTCTTAACCTGGTATAATCAAGAAGGAAAGAACATCCCAGCTCAGTCAATCTCTAAAGATGGTATGCCTGTGGGAGGTAAGAATGAGATACGCAAAACTATATCTCAGATTAAGGACGAGGGTCTAGGGAGATCAGATAAGCCAGATTGGGTTACTGTAAAGGCAACCGTTACTTTTATCAAAACTGGTACATTCTGTTACACAGCTTGCCCTTTGATGATTGGAGACAGACAGTGTAGCAAGAAAGTGACTAGATCTGGAAACGATAGATGGTTATGCGACCGGTGCAATCAAGAATTTGAGGAGTGTGATTACCGTTATCTTCTTCAAGCCCAAATTCAAGATCATACAGGCTTGATTTGGGTGACAGCATTTCAAGAATCTGGTGAAGAGATTATTGGTTGCTCAGCAAAACAGCTGTACCAGCTGAAAAGTGAAGACGAAGATGAAGACTTCTCCAAGATCCTTGCGAGTAGACTCTTCATTCCGTTCCTGTTCAGACTTAAAATAAAAGAGGAAACCTATGGCGAAGAACAGAAGGTGAAGGTAACCGTGGTTAAAGCAGATAAAGTCGACAACTCTGCTGAATCAAGATATTTGCTTAATCTGTTATCAAAGCACCATTGATGATGGATAGTTGGAACAATGACAGCTTTGATTCATCTTGTTCGTGCCGTAAATAGTTAAACGGTAACTCACAAACTATTTGCTATATATCATAGCGTGCGTACTTCTGTAGGGGATATATGTTGGTTAATATTTCCATGCACCTTTAAAACAATTTGTATGCACTTTCATACACAGGCGGCTGTAATATGATGCAGTAGTTCCAGGTTATAGAATTCATCAGTTTTTGTAGGTTGGTTCTATTCATGGTCTTGGCCAAAACAATATATTCCTGTTAGTATCCATATAAACAATATCCTGCACAACGTTTGCTCGCTAGGTTCATAAAATTTCTTGTGTATGTTTAATATAACTTTCATAGTATTTTCTGTTTTGCTCGTATGCGGATGTTGAATACTACCCAAAAATGGACTTGGAAATAGAAAAGCTGCCAAATCCAAGCTACATTTTCCATGGCAGTACTCGGGCTAAACAGATCAAATACGCTTACACAAGCCGCCCATACCAATCACAATTACCAAAACAGATCAAATACGCTTACACAAGCCGCCCACACCAATCACAATTACCAAAGAATGACCACATATCAGCATCGAGCAGTGCTCATAGAGGCGGGTGAATCGACATATGTAACGTGAACTTGTTGAGGTAGAAGGTGATACTTGATCCCAAGATCTTCCAAAATTTTCTTCAATTCCCAGATGAGGTCGCATCTTCGGCTACTCCTCTCTCCCATGTTCTGGAAGTTGATGGTGTGGTTAATGTAGAGAGCCATTTTCATCTTGTTCATGTTCTCAATCTCTTTAACCTGCAAGCTGTGGTTTGGTTTCCAGTGCTGTGGTTTTGTCTCTATGTACCTGAAGCAACAACACAATATGCAATTGAAGAAAGGAAACATATAAACATATAAACATACAAGAAAGGAACACATCGGTTGGTCTTACGTTTTGATTCTGTCCTTGAGGGCGCTGATGGTCTCCATTGTAGTAGAGAAGTCCACAGCAAACTCTACAGAATCACTCATCTCTGGACTTCTGTAGAAATTGCTGATGGGCTTGGTTGTGAGCACCGAGTTTGGATAGATGATCTTCTCATTGTCATACCTCAGGAATATGGTGGTCAAGATGTTCATTTCTTCAACGACCATCTGTTCAACACATTCAAATTAAGAAATTATTAATCTATATTCAACTTATATTTTTTTTTTTATACATGTAACGAGCCTTGCATGAATTTACCTGAACTCCATCAATAACACAACGATCACCCACATCATATGGGTGCATTATAAACACAAATATGATGGCTTCGAAAACCGTCTTGGCAGTGTTGCCGAACATGAACACGACAAGCAACAGCTGAGACGAGATAAAGACGAGTACTTTGGTCGTCAAGAAACCCATCATGAGGTTCCAAACAACAACAATCAAAACCAGAGCAAGTACAGAGACCATCTTGTTCAGTTGTTCTACTGCTGTCTTTGTGTCGTTTAGAGAATGAGCTAGGGATTTCCGCTCTAGGTAAGCATTGACCTTCAATCAATCAAAAACAAGTTTTCAAGAACATAAGTGTACAAATCTGGGAAATTTTTGGCTCATTCATGAACATGATTAAACAATCTTACCACCCATTTTGTCAAGGCTGATTTCTTGATCTTTCCAGTTTCAGTTGCTCCTTCAAATAGAGGGAAAACATTATCAACTGCCTCCCTTTTCATGAACCGTAAGAGATCTTCCTCTTCTATATACCTATTTGAACCAAAGAGGACAGTAACCATCAATCAACTATATATCATGATACACACACACACACACAAACACACACACACACACACACAAGGAACACAAGTAACATATTTCAAATGCAGAACTTATCTTACTTGAAATCAGGTTTGGCAACATTCTTGAAGATCCGATAGGCTGCCATTTTCGCTTCCCACTCACTCGTGATCTCATTGTTACTCTTCCCATAGCCCTGATCCTCATCGGTGCCATCCTCGAGGGTATTGGATATGGTTGTTAGCCCAGAGCTTCTCACCACTTTGATCAACCCCTTCATAGTCCAGGCAGAAACTTTTCCTTGGTTCATCTTATTAAGCTTCTCTATATCAATCACGTCCTCCTCCTCTCCGCTGGCCCCTTTGCCCATATGTCTGAAGCTCAATCTACCACTATTGGCCGTATTCCCAGCAATCTCCATCTCCATATCCGGAGGCCCAGAGAGGGTCTGAAGTATGTACTGATTAAACAACGATTCTTGAATTCGGTCAAAGAATCTGTTGACATGGAAAGAAACAGCCAAAAGCTTAATCAGGAGAGTCTTGACCAGCCACAATCCCGCGCCCATCAGGCACCCAGCAAGAGCCATGGTGATCTCGTTTAGTATCTTGGAAGCTTTTCTTGATCTCTGGACGCCGTGATTGAAGATCAAGCCCCAAGCAAGGAGAACAAAACCCAACCACACGAAGATCTGGACGCTCTTCTTCAGCCCGTAGACAAAATACAGGACTTTCTTCTTGAACAAGAAATTCCTCTCTATCATGAATACAAGGAGATTGATAAACCATTCAGTGACAAGATTGCCACAGAACACCACCATGACCAGCACACACCATTTCCACACCTGTAAGCTCCATAACTTTGCATCCTTGAGACGATCTATCGTGAGGCTTGATACCAAGAAACCCATTAGACCAAGAAACACAATCCATTCAATCAAGTTCAATATCTTCACCTTCATGCCCGATTTCTTGCTTGCTTGGACATCAAACGCTTTATAGATTTCATCGTCCTTATCGTCGTCCTCATCATCTCCTCCTTGAGCAGACATGAGTGGTGTCTTTGGTGTAATTGGAGTGTTATCATTCACTCTTGCTGGTGATCTCCAATGAGACGTCGTCATCCCGACATTATAATAATTATTATCATCTGATGGATTTGGATGGAGTGGGTAGTGTGGCTCAACGAATCTTGATTTGGGCTTGGAGAAGGCTGATCTTGAGAATGAAGGTCTCTCAGACGAGGCCTGATTGGGGATCCTCGGGGGCTTGCCAGGGGTGGAAGGAGGCGAAGGCCGAGTGTTAATCGGGCTGCTTGATGACTTGATCCCATAGCCCTCTTGTGCAGTTTCAGCTGAGCTGGTTTGTGATGAGCTCTTAGCTCCTGAAGTTGCATTCAGTGCAAGTTCAGCTGCTGTAATAGACACCACTACTTCATTGGTGGTTGCAACAGAAGCATCCATTAATTTATAATCAGACTCTCAATGTACTTGGAAGTTGAATTGTGTGGTTTGTGGAATCTGAATCAATTTGATTTGAGTACCTGCTGCTAACTCTTCTGCATTTCATCAAACACAAAGAGGGTGCACTTTTTATGGTATGGGATGGAAAGTTGCAAAGAGAAGAGAAGTTGAGTGATCAATGGGTGCACACAAAAAAGTACCAATGGGACTATCAATGTACAACTCGAACTGATGAGATGTAAAATGAAAAGTGAATTGAAAAAGGAATTGAGCTCATGATTTTACCCTCTTCATCTCTCCTTGAATCCTCGAGATAAATATATAAATAATGATGAATTGAAAAAGTGTAGTCGTGGACAACGTGAAGCAATGCGGATGCGGTGTTATGCAAGAGAAGACAATTAGGTACAACATTAAAGAATTAGGTGAGCTTAGCTAGAAGCCTAGGAATCTCAATGAAGACATACATATATGTTCTTATGACGTTTGAGTTGGGCTAGGCTGGATTAATATGTATATACATAGTAGATTAGCGGTGAGAGAAATAGATGGGAAGTTGGAGTAATAGTTTGCTGTAATATAACAGAGAAAAAATTATTTGAATTAAAAACATGAAATTATAAATAAAATAAGAGACTTTGCAAAGTTTTTCAAACTATTTTTTAATATAACAATATAGAATAGATGAACCCTATGAAATAATAAAATCAACAAATATTATATTTTTTATTTGGCATATATACTAAAATATACCCTTAAATATATTAATGTGTGTTCATAAACATAATTTATAAAACGATTTTTCTAATCGGTTAAGAAGCTTAAAAGAAAAATTATTTGTTAAATTTTATTATGTAAGGTTATTATTTGTTAAATTTTATTATGTAAGGTTATTTTAATTTTTTAGTAGGATTTATTAATTTCCTAATAGGATTTTAGTTTCTAAATTTAGTATTCTTAACGGAAAATGCTGGAACTCTCGTTCCAAATGGGTGAAATCGTGCTCGCTGCTTACGTGTACATGGGTCCCATGTATTCCTGTTTTTATTTTTTTTAAATTTTACTGAACAAAAAGGCTATTAATTTTTACTGAACAAAGGCGTTTTGATTGGGCAACCCCGTACTCTCTACGCAGTAAAATTCGACCTCTCATCAAATCCTTACAATTCCCGCCGGCGCAAGATCCACTCAATATACTCCTCCGTCGACCGGCCGCCGCCGCCAATACCGCCACCACAGCCGCCACCACTGCGAATGATCCGTTATTTCCCGTTTGTAAGGTGAGTCTTCTTTCTAATTGAAAACCCTAAATGGGGGATTTGTGATTTTTTAAACAAACTAGAGTTGGGTTATGGATTGAGTAATGAATTTAAGGTTGATGGTTTGTTAATTTATGAGTTTAATTGGCCTTAACGAAGATTTAAAGTTTGGGTAAAATTCTAGGGTGAAATTCTAGGTTTAAATCTTTAGTGGGTTAATTGATTTTAATTTTAGATTTGATACTTTTGACTCAGTTTTTCATTATAAATTAGTGGAAAAATGGCTGATTTTTTGCTTTGATTCATTTTAATTTTGTTTCTATTATTTGCAGGAATGGATGAAGGATCTTCAAATTCAAGTGACAATGACTCTATTTCTGAAATGGCTGCGGTTGATGAAAATGTAGCTCAAAATGAAGTACTTATTCCTGAGGTTGGTATAAAATTTGAGAGTGTTGAGGACATGTTTCAATGTTTTAAGAAGTATGCGAAGTATAAGGGGTTTGCAGCAAGGAAGCAAAGAAGTAAAAAGAATGAAAATGAGATCTTAAGGTCTGTGACATTTGCATGTTCTCGATGTGGGAAGTCTAAAAATACAAACTCCATTGGCTTAGCTCACCCGACAAATGAAACAGGATGTAAGGTGAAACTCACATCAAGTTTGGGTCGTGATGGTTTATGGTGTATCAACAAGTTAATTCTTGAACACAATCATGAGTTGAGTCCGAGCAAAGCTTGGTTGTTTAGATGCTACCGGGAAATTGATGAACATGTGAAAAAACAACTAGAATTCGGTGATATCGCAGGAATTGGGCCCAAAAAAAGCTACAACCAACTTGTTATTGAAGCCGTCGGTCATGAGAATTGTACATTCATAGAAAAGGATTGTCGAAACTACATTGATAAGGCGAGGAGGCTACGTCTTGGTGAAGGAGATTCTGTTGCTATTCAGAAGTATTTCCTAATGATGCAAACACAAAATTTAGACTTCTTTTTTAGCACGGACTTGGATGAAGATGGTACTTTGAGAAATGTTTTTTGGGCCGATCCAAGAAGTAGAGAGGTTTGTAAAGAATTCGGCGATGTAGTCACATTTGATACAACATACTTGACTAATAAGTATGATATGCCTTTTGCGCCGTTTGTTGGGGTCAACCATCATGGGGAGTCTATTTTGCTTGGTTGTGGGTTAATTTGCAGTGAGACTACAAAGACTTTTTTTTGCTCAATGAATGAAATAAAATCAACTATTTTTTTTTGCCATGAGTATTTTGGTTCAATAAAACAAGCTAATAAAAACCTACATTCTTGTTAAAACAAGGAACATACAATCTTGTACATACAATCTTGTTCAAAATATAATCAAACACATGGAGCTAATAAAAGCCAAATAAGTTCTATACTATTACAAGCAAATATAACCATTTTGACTAAAATTACTAAAAGACGTCCAACGGATAGGCTTCGGTGCATTTTGGCTAACCTTTTCCTGCTTTAATTTGTGGACTTCAGAAGTTCCGCAATCCTTGTACGCAACTCTTCTTCGGTGCGTTCAACATCATGTAATCTCATACCTCCTCGGGTCCTCACTTTCATAACTAGAACAGTCTGAATCAGAAAAAGACATCCTAAACTGCAACAAATGGAATGAGAAATTACAAACCAGCTTAAAAGCACCAAAGCACAAGAAATTGAATAGAGTACATCAAACCAGAATTCAGAGCAACAACCTACAAAAATAGGTAAACCAATTGATTTATCAAGGTAATCCTAAAATAAGGATTGTCGAAATACAAAATTTTGGATTAAGTAAACTGATTCCTAATGAAGGAAATAAGTCTCTACCAAAAGGTCAAATAGAATGGAGTTTAGTTTAGTGGATTCAGCAGAATTTACGAATAAAAGCTAAGAACTTTCAAGTGAGCACAAATCCAGAACAATGCATAATGTTATCCTCCCTAATGGTCAATGTCCTTGTGCAGACGAAGAAAGATGAAAGTCGAAGATATAGTGCGTACATCCTTAGTACTAATATATCCACATTTATACATCAAGTAAACAACACAATCTGCTGTCTAGTTCTAATTTCCAACTGGTTCACTCATCCTACTCTCACAATATCCTTTGCAGCTTAAAATCAAAGGACTGGTCGTGTTCTGCAAATCGTCTGTACGACCTTCTTTACTAGGCATACAAAAATTGCAGGAATCCAACAGGCTCAAGATAAACTCATAATTGGAGAATTGCAACTCAAACGCTTACTATGTATCAATTTGGCAGTCATTGCAATTCGCCTGCTTGGATGCAATTCCAAAGTTGATATCCCTATATCTCAATATAAAACTGCAAAGGAGCTCCCGATGACTATGCAATAACCTAAAATTCATCTTATATTGTGGATTCCGTGTTATCTTTAAGAATAATACCAAATCAAATACTAGTTTTACAGAGCGGAAATCAGATGGCAACAAATCAAGTGCAAAAAGAAGGAAAAATCAAGGCTGAGACTTGAGAGAAAGCAACACACCTTGTTCTGGAAACAGCTTGGCCGATTAAACGCCGGAGTATGACGAAGATAACAGAGCATCCATGATGAAAAGATAACAGAGCCATGTCGTACCATGTAGCGGTCGATGGGAGGAGGGCGGCTCACCTGGCTGGATCTGGTGCCTAGCCGGAGCATGTGCGGCGGTGGTGGCGACCGTCGACCTTCTCTCTAAAGGGTTTGAGAGATCTGAGATGAGATGCGTTTGAGAGTGCGGGGCTGCCAAGGAAAACGCATTTGTTCAGATCTAAAATCAAAAGCCTTTTGTTTCTAAAAATAAAATAAAATAAAATAATGGAAAGTCATTGGGGACCACATCCACGTAGGCAGCGAGCATGATTTCACCATTCTCCTGCGAGAGGAGTAGCATTTTCCATTCTAAACCTATGCCATAGAAAAACCGTTTAAAAAATCCATAAAATAATCATAACTAATTTATTAAACTGTAAAAGTGGACTAGTTTGGCCGGCAACCCAACTCGGACTTACAAGAGGTCTACTGTGTGAGTAAATCTGGTCAAAGGTGGACATATTTTTATATTTTTGATTCAGAAAATTACTCGAAATAATATAAAATTTTGATTGTTGATTAAAAATAACACCAATTTTAAATTTGACTAAAAATAATATAAAATTTCACCGTATTGACAAAAAATAATACCAATTTTTATTGTATTAACCAAAAATAATATGAGAGCGTTTTTGGTAAAAAAAATGGCAAAAATTGTGACATGGTCATTGAAATTTGGTGATTGGTCATTAATAATATCAACTTTTGTTGCAGTCACAAGGTGAAATTATCATTCATATAATGAAACTTGAAATTATTTATATGTCAAATGATAATTTATATGATGAAAGTTGGTAATAAATACATCAAAATCCTAACCATCAATTCTTATTAGTGTTCAACTAGCAAATTCAATGGTCACGTCAGATATTTTTCCGAAATCTCCGTCGAAACTACCCTTTTATTATTTTTGGTTAACACGATAAAAGTTGGTATTATATTTTATCAATCTAAAATTCGTATTATTTTTTGTTAGTAAGCAAAAGTTGGTATTATTTTGAATAATTTTTCATTTAAAATATGCTTTAATGTTTGTGGGACAATATTTTTTTTTTTAAAAAAAAACTATTGTCCCATTGTCCATTTATTGTTGAGAAGGGCGGGGACAAAGGTTTTTCTCAAAGAACCGCTACACCCACTATTTTTTCAAAACTTATCATGGCTCGGCGAAGGAATGCGGGGAAGCCACCCTCACGTTACCCTAAATCTGCCATTGTTTCCTTCCTTACTATTGCTCCTCTAGCTTTATGCACACCAATGAATGTCGAAATCTTTTACACAAAAATTCGTTTGCTAGAATGTTACTCGTTCAATTCTTAAGTATAGAATTGACATACTTTATTTATTCGGAGGCTCAACAATATATTGGCCAAGATGGTTGTACGACCAAGTGTATTAAGGGTTTTTTACGCACTTCATTTTCTTTCGAATATCATCTCTTTTTATGTGTATATTTTGATTTGATGTTATATTTTTTTGATTAGGTAAGGATTAGGATGTCCCCCTTATGAAGGCATCCCTAGAGCATCCTTGCAGATGAGAACATACAATTCTGGGTGATTCAAGATGTAATCAATAGGAAAATCGTGGCCCAATTTAGTGATTTTATCAACTACAGAATTGAACTCCCTATCCACATGAAGAAAATGCACCAACTCGAACCATTGAAGCGAGACCCAAATGCATGTTCCAGAAAATCATTTCAATTTCCCATGGGCATTTTTCCATACCCCTTGAAGCATTGATGACTGTGAGGTTGTCACCCTCCAACTCGATTATTCTAAATCCCATATGTTTGGCTTTGGTGATGCCATCATGAAAGGCAAGAGCTTCAGTTTGCAGGGTTGAATTGTATCCATATTTGGCTACTCCCATACTTAATACATTGGCTTCATGGTCTCTAATTACAAATCCAATCGATACTAACTCATTTGTCAATTTAGATCCATCAAAGTTAGACTTGTCAAATGGGTCGGGCGGGTCGGGTTCGGGTTCAGGTCAATCGGGTTCGGGTCAAAACGGGTCACGAGTCGTAAAATTTTCGGGTTCATATGGACCGGTTGTTACGGGTTTGGTACGGGTTCGGGTTGATCCAACGGGTCAAGATCGTCAATTTTGTTAACCTTTATCTTTATATTTATTAAAATAATCAATATTATATTATATAAATATTATTTAATAATAATAAAATAATAATTTTATACAAAATTTATAATAAAATATTGAATTTTTAATTGAAATAATACTTTAACGGGTTGGCCGGGTTCGGGTTACTAGAAACCTCGGGGACGAGGCAACCCGATAATTTACTCCATAGCAAGATCTGGGACTTAATATGTTTTTCTAGATCTTGAATAAAGTGATTAGGTACTTTTTGGAAAACTAGTTTGTTTCTCTAGTGCCATATGCACTACCAAATGATTTCTAATTTTGTGAATTCTTGGTTTCCTATCTTTTAATACAATTTAGTTATTATTTTTGGAGTTGTTTTATACTTTTATTTGTTGTGTCATATGTTCTTAGCATTTGTTTTGTCTTGGGATTAAATTTTCTTATCATTTGTAAGGTATATGGGCGGGTCACCATGAGATGAGGTGAATCTTCATTTGTGCAGAAGCACATAAAACACCGTAAAGGGGCTGGAACATGTTTCTGACATAGTCTCGCCTTGGTTGGTAGCCTATTTGTATCAATTTTCCATAGGAAATTCTTTAGGAAAAATGTCTAGATCCCAAATCCAATTATTTGGGCTCGAATTCATGGAGTTAGTTTGTGTAATTATTTCTATAGTTGATACTAGACCTGTCAATCGGGTCGGGTCGGGCGGGTTCGGGTTCGGTCATTTCGGGTTTCAGTTAAATCGGGTTTCGGATCGTTATGGGTCACGGGTCAATCGGATCGCGTTGTAGCGAGTTTTTGGTCTGGTCGGGTTGACCAGCGGGTCTAAATTATCCTTTTTTCTTATGATTATTAAAATTAATTTTTAATTAAATAATAATATTTAATTATAATATATTATTTTCATTTCTTTTAATAAGAAAATATATTATAAGTTTCAAAAATAAATTTAAAAAATTCTATAAATATACTAAATCGGTCAACCCAACGGGTTTCGGGTTTCAGGTTCTATCCGGTTTGGTTTCTTTTGGGTTACGGGTTCAAATTTTCGGGTTTTGACCCTAAAATTATCGGGCGGGTCGGGTCGGGTTAGCAGGTTAGGTCAGTTTTTGACAGCTCTAGCTGATACTATCGAGAACCACCCATTTGTGCTCGGGGCCCAATAGAGGTGGTCCCCAATCAGATTTTTTGTTTCGATCCACTATATCACGTGGTAGTAGTTATTGGAGTGTGTCTATTCTCCATTTGTTGTCTGCAGTAATAAACTATTTGACTTTAGTAGTTTTAGTGCTTGGAGTCAGATTAGTTATGTAATTCTTTAGTGGTTCTTGTATCACCCATTTGTCTTCCTATAAATAAATAGTTTCCCCGTCCCATACTTGCCATATTAATCCCTTTTCAAAATTCCGGTCTAAGGTTCATTAGTCTCATTCACTACCATAAAGAATTTGTCTACCTTTTGTATTTCATTAGGAATTCGTTTTTAGGTATTTTTCATTCATTAATCAAACCCAAATATTGCAAGGTTCAATTAATAATTTCCATAAAAGTTTCATTTGTAGTGATTTGATGTTATCTTATCTTAAGCAAAAAGGTATGTACATGCATATGTCAAATTATGGATACATTTTATTGTTTTGAAATTTGATGTGAGCTCACATCTACTTGAAGACATGATATTCGCTTGCGCACCTTGTCTCTGTTGTTGCTTGACGTGTCCGGTGATGTTGCTAATGTCGCGTGTGCCTTGCCATCCATATTGATTGATGTCGATCACCCTTTGCTACAAGATGACAATAAAAGATAGTTTTCACCACTTGGTCTCATCATTCGTAACTATGCATGCACCCTTTCCATGGCCTTGACCAACTACTTTGTGCATCGTGTCCCTATTTGAGTCTTTGTGGAGCAGCTTTGTGGATCACCTCCCTTCAAATCATTTAAGTACCATTCAATATATGTTTACAAAGCTCTTCACTAAGTGGTATGGGTAACAAAGATCCCCATTGATATGGAACGTATCATCACCACCATCAAACAAGCTCCTCAAGGGGCTCAACCAAACACCATCAAGTCGGCAGTCCAAGGGACTTTTGCCAACTATCAAGGCCATGCTAAGAGTCTTTTTCTACTAGCTTTTGCTTATATAAATAACGACTTTGTAAGCTATTTGTATACACATTAATTTGAGAGTTTTTATCGTCAAGTTGGAGAAATTTCACTTGTTTAGTTATTGACAAATTTAAGAGATGATAGGTCGATCTTTTTTGTTGGGCCAAGGCCCAAGTTTTCGTCTAGCCCAAATGGCTTCTTTGAAGTTAAAATGAAAAAGAGGAGTGGTAGTTGGGAGAAGCACAAGAGCTTTAGTGAACATCAACCCCCATTTGAGAGTGTCTCATTTTTTTAGAGAAAAATTGGAGCATAAGAGTGAAGAGGGAGAAAGGAGAAGAGAAAGAAGAAATCTAGGTGAGAAGAGATCATTCTTGTAAAGCATGAGATTATTCACCTCTAGCTTCGAGTGGCCAACAACTAAGGTGTTTGTTGGTATGCTTTCTCTCCCCTTGGAAACCCTAATATCATTTTGCAAGTGTTTTCCCAAATCTGGGAGTTCTAGTGTTGAATCTTTATGTATTGATGATCTTCGGGTGTGAGATTTGAGAAAACTTTTATCCGTTTTGTTGAGTAGTGGAATTTTTCTCTGTTGGACGCCAATGAGTTTTACCTACCTAATATTAAGCCTAGGATACTTTGTCACCATTATATAGTTTTCCTTGTAGGTTCATTCCTTTTCCTTTTTTTAGCACTGATGAAACCCGAAATAAACCAGCGCTAGAAGACAAGAAACGAGATTACTTTTATTCGATTGTGCAAACACTTGCTCTTTATTTATTGTTTTATTATGACGAGGTTACATGCCACGAGGTTACAAGCAAACGAGACTACACTTCAGACCTCCTAAGAGTATTCGAGATCTCGATCTAACAAGGTTCGAGATCTCCTAATTGCTACGAGATTCTATCACCCACAGGCAGTTCGACGACCTCTGGCGGCGAGGTTGAGGAGTCTGAGTTAGAGCGTGGTGATTGTGGTCTGCGAGATGATGTTGCGAGGTCTCTGATGCGAACGAGGACTCTTTTTGCGACTTGAAGTCTTTTTGTGGACTTCACTTGTCTGTAGCGAGGTCTTTGACGATGATTCAACACGTCGATCTTCAACGAGCAAGATAGTTCTCGAGTTCAAGATGTTTTTCGACCTCTTGCTTCCTACGAGGTTCTCCTCTATTTATAGAGAGTTGAGGAGCCAAGTTCCGGTGTTTGCTCGATGTGGGACGCCCGAGATCAGGGCTTCTGATTGGTCCGGTTGTGAGGCATCTGATTATTGGTCGAGGGAGCGGCGACAGCTGAGTGGCTCAGGCGGGCGGGGGTGTCAGTTTTCGAGTGACGAGGTTTAGACCTCGTTGACGAGGTTCCGAGGCCTCGCAATGGTTGTGTTTTGCTTGTTTTTTGAGAGGGGTATGGTAATGGTCCCCGGGTTCGACTTTGGGAACCCCGTTGGGCCCGCTAGCCCTTGTACCCCGGTCCCACCTCCTATCTCGCCATTTTGAGCACCATCACAACCCCATGGCCTGGGGAACTCGTCCCGAGGACCGCAGTTCATACATACGAGTGGTACTAGGTTTGCCAAACCCGAGGTGCGAGGTTCGCAGTTTTTAGGATTGTAAGGAACGAGGTCTAGAGGTTGGGTGGACATTTTGCAAGGAACTCTTTTGCGAGGCCTGACACTTAGGTTTTTCTTCTATTATTCGTACGATGCTTACCGGGCCCGTTCTCCCACATTTCTCTTAATGGGCCCTTAGGGTGGATTAGGCCCATTAAGCCTTTTCTTCTCTGGTAGCGGGGAGTGGCCCAAGTCCACCCTTTATAAAAGCGTCCCCCCGACGACTCATCTTCATCTTCTTCCTTCAGCACCTTCTCTCTCTCTCGCTCTTTTGGTTTTTCGGCAAGCGGTTTCCAGACGGTTTTCCGGTGACCTTACGACAATTTCCAGGAACACCACCGCCTCATCCGTGTCAATCTTCAAGCAAGTAAGTGTTCGACTCCCCCTTTTCGTGTTTTCGACGTTCTCCCCTTTTCTCTCGACTCTCGCCGCCCCTTGCCCTAATGGGAGACAGACGTTCCCCGGGGTTTCGCGCCGGTGCCACGGCGGCGAAACGGAGGGGGTGAGGGTGGAGCCCGCTTTTTGTGTGATGCTTTTGATTCCCTTTTTTCTGCGTTCTCTCTCTTTCATCGTTTCGTGCCCTAGTGGGCGACAGTTGCCTCTCAGCGTTTCGCGCCGGCGTAGTGGCGGCAACGCGGTGGGGGCGAGGGTGGTGCTAGTAATGCTCTCGAACCCTTCGTGTGCCAAACGACGGTTGAGTTCCTTCATTCTCCCCCGTTTTTGAAATTCGAATTCCTCGGAAAGCCAAACGCCATGATGTCTGACTGACGGGACGTTTGGCCCTCGACCGCTGGCTTCCATTATGCCTTCTTTTTTCGGCGCTTCATATTCTTCCTAAGCCGTCTTATCTGTCAGAGTAGCCCTAGAGTGCCATGTGCTTTCTTCCCGTTGTTATCTCGTGTTTTTCTTTTCTGTGGCTTTGTTCGATGTCTCAAAACCCATTCTTTTCCAAGTGCTCGCCTTTCGTGGCATGGACGTCGTTCTTTCATGCCTAGAGGAAATTCCTCGAGCCCCCCACCAGGCTTCGCATTCAAGGTTCAAGAGAGGTTTTACGAGGAGCTTTCTGAGACCGAAGGGAGCGTCGAGACCAATGATTCTCAGAATTCGAAGTCTCCCTTGCTCATCTTTAGCGATCCCTCGTCCAGTGACTCCGCCGTCTCGGTCAGCTCATGTTTTCCTCGACTGCGCACATCTTCCGGAGTCGAAATGGCCTCGTCTTCAATTTCCGATGAGGAGGTGGCCGGTTCCCTTGCGAGGTCGTTTGATTCCAAGGACCAAGCGAGCTTTTTTGCGGAGTATATCACCGACTCCGTGTCGAGCATCCCTCCAGTCCTCGAGGAGAGGATACCCATGTATCCGAACCCCTCGAAAGGGATTTTTCTACCCGAGGAGACCTCGCGAAGATCGCCAAGGACTTCCCCTGGCCGGAAGGGGTTGAGCTAGCGCTCCTGGAAGGGGAGGGCTGCTCTTTGGCCCATTACGAGAGGTGCGTCATCGTGCACCTGCACAACCTCCAGGCCGGCTTCCGGTTGCCGCTAGCCCAGCACCCGGTCAACTTTTTATGGGCCATGCACGTCTGCCCAGCGCAAATGTTCCCTAACTCGTGGTGGCTCCTTTGTGCCTACACCATTCGAAGTTACGAGCTCGGGGATGGACCTGATCTTGACACCATGTCGAGCTTATTTTTGGCGAGGAGGGAACACGAGTCTTGTCTCGTCAATCTTAGCTTGCCGAGTCTTAAGATTACCACGGCCCCATCGAACGTCGGACCGTGGAAGAATAAATGGTTCTTGGTCCGGGACCCTACTGGGAGGTATCTGAACTTCCCCACAGCCCCGAACAACTTCGTTCGGCCCAAGGATACACAGAAAGCCGCCGAACTCAAGGCCCGATACGCTCTGGTGCGTCAAGAGCCGTTCTAGGAGTACCTGGCACAGGACCGGCTTGAGCGGGCCGGCCTGAGCCTTACCCCTCCACCCCGCGAGGGCGAAGAGGGTACTACATTTCTTTCCCTTACTCTTGTTGTGTTATTTTGTTTTTGGATCAGGCTACCCATGGCAGCCTGAACCTCGTTTATCTAGTGATGATCGCGAGCCTTGCTCATGCATTCTTTGACTGTTTGTGATGAACCCTTCTTCGTCTCTTTTAACAAGTGTTTTTCTTGTTATTATATTTATATTTTTGCAGTGGATCTGTTCAATGCTCTTACTTCGAGGGCATAGGGAAAGAATCCTACGATGTCGACCTCGCAGAGTTCTCGGGGCCCGAAGGGCCCTGTGGTGAAGGAGCCGATCTCCTCGGCGAGGCCGCCACCCTCGCTGCCAAAGGTGACACCCCTACCGCCGAAGGCGCTAGGGGTGAAGATTACTGAGGGGGGCCTGCCCAGGGGTGACGTCGCCAGGACGTCCTCCCAAGCCCCCCGAGGATCCGGTGATGGAGCCGAATCCAAAAGAAAAGAAGCCGAGGTGCCCCCCCGCCAAGAGAAGAAGAAGAAATATAATGGGGACAACCAAAGGGGCACCTCGGGGTGGGAGAAGGCCGTTCGTCCCGGTCCCGTGAGCCGGTTTATCTCAGCCGACGGCCCACCTGCCGAGAAGTTCCACTGCCCCCGGACCCGCCCGGGGTGTGCCCAGGGACTGGGACCAGGCAGACTGGAAGGAGGAGGTTGCGTGGGCAAACAATCTCTCGGAGGACGTCCTTAATGACGAGGCCCTCCGTTACTCGGCGATGGTATGCCTTACTTCTTCGAGGTTGTTCTTTTTACTGGTTTCATGCTTATTCTTTTTTTTTTAACGCGTATCTTTTTTATTTTTCCAGCATCACTTCTTCGACAACTACAACTGCAGTCGCATCGCCCTCCTCCACAAGAGTATGGACAAGTTGGAGGCGAGCTCAAGGCTAGCTCAGAGGAATGTGCGAAGAGGGAGAAAGAGCTCGCGTAGGCCGAGAGGAGGACTCGAGCCGCGGAGATTGCGGCGGCGGACGAGGCCAAAACCTCCGCCAGGGCCAAGGAGGAGGCGAAGAAGGCCAAGGGGGAGGCGGAGATGGCCAAGGAGGAGACGTAGAAGACAAAGGGGGAGGTTGGGGATCTCAAGGCCGAGATCGAGGAGCTCCGGACCAAACTGTCCGCGGAGCATAACTTCTCCAGGGAGAAGGAATCGGAGCTCCGAAAGGTTGAAGAGGAGAACGGCAGCCTCCACGAGCGCATCAAAGAGCTGAACGAGGAGGTAGAAGCTGCGGGCCCCAAGTATGTGGCGTCTGCCGAGTACAAGGAAGAGCTGCTGAGCAGCGTCAACAAAATGTTTCGGCAGGCCGTTCGCATGGGGTAAGGCAGGCGGTTGTGAAGTATGGGCACATCGATCCTCGCATTGCCTTCTTCAACCCCAACTACCCGCTGACCATGGGGGAAGAAACTGGGGAAGAGCTTGAGGGAGAATGCGAGTTCTTCCTTAAAGAGGATGGGACCACGGCCACCGAGGGTACCGAGGCTCCCACCGCAGAGGACCTTGGCCAGGGAGGCTCGGACCTCGCTGTCGCAGATCCCCAGCTCGCGACGGACGCGCCTACTTCTAATCCTGATGTGATCATCACCTCGCCCATCCGCCAAGTCCCCATGGAACCCGTAGCCTAGACCCCGAAGGAGTGAGGGATGCTAGTTTGTGTAGTTTGTGCTTATTTTATATTTTTTCTATTTTGGTGGCCCCGCCGGGGTCTGTAATTATCACACTTCGGCCCTCGTGGCCTTATTTTATATAATTTTCTTTGTTTATAGTTGTGTTACGTGTTTCTCATTTTAGTTTACTATATATATCCCGATCCAACCCCATGGCCCGAGTGCCACAACATTTATGGTCCGCTCGGGCCACATCGGGCATCCGTTGTATGCTCCGACCCCGAGACTTTCTCGGATCGCGCATGCTTAGATTTTATGCCACGATCCCGAGCCTCGCTTGGATCGCGCATGATAGGTTTTATGCCACGATCACGAGCCTCGCTCGGATCGTGCATGATAGATTTTTTGCCACGATCTCGAGCCTCGCTTGGATCGTGCATGATTAAATTTTATGCCACGATCACGAGCGTCGCTCGGATCGCGCTTGTTTGTCTTCTATTGTCTCCAACCCCAAGCGGGAAGCGAGGGGTGGAATTTGAACTTCGTAAAACCGAGAATCTCCAACCCCATGCGGGAAGCGAGGGGTGGAATTTGAACTTCGTAAAATCGAGAATCTCCAACCCCAAGCGGGAAGCGAGGGGTCGAATTCGAACTTTGTAAAACCGAGAATCTCCAACCCCAAGCGGGAAGCGAGGGGTGGAATTTGAACTTCGTAAATTCGAGAATCTCCAACCCCAAGCGGGAAGCGAGGGGTGGAATCGAACTCTTAAAACCGAGAATCTCCAACCCCAAGCGGGAAGCGAGGGGTGGAATTTGAACTTCGTAAATCCGAGAATCTCCAAACCCAACCGGGAAGCGAGGGGTGGAATTTAAACTTCGTAAATCCGAGAATCTCCAACCCCAAGCGGGAAGCGAGGGGTGGAATCGAACTCTAAGAACCGAGAATCTCCAACCCCAAGCGGGAAGCGAGGGGTGGAATCGAACTCTTAAAACCGAGAATCTCCAACCCCAAGCGGGAAGCGAGGGATGGAATCGAACTCTTAAAACCGAGAATCTCCAACCCCAAGCGGGAAGCGAGGGGTGGAATTTGAACTTCGTAACGAGGTTTCCATTTTTGAGACAGATTTGAAAATACCACGTAACCCATTATTCACAAAACTTTTTAGGAAGTGGTAGAGTTCGGAGAGTTTACATGTAATATCTTTTGAGCCGATCGATGTTCCATGTCTTGCTTAGAGTGCGCCCTTCGCTATCTTTGAGCTTGAAAGCTCCGGGCGCGACTTCCTCCCCGAGGAGGTACGGACCTTCCTAGTTAGGATCCAGTTTGGCACCCTCGGTGCGCCTCAAAACGAGGTTACTTGTGACCAAAAATCGGGGCCTGACCTTTTTGTCGTGATACACCGCCACGCGTCGTTTGTTTTCTTTGGAGCGCAGGGCCACGACCTCGCGCAGTTCGTCCCTAAACAACAACTCGGTCTTGAGGTTGGCCTCGTTCTCTTTTTCGTCAAAATCAAAAACCCTTGCCGATGGGACCAAGGTTTCTACGGGGACTAGTGCCTCCGCTCCGTAGGTTAGAGCGAAACGCGTCTCTCACGTTGCGTGACGCGTGGTGGTGTGGTACGTCCATAGGACGAGCGGGAGTAGCTCCGCCCAGCGACCTTGCGCCATGCCCAAGCGCTTCTTCAGATCGGACAGAATGCGGGCGTTGACATTCTCCACCTGGCCGTTGGACTGGGGGTGGGCCACAGAGGAAAACTTGAGGGTTATGCCTAGCTCGGAACAAAAGGTGCGAGTTTCTTCGCAGTCGAATTGGGGACCATGGTCAATCATGATGGTCATGGGGACTCCGAAGCGGCACACGAGGTTCTTCCACAGGAAGTTGCAGACTTTCGTCCCCGTGATCTTTGCCATTGCCTCTGCCTCGACCCACTTCGTGAAATAGTCGACGATGACCAGTATGTATTGCACCTGGCCGACAACCTTGGGGAAAGGCCCTAGGATGTCCATCCCCCACATCGCAAAGGGGCATTGATACGCTGGTTTTAGTACAACGTAATTCTGTATTTTTATTAGGATTTTCTAAGTGTTTTAGGCTAGATTAGAATGTTTATCTGTAATATCAGAAGAGCCTACAGTTGAAGATTTGGAAGACAGAAGTCCTAAAGATCGAGTTGAAGAGTTTACAAAAGTCAAGACCCGCGCCCTCGGATTGGACCCGAGACCGCGGTGGCGAAAGATTCGAGAGAGGGAAGTATCGAAGGAACCACGCCCGCGGTTCATTGAGCATCCGCGGCCGAGGAGAACGAGTGGATCCGCGCCCGCGGATCGAGGCGTTTCATCGCCGACTTTGTTTCGTTTATTCTATCTTTTTATATTATTATATCTTTTAGGTTTCAGATTTATTTCTACTGTTTAAGCTTAGTTTCGTTTTCACTTTAGGGTTACATAATTCTAGCACACTTTCAGAGATTATTCCAGTTTTTAGTTTTATTATGGAGAACTAATTTCCCTTGGAGTTTGTTTGATCAAGGAACCCTTTTTATGTAATTCGTGAGATTTTGGTAACTTTTCTATCCCTTGGTTAATATAAAACTCTTGCTTTTATTTATATGATCTATGTTTGATTTTATGAGCCTGATCAACTTGTTTGATTGACTTAGATCTACTGTTTGGATTAGTTTGATTGTTGTCTGTGCAATCTTATTTATCCTTGAAACAACTCTTTTCTAGGACCGTGGACTAGAATTGATAAAGAATATTTGATTGTTATTTTATGCATGAGACTCGTAGCTTGATTGTATGATTTGATATCCTTCTATCCTTAATTCTTTGCATGATTTGAATTAAGCGTTCTTGTTCATATCATCCTTTCGCTTGGACCGTGGACAAGGGGAAATCTTTTATAAGGATTGAAATTAACCTAGGAATTAATAGAAAAGTGGATGAATCAATGATCGAATGATTAAAAAAGTGGAATTGATTGAATAAAATCTGCTTTTCCTTAATTGATTTGATACTTAATATTATTTGCTTGTTTGTTTGTTTGCCTGAACTCCCAAACCCGTGTCTTGTTCTTTACTAATTAATCACAATTCCGATTCTCTTGGGTTCGACCCCTTGCTTGCTTACTATACTAGTTAGTAGAATAGGGTTATTTATTTTTGATCTTGGCAACAACGATTTTAGCCGAGTCAAATTTTGGCGCCGTTGCCGGGGAATCGGTTTTTAATTTTCTGTTTAATCGGCGTTTCTGACGAAATCGCGGTCTCGGATTTATTCCGTGCCCGCGGATCGGTTCGCCCAGATCCCCCGAATTGGTAAGAACCTATCTTATGGTTCTTACCCGTTCTACTGATGATTCGCCTGTTCTTCCGTTTGATGCAGAAATTAACAAGACTCTGAGACAGTTGAGACGTCAAGTTCAGGCTCAAGTGCTAGGCATACAGTTTGATCCAGTTTCTTCTTCTTCTTCATCTGATTCAGAGGTTGAAGAGCAGCTAGTAACCATGGCAGATCGCACTATTAGGCAACTGACTGCACCTAATTTAGAGCAGCAACAACTTGGTCTTCAGTTTCCCGCTTTGGGAGAAGGAGTGAAGTTTGAGCTTAAATCTGGTCTTCTCCATTATTTGCCTAAGTTCCATGGACTGAGTGGGGAGGATCCGAATAAACACCTTGCAGAGTTCCATTCTGTCTGCTTGGGAATGAAGCTAACTGATGTGACTTAAGATCAGCTTATGTTGATGGCTTTCCAATTTTCCTTGGCTGATGCAGCTAAGGAATGGTATCTGTACTTAGCACCTGAGACAATCACTACTTGGGCTCAGATGAAGGGTGCTTTTCTCGAGAAATATTTCCCTGCTGCCAAGCAAACGTCTATCAAGAAGCAGCTGAGCAGCCTGGAGCAGGGAGATGATGAGAACTTGTATGAGTACTATGAGCGTTACAAGAGACTCATAGCCAGTTGTCCCTACCATGGCTATTCTGATAAGGATCTGATCTGTTATATTATTGAGGGTCTTTGTGATGCTGATAGGCGCCTGATGAATGCTTCCTGTGGAGGTTCTTATGAGAATCTCACTCCTAGGCAGGCGTTTGAGAAGTTGGAGACTCTAGCAGAGCAATGCCGAAATCAAAGAAAGAGGTCCAACAGTAGGTCTATCAATTCTATTAATGATTCCCTGAATGCTGAAGTAAGGGAGTTAAAAGCTATGATGAAGCAACTGTTGGTGGGCAATGGAGCTTCAAGTTCAAGGGCTTGTGGAATCTGTGGTGAATCTAGCCATCCTTCTGATGCATGCCCTATCATGCAAGAGCCAGCAGCTGATGTGAATGCTATAGGGAACTATGATCAAAGGCCCCAGAATGACCCATTTTCAAATACCTACAACCCGAGGTGGGCAACCCATCCTAAATTTAACTGGAATCAACAACCTCAACAACCTTTTCCACCACAGCGAGGTCAGCCCAACTATGTTCCCAGGCCTAATTATGTGCCAAGGCCCCAAGCTCCTCATGAAAATCCAGCCATTATCAATCAGCTTATGAAGGAGAATCAAGAAACTAAGGCTGCGGTGAAGAGCCTGGAAATTCAGTTAAGTCAGATTGCAACCATTCTGAACCGTATGGAAGCTAAGGACTCGGGAAAACTGCCATCTCAGCCCATTAACCCGAGGGAGAATGTGAGTGCAATTACATTAAGGAGTGGGAAGAAGCTGGATATTGAAATTTCAACCAGCGAAAACCAACCGAGTTCGCCGGAGGACTGTTTCGATCGCGACACAGAAATCGAGGCAGAAAGTGAGATTCAGCAGGAATCCGCGCCCGCGGTTCAAAACCGCGCCCGCGGGTCCGAATCCGCGCTCGCGGATCTCCCCTCTGACAGAATCTGATGGTTATGTCAGGCCTTCGTTTCCCCCCATGGCTTCTCAAAAGCCAGCTCCACCATTTCCTGAGGCACTGAAGGACACCAGGAGGCCAACCAATGACAAGGAAATTTTTGAAACCTTCTCCAAGTGTGAGGTAATTGTCCCTTTACTTAAACTTGTTCAAAGCATTCCTCGTTTTGCTAAATTTCTGAAAGAATTATGTACTATTAAGAGGAAGCAAAAAGAGAAGGGGAAGGTTACAAAAGTTAATCTTGTTGAAAATAATAAAAATGTATCTTTCATGCTTCAAAGGCAATTGCCTAAGAAGTATGGAGATCCAGGGAGGTTTACGGTTCCCGTTACAATTGGCGAGGCCAAAATTGAGCATTCTATGCTTGATCTAGGTGCATCCATTAATGTCATGCCACTTAGCATATATGAGCGGTTAGGTCTAGGGCCATTACAGGATTCAAATATTACTATTGAGCTAGCCGATCACTCTAATGTGCATCTGAAAGGATTTGTGGAAGATGTCTTAGTGCACGTGGATGGCTTAATTTTTCCGACGGACTTTTATGTTCTAGAGATCGGGAAGGGGAGGTACGACCCAGTTTTGCTGTTGGGTCGTCCATTTATGAAGACGGCGAGCGCCGTATTTGATGTTTCAAAGGGCCTATGATCCATGGCACATGAAGGGAAAAAGGTCCAGTTTCAAATTGATGATGATCCATTTTGAGCATAAAGGACGTCGGGCCAAACGACGTTAAACAAAGGCGCTGCTCCGGAGGCAACCCGAGATAAGTTTTTCTTTTCTTTTATTTTTATCTTTTTAGTTTAGTTTTAGTTTTAGTATTCGTTTTGGTTTTGTCAGGCTAATTTGCAGGTAGAATTTTTTCCATAAAAAAGAAGTAGACCCGAGGCGAGGACGAGCCCGCGGCTCGATCCGCGCCCGCGGACCAGAACCGCGTCCGCAGTTCAGCCTGGCGGAATTAAAATTTTGTTTGGGAAAATTAAAATTAAAATAAATAAATAAATAAAATAAAATAAAAATAAAAGGTTTTCGGGTGAAACCCCCCAAAAAGCCCGAACCAGTACCAACCCGAGCCCAAAAATAATAAAAAAAACATTCCCTTCTCAAAATACCCTACTTACCCTTGTCTTCCTCCTCATATCACCCAAACACTTCTTATCCCAACTTCACAAGACTACCACCAAAAACTCCATCACAACCACCACACCACTACCACCCGCGGATGACCACCAGCAACAGCGACCCGCCTAAGATCCGCACACGCGGACAGCATCCGAGCCCGCGGTTCGCCCCATCCCCTTGCCTTGGATCTTGTCCGATTGGAGGTTTTTGCTTGGAGTGGATGTTTGATACAAGTCGGCTCTAGATCTACATTGGTTAGTCTTAAATCTTGTTTCTAGAGTTTGATTTTTGCTGTTTGGAGTCGGATTTGTGTTGCTTGAGACGACATTGAAGAATTTGGGTGGTTTTCGGAGTTCGCCATTGACGACGAAAAACCAGATCTGGAAATCGCCGATCCGCGCCCGAGGATATTTTCCGCGCCCACGGATTTAGTTGCCCAGTCCGTGCCCGCATTTTCATTCCGCGCTCGCGGATTTAGCCAGATTCAATCCGCGACCTCTATTTCCATCCGAGCCCGCGGTTTCTAGAATTCCGGGTAATTTTCTCGCTCAGATCTGTTTTGTTTATTCAGTATGGAGTATTATGGTTTACAGCATCTGACTAGGGGACAGAGGGAGATTTGGGATAAGTATGAGGATAGGGAGTTTGTCAGCACTAAATTCTTTGATGTCCCTACACTGATAGGCTTGGGATTTAGGGAGTGTACAGAGCGATTGCTTGAGACTGGGGGTTTAGGTAGTTTCAGTACTTTATCTATGCCTACCTACAAAGGCCTTACCATTGAGTTTCTGTCCATTTTCCGCTTTTCTGATGGGGTCCTGAGCTTTCATGCATGTGATAGAGTATGTAGTTTGACTTGTGAGGAGGCTTATCTTAGTTTTGGGATCACTTCACCACCTACTGATGGGTGGACAAGTATACTGTCTGATGCTACATTTTTTTATTTCTGGCATACTCTTACTGGCTCCCCTTTTAACACTCGTTCCGGTGAGACTAACAGTAAGATTCCCCTCCCTTGTGTCCGTCTGTGTCACAAGGTCCTAGCTATGGCCTTTTTAGGGCAAGGAGAGCCGAACAAGGTTCCTGCACGCGATATGAGGATTATTAGATGCTTGTTCCCTTTTCTGTCTCAATGCCCTGATTGGTTTGGGTTATTTGTTGCCTCTGCTAGGAAGTATCCGACGAGGGGAGGGTTGATAGGATTAGGTGGTATGGTTACTATCTTAGCCACCAGATTTGTATCTATAGAGCAGATTGAGGCCCAGTTTGGAGGACATTTGACTGATGGGTACAAATATATGCATTAGGCTTTAGTTAGGGCTAACTATTTGAGAGGTTCAATTGAGGGAGGTTGGACTTGGTTGCATGGGCACCCTGCTACAGATTTTCTGCATCTACCTGCACATTTACAGTATGGAGATACTGTATATTCATTTCATTTACAGCCTGATGTAGACGCCCCTGTAGAGGATGTTGGAGATGATTATGAGGATGATGGTGGAGGATGGGATGAGCAGGCTGAGGCATTTCATGCTAAATTTTATTCTGAGCCATCTGGATGGGCTCCTGGTCCACAGAGTGCAGCTGGTTGGGGTGTACCTGTTTGAGCCAAAATTTATCAAAGACGAAACTTTGACCTAGATCGGGCCTTGATCGAATAAACTGAGAAGAATATGAACGAAAATGTGTTTGTATTAATGTAGAAATCACAAGAAGTTATGTATATGGATCGTGCTTTGCCCCTAAGGATTACATCGGTTTTTATAGCACCTTAGGGTATATCTTATCTCGACTAAAGATATGATTTTATCTCTAACTAACAAATCTTGCCTTATTCCTATCTTATAATGGATACAATCTTAAGAGGAATCTATCTTGTAACAAATATATCTCGGATCCTCTTTCCTCTAACCGACTTAACCAATCCCGAAGATCTTCCGTAGCTCTAGAGGCGTTGGAGATTTCCTGACTATGGACTGACGCTTTCCTGCCTAAAATCTGGGTCCAACAATACCCCTAAATGCAATTTCAAAATTTAAATTTCAAATTTCGAAAATTGCATTTAAGTTGATTAGACGTTTAGAGATGCCTTCGAAAACGGGATTTACTTCTGCTTGCCTTTTCTTAATGACCTGAGAGGCTCTTTTCTTTTTACCATCATTTTGCCTTCGTCCTCCTTCCTTCCCAATCTTGCTCTCGACTCTTCAGGTAACGCTCCCTTCCTCTTCTCCTCTGGTTTTACTCTGTTCGATTTCCATGGCCAAACCTTCGCCCTTCACTTCTTCTTCTGCCCTGGGTTCCCAGGATCTTTACCACTACGAAATGACGCCGGAGGAGATTGCCGATTGGATCTCCTTCGATGGCTTTCCTGAAGGTACCCTCTTACATGCCCTGTTTGTCGAGCTCATCAATTGGGTTCGGCCGGGGTGGATCTGCTTTCTTGATTATCCTTTCACCTTAGGTTTAAAGTTTCCCTTCTCTCCCTTCATTCGAGACTTCATCCAAACCCTAAAAGTCTCTCCTTGCCAAATTCTCCCGACCACCTGGCGCACTCTTGCTCGAATTGATGAGCTTGCCGCAGAGAGGGGTTTAGAAATGATCATGGGAGAACTCCTATTGGCGTACAAAATTGTTCCCCAGAGGGCAGGCCGCATCACCTTTCATGCTAGGGACACAAAAACCCCCTTATTCCGAAGCTAAAAATGTCTTCCCGGTGCTGGCAATCTCGCTTCTTCTTTGTTGAGAAAGCGTCTTTAGGCGATCTTGATGATAAAGTGAAAGACGTCTTTCGAGATGACACATCTCGTAAGACGATCTGATCTTACCTATATTTTTCGGAATCTTTGTAGCCATGTCTGCATGTTCTAATCCTTCTTTGTTTTCGTGCTTTTTTGCTTGTGAAGTTCCGGTAGGTATCAATTCCAAGTGTACAGATACAGGCGTGTGTCGCCGTTTGCTGAAGATCAAGGTTGAGAAGCGAAAACCCAAAAAGATTCGTCCTGACCCAGAGGGTAGCGGTGAGGACGAAGAAGCTCCAGACTCCGACGAAGATAAAACCGAGACGGAAGTCACTCCCCTGTCCTCTGATATGGCGAGCTCTACCAAGAAGAAGCCAGGTTCGCAGTTTCGCTTTGTTTTGCATTCCTTATGCGATTAATTCCTTTTGCTTTTAAAAGCATGTCCCTTTTTTCCTTGAACCTTCCAGGTGCTGGTGTAGACACCTCTGCCGCGACAATGGTTCGCCGATTAAGGTCTGGCGGTCCCAGGCTTCTTACTTCTCCCTCTCCTAGTTCCGAAGCAACTAAGTCCCTTGCGTTGAAACGGAAAAGAGTCGAAGATTCTCCGGCTTCGCCTGTCGTCAAGAAGAAAGAGTCCAAAGATCTCCTCAGCACTTTATGGGATACGTTGCTGCCGAACGTCAAGTTGGACTTCCAGGCTCTAACCCCAGACGCCGCGTTTAGTCAAGTGGGCACGACGCTGAGAATGGTAGGTTTGCTCATCCGAGTCTTTAGATATTTATTACCGTTTCTTTGGTATTTCTTCGGTACTCACTTGCTTATTATCTGATTTATCCTCATTCCTCCATTTTCCTCTGTTGTAGGCTTTCCAGGAGCTAATGGCCACTAACGGCCGTTGCCAAGAGGAAATAAGGGCATTGGAGGAGAAAGAGAAGCAAGCAAGGGAGTTGGCCGCCTCGTCAGATAGGAAGGCTCGCAAACTCCAATCGTCGGTGGATTCCCTGAGGGTTCAGGTGGAAGACCTTCAATCTGAAAAGGCATCGCTCGAGGCAAGGACGTCCGAAGTAGAGAAGGAGATCAAGGGCTTTTCCCAGGTGGTGGTGAACGTGGCAGCGTACTACACGATGAAGTCTCAAGTGGAGCTGCTGCAGGACTTTGCTGACGGCAAGAGCGACAAGTGGGACTGGAAGACGCAGCTGGAGGTCTTGGAGGCGTATTACCCCGCTGGCAATCCCCCTCCCGGCAAGGAGTATCTGGCGGCTGAAGACCAGGAGGATGATGTTAGTTCTCCGAACTAGGAAAAGGGTCAGGCCGATGATGATGGGGGCCCAACCAACAAGGACGGAGATGGCGAGAAGGCCATGGATACGGAGGAGCCTTCAACCCCAGCTGGTGGACAGTAAGCCCTAGCCATGCTCCTCTTTGACTTCTGTTTGATGAATTTTAAGTAGTACTCTGTTTCTGTTTTTGTTGTGTGGTCCGTTTGAAGACTTGGTAACTTTTTGGTCTGGGGCCTAAAACTCTTATGGCGTCTATTTTGGCTGGTTTTGACGCCCCGTGAATGGCGCACCATTATATTTTCTTGCTTATCTGTCTGTGTTTAGAAATTTTGCGTAGTACATTAGCATAGGCAGATTCCTGGAGAATCTCCATGAATTTGTCGCCCGCGAGTGGGGTACGCGTTAGGTTTTAGCATTTTAAGAGGGAATTTTGATGTTCCTCTTTTCAGCGAGTCGTTGTGAATCTCGTGTGGATTCACATTTCGCGTTTTAGGTGTTTTATTTTTTTGCAAAGGGTCGTGCGTAGTTAGTTACGATTAGGCTTCCTTTGGCCATTGCCAAGGGTCATTAGGAATTGACGCGTTCTTGGGCAATGGATCCTTAAGTTTAGGACTTAGGATGTGCTGTCATCGCGGCGTCCCGCGCATATGGCCATTTCGGGTTATATGCTATAGCTTTCCCCTTCCCGTACTAATCGGATGTTTTGTTGATCGGACTTAGATAGGGGGTAACCATCTTATGGGTTACTTCGTCGATGTTGTATTCGTGATGACCTCGTCGTTTTTAAACGGTATAACCATGTGTCTTAACAGTGGTATTTTGAATCCGACGCGTTTCATGTTGTATGCAACGTTGATTAGCGCATGTTTGCGTTTATGAGTAATAAGAAAGTGTGCAATGAAGGGAGAATATTTTCTCGCAAATCATTTCGTAAATGTGTGAAATAAACCTTATGAACTGGGAATTTTTGAAAACTTTGTTCGACAGTGTGGGCAAGTGCCCTGAGTCGTTTATTCGAAAAAGCCAAAAATAGTTCTAAAGATTCTCTAAGCTAAAGCTAGGAAATGTCTAGAGATAAAACATGATAATGAATCAGTTTAGAAGTAATACTTTTTCAGATGGGTTGCGTTCCAGCTTCATGGAACCGCCTTTCCATCCTTGGATTCTAACTGGTAAGCTCCGTTCCCCGCGACTTTGGTGATTTTGTATGGCCCCTCCCAATTGGGTGCTAATTTGCCAGCGTTTGCTTCCACGGTGTTTTGGAAAACCTTTCGCAACACCCAGTATCCAAGCTGAAAACTCTTTACTCGAACGTTTTTGTTGTAGCTTCTAGCCACTTGCTGTTGGTACTTCGCGATCCGAGCATGGGCAGCCTCCCTGAGTTCTTGGATAGTATCCAGATTTGCTTCTAGCTCATGCTTGTTGCTATCTGGGTTAGCGAGTCCATACCTTGCGGTTGCGACTAAGATCTCGGCAGGGATAACGACTTCGCAACCGTGTACCAGTGAGAACGGGGTTTGTCCGGTGGCCTCCTTCGGTGTAGTGCGATCAGCCCAGAGTACGTAAGGTAACTCCTCGGCCCACTTCCCCTTGGATTTTAGCAACCGTTTCTTCAGGTTGTTAATGATGACCTTGTTGCTAGCTTCGGCCTGTCCGTTGGCTTGTGGGTACCTAGGGGTGGACATGACTAGGTCAATGTTCCATTCCTTGCAGAAGTCGCGCATCTTCTTGCTTATGAATTGTGACCCATTGTCGCAAGTGATCTCCGCAGGCACCCCAAATCTGGTCAGGATGTTGCGCTTGATGAACGAGATTACTTGCTTATCTTTGATTTCCCGAAAGGCTTCAGCTTCGACCCACTTAGAGAAGTAGTCTGTCATGGCGAGGAAAAACACCTTTTGCCCCGTAGAAAGGGGTAGCTTGCCGACGATATCCATTCCCCATCGCATAAATGGCCAGGGAGTGATAGACGGGTGGAGAATCTCTGGTGGCTGATGTGGGACTGGTGCGTGCCGTTGGCATGCTTCGCACGACTGAGCGTACTCGGTGGCATCTTGGCGAATGGTTGGCCAATACCACCCCTGCCTAAGGATCTTGTTGGCAAGACTGCGACCCCCAGTATGATTACCGCAATCTTCACTGTGTATATCACGCATGATTCTCTCAGCCTTTGCCTTTTCTACACACCGCTGTAGGAAACCTGCGGCAGACTTGTGGAAGAGGATCCCATCTAAGATGGCGAACCGCGTTGCTTTCGACCTTAAGGCTTTGGCTTCGATCTTGTCCTTGGGTACTTTACCGTGTATGAACCAATCGCGATATGGCTTGGTCCAGTGGTCGCCCGAACTGACCCCGGGACCGGCGGGTGCTTGGAGAATATCTGGGGCGAGTTGCTCTGGTGGTGGTTCAGCAACCGGTGTTGCCGATGTTTCGGTTATAGCCGACTGTAATAAGTGGACTAATGGTATATTATCATACTCCCTAGGGTCTAGGGTTGAACCTAAACCGGCTAGGGCATCGGCCGGAGCGTTTTGATCCCGAGGAATTTGCTCAAATTGTATTCGTTCGAAACTCTCGGATAGTGTTTTAACCACATTGAGGTAGCTAGCCATCCTGTCATCTTTGGCATCGAAAATGCCCAGAATTTGATTGATGATGAGTAAGGAATCAGCGCGTACCTTGATTTTCTTGATGGACAAGTCCCTAGCCAATTCCAGCCCAAAGATGAGGGCTTCATACTCCGACTCGTTGTTGGTGGCCTCAAAGTTGCATCTAACTGCCTGAGCTATCCTTTCCCCCCTTGCCGACTTTAGCACGACGCCTAGACCTGCTCCCCTTGCGTTTGAGGCTCCATCGGTGTTTAGTATCCACTCCTTCTGAGATTCGTCGGGGGACGAGGCCAAGATCTCCTCTTTAGCGCTTTCATCAAGAGTTGGGGTAAAGTCGGCAACGAAGTCAGCCAATACTTGTGACTTGATTGCTCTTCGAGGTTCGTATCTGATGTCATATCCACTTAGGTGGATCGCCCATTTTGCCATCCTTCCTGAAAATTCTGGCTTTTGCATGATCTGTCGGAGTGGGTAATTCATCAGGACGATGATGGTGTGTGACTCGAAGTATGGTCGGAGTTTGTTTGAGCACATCACAACCACCAGGACCAGTTTCTCCGTCGGGGAATAGCATGTCTCGGCGGAGACCATTGTTCTGCTTACGAAATAAACCGACACTTGTTGGCCGTCTTCCTCTTTGACTAGGACTCCGCTGAGGGCGCTTTCCGATACGGCTAGGTAGAGGTGTAGAACCTCCCCCGGGGTCGGTTTAGCCATCAATAGGGGGTTGGCGAAGTACTCCTTTAGCTCTTGGAAGGCGGCCTCGTGTTTTTCCGTCCACTAGAAACTCTTGTTCTTCTTTAGTACCTCGTAAAATAGTCGGCACTTATCTGAGGATTTGGAGATGAACCGATTAAGTGCAGCTATCTTGCCAGTCAGCTTTTGGACGTCCTTTACGCTTCGGGGGGATTTCGGGGAAGCAATCGCCCGAACTTGGTCTGGGCTAGCCTCAATCCCCCGCTTGGTTACCACGTGTACCAGAAAAGTCCCAGATTGCACCCCGAAGATGCATTTTTGGGGGTTCAGCTTCATGTTGTATTCTTCAAGGATTCTGAATGCTTCTTCCAAGTGCCCCCTATCGAGGGAAGCGCTTGTGCTTTTCACCACCATATCGTCAATATATACCTCCATTGTCTTGCCAATATGGTCACGGAACATTCGATTGACTAATCGTTGGTAAGTGGCCCCGGCGTTTCTCAAGCCGAAGGGCATTACACGGTAGCAATACGTGCCCTGCCCTGTGATGAAGGAGGTCTTCTCTTGATCTCCCGGATCCATCTAGATTTGGTGATAACCGCTGAATGCATCCATGAAGGTAAGGAGTTCGTGACCCGCAGTTGCGTCCACCATTGTATCAATGTGGGGGAGAGGGAAAGAATCTTTAGGGAAAGCTTTATTGAGGTCGGTGAAGTCTACGCAAACCCTCCACTTCCCTTTTTCTTGGGCACCATGACTACGTTAGCTAGCCAGTCGGGGTACTTCACTTCTCTGATCTTACCGGTATCCAGTAATTTTTTGACCTCTTCGTCGACCGCTTGTATTCGCTCTGGGGCAAATCTTCGTCTCTTTTGCTTGACTGGAGGGTGTGTAGGATCTACGTTGATTTTGTGTGTAATGATGGAAGGGTCTATTCCAGTCATGTCTTCGTGACTCCAAGCGAAACAGCTCTTGTGATCTTTCAGGAAAGTGACCAATTCTTCTCTGATTGAGGGTTCTAGATTTTCTCCGATCTTGACAACTTTCCCCTCTTCTAGGGTCACCTCCTCCACTTTTTCTCCATCTTCAGTTCGCGCCGGCGGAGGGGTGACGTTCTATAATTGCTATGCTTCGGGTCTCAGAGTGGTTGGCTTGAGGGCTGCCTTGTAACACTCTCTAGCCAACCTCTGGTCCCCGCGAATTTCTTCTATTCCCCATGGTGTTGGGAATTTCACCGTCTGGTGGTAAGTGGAAGCTACGACTTTCATGTCATGTAACCAAGGTCGTCCCAAGATTACGTTGTAGCATGAAGGGCAGTCCATCACAAGGAAATTGACTTGCATATTTATACCCTTGGCAAAGGTTGGGATTGCAATGTCGCCCACGGTGTGTTTGACTTCGCCGCTGAACCCCACTAAAGGCACCGGGTGTTTATGGATGTCGTTTTCAAACAAGCCCATTTCTTTCAAGGCAGTTAGGGTCATGAGATTTGTGGAGCTTCCTGTATCAATCAATACCCTTTTCATCAACACGTTCCCGATGTGTAGGGATATCACAAGACCGTCATGATGCGGCTCGGAAGTGTTCTCTGCATCGGTGTCAAAGCTGCTTTGATGATTGGGGTCTGCCAAAGCTGCTTTCCCTTGCTTGGCGCTTTGCAGCTGAGTATGATAACCCACAGATGCTTGATCCCCCTGATATTACGTTAACCACCCTGTCAAGAGTTGGAGGATTTCGCCTTTCTTGGTGCTCAGAATGAAGATTATCTAGCAAATCTTTGGGTACTCGAGCGTCTGGAGCCACGTCTCTTATTCTTCCTTTCGCGACTAAGCGGGCCAATTCTTTTCGGAGCATCAGGCAATCACGAGTCCAGTGTCCGTGATACTCGTGGTAGTCGCACCATTTGGATGTGTCTCTCCCCGAGCGGGGGGCTTTGTCCCTCTTTGGCCACCTCACGAGTTCTCCTTGTTTCGCCATGTTCCGGAGCAGCTTTTCCGTGGATATGTTAAGTTTGAAGGAGTCGAGTGAGGGTGGCATGGACTCTCGTTCTTTATCATCCATTGATTGTGTCTTGTTCACGTGGACTTGCCCTGAGGTAGGCCGTGAGTAAGGATGAGCACGGCGGTCCCTCCTTTGGTCTGCTGAGTTTCGATGACTGTCAACGGGACCCCTTCTCTCAGTTTTTTCCGTTTTTGAAGACCTCTTCCTCAGTGACCTATCTTCCTCTAACCGGACGTGCGCCAGGGCTCTAGCTTGCACCTCTTCAAAGGTAGCACAAGGGTGTTTGGTTAGTTCCTTGTACAGGCCACCATCGGGGGTGACCCCTTGTCTGAATGCTTCCACTGCGGTCATCACATCGCAAGATGGGATGGAGATCTTTTCGCGATTGAAGCGATCCAAGAATTCTCTGGAAGTTTCCTGGTACTGTTGGCGGATCCGGTAAAGGTCGCTGGATTGCTTCTCAAATTTGCGGCTGCTCGCGAATTGAGTCCGGAAAGTGTCCGAGAGATCTGCGAAGGACCTAATGCTCCCACGTGGGAGGTTGATGAACCATGTTAGGGTTGGCCCCGTTAAGGTTGTGTCGAACCCCTTGCACATCACTGCCTCTTTTGAGTGGGACGGGACCGCACTCGTCATCATCTTCTGTTTGTATACGGCCACGTGCTCGTTAGGGTCTGTAGTCCCGTTGTACGTGGGCATGCTAGGCACTGAGAACTTCTTTGGAATCTCTACTCGGGCGATTCGACGAGAAAACGGAGATTCGTCGAACCCGTCAGGTGCTTCGGGCTCCAAAGGTTGGAAACCTTGGCTTCCCCTCCGGAGTTGGTCAGCGATGACGCTTATTTGTTCGGTCACCTTTCTCCGGATGGCTGCGTCCAAATCGATTGGCTCGCGCCATTCTCGATCTTCCCCATCGGTGCCTTCATCTTCGATCCAAACTTCTTGAGATGGCGCTCGGCGTTGGTTAGCCGCTGACCGAAGATTGATTGGAGGGTTATTGTCGTGGAAGACTTCCTCACGGCGGACTCGGCCCATGGGCTCTGGAGTCACATCTCGTTGTGCGGGGGCCTTGTCTCGAGGGTCCGGGTCTGCACCCTTTCCAGAAGTTCCTTCTCCAGCGTTGAAATCTAGCCTCCTTACTATTCCGTCAGTGCGTCGGGTGACGCGGAGGGAGTGACGCCCCGTAGCTAAGACCTCGTATTGTTGCTTGAGTTGGCTGTTTTCGGCAGTGAGGCGTTCTACATGGGCATCATAAAAGCTTTTTTGGTCGCTCAACGCCTTTTGGAGAAATTCCATGCGCTGTCTGAGGTCCGTCATCTCCTCTTCCTGAGACCACATGCCTTGGTTCTCAAGGTTTTGGTCGTCCTCAGTGACCGGAGTTTTAGGGCTTCCTTCCCCGTTTTGAGACATCGTGTTCCTTGATTCGGAAGGAAGTAGAATGCTGATTCTTCTGATGGTTGTATCGATCAGAGCCCCACGGTGGGCGCCAAATTGTTTGAGCCAAAATTTATCAAAGACGAAACTTTGACCTAGATCGGGCCTTGATCGAATAAACTAAGAAGAATATGAACGAAAATGTGTTTGTATTGATGTAGAAATCACCAGAAGTTATGTATATGGATCGTGCTTTGCCCCTAAGGATTACATCGGTTTTTATAGCACCTTAGGGTATATCTTATCTCGACTAAAGATATGATTTTATCTCTAACTAACAAATCTTGCCTTATTCCTATCTTATAATGGATACAATCTTAAGAGGAATCTATCTTGTAACAAATATATCTCAGATCCTCTTTCCTCTAACCGACTTAACCAATCTCGAAGATCTTCCGTAGCTCTAGAGGCGTTGGAGATTTCCTGACTATGGACTAACGCTTTCTTGCCTAAAATCTGGGTCCAACAGTACCTAACCAAGCTACTCGTGCATCTACTTCTGCTTCCTCTAGTTTACCTTGGACTGATGGTATGAGTTTTGAGGAGCGTATGTTGAGTGGGATGCAACATTTGTCTATTCGTCAGGATGCTTTGTTTGTACGCCAAGATGCTATGGATCGATCATTGGAGGCATTTTATGAGCATCAGAGGCAGACAACTCTTTTCTGGCAGACACAGTGGCCAGGTTATCCATCTTTTCCTCCACCTGATCAGCAGTGGGTCTTCTGATTCCTTCTTCTATACTTTGTTCTTTATTTCTTAGCTTCATTGGGGACAATGAAGGGTTTAAGTATGGGGGAAGGGATTCACTGCTATATTTGTATTATATGTACAGTCGCATTATATTTCTGTCATTTGATTCAGTTTAAATTAAAAAAGGCATAAAAATATAAAAAAAGGCATATAAAATCCTGGGATGAGTTGAAAACCCGAAAGGGCGGCTCAGGTAATAATCAGGAAACCGGACCAACATTAGGCTGGGGTAATATGAGGTTTATGAGAGATGTGGGTATTTGTGAGCACACCTAAGAAAAATGAAAAGAGTGATTAGGTGAACCCGAAAGGGCGCCTAAGTAGAATGACTGGTAAAATCAGAGTGTTTAGGATTCATATTCTACTTTGGGGTCTGGGGATTACACTTTAGATGTTGGGTAGATCCTAGGTTGCTCTACACCTTTTAGAGCTTGAGTGTTATATCTTGTATTGGTGAGGTGTGTGATTTGAGCTTTCATGTATTTGCTCATTATTTCTCTACATGGGTTCGGGTTGTGAGTTGAGAGTTAGATTTTTCATATTTCCCTTTACTTCCTGTGGATCTTTGCTAGGATTTATTGTTAGATTTATTTTGAGCTTACTCGAGGACGAGCAAGATCTAAGTATGGGGGAATTTGATACGCGGGTTTTAGTACAGCGTAATTCTGTATTTTTATTAGGATTTTCTGAGTGTTTTAGGTTAGATTAGGATGTTGATCTGTAATATCAGAAGAGCCTACAGTTGAAGATTTGGAAGACAGAAGTCCTAAAGATCGAGTTGAAGAGTTTACAGAAGTCAAGACCCGCGCCCTCGGATTGGACCCGAGACCGCGGTGGCGAAAGATTCGAGAGAGGGAAGTATCGAAGGAACCGCGCCCGCGGTTTGCATCCGCGCCCGCGGTTCATTGAGCATCCGCGGCCGAGGAGAACGAGTGGATCCGCGCTCGCGGTTTGGATCCGTGCCCGCGGATCGAGGCGTTTCATCGCCGACTTTGTTTCGTTTATTCTATCTTTTTATATTATACTATCTTTTAGGTTTCGGATTTATTTCTACTATTTAAGCTTAGTTTCGTTTTCACTTTAGGGTTACACAATTCTAGCACACTTTCAGAGATTATTCCAGTTTTTATTTTTATTATGGAGAACTACTTTCCCTTGGAGTTTGTTTGATCAAGGAACCATTTTTATGTAATTCGTGAGATTCTGGTAACTTTTCTATCTCTTGATTAATATCAAAACTCTTGTTTTTATTTATATGATCTATGTTTGATTTTATGAGCCTGATCAACTTGTTTGATTGACTTAGATCTATTGTTTGGATTAGTTTGATTGTTGTCTGTGCAATCTTATTTATCCTTGAAACAACTCTTTTCTAGGACCGTGGACTAGAATTGAGAAAGAGTATTTGATTGTTATTTTATACATGAGACTCGTAGCTTGATTGTATGATTTGATATCCTTCTATGCTTAATTCTTTGCATGATTTGAATTAAGCATTCTTGTTCATATCATCCTTTCGCTTGGACCGCGGACAAGCGGAAATCTTTTATAAGGATTGGAATTAACCTGGGAATTAATAGAAAAGTGGATGAATCAATGATCGAATGATTAAAAAGGTGGAATTGATCGAATGAACTCTGCTTTTCCTTAATTGATTTGATACTTAATATTATTTGCTTGTTTGTTTGTTTGCCTGAACTCCCAAACCCCTGTCTTGTTCTTACTGATTAATCAGAATTCCGATTCTCTTGGGTTCGACCCCTTGCTTGCTTACTATACTAGTTAGTAGAATAGGGTTATTTATTTTTGATCTTGGCAACAACGATTTTAGCCGAGTCAAATTTTGGCGCCGTTGCCGGGGAATCGGTTTTTAATTTTCTGTTTAATCGACGTTTCTGACGAAACCGCGGTCTCGGATTTATTCCGCGCACGCAGATCGGTTCGTCCAGATCCCCCGAATTGGTAAGAACCTATCTTATGGTTCTTAACTGTTTTACTGATAATTCGCCTGTTGTTCCGTTTGATCCAGAAATTAACAGGACTTTGAGACAGTTGAGATGTCAAGTTCAAGCTCAAGTGCTAGGCATACAGTTTGATCCAGTTTCTTCTTCTTCTTCATCTGATTCAGAGGTTGAAGAGCAGCTAGTAACCATGGCAGATCGCACTATTAGGCAACTGACTGCACCTAATTTAGAGCAGCAACAACTTGGTCTTCAGTTTCCCGCCCTGGGAGAAGGAGTGAAGTTTGAGCTTAAATCTGGTCTTCTCCATTATTTGCCTAAGTTCCATGGACTGAGTGGGGAGGATCTGAATAAACACCTTGCAGAGTTCCATTCTGTCTGCTTGGGAATGAAGCCAACTGATGTGACTGAAGATCAGTTTATGTTGATGGCTTTCCAATTTTCCTTGGCTGATGCAGCTAAGGAATGGTATCTGTACTTAGCACCTGAGACAATCACTACTTGGGCTCAGATGAAGGGTGGTTTTCTCGAGAAATATTTCCCTGCTGCCAAGCAAACGTCTATCAAGAAGCAGCTGAGCAGCCTGGAGCAGGGAGATGATGAGAACTTGTATGAGTACTATGAGCGTTACAAGAGACTCGTAGCCAGTTGTCCCTATCATGACTATTCTGATAAGGATCTGATCTGTTATATTATTGAGGGTCTTTGTGATGCTAATAGGCGCCTGATGAATGCTTCCTGTGGAGGTTCTTATGAGAATCTCACTCCTAGGCAGGCGTTTGAGAAGTTGGAGACTCTAGCAGAGCAATGCCGAAATCAGAGAAAGAGGTCCAACAGTAGATCTGTCAATTCTATTTATGATTCCCTGAATGCTGAAGTAAGGGAGTTAAAAGCTATGATGAAGCAACTATTGGTGGGCAATGGAGCTTCAAGTTCAAGGGCTTGTGGAATCTGTGGTGAATCTAGCCATCCTTCTGATGCATGCCCTATCATGCAAGAGCCAGCAACTGATGTGAATGCTGTAGGGAACTCTGATCAAAGGCCCCTGAATGACCCATTTTCATATACCAACAACCCGGGGTGGGCAACCCATCCTAACTTTAGCTGGAATCAACAACCTCAACAACCTTTTCCACCACAGGGAGGTCAGCCCAACTATGTTCCCAGGCCTAATTATGTGCCAAGGCCCCAGGCTCCTCATGAAAATCCAGCCATTATCAATCAGCTTATGAAGGAGAATCAAGAAACTAAGGTTGCGGTGAAGAGCCTGGAAATTCAGTTAAGTCAGATTGCAACCATTCTGAACAGTCTAGAAGCTAAGGACTCGGGAAAACTGCCATCTCAGCCCATTAATCTGAGGGAGAATGTGAGTGCAATTACATTAAGGAGTGGGAAGAAGCTGGATATTGAAATTTCAACCAGCGGAAACCAACCGAGTTCGCGGAGGACCGTTTCGATCGCGGCACAGAAATTAAGGCAGAAAGTGAGATTCAGCCCGAATCCGCGCCCGCGGACCAAAACCGCGCCCGCGGATCAACCGCGCCTGGGGATCATGGCCTCGTACTCGGCCTCGTTATTGGTGGTATCGAAGGTGAAGTTAAGGGCGTACTTTGTTTCGATAGAGGGACCGGCGAGGAATACGCCAGCCCCGCCCCCGATGTCACAATGTGAGCCTTCTACAAAGACCTTCCACTCCTCTGAGCTTGCGTCGGTCTCGGGGAAGGTAACTTCCACGACAAAGTCGGCAAGAGCCTGCCCCTTCATTCCAGTTCTAGGGAGGTAGCTGATGTCGAACTCGGAGAGCTCGACTGCCCACTTCGTCATCCTCCTCGAGAGGGCGGGTTGATGGAGGATTTACCGAAGTGGGAGGTCGGAGAGGACCTGGATGGGGTGTGCGTGGAAATAGGGGCGCATGCGCTTGGCGGCGGTTACGACAGCCAGGGCCATCTTCTCCGCCGGGGAGTATCGCTGCTCCGCAGGTTGGAGCACGCGGCCTATGAAATAGACTGGGTGCATAGCTTTTCTGGTGAGCACCGCGCTGACTTTCTCCGGGCTCACCGCCACATACAGCTGCAAGTCCTCGCCCGCCATTGGTGGTGACAATGTGGGGAGTTTCGACAGGAATGCCTTCAACCCGGAGAAGGCGAGCTCAAGCTCCTCGTCCCAAACAAACTTGTCGTTCTTCTTCAGGGCGGCGAAGAAAGGCAGGGACTTATCCGCCAAACGGGAGCAGAACCTCCCTAGGTAATTTACGGCGCCGTTGAGACGCTGCACCTCAGTGCGAGATCGCGGCGACCTCATTGAGAGGATTGACTCAATCTTAGCGGGGTTCACATCCATCCCGCGCTCGCTGATCATAAAGCCCAGGAATTTTCCCGACGACACGCCGAATACGCACTTCTCGGGGTTCAGGCTGAGCCGGTTGCGTCAGAGCGTTGCAAAGACCTCCGCGAGGTCGACCAAATGCTCCTCGGGGGTTTTGCTTCTGACCACGATGTCGTCGACGTAGGCCGACACGTTCCTCCCCAAATGATCCTTGAAGACCCGGTCTATGAGACGCTGGAAGGTTGCTCCTGCGTTTTTAAGGCCGAAGGGCATGACCTTGTAGCAGTATGTACCTCGCTGTGTGATGAAGGACGTCTCCTCGTCGTGAGGACTCATCAAGACCTGATTGTATCCTGAGTACGTGTCGAGGAAACTCAAGACCCCGTATCCCGCGGTTGAGTCGACCAGCTCGTCGATCGAGGGCAGGGGGTAGCTGTCTTTGGGGCAAGCCTTGTTGAGATCCTTGAAGTCCACGCACATCCGCCACTTGCCGTTGGCTTTTTTGACCAGCACAACGTTAGACAACCATCTAGGGTACTGGACCTCGCGGATAAACCTCGGGGCTAATAGCTTCCCTACTTCGGCGTTAGCCCTCTCCTCATTCATCTTCCTTCGTCTTTGCACCGCGGGGCGGGTGGTAATGTCGACATTCAGGGAGTGTTGGGCCACGGTTCGCGGTACGCCGCGAAGGTCCTTGGCAGTCCAAGCGAACACGTCGCGAGATCTGGAAAGCAAGGACTCCAGCGACGTTGTTGATTTCCCACAGAGACATTCTCCCAGGTAGATTTTCCCGGCTTCCGCCTCTGGGATGGGAACCGTGAAGTCCCGGACTTCGAGGTCAGCCTCACCAGGGGACTCCACCATGAACACCGGGCATTTCTGCTTTGTAGAGGTCGCGTAGCATACGCGACCCTCCTCTTGGTTGCTCTTCACCTCTCCGACCCCGTCGTCGACGGGGAACTTCATCTTTAGGTGGTAAATAGACACCACCGCTTGGAACTTCATCAGGGATACTCTCCCGATGATTGCATTGTACACCGAGGGCAGGTGTACCACGGTGAACTCCACCATTTCGGTTCGCCTCGTCGAACCGGTGCCCAACGTCATCCAGAGATCTATAAGACCTGCGACGTCGACCTCGTCCCCGGAGAAGGAGGTGAGTTTCCCAGCGTATGGCTTCAGGGACGTCTCGGAGATGCCCAACTGCTCAAAAGCATCGTAGTACATGATGTCCAAGGAAGACCCCATGTCCACCAACACCCGCTTCACCATTTTTGAGCCCATTTGAGCATGCACCACCAAAGGGTCCGAGTGCGGCATGTGGAGTCCCTCGGCATCTTCAGAGGTGAAGGCCAAGCCTACGTGGGACCGCGAGGTCTGTGCAACGCTGAACACCGAGGGCTCATGATGGCTTGCCCTCGCGTACCTCTTTCTCTCCGCCTGGCTTGATCCAGCCATCGAGGGTCCACCCGAGATGGTGTGAATGTACCCATCGGGTGTTGTCTGCCCAAAACGTGCCTGCTTCGCGGGAGCCTACTGTTCGATGTTGTTGGCCGTGGTCTGAGCCGGGCCCTGCGGTACGGTGTTTGCTCCCGATGCGGGGTTGGCGCGTCCCTTCTCGTTTGGGTTGTACAAAGGGCCGCCCTTCCCTCTATAGCCTCGCTGCTTTCCGCCGAAGTAGTTCCAATTGCCTCTGCCACCCCCGCGGTTATCGTTGCGGTTGGTGTTGTTCCCGTGGTTATTGTTGTTGTTGTTGTTGTTGTTGTTGTTGTTGTTGTTGTTGTTGTTGTTGTTGACAGGGGTTTGGGCCTGCGTCACATACGCATCCTTCGCGGCTGGCGTGACCACCTTCGCCTTTCCCTTAGCCTCGGCGACGATTTCTTTGTCGGTCCTCGGTCGCGAGCTTTTGGTTGGCGGTGGTCCTCAGCGTACATCTGGGCTGTGATCCGAGCGCACAGGCTGTCGTACGTTGCCGGGCTCTTCAGGAAAATATAATTCTTGAAGGCCCCTTGGCACAGGTTGCCCATGAGGGTATCTCGCACTGATGATTCGTCGATATGCGCGATCTCCGCCACCGCGGTTGTGAACCTCGTGAAGAAGGTACCCAACGACTCGCCTTCTCCTTGCTCAATACCGCGGAGATCCCAGTTGTTCTTCTTGTGCTTCCTGGATCTGCTGAAGTGTGCGATAAAGGACTCGCACAACTGAGCGAACAAGGCCACGGACCCCGATCTTGTGACTGATGAACCACGTCATCGCAGCCTTTTCTAGGGTGGTGGGGAAGACACGGCAGAAAATGGCGTCGTTGTAGGAGTTGACGTTCATCTGGACAGCGAAGTGCTTCACATGCTCCTCCGGATCTGTCGAGCCGTCGTAAAGCCCCATCTGCGGCCTATGAAAAACCCTTGGGCATAGGCGCACTTTGAATCTCGTCCACGAACGGGGAGCGGCTTCCGGCCTCGACGTGGGTGTTGTCGCGAGCGGGACTTCAGGGGGTGCCTCACACTTCCGGCCGTCTCGGATAACTCCGAGTCCTGCAGCCTCGAACGTCGTGAGCGAGACTTCGAGATTTGCATGGGGTCCCGGGGGGGGGGGGGGGAGGGGGGGGGGGGGGGGGGGGAGGGGGGGGAGGGGGGGGGGGAGGGGGGGCGCTCCGTTGACGAGCCGTTGGTCGATGTCTCCTGCCCTGGCACATGCCTAGGGACGTATGCGGGTACGTACTCGGAGTGGGGTTGGCCTGGGGTGGGCATGGGGGACGTATGAAGGGGCGAAGCCCTGCTGGTATTTTCCATATCCCGGGTAGGGATATGGGTTTGGGGGAGCGCCGCCCGACTCATACCCTTGGAACAAGTAAGGGTTTTGTGGCGTGTTGTGCGCCCACCCCCGAGGAACCACGAACGGGACAACCCGGCGGGCCCCGTGCCCATCCACTGCGAGGTTTCGGGCATGTTATCGGAGTGTTGGGGGGAAGAAGTTGTTTGGACAGGCCATTTTGAGGGACTCAAAAGCCAAGGTTTGCACAAATCGGGAAACTGCTTAGGATGAAGAGGTTCCCACAGACGGCGCCAGTGATGAAACCCGAAATAAACCAACGCTAGAAGACAAAAAACGAGATTACTTTTATTCGATTGTGCAAACACTTGCTCTTTATTTATTTTTTTATTATGACGAGGTTACAAGTCACGAGGTTACAAGCAAACGAGACTACACTTCAGACCTCCTAAGAGTATTCGAGATCTCGATCTAACAAGGTTCAAGATCTCCTAATTGCTACGAGATTCTATCACCCACAAGTAGTTTGACGACCTCTGGCGGCGAGGTTGAGGAGTCTGAGTTAGAGCGTGGTGATTGTGGTCTGCGAGATGATGTTGCGAGGTCTCTGATGCGAAGGAGGACTCTTTGTGCGACTTGAAGTCTTTTTGTGGACTTCACTTGTCTGTAGCGAGGTCTTTGACGATGATTCAACACGTCGATCTTCAACGAGCAAGATAGTTCTTGAGTTCAAGATGTTTTTCGACCTCTTGCTTCCTACGAGGTTCTGTTTATTCCTTGTACCCCGGGCCCACTTTTTGTTCTACCATTTTGAACACCATCACAACCCCATGGCCTGGGGACCTCGTCCCGAGGACCGCAGGTCATAAATACGAGGGGTATTTGATTCATCAAACCCGGGGTGCGGGGTTTGTACTTCTTAGGATTGCGAGATTCGAGGTCTAGAGGTTGGGTGGATATTTCGCGAGGAACTTTCCAGCGAGGCCTGACACTTAGGCTTTTCTCCCGTTCGTGCTTGCGATGCTTCCTGGGCCTGCTCCCCCGTATTTTGCTTAATGGGCCGTCAAGGTAGACCAGGCCCAATAAGCTTTTCGGAAGTGGGGAGAGGCCCAAGTTTGCCCCTTATAAAAAGCGTCTCTTACACGCCTCATCTCCATCTTCTTCATTCAGCGTTCTCTCTCTCTTTTGCCCTTTTAGTTTCCGGCGAGCGGTTTCCAGACGGTTTCTCGACGATCTTCCGACATTTTCCAGGAGCGCCAACGCTTCATCCGCGTCAATTTTAAGCAAGTAAGTGTTCGACTCCCTCTTTCTCTCGCCGCCCCCTGCCCCAACAGGAGACAGACGTTTCCCGACGCTTTGCGGCGGTGTCACGGCGGCGAAGCGGAGGGGGTGAGAGCGGCGCTCGCGCCTGTGTGTTGCTCTTGATTATCTTTTTCTTGCGTTTTCTCTTTCTTCGATTCGTGCCCTAGCGGGCGACGGTTGCTTTTCGGTGTTTCGTGCTAGAGCCACGGCGGCGAAATGGTGGGGGCGAGGGTGGCGCTCGCAATGCTCTCGGACCCTTCGTTCGCGAACCGACCGTTGAGTTCCTTCGTCTCTTTCGTTTTCGAAATTCGAATGCCTTGGGAAACCAAACGTCATGATGTCTGACTGACAAGACGTTTGGCCTTCCACCGCTGGCTTCCATTCCGTTTTCTCCTTTTTCTTTTTGGCGCTTCATATTCTTCCTCAGCCGTCCTATCTGTCAGAGTAGCCCTAGGGTGCCACGTGGTTTCTTCCCGTTGTCACCTCGCGTATTCTTTTTTGTGGCTTTGCTCGATGTCTCAAAACTTTTTCTTTTCCAGGTGTTCGCCTCTCGTGGCCTGGACGTCGCTCTTTCATGCCTAGAGAAGCTTCTTTGAGCCACCCACCAGGCTTCGCGTTTAAAGTTCAATAGAGGTTCTACGAGGAGGCCCCTGAGGCCGTAGGAAGTGGCGAGACTAGTGACTCTTAGAACCCGAGGTCTCCCTCGCTAGTTTTCAGCGACCCTTCCTCCAGTGATTCTGATGTTTCCGTCAATTCGCGCTTCTCCCGACTTTGCGCATCGTCTGGTGTCGAAATGGCCTCGTCTTCGAAATCTGATGAGGAAGTGGCTGGTTTTACTGCGAGGTCGTCTGACTCCAACGACCTAGCGAGCTTTTTTGCGGAGCACATCACCGATGCCATGTCCAGCGTTCCGCCCATCCTCGAGGAGCGGATACCCATGTCCCCGGACTCGAAAATGACCTTTCTTTCCGAGGGGGTGCCTACGGTCTTGAAACCGGAAGACCTCGTAAAGATCGCCAAGAGCTTCGCCTGACCCGAGGGGTTTGAGCTAGCGCTTCTCGAAGGGGAGGGCTGTTCCTTGGCGTCATACGAAAGGTGCGTGGTTGTGCACCTGCCTAGCCTCCAGGCCGGCCTGAGGCTACCTCTGGCCCCGCACATCGTCGACTTCTTGTGGGCCATGCATGTCTGCCCCGCGCAGCTGTTTCCCAATGCATGGAGGCTCTTGTGTGCTTACACCATTCGCAGCCACGAGCTTGGGGACGGACCTGACCTCGACACCATGTCGAGCTTATTTTTAGCGAGGAGGGAACACGAGTCTTGCCTCGTCAATCTCAGCCTGCCTGGCCTTAAGATTACCACGGCCCCCTCGAACGTTGGGCCGTGGAAGAAGAAATGGTTCTTGGTCCGGGACCCTACCGGGAGGTATCTCAACTTCCCCACGGCCCCGGACAACTTCGTCCGGCCCAAGGGTACACAAAAAGCCGACGAGCTCAAGAAACGATACGCTCCTGCGCGCCTGGAGCCGTTCCAGGAGTATTTGTCACAAGACCGGCTTGAGCGGGCCGGCCTGAGCCTTACCCCTCCACCCTGCGAGGGCGAAGAGGGTATTTATTTTCCTTTCTGTTCCTTGTTTCGTTACTTCTGTTTGGGTTTTGGGCCACGCATGGCCCTGAGGGAATACCTCGCTTATTTAGTGATGACCGCGAGCCTCGCTAGGGTCATACTAACTTGATTGTTTGTGATATCTCGTTTCTTGCTTTTTATCTAACTTATTTTTCTCTTATGTTTTTTTTTCTTGACAGTGGATCTCTTCAACGCTCTGACCTCGAGGGCATAGGGAAAGAAACCTGCGACCTCCACCTCCCAGGTTCCCCGCGGCCCGAAGGGCCCCATTGAAAAGGAACCGACTCCCCAGGCGATGCCACCAACCTTGCAACCGAAGGCCACACCCCCGCCGCCGAAGGTGCCAGGGGTGAAGATTATCGAGGGGGCTCCGTCAAGGGGGGAGGTCGCTAGGACGTCCTCCCAAGTCCCCTGAGGATATGGCGATGGAGCCGGATCCAAAAGGAAAGAGGCTGAGGTGCCCTCCCGCCAAGACAAGAAGAAGAAGCACAAGGGGGACAACCAGAGAGGCACCTCGGGAGGGGAAATGGCCATCCGCCCCGGCCCCACGAGCCGGGTTATCTCCGTCGACGGCCCTCTTGCCGAGAAGTTTCACTGTCCCGGACCCGCCCGGGGTGTGCCCAAGGACTGGGACAAGACAGAATGGAAGGAGGAGGTGGCGTGTGCAAACAACCTCTCGGAGGCCGCCTTTAATGACGAGATCCCCCGGACTCGGCGATGGTATGCCTTCTTCGAGGTTGTTCTTTTTGTTGGTTCCATTATTATAATTTTTTAACATGTTTTTTGGTTTTTCAACATCATTTCTTCGAGAACTATAACTGCAGCCGCATCACCCTCCTCCACAAGAATATGGATAGGCTGGAGGCGCAGCTCAAGGCCCGCGATGCCGAAGTCGAGAAGAAGCGAAAGGACCTCGCGGAGGCCGAGAAGCGAATTCGCGCTGCAGAGGTTGCGGCGGCGGATGAGGCCAAGGATGTCGCCAGGGCCAAGGAGGAGGCGAAGAAGGCCAAGGAGGAGGGGGAAAAGGCAAAGGGGGAGGTGAGGGGTCTTAAGAACGAGGTTGGGGATCTCAAGGTCGAAAACAAGGAGCTCCGGAGTAAATTGTCTGCGGAGCACAATTTTTTTAGGGAGAAGGAAGCGGAGCTCCAAAAGGTCGAGGAGGAGATCAACAGCTTCCGACAGCGCGTTAGCGAGCTTAACGAGGAGGTGGAGGCTGCGGGGACCAAGTACGTGGCGTCTGCGGAGTATAAGGAAGAGTTGTTGGGCACTGTGAACAAAATGTTCCAGCAGGCCGTCCGCATGGGTGCTAGGCAGGCGGTCGCGAAGTACGGGCCTATCGATCCTCGCATTACCTTCTTTAACCCCAACTATGCGCTGACCATGGGGGAGAAAACTGGGGAGGAGCCCGAGGGAGAATGCGAGTTCTTCCTCAGGGAAAATGGGACCGCGGCCACCGAGGTGCCTCCCGCAGAGGGCCTCGTTCAGGGAGGCGCGGACCCCACCGCCGTACATCCTCATCCCGCGACGGACGTGCCAAGCCCCAAGCCTAACGTGACCTCCACCTCCACCTCCCAGGCCCCCACGGAACCTGCCGCCGAGACCTCGAAGGAATGAGGGATGCCCTCCTGTGTAGTTTGTGTTTGTTTTTTTTATTTTTTGGTATTTTGGTGGCCCCGCCGGGGTTTGTATTTATGACACTTCGGCCCTCGTGGCCTTATTTTATGTAACTTTCTTTTTTTTATGGTTGTGTTCCGTGTTTCTTATTTTAGTTTACTGTATATATGTCCCGATCCAACACCATGGCCCGAGTGTCACAACATTTGTGGCACGCTCGGGCCATATCCGACGCTTGTTTTATGCCGCGATCCCGAGCTTCGCTCGGATCGCACATGATTGTTTTTATGCCAAGATCACGAGCCTCGCTCGGATCTCGCATGATTGTTATTATGCCAAGATCACGAGCCTCGCTCGGATCTCGCATGATTGTTATTATGCCAAGATCACGAGCCTCGCTCGGATCTCGCATGATTGTTATTATGCCAAGATCACGAGCCTCGCTCGGATCTCGCATGATTGTTATTATGCCAAGATCACGAGCCTCGCTCGGATCTCACATGATTGTTATTATGCCAAGATCGTGAGCCTCGCTCGGATCTCGCATGTTGATTTTTGATTGTTTCCAACACCAAGCGGGAAGCGAGGGGTGGACTTCGCAATTTAAAACCCGAGAATCTCCAACCCCAAGCGGGAAGCGAGGGGTAGACTTCGCAAAAAAACCCCGAGAATTTCCCCCAATCGGGAAGGGAGGGGTGGACTTCGCAATTTAAAACCCGAGAATCTGCAACCCCAAGCGGGAAGCGAGGGGTGGACTTCGCAATTTAAAACCCGAGAATCTCCAACCCCAAGCGGGAAGCGAGGGGTGGACTTCGCAATTTAAAACCCGAGAATCTCCAACCCCAAGCGGGAAGCGAGGGGTGGACTTCGCAATTTAAAACCCGAGAATCTCCAACCCCAAGCGGGAAGCGAGGGGTGGACTTCGCAATTTAAAACCCGAGAATCTCCAACCCCAAGCGGGAAGCGAGGGGTGGACTTCGCAATTTAAAACACGAGAATCTCCAACCCCAAGCGGGAAGCGAGGGGTGGACTGACTCGGCTAAAGTCGTTGTTGCCAAGATCAAAAATAAATTACCCTAAACTACAAACTAGTATAGCATGCAAGTAAGGGATCGAACCCAAGAGAATCGGTTTTCTAATAAATCAGCAAAGAACAAATAGGGGTTTTGGGGAGTTTAGACAAGCAAGTAGTTTCAAGTATTAAATATATAAAGGAAAAGTAGAGTTCATTCAATCAATTCCACCTTTTTAATCATTCGAACATCAATTCGTCCACTTTTCTATTAATTCCCAGGTTAATTCCAATCCTTATAAAAGATTTCCACTTTTCCACGGTCCAAGCGAAGTTATGATATGAACAAGAACACTTAATTCAAATCATGCAAAGTATTAAGGATAGAAGGACATCAAATCATGCAATCAAGCTACGAGTCTCATGCATAAAATAACACTCAAACACTCTTTCTCAATTCTAGTCCACGGTCCTAGAAAAGAGTTATTTCAAGGATAAATAAGATTGCACAGACAACAATCAAACCTAATCAAAACAGTAGATCTAAGTCAATCAAACAAGTTGATCAGGCTCATAAAATCAAACATAGATCATATAAATAAAAACAAGAGTTTTGATATTAACCAAGGAATAGAAAAGTTACCAGAATCTCAAAATTACATAAAAAGGGTTCCTTGATCAAACAAACTCCAAGGGAAATTAGTTCTCCATAATAAAAATGAAATAAAACCTAAAATATAAAAGTATGCTCTGAATTGTGGTAGGTTCAACTGAAACACGAAACTAAGGTTAAATACTCAACCGAAATAACCTAAAACTAAAGATATAATAAAGATAAGTAAGATAGAATAAAACTCCGAGTCGGTGCAGAGAAAGGCCAACCCGCGGGCGCGGTTTACAACTGCGAGCGCGGTTCAAGTGATCTCCCCTCGGCCACGGATCCTCGGCCAACCGCGAGCGCGGGTCTTCTGACAGCATTCTCGTGTCAACTTCGGAGGTGGTTTTGACCCACTTAGAGTTGGAATTTGAACTCGCCATATAAGCATGAATTGTAGCTCTTCGAGTTAGCTTTCCAATGATACCAAATTCAGCTTTATCCGATCACCGTAGCTCCCGAACGATGCGTCACCAGAAAATGGTGTCAAAACAACTCCAAATCAACACTTGTCTTCAAAACTCTTGCAATTCTTCAAATCGTGTCTTCGATTTTCATATGAAAATTATGCTCAAAACTAACCTAAACACACTCAAATCATACCTAAAATACAAGAGTTAACCATACTAAACTAGAGCGTATCATGGACTTCGCAATTTAAAACCCAAGAATCTCAGACCCCAAGCGGGAAGCGAGGGGTGGACTTCGCAACTTCAAACCCGAGAATCTCCAACCCCAAGCGGGAAGCGAGGGGTGGATTTCGCAACTTAAAACCCGAGAATCTCCAACCCCAATCGGGAAGCGAGGGGTGGACTTCGCAATTTAAAACCCGAGAATCTCCAACCCCAAGCGGGAAGCGAGGGGTGGACTTCGCAACTTAAAACCCGAGAATCTCCAACCCCAAGCGGGAAGCGAGGGGTGGACTTCGCAACTTAAAACCTGAGAATCTCCCACCCCAAGCGGGAAGCGAGTGGTGGACTTCGCAATTTAAAACCCGAGAATCTCCAACCCCAAGCGGGAAGCGAGGGGTGGACTTCGCAATTTAAAACCCGAGAATCTCCAACCCCAAGCGGGAAGCGAGGGGTGGACTTTGAACGAAATTTTCATTTTGGAGAAAAATTTGAAAATACCACAACCCTTTATTCACAAAATTTGTAGGAAATAGCAGAGTTCGGAGAGTTTACACGTAATATTTTTTGAGCCGATCGATGTTCCACGTTTTGCTCAGGGTACGTCCCTCGCTATCTTTGAGCTTGAAAGCTCCGGGTGCGACTTCTTCTCCGAGGAGGTATGGTCCCTCCCAATTAGGGTCCAGTTTGGCACCTTCGGTACGCCTCAAGACGAGGCTACCCGTGGCCAAGAACCGGGGCCTAACCTCGCGCAACTCGTCTCTAAATAGCAGTTCGACCTTGAGGTTGGCCTCGTTCTCTTTTTCATCGAAATAAAAAATTCTCGCCGAAGGGACCAAGGTTTCTACAGGGACTAGCGCTTCCGCCCCGTAAGTTAGAGCGAAAGGCGTTTCTCCCGTTGCGCAATGCGCGGTGGTGCGATATGTCCATAGGACGAGCAGGAGAAGCTCCGCCCAGCGACCCTGCGCCATGCCCATGCGCTTCTTTAGATCGGACAAGATGCGGGCGTTGACGTTCTCCACCTGGCCGTTGGACCCAGATTTTAGGCGAAGAAGCATCAGCCCATAGTCAGGAAATCTCCAACGCATCTAGAGCTACGGAAGATCTTCAGGATTGATTAAGTCGGTTGGAGGAAAGAGAATCCGAGATATGTTTATTACAAGATAGATTCCTCTCAGGATTGTACCCGTTATAAGATAGAAATAAGCGAAGATTTGTTAGTTAGGGATAAGATCATATCTTTGATTAAGATAGAATATGCTCTAGGGGGCTATATAAGTCGATGTAACCCTTAGGGGAAAAGGGGGCTTCATTCATACAACTTCTTGTGATTTCTACAACAATAAAAATACATTTTTGTTCGTATTATTCTAAGTCTATTCGATCAAGGCCCGATCCAGGTCAAAGTTTTGCCTTTGGTAAATTTTGGCTCAAACAATTTGGCGCCCACCGTGGGGCCATGATCGATACAACCATCAGAAGAATCACCAGTCTACTTCTTTTCGGATCAAGGAACACGATGTCGCAAAACGGGGAAGGAAGCCCTAAAACTCCGATCACTGAGGACGACCAAAACCTTGAGAACCAAGGCATGCGGTCTCAAGAAGAGGAGATGACGGACCTCAGACAATGCATGGAATTTCTCCAAAAGGTATTGAGCGACCAAAAAAGCTTTTATGATGCTCATGTAGAACGTCTCACTGCCGAAAACAGCCAATTCAAGCAACAATACGAGGTCTTGGCTACGGGACGTCGCTCCCTTCGTGTCACCCGACGCACTGACGGAATAGTAAGGAGGCTAGACTTCAAGGCTGGAGAAGGAACTTCCGGAAAAGGTGCAGACCCGGACCCCCGAGACAAGGCACCCGCACAACGAGACGCGACTCCGGAGCCCATTGGTTGAGCCCGCCGTGAAGAAGACTTCCACGACGATAATCCTCCAATTAATCTCCGGTCGGCGGATAACCAACGCCGAGCGCCATCTCAGGAAGTCTGGATCGAAGATGATGGCACCGATGGAGAGGATCGAGAACGGCGCGAGCCAATCGATTTAGACGCGGCCATCCGAAGAAAAGTGACTGAACAAATAAGCGTCATCGTCGACCAACTCCGGAGGGGCAGCCAAGGTTTCCAGCCTTTGGAGCTTGAAGCACCTGACGGGTTTGACGAATCTCCGTTTTCTCGTCGAATCGCCCGAGTGGAGATTCCAAAAAAGTTCTCAGTGCCTAGCATGCCCACGTACAACGTGACTACAGACCCTAACAAGCACGTGGCCGTATACAAACAGAAGATGATGATGAGTGCGGTCCCGTCCCACTCAAAAGAGGCAGTGATGTGCAAGGGGTTCGGCACAAACTTAACGGGGCCGACCCTAACATGGTTCATCCACCTCCCAGGGGGGAGCATTAGGTCCTTCGCAGATCTCTCGGACACTTTCCGGTCTCAATTCGCGAGCAGCCGCAAATTTGAGAAGCAATCCAGCGACCTTTACCGGATCCGCCAACGGTACCAAGAAACTACCAGGGAATTCTTGGATCGCTTCAATCGCGAGAAGATCTCCATCCCGTCCTGCGACGTGACGACCACGGTGGAAGCATTCAGACAAGGGGTCACCCCCGACGGTGGCCTGTACAAGGAACTAACTAAACACCCTTGTACTACATTTGAGGAAGTGCAAGCTAGGGCTCTGGCGCACGTCCGGTTAGAGGAAGATAGGTCCCTAAGGAAGAGGTCTTCAGAAACGGAAAGAACTGAGAGAAGGGGTCCCGTTGACAGTCGTTGAAACTCAGCAGACCAAAGGAGGGACCGTCGTGCTCATCCTTACTCACAGCCTACTTTAGGGCAGGTCAACGTGGCCAAGACACGGTCGACGGATGACAAAGAAAGAGAACACATGCCACCCTCATTCGACTCCTTCAAACTCAACATATCCACGGAAAAGCTGCTTTGAAACATGGCAAAACAAGGAGAACTCGTGAGGTGGCCGAGAAAAGACAAAGCCCCTCGCTCGGGGAGAGACACATCCAAGTGGTGCGACTACCACAAATATCACGGACACTGGACTCGTGATTGCCTGATGCTCCGAAAAGAACTGGCCCGCTTAGTCGCGGAGGGAAGAATAAGAGACGTAGCTCCAGATGCTCGAGTGCCCAAAGATTTGCTAGAGAATCCTCAGTCCGAGCACCGAGAAAGGCGAAATCCCCCAACGCTTGAAAGGGTGGTCAACGTGATATCCGGGGGATCAAGCATATGTGGACTATCGTACTCAGCAGCAAAATGCCACGCAAGGGAAAGCAGTTTTAGTCGACCTCAATCATCAAGGCACCGCGCCAGAGAATCTCCGGGACAAGCCATCGTGTTTGACGACACCGATGCAGAGAACACTTCCGAGCCGCATCATGACGGTCTTGTGATATCCCTCCACATCGGGAACGTGCTGATGAAAAGGGTATTGATTGATACAGGAAGCTCCACCAATCTCATGACCCTAACTGCCCTAAAGGAGATGGGTTTGTCCGAGAACGACATCCATAAACACCCGGTGCCTTTAGTGGGGTTCAACGGCGAGGTCAAACACACCGTGGGTGATATTGCAATCCCAACCTTCGCCAAGGGTGTAAATATGCAAGTCAATTTCCTTGTGATGGATTGCCCTTCATGTTACAACGTAATCTTGGGACGACCATGGTTACACGACATGAAAGCCGTAGCGTCCACCTACCATCAAACGGTGAAATTTCCAACACCATGGGGAATAGAAGAAATTCGCGGGGATCAGAGGTTGGCTAGAGAGTGTTACAAGGCAGCCCTCAAGCCAACCACTCTGAGACCTGAAGCATAGCAATTACAGAACGTCACCCCTCCACCGGCGCGAACTGAAGATGGAGAAAAAGCTGAGGAGGTGACCCTAGAGGAGGGAAAGGTTGTCAAGATCGGAGAAAATCTAGAACCCTCAATCAGAGAAGAATTGGTAATTTTCTTGAAAAATCACAAGAGCTGTTTCACTTGGAGTCACGAAGACATGACTGGAATAGACCCTTCCATCATCACACACAAACTCAACGTAGATCCAGCGCACCCTCCAGTTAAGCAAAAGAGACGAAGATTCGCCCCAGAGCGAATACAAGCGGTCGATGAAGAGGTCAAGAAGTTACTAGATACCGGGAAGATCAGAGAGGTGAAGTACCCCGATTGGCTAGCTAACGTAGTCGTGGTGCCCAAGAAAAACGGGAAGTGGAGAGTTTGCGTGGACTTCACCGACCTCAACAAAGCTTGCCCTAAGGACTCCTTCCCTCTTCCCCACATCGATACAATGGTGGATGCAACCGCAGGTCACGAACTCCTTACCTTCATGGATGCATTCAGCGGTTATCACCAGATCCAGATGGAGCCGGGAGATCAAGAGAAGACCTCCTTCATCACCGGACAGGGCACGTATTGCTACTGTGTAATGCCCTTCGGCTTAAGAAACGCCGGGGCCACTTACCAACGATTAGTCAATCGGATGTTCCGTGATCATATTGGCAAAACAATGGAGGTGTATATTGACGACATGGTGGTGAAAAGCACAAGCGCTTCCCTACATAGGGGGCACTTGGAAGAAGCGTTCAGAATCCTTGAAGAATACAACATGAAGCTGAATCCCCAAAAGTGCATCTTCGGGGTACAATCTAGGACTTTCCTGGGGCACGTGGTAACCAAGCGGGGGATTGAGGCTACCCCAGACCAAGTTCGGGCGATTGCTTCCCTGAAATCCCCTCTAAGCATGAAGGACGTGCAAAAACTGACTGGAAAGATAGCTGCACTTAATCGGTTCATCTCCAAGTCCTCAGATAAGTGCCGATTATTTTACGAGGTAGTAAAGAAGAACAAGAGCTTCCAGTGGATGGAAAAACACGAGGCCGCCTTCCAAGAGCTAAAGGGATACTTTGCCAATCCCCTGCTGTTGGCTAAACCGACCCCGGGGGAGGTACTGCACCTCTACTTAGCCGTATCGGACAGCGCCCTAAGTGGAGTCCTTGTCAAGGAGGAAGACGGCCAACAGGTGCCAGTTTACTTCGTAAGCAGAACAATGGTGTCCGCCGAGACACGCTACTCTCCAATGGAAAAACTGGTCCTGGCGGTCGTGATGTGCTCAAACAAACTCCGACCATACTTCGAGTCACACACCATCATCGTCCTGACGAATTACCCACTCCGACAGGTCATGCAAAAGCCAGAATTCTCAAGAAGAATAGCAAAGTGGGCAATCCACTTAAGCGGATATGACGTCAGATACGAACCTCGAAGAGCAATCAAGTCACAAGTATTGGCCGACGTCGTTGCCGACTTCACCCCAACTCTTGAAGAAAACGCTAAAGAGAAGGTCTTGGTCTCGTCCCTCGACGAACCTAAGGAGGAATGGATATTAAACATCGATGGAGCCTCAAACGCAAGGGGACCAGGTCTCGGCGTCGTGCTAAAGTCAGCAAGAGGGGAAACGAAAACTCAGGCTGTCAGATGCAACTTTGAAGCCACCAACAACGAGTCGGAGTATGAAGCCCTCATCTTTGGGCTGGAGTTGGCTAAAGATTTATCCATCAAGAAAATCAAGGTACGCGCTGATTCCTTACTCATCATCAATCAGATTTTGGGCATTTTCGATGCCAAAGATGATAGGATGGCTAGCTACCTCAATGTGGTTAAAACACTATCCGGGAATTTCGAACAAATACAATTCGAACTAATTCCTCGGGACCAGAACGCTCCGGCCGATGCCCTAGCCGGTCTAGGCTCAACCCTAGACCCCAGGGAGTATGATAATATACCGTTAGTCCACTTATTACAGTCGGCCATAACAGAAACATCGGTGACGCAGGCTGTTGAACTACCACCAGAGCAACTCGCCTCGGATATTCTCCAAGAATCCACTAGTCCAGGGGACAGTTCGGGTGGCCACTGGACCAAGCCATACCTCGATTGGTTCCTACACGGCGAAGTACCCAAGGACAAAATTGAAGCCAAAGCCTTAAGATTGAAAGCAACGCGATTCGCCATCTTAGGTGGGATCCTCTTCCACAAGTCAGCCGCATGCTTCCTATAGCGGTGCGTAGAAAAGGCTGAGGCCGAGAAAATCATGCGTGATATACACAGCGGAGATTGCGGTAATCATACTGGGGGTCGTAGTCTTGCTAACAAGATCCTTAGGCAGGGGTGGTATTGGCCTACCATTCGCCAAGATGCCACCGAGTACGCTCAGTCATGCGAAGCATGCCAACGGCACGCACCAGTCCCACGTCAGCCACCAGAGATTCTCCATCGATCTATAACTCCCTAGCCATTCATGCGATGGGGGATGGACATTATTGGCAAGCTACCCCCTTCCACGGGGCAAAAGGTGTTTTTCCTCGCCATGACGGACTACTTCTCTAAGTGGATCGAAGCTGAAGCCTTTCGGGAAATCAAAGACAAACAAGTAATCTCATTCATCAAGCGCAACATCTTGAGCAGATTTGGGGTTCCCGCGGAGATTACTTGCGACAATGAGTCACAATTTATAAGCAAGAAGATGCGTGACTTCTGCAAGGAATGGAACATTGACTTGGTCATGTCCACTCCCAGGTACCCACAAGCCAACAGACAGGCCGAGGCTAGCAACAAGGTCATCATCAATAACCTAAAGAAGCGACTGATAAAATCCAAAGGGAAGTGGGCTGAGGAATTACCCTACGTGCTCTGGGCCGATCGCACCACCCCAAAGGGAGCTACCGGACAGACCCCATTCTCGCTGGTACACAGTTGCGAGGCTGTTATCCCGGCCGAGGTCTTAGTCCCAACCGCAAGATACGAACTCGCTACCCCAGATAGCAACGGGCGTGAACTAGAAGCAAATCTGGATACTATCCAGGAACTCAGAGAGGCAGCCCATGCTCGGATCACGAACTACCAACAGCAAGTGGCTAGGAGCTACAATAAAAATATTCGAGTGAAGAGTTTTCAGCTTGGAGACTGGGTGTTGCGAAAGGTTTTCCAGAACACCGCAGAACCAAACACTGGCAAATTGGCACCCAATTGGGAAGGGCCGTACAAAATCACCAAAGTCACGGGGAACGGAGCTTACCAGCTAGAATCCAGAGATGGAAAGGCGGTACCACGAAGCTGGAACGCAACCCACTTGAAAAAGTATTACTTCTAAATTGATTCATTATCATGTTTTCTTTCTAGACATTTTGTAGCTCTAGCTTAGAGAATCTTTAGGCAACTTTTGACTTTTTCGAATAAACGACTCAGGGCACTTGCCCACACTGTCGAACAAAGTTTTCAAGTTCCGAGTTCATAGAGTTTATTTCACACTTTTTTACATTGTGATTTGCGAGAAAATATTCTCCCACCCTTGCATACTTTCTTATTGCTCAAAAACGCAAAATACCACTGTTGAGACACATGGTTATACCGTCTAAAAACGACGAGGTCATCACGAATACAACGTCGACGAAGTAACCCATAAAATGGTTACCAACACGCGCTAATCAAAGTTGCATACAACATGAAACGCGTCGAATACAAAATACCACTGTTGAGACACATGGTTATACCGTCTAAAAACGACGAGGTCGTCACGAATACAACGTCGACGAAGTAACCCATAAGATGGTTACCCCCTATCTAAGTCCGATCAACAAAACATCCGATTAGTACGGGAAGTGGAAAGCTATAGCATATAACCCAAAATGGCCATTTGCACGGGACACCGTGATGACACGCACATCCTGAGTTCTAAACTTAAGGATCCATTGCCCAAAGACGCGTCAATACCTAATGACCCTTGGCAATGGCCAAAGGAAGCCTAATCATAACTAACTGTGTACGACCCTTTGCAAAAAATTAAAACACCTAAAACGCGAAATATGAATTCCCACGAGATTCATAATAACTCGCTAAAAAGAGGAGCACCATAACTCCCTCTTAAAATGCTAAGCTCTAACGCATACCCCATCCGCGGGCAACAAATTCCGGGAGATTCTCCAGGAATCTACCCATGCTAACATATTATGCTAAACTATTTTTCAATGCAGATAGATAAGTAGCAAATATTATAGTGCGCCATTCACAGGGCGTCAAAACCATCCAAAATTGACGCCATAAAAGTTTTAGGCCCCAGGCCAGAGGATTACCGAGTCATCGAACAAATCCACAACAAAAACAAAAACAAGTACTACTGAAATTTCATTAAACAGAAGTCAAAGAGAAACGTGGCTAGGGCTTACTGACCATCGGTTGGGGTCGAAGGCTCCTCCTTATCCAAGGCCTTCTCGTCATCTCCTTCTCTTTCTCCTCCAACACCCCCATCTCCTCTTGACAACGGTCGTTGGTGGCCATTAGCTCTTGGAAAGCCTACAACAAGGGAAAGTGGAAAAATTAGGTCAAACCAGACAAAAAGCCAGTAAGCGCTAAAGAAATACTAAAAAAACGGTAACGAATATTTAAAGGCACAAATAAGCAGACCTACCATTCTTAGCGTCGCGCCGACATGGCTAAATGCGGCGTCTGGGGTTAAGGCCTGGAAGTCCAGCTTGACATTTGGAAGCAAAGTATCTCTAAAGGTGCTGAGAAGATCCTTGGGCTCCTTCTTCTTGGCAACAGGCGAAGCTGGAGAATCGTCAACCCTTTTTCGCTTTGGCGCGAGAGACTTCTTAGCCTCGGAGCTAGGAGAGGGAGATGCGAGAAGCCTGGGACCGCCAGACCTTAGCCGTCGAACCATCGCTGCGGCAGAGGTATCCACACCAGCACCTGAAAAGTTCAAGAAAAAGGGGACATCGATTTAAAGACAAAAGTAAAAAAGTTAATCGTGTGAGGAGTGGAGAAAAGAACAAACTACCAACCTGATTTCTTCTTAGAGGAGCTCGCCATATCTGAAGAAAGGGGAGTGACTTCCGTTTCGGTCTTGTCCTCGTCGGATTTTGGAGACTCTTCGTCCTCACCACTACCCTCTGGAGCAGGACGGATCTTTCTAAGTTTGCGTTTCTCAGCCTTGATCTTCAGCAAGCGGCGACACACACCTGTATCCGTGCACTTGGAGTTGATCCCAACAGGAACTGCACAAACAGGGTACATGAAAAACAAGGCAACGGGAATATAAAAAAAAAACAAAGAAGATCAGATCTCCTTACGAGATGTGTTCCATTCATCTCGAAAGACGTCTTTCACTTCATCATCAAGATCGCCTAAAGACGCTTTCTCAACAAAGAAGAAGCGGGATTTCCAGCACCGGGAAGACATTTTCAGCTTAGGGATAAGAGGGATTTTGGTGTCCCTAGCATGCAAGGTGATGCGGTCTGCCCTTTGAGGAACGATTTTGTACGCCAATAAGAGCTCCCCCATGGTCATTTCTAACCCCCGTTCTGCGGCGAGCTCGTCAATTCGAGCGAGAGTACGCCAGGTAGTCGGGAGAATTTGGCAAGGAGAAACTTTTAGGGTTTGGATGAAGTCTCGAATAAAAGGAGAGAAGGAAAATTTCAAGCCCACGGTGAAAGGATAATCAAGAAAGCAAATCCACCCCGGCCGAACCCAGTCGATGAGCTCAACGGTCGGGGCATGGAAGCGGGTCCCCTCAGGAAAGCCACCAAAGGAGATCCAATCAGCGATCTCCTCCGGTGTCATTTCACAACGATGGAGATCCTGGGGACCCAGGGCTGAAGAAGAAGTGAAGGGCGAAGGTTTGGCCATGGAGATCGAGCAGAGTAAAACCAGAGAAGAAGAGGAAGGGATTGTTACCTGAGAAGCCGAGAGCGAGACTGGGAAGGAAAGAAGACGAAGGCGAAATGATGGCAAAAGAAAGAAAGCCTCTCAGGTAATTAAGGAAAAGGCAACAGAAGTGAATCCCGTTTTCCAAGGCATCTCCAAACGTCTTATCAAGCTTAAATGCAATTTTCGAAATTTAAATTTAAATTTTGAAATTGCATTTAGGGGTATTGTTGGACCCAGATTTTAGGCGAAGAAGCATCAGCCCATAGTTAGGAAATCTCCAACGCATCTAGAGCTACGGAATATCTTCATGATTGATTAAGTCGGTTGGAGGAAAGAGAATCCGAGATATGTTTATTACAAGATAGATTCCTCTCAGGATTGTACCCGTTGTAAGATAGAAATAAGCGAGGATTTGTTAGTTAGGGATAAGATCATATCTTTGATTAAGATAGAATATGCTCTAGGGGGCTATATAAGTCGATGTAACCCTTAGGGGAAAAGGGGGCTTCATTCATACAACTTCTTGTGATTTCTACAACAATAAAAATACATTTTTGTTCGTATTATTCTAAGTCTATTCGATCAAGGCCCGATCCAGGTCAAAGTTTTGCCTTTGGTAAATTTTGGCTCAAACAGTATGGTCCCTCCCAATTAGGGTCCAGTTTGGCACCTTCGGTACGCCTCAAGACGAGGCTACCCGTGGCCAAGAACCGGGGCCTAACCTTCTTGTCGTTATATACCGCCACACACCGTTTATATTCTCTGGAGCGCAGATCGGCCACCTCGCGCAACTTGTCTCTAAATAACAGTTCGACCTTGAGGTTGGCCTCGTTCTCTTTTTCATCGAAATCAAAAACTCTCACCGAAGGGACCAAGGTTTCTACAAGGACTAGCGCTTCCGCCCCGTAAGTTAGAGCGTAAGGCGTTTCTCCCGTTGCGCGACGCGCGGTGGTGCGATATGTCCATAGGACGAGCGGGAGAAGCTCAGCCCAGTGACCGTGCGCCATGCCCAGGCGCTTCTTTAGATCGGACAAGATGCGGGCGTTGACGTTCTCCACCTGGCCATTGGACTGGGGGTGGGCTACGGAGAAAAACTTGAGGGTTATGCCCAGGTCGGAGCAGAAGGTCTGAGTCCCCTCGCAGTCGAATTGGGGGGCATGGTCAGTCATGATGGTCATGGGAACGCCAAAGCGGCAAACGAGGTTCTTCCACAAGAAGTCGCAGACCTTTGTCCCAGTGATCTTTGCCATTGCTTGTGCTTCGACCCACTTCGTGAAATAATCGACGATGACCAAGATGTACCGCACCTGGCTAACAACCTTGGGGAAGGGGTCGAGGATGTCCATCCCTCACATCGCGAAGGGGCATGGCACGTGGATGGAGTGAAGACGCGAGGTCGGGGCGTGCTGGAGGTTACCGTGCTTCTAACACCCGTCACATTTCTGGACATAGGCCCTCGCGTCCTGCCTGAGGGTGGGCCAAAAGTATCCCAAATGGGTGATTTTATGTGACAAGGCGCGCCACCCGGGGTGGCCGCCATAGACCCCCTCATGTGCCTCATATAGGATATGCCCCGTAGACTCGTTTGGCACACACAACAAGTTGGGCTCAGCGTAGCCTCGGCGATAGAGCTGGCCGCCGATGACGCAATAGCGGGCCGCCTGCATTTTCAACTTCCTAGCCTCTGCGGGGTCCTTTGGGAGGACACCGCTCTCCACATATCGCGTGATCGGGACCCTCCAGTCCCCAGCGGTGACGGAGAGAACCTCGCTGGTTACACTCCTCAAGAGTTTTCTTTCCACCATCACGCGATTCCCTACCTCCAAGGGAAGGGCAAAACCCAACCTCGCAAGAGCATCCGCCTTTGTGTTTGAGGTTTCGCGGGATGGATTCCACCGCGAAGGTTTCTAGGCACGACACCAAGGCCTTAACTTTCTCCCGGTACGCAGGCAGGAACCCCGTCCGAGTGTCGTATTGCCCGTTGAGCTGCCGAGCAACCAGCTCGGAATCGGTGTAAACTCTGATTTTGCGGGCTCCACTGAGGAGCGCCATCTCTATCCCGGCTATCATGGCCTCATACTCGGCCTCGTTGTTGGTCGCATCAAAGGCGAAGTTAAGGGCGTACTCCGTCTTGATTGAGGGGCCGACGAGGAATACGCCAGCCCCACCTCCGGCGTCCCACCGCGAACCATCAACGAATACCTTCCACTCCTCCGAGCTTGCATCAGTTTAGGGGAAAGTGACCTCCACCATGAAGTCAGCGAGGGCCTGTCACTTCATTGCGGTCCTAGGGAGGTAGCTGATGTCGAACTCGGAGAGCTCGACCGCCCACTTTGTCATTCGCCCAGAGAGGGCGGGCTGGTGGAGGATTTGTCGAAGTGGGAGGTCAGAGAGGACCTGAATGGGATGCGCGTGGAAGTAAGGGCGCAGGCGTCTGGCGGCGGTCACGACAGCCAGTGCCATCTTCTCCGCCGGTGAGTATCGCTGCTCCGCAGGCTGGAGCACGCGACTTATGAAGTAGACTAGGTGCGTGGCTTTTCTGGTTAGCACCGCGCTGACCGTCTCCGGGCTTACCGCCACATATAGTTGCAGGTCCTCGCCTGCCATCGGAGGTGACAACGTGGGGAGCTTTGACAAGAAGGCCTTTAACTCGGAGAAGGCGAGCTCTAGCCCCTCGTCCCAAACGAACTTGTCGTTCTTCTTGAGGGCAGCAAAAAAAGGCAGAGACTTGTCCGCCAAGCGGGAGCAAAACCTCCCCAAGTAGTTCACGGCGTCGTTGAGCCGCTGTACCTCAGTGCGAGATCGTGGCGACCTCATTGAGAGGATTGATTCGACCTTAGCGGGATTGACGTCGATCCCACGTTCGCTGATCATGAAGCCTAGGAACTTTCCCGATGACATGCTGAAGACGCACTTCTCGGGGTTCAGGCAGAGACGATTGTGCCTGAGGGTCACAAAGTCCTCGTGAAGGTCGGCCAGATGCTCTTCAGGGCTTTTGCTTCGCACCACGATGTCGTCGACGTAGGCCGACACGTTCCTCCCCAAATGGTCTTTGAAGACCCGGTCAATGAGACGCTGGAAGGTTGCCCCTGCGTTTTTAAGGTCGAAGGGCATGACCTTGTAGTAGTACGTACCCCGCTGCGTGATGAAGGACGTCTCCTCCTCGTCACGCGGACTCATCAAGATCTGATTGTATCCTGAGTACGCGTCGAGGAAACTCAAGACCCCGTGCCCCGCGATTGAATCAACTAGTTCGTCGATCGAGGGTAGAGGGTAGCTGTCTTTGGGGCACGCTTTGTTGAGGTCCTTGAAGTCCACGCACATCCGCCACTTGTCGCTGGCCTTTTTGACCAACACGACATTGGACAACCATCTTGGGTACTGGACCTCGCGGATAAACCCCGCGGCCAGCAGCTTAGCCACCTCTTCATTCGCGACGTTTTCCCTTTCCTCGTTCATCTTCCTCCGCCGTTGCACCACTGGGCGGGTGGTAATGTCGACGTTCAAGGAGTGTTGGGACACGGTGCGCGGGACGCCACGAAGATCCTTGGCGGTCCAAGCGAACGCATCGCGGAATCTGGACAGCAGGGCCTCCAGCGACGCCGCTGATTTCCCGGAGAGACACTCTCCCAGGTGGATCTTCTCGGACTCATTCCCGAAGGGGGTAATCACCCTTCTTTTTGCCTCGGGGATGGGGACCGTGAAGTCCCGGACTTCGAGGTCGGCCTCGCCGGGGGACTCCACCACGAACACCGGGCATTTTTGTTTTGCTGAGGTCGCATAGCAAACGCGACCCTCTTCTTGGTTGCCCTTTACCTCTCCAACCCCGCCGTCGACGGGGAATTTCATCTTTAGGTGATAGATGGAGACCACCGCTTGGAATTTCATCAGGGATACCCTCCCGATGATTGCGTTGTACACCGAAGGCAGGTGTACCACCGTGAACTCCACCATCTCGGTTCTCCTCGTGGAGCCGGTGCACATCGTCATCCAAAGGTCTATGAGACCTGCCACGTCGACCTCGTCTCCCGAGAAGGAGGTGAGTTTCCCAGCATTGGGTTTCAAGGATGTCTCGGAGATCCCCAACTGCTCGAAAGCACCGTAGTACATGATGTCCACGGAGGACCCCGTGTCCACCAGCACCCGCTTCACCATCTTCGAGCCTACTTGAGCGTGTACCACCAAAGGGTCCAAGTGCGGCATGTGGAGTCCCTCGGCATCTTCGGAGGTGAAGGCCAAGCCTACGTAGGACCGCGAGATCTGGGCAACGCTAAATACCGAGGGCTCATGATGGCTTGCCCTCGCGTACCTCTTTCTTTCTGCCTGGTTTGATCCAGCCAATGATGGTCCACCCGAGATGGTATGGATATACCCATCGGGTGTTGTTGTCTGCCCAGACCGTGCCTGCTTCGCGGGAGCTTGCTGCTCGGCGTTGTTGGCCTGAGCCTGACTCGGGCCTTGTGTTACAGTGTTGGCTCCTGATGCGGGGTTGGCGCGTCCCTTCTCGTTTGGGTTGTACAAGGGGCCGCCCTTGCCCCTATAGCCTCGTTGCTTTCCACCGAAGCAGTTCCAATTGCCACCGCGGTTGTTGTTGCGATTGGCGTTGTTCTCGTTGTTATTGTTGTTGTTGTTCCTGTTGTTGTTGTTGTTGTTGTTGTTCCTATTGTTGTTGTTGTTGTTGTTGTTTTTTTTTTTTGTTTTTTTTTTTTTGTTGTTGTTGTTGTTGTTGTTGACAGGGGTTTGGGCCTGCATCACATACGCATCCCTCGTGGCTGGCGTGGCCACCTTCGCCTTTCCCTTAGCCTCGGCGACGATTTCCTTGTCGGTCTTTGGCCGAGAGCTCTGGTTTACGGAATCCTCGGCCTACACTTGGGACGTGCTTCGAGTGCACAAGCTGTCGTACGTCGTTGGGCATTTCAGGAAAATGTATGTCTTGAAAGGCCCCGGACACAGGTTGCCCATGAGGGTATCTCGCACCGATGATTCGTCGATGTGTGCGATCTCCGCCACCGCGGTGGTGAACCTCGTGAAGAAGGTGCCCAGCAACTCGCCCTCCCCCTGCTCAATACCGCGGAGATCCCGCATGTTCTTCTTGCGCTTCCTCAAACCGCTGAAGTGTGTGACAAAGGACTCACACAGCTGAGCGAACGAGGCCACATACCCTATCTTGAGGCTTATGAACCACGCCATCGCGGCCTTGTCCAGGGTGGTTGGGAAGATGCGGCAGAAAATGGCGTCATTATAAGAGTTGACGTTCATTTGGACAACAAAATGCTTCACGTGCTCCTCCGGGTCAGCCGTGTCGTCATAGAGTCCCATTTGAGGTCTATGGAAGCCTTTGGGCATAGGCGCGCTTTGAATCTCATCCACGAAGGGGGAGCGGCACCCGGCCTCAACGGGTTGACGTCGCAACCTTGATTTCAGGGGGGTGCATAGCACTCCCCGCCGTTTCGGACAACTCTGTGTCCTGCATTCTTGAACGTCGCGAACGAGATCGCGAGATCTGCATGGGGTCCCGGGGAGGCCTCTCCGTTGACGAGTCGTTGATGGACATCTCGTGTCCCGGCACATGGCCAGGGACGTATGCGGGTACGTACTCGGAGTGGGGTTGGCCTGGGGGAGGAACAGGGACTAATGAAGGGGCGAAGCCCTGTTGGTACTGCCCATAGCCCGGGTAGGGATACGGGTTCGGGGGTGCAACACCCGTCTCGTACCCTTAGAACGGGTAAGGGTTTTGTGGGGTGGTGTACGTCCAACCCGGAGGGACCACGAACGGACAACCCGGAGGCCCCGCGCCCATCCATTGCGAGTTTTCGGGCATGTTAGCGGGGTGTTGGGGGAAGAAGTTGTTTGGGCAAGCCATTTTGAGGGGATCAAAGCCAAGGTTTGCACAAATCGGGAAACTGCTTAGGATGAAGAAGTTCCCAAAGACGGCGCCAGTGATGAAACCCGAAATAAACCATCGCTAGAAGACAAGATACGAGATTCTATTATTCGATTGTGCAAACACTTGCTCTTTATTTATTGTTTTCTTACAGCGAGGTTACAAATTACGAGGTTACAAACAAACGAGGTTTACACCTTAGACCTCCTAAGAGTATTCGAGATCTCGATCTAACAAGGTTCGAGATCTCCTAATCGCTATGAGATTCTACTATCCACAGGCCACTTGATGGACTCCGGTGGCGAGGTTGAGCTTTGAGTTTGAGCGTGGTGATGATGGCTTGCGAGATGATGCAGCGAGGTCTTTGGTGTGAGCGAAAGCTCTTTGTGTGACTTGAAGTCTTTTTGTGGACTTCACTTGTTTGTAGCGAGGTCTTTTGACGATGATTCAACATGTCGATCTTCAACGAGTAAGATAGTTCTTGAGTTCAAGATGTTTTTCGACCCCTCGCTACCTACGAGGTTCTCCTCTATTTATAGAGAATTGAGGGGCCGAGTTTTAGTGTTTACTCGATGTGGGACGCCCGGGATTAGGGCTTCTGATTGGTCCGAGGTGAGGCAGCCGATGATTGGTTGGGGGGAACAGGGACAACTGAGTGGTTCAGGCGGGCGGGGATGTCAGCTAAGTCGGCAACGAGGTTTGGACCACGTCCCCGAGGTTTCGGAAGACCTCGCGTAGATAGGGATTTTGTTTAATTAAAAGACGAGTATGGTTGTGGGCCCCAAAATCCACCTTGGGAGTCCCGACGGATCCGTTTATTCCTTGTACCCCGGGCCCACTTCCTGTTCTACCATTTTGAACACCATCAGCACTAGTACAATAAAATAAAAGGCACTTAATCTATAATACCCAGTAGTTTATAAGGGATTTAGGTGCTACTCATGTTAACAAGAGATCTTCCTTTTCAAGGTTCGAGTGAGGAGAAAGAACTCTAAAATTAAGCGTGCAAGGGCGAGAGTAGTACTAGGATGGGTGACCTCTTGGGAAGTCCTTGGGTTGGCATGAGATAGCACTTCTAAGTCCCCGGGCCTTACAAATGCTCATCAATACTGACTTTAGGTTACGATTTGACTTGGCTCAGAGGGCGGTCACTCGATCTACAAAGCGGTCCTTAGGCCTTGCCAAGGACGTTAAGTGTTTAATTGGGGGATATTGTAACACCTTGGTGGTTTATACATGTCAAAAACTTTTTCAAGGTTCGAGTGAAGACAAAGAACTCTGAAATTAAGCGTGCAAGGGCGAGAGTAGTACTAGGATGGATGACCTCTTGAAAAGTCATTAGTTTGGCATGAGATAACACTTCTAAGGCTTTGGGCCTTACACAATCATACAAGATTGGCATATGAAGATATTCAAGCTTCAACTTTCAATTTTTATAATAATGATCATCTCTAAAAAAGAACTTGATGGATCATTCTTACACAAATTCATCCTTTTTTGGGTACTTGTGTGACAAATAAATTGAAATTTCTGTTGGTGGAAACCATTACCTTCTTGATCATTATTTTAGTATGTTAATGCTAGAAAAGCTTTGATGGATACATGCATACAACCATTTAACAAAAAAATACCAAAAAGATGACTTTCTTCTACCCATGTTGATGAGTTCATAAGATTTTGTATCATTTTTCATTTTGTTCCCATGGAAATAAATAGTTAGCAAGAGTAATAAGGAAACAGATAGAAGATTGAGTAAGACTCTAGTTATCACAAGTAAAGACAAATCCATCTACAAAAAAAACAAATTGATATCAAACAAAGCCTAGAATCCTAGTTGAACTCATTGCAATTTAGGAGAATAGATAACCCTAGAAAACCATCAATTTTTGACTTTCTTGTCAACAAACATGAACATATATACAAAATACATGAACTCCACTTTGAGGTTTGTTCAATTCATATGAATTTTTAACTTTGAAATCACGAATTCAACACAATAACCACGAATCCAACCCTATATTTTTATGTTTGCTTTATTCGTTTTTCCTATCAACCCTAGAATCAAAATTTTGAAGGATAGATGATTTTATTACCTTCTTCAAAACATGATGTTGATGATTGTTGATCCTTATCTACCATGGAAGTGATTTTAAGCTTCAATTTGTTATTTTTCTCTCTTTTGAATGAAAGTGGAGAAGAAGAGCGGCTGTTTTGGGAGAGAGCCAACATTGTTGAATTAGGCATTGTTGGGAGAGAATGGACAATTTTGGGAGGTTTTTATTTTGTGGTTGTTTAATTAAAATTTTGGGTTACCCTTTGTTGTTATTTTCAAATTTGCTACGTATTGACAATTATCCTTCTTGTGCGCCCCTATTTTTTTCCTACTTCTCCCCTTTTAATCTCAGTCTTCCATATATTTCATCCAATGGCCCATATTAATTCTTAGTTTTCACCGTATGTGCCATTCCACTCGAACCAACCTCAACATAGCCTGAACTTTCTTACATAAATATTGGATATATAACAATAAAAAACAATTGGTAAACCTTGATGAAACCGTGACTAAAATTTATTATTTTTTAAAAATATCGAAGTTTATTTTGATACAGCTTTTTTTTTTGAAGGAAGAGGCAACACACTTTCCTCACAAGGAGAAATTTTATTAAAAAACGGCTAAGTAGAAATCAAACAAAAAATAGCCCTATCGCTAACTAGAGATGGCAATTGGGAGGGGAATCCCCATTCTCCGTTGGGATTCCCCGTCATGGGGATGGAAATGGGAATTTTAAACGGGGATGGGGATGGAGACGGGAGGATAAATAATTCCCCGATGGGTATGGGGAAGGGGCAGAGATAGATATCTCCGACCCATTACCCACCATGTTTCTGTCCCCATCGGAGATATCTATGGGGAATCCCCGTTGGGGAATCCAAGGAGAATCGTTAGAGATAACGTGTGAGTTTAATATGGTCAATTTTTACAATTTTTAATGTTATTATTTTTCTTATCAATCTCATTATTTTTATAATTGACATTTTTAATTTAAAATCCTAAATAATAAATTAAATTTTACATGAATATTAAAAACCCATTAAAATATATATGGGGATTTTAACGGGGAATTAAATGAAAAAATCCATAGGGATTATAAATAGGGATGGAGAATCTCTAATAGGGACAGGTACCCGACGAAAATGGGGATGGGGATGGGGAAGATTTTCATTTCCTGCATGAGTATGAGTACGGAGATGAAAAGTAAAATCCTAAATAGGGATGTGGACGGGAAGGGTATTCTCCGCTCCGAACCCATTCCAATACCATCCCTACCACTAATTAATATTAAGAGAACAAAAAAAAAAATAACAACCTCTAACTGATCAAACAAAACATGAGTTTCTGAACTTAAAGAAAGAAAACAAACGAAACTAAAGAAGTTCGCCACACCATTAAGAAATAACTATTTTGATGCACTTCTTAAACCTAAACAACATTTACCATAAGAAGACGAGAAAGGAAGGTACGTTGCAGGCTCATGCCGCACGCCCCACCACAACAAGTGTCCCCACAATTTTTGTTACTTGTAATTATTTCTGGTTCCCAGCAATCTACGATAAAATCATGATTGTATATAACCGAAATCGATCTATATATTGCATACGACTTTTTTTATACGACGTCAAAACGGGAAATTAGAGTGGAGGAAGAGAAAAGTTTGCCCTTTGATGACAACCGATGTAATCCTTGAAAATAATATATTTGTCAATTTTTTTGGTTGAATGAAAACAACATATTTGATGCATATAACGATATACGCACACGATAGACCCGTTAGTTATATGGGATGATTTAGAGAGATGCAAATTGATACATGTTTGCAATTAAAAATTAATGATGCCACTTTTAGCAAACACCACAGATTTGATACATATATATTGATATAAAAGAGAAAATTAATTCGAATGAATTAGACAAGGAAGCCATTAGCAATGGCCTTGTTCATCTCGAAGCTGGTAGTGCCGTACACCGGCAGCTCCTGGTCGTACTGGAACCTACCTTCTATGGGGCCGATGCTGTCCAGCTCGAACAGATCAGAGCTGGCGTCGCTTTCTGCATCGTCTGCGTTGGCTTTCATCTCGATTTCGTGGTTGACACGGAATCCCTTGTCGACCTGATGATGATCATCTCGCAAATACCACGGATTGGATCTACCAAGGTTGGGAATCTTGGTGAGCTTAGCCGATTTGACGGATCGGACCGGGTCGGGATCGTAGAGGCATTTATGGCCGCAGGGGAGGGAGTCCTCCCCTACGATCACACTCAAAGGGTAGAATCTGACCGACCTCTTTCCGCTGCTGCTGATCGAATTACAGCTCGATGGCGTGGTCGACTTGCTGAGGCAAGACCTGGCGAAAGACGAGGCCGAGGAGCAGGCTGACGTCGATGTTGACGTCGTGGACACAGCTGCTGGATTAATCTGTTGGCCTTGGCGGAGATGGCCTCTTTGGGTCTTACTATTACGGTTGGAGGTGAAGATGGAGTTGAAGAAGGTGGCAATCTTGGTGGAGGGAGATGATCCCGAGGATCGGGATGCGGCGGAGGGGGCTCGGATCTTGAGCGGCTTCTGAGCCGGGGTGAAGCAGGAGGTGAAGTCAGCAGCCTCCGAGCAAGAAGAGCCCGCGGACCGGTGTCTGCGGGTTGGCATCGTCGCACGCTTTTCTTTCTCTTCTTGTTGCTTCTCAATCCAGTGTTCGATCATGATGGCCCTCTTCAGGTTAACTGACTTGTTGTCCTTTTTGGTGGCCTTCTGAGCCCCCGGGTTGGGGCCCGTGGGCCTTGTTGTGTTAATAATGTCGACGGAGGAGGATGGAAGGCTGTGAGCCGTTGTTGTAGCGGGAGGGTGTTTGATTTCTTCGATGACAATATCGTCCTCCTCCTCCTCCTCCTCCATGGAACGGTAAATGGAATCGAGGAGGACGGAGGAGAAGGACAGGGTCTTGTTGTGGCGCGAGCTTCTGTGGGTGTGATCAATGCTTTTTGACATCCTTTTTATTGTTTAGGTTGGATTTGAAAGAATTGATTGATATTCTCCGGTACGTACGTGGTGTTATATATATGTGTGTGTATATATAGGCAAGGAAGGGCGGTCGAAATTAAAGTAGAAGCTAGCTAGGGAGTTTGTTTGAGCTGTTAATTAGTTTAGAAACAGTCGGGGGGACCGTACTAAGTACTACACTACACGGGTGTGGAAGGTAGGCTTGTAGAGAAAAGTAGTTTGTCTGCTTGGACAACATCAAAAGCTGCACAAAGCATTTGCTTATTCAAAGTGATTCATGTGCAAGGTACGGAATTATATAAGGCCTTCTCTCTGGTTCTTCTTCTTCTTCTTCTTTTTGCTTCTATTTTTTTATGTTGGGGGTTTGGAGAGTAAGAGTGGAGGGAAGAGCTAGGAAGCAACATGACCTATATACGGAATTAAAATAAGAGAGAGGTGACAGTCGATGCCTAGCTAGCTTTTGTACGTGAATGCCTGCCTAATTAATTGCTTTGCAGCTCCGCCAGTGAGGGAGGAAGAGGAGGATGATTGATGAAGATGAGATACCGCTTTTTCTTAAAAGCAAACCAGGCCGGGGACTCCCTCCCCACGCGTGCGGCTTCTTCGCAAATTCTACTCTTTACCAATGCCAATGAATGCACTAAATTAAATTAAACCCACTCACAACTTCGCATTTCACATATCTACAAATTATTCATGGATGACCAATCCATATGAACAGTGACGGACGCAGAATCTTCTGGAAGCGGGGCACAACTTATATTATTCGGGAGGGTGGAGTTGTCGTCCGTGAAACGGTGATACTAGTGACATTGTTTTTGGGATTTTTTTTTGTTTTTTACTTTTTTTTATTAAAAATAATTGTTAAATCTTAAAAAAATACAATTTATTAAAGTAGTCGTTCCATAATGTACTTTTAAAATTAACATATACATCGACGGAGAAAACATAATTCAAGTTTTTTTTGGCCGAAACATAATTTAAGTTCTTAAAAACTTAACAAACTAGAATCGAAAAAAGACTAATTTATACTAAGGAAGGATAATAAAAAAGGATAAATAACATGACAGATAAAACATATTCATGTAAAATAATTAGTCGGAGGGAAGTGGGGGCACCGGCCCCCGCCCAGGCCCGTCTCTGCGAATGAATCCAATCTAAGTCGGGTGGTCATCCAACCCACCACCTGATCCACCACTCACAATTAATTAAAGAATACATTAAATTATTGAATTTGTATTGAATATTTCATCAATTTAACTATTTGATATATTTTAATAGGTTGGAATTTAGATAATGGTTTATCTCTATGCTTATTTTTGTAATTTTTATGTATTTCACAAGTATCTTGCATGGTATAATATAACTTTTATAGGCGTTTTACATAGTTGGATACAAAATGCATGAAACATAATATTCAATTATTCCACCCGACCCTCTTAAAAACTCGATGGATGGCGAGTTTCATGGGCGATGGATCGGCCGAGTGGATTACTTCACCCGATCCTTTTGAAAACTCGATGGATGGCGAGTTTCACGACCGTCGTGAACAGTACCGTCGATGTTGAGTTTAATACATTCACCTTCCGGTTTTGTCTAGCAAACATCCTTCCGGTTTTGGGAAAGATTAATTATGTTCTAAGATTTATAAGAAGCCTTGTTAGATACAATCTCCGTTTCACAATTTTGAGACTTTTAAAACTTTGCACATATATTAAGACAAGCTTAAAATAGAATACTTCTATATCTAATAATTGCTTTTACATTTACAATAAGTATTTTAATATAACAACTCACGAGAAAATTTAATGAACTCAATTATGTTTAACAATATTGTACTTTGTTTTTGGTCATTGTCACCCCAGTTCAGCGGAGAAGCTTTGCTCCATCAAACACCTATGTTTGGAGTTCGAGTCTCGCGAAGGCCCCTTTATTTTTTTTGGGTGGGATCTGCTCTCCCAACAAGTTCATTTCTCCTCCACTGAGAGTCGAACACTCGACCTCGGCGAAGGGAAGCGTAGCCCCTCCCACTAAGCTACATGCTTGTTGGTTTAACAATATTGTACTCCAATAGAAAAATGTTGTGACTCTCCCTCTAATTAAAAACAACCATTTCAATTTACACTTTCCATGACATGCATTGAAACTAGTATTGTTATTTAAATGAAGTTAATGTTAAGTAAATGTATCCATGTCTTAAATTTGGAATGTTTTGCATTAAATAATTGAAAAATAGACTTATATTTTGAAATTCATTTGAAGTTTAAAAGTCCCTAAATTGTGAAACGGAAAGAATATCTTTGAAATTTACAAAATTCACCCCTTGCGAAAAAAATACCATTAATGCTCATTAGCTTTTTTTTGGTTAAATTAATGCTCATTAGCTAGCCAAGCTTATTTGTAATTGCAAGCGTCCAATTGCCACGTCACACGCACAGTGGATCACACGTACGTGTGCCAATCCGTGCAACGGATCACTCCGTAGAAAATGAACTTATCAGAAGTGTACGTACTTGTTCTTGTGTATTAGGATGGATCATATCATAGGTCAAAATCTCAAGTGAGTTTCTTTTTCAACCCATGGACAACTGATCTGATCGTCCTTACTCATTCAAAGCTGTCAACTGCCAGCGCATGGTACGGTGGTTACATGATCAAGTATTGGAAGCTATCAAAATATTATTAAGATGGCCTACAAATTGAGGCTCCAATGAGCCCATTAATTTGTACGTAATATTTCGTTTATCCATCAGAAGTGACAAGTATATAAATGCGCGTAAGTGAGTGATGCTGGGAGGAAAGGAGTGGAAGACGCAAAGAGGGCCCATTAATTAATAGATTAATCCAAAAGATTTATCAGCCACATCAAGGGCCGTAATGCTCCCGAGCCTCTCTATTAGTGGTACCACCCTCCACATGCCAATGAACCCTCGAGGTGGCAATCCGTGGCTTGGTCGGCTTTCGATTTATTGAATTTTTGTCATTAATTGGTCAGTTATTTTAGGTTTTCTGTTCATTCAAGGAGGCTGGTTTATTGATGAAAACCAGCGAAAATTAATGAATAAGAACTGAAAAACCCCAATCAAGAGCAAGTCAAAATTAATTTTGATGTATCTAGGTACATTCTAACAACCAAGCAACGGGAGGATTTGTACTCAGAAACCACCTTGGTCAGATAATCGATTTGAAAACATGTAACTTTGGAAAAATCTTAGTTTTAAAAGTCGAAGCTCTGGCATTCCTAGAAGCTATTCGGGAAGTGAAAAATAGGAATTTAAAAAAGGTTGTTATTGAAGGAGACAACCTCCAGGTTATTAATGCGTTTGAAGGGATTATTAAATGCCCTTGGGAGATTGAACTGATAATATCTAACATCCTTGTCTCCACGTCCGGAGACCATGTTTTACAAATTAACCATATTTCTAAGGATTGTAACGTTGTGGCCGATAAAATTGTTAAATTAGGCCACAGTCTCCCTGCCGAGGTCATTAAGACTCATCCAGAACTTCATGTTCTCATCCGAAAGGACGCTCTAGGACACCCTCCGTGAAGGAGTGCAACCTAATTCTTACCTAATCAAAAAAAAGAGGTTGGTTTATTAGGATATAAAATATCTTTGTTATTTTATCTTGTAGCCCAAGATAGATAAGATCTCTTGGGTCACAATCAAGAAACTCTTCCCACCACTCTTACTGAACCGCCGACCTCATTATTAAAACTCGCCGCTTCACCTTTGTCTTTACCTTCAAATTCGACGCCACCATCGCCATGCAACACGACCCCATCGCCATGCACCACGCCCGACACCTCCCATGATTCACCTCCTATGATTCCAACGTCGCCAATATTACCCATGCAGCCTCTGGTGGCGTCCCCAGCTCCTCAAACACCCAACCATGATCATGATGACAGTCCACCGATTCGGCCTTTGGATGGTGTTTCTACTCCGGCTTCCTCTACTGACACAGGTATGGTTTCTCCACCTCCTTCTTCTTCTGTACCTTCTTATTTTCGTCATGTTGACACCACAACTCATCAAATGGTTACTCTCTCCAAAACAAATAGCCTTAAGCCTAAGGTGTTTTCCTCCACTAAACACCCCTTACCTGCCTCTTTTGATTCATACTCTGAGCCCAAAACTTTCAGCCAAGCATCCAAATTCCCTGAATGGCAACATGCTATGCAAAATGAATATGATGCCCTTTTACGTAATGGGACTTGGACAATTGTCCCTCGCCCTTGTAATTCTAACATTGTTGGTTGTAAGTGGGTGTACAGGATAAAACGAAAGGCTAATAGCTCCATTGAGCGTTACAAAGCGAGATTGGTTGCAAAAGGTTATAATCAGGAGGAGGGTATTGATTACTTTGACACCTTTAGTCCTATTATTAAACCTACCACTATTCGGATTGTCTTATCTATTGCTCTGCAACATTCTTGGCCAATTCGGCAAGTTGATATTAACAATGCCTTTCTCAATGGAGACCTCTTTGAGCAGGTTTATATGGCTCAACCTCCAGGCTTTGTTGACAGTACTCGACCTAATCATGTCTGTTTACTTCGTAAAGCTTTGTATAGCCTCAAACAGGCTCGTCGGGCCTGGTTTACTAAACTATGTCAGTTTTTGATTCTTCATGGTTTTCGGCCTTGTCGTTCTAATACATCACTTTTTGTTCGACATCAAGGCAAATATGTGCTTTATGTTCTCATTTATTTTGATGATCTTCTTGTCACTGGCTCTATATCAATCGAAATTGATCATTTTATTCGGCTCTTTAATCGCACCTTCACATTACGAGATCTTGGTGAGCTGCTTTACTTTCTCGGCCTTGAGGTTATTCATCAACGTGGTTGTTTCGTTCTATCCCAACAGAAGTACATCAGAGATCTGTTGGCCGGAGTGTAGCAAAATGTGTGATGCAAAGCCTATATCGTCTCCTGCTAAACCGACTTCTCATTTGCAACGTTCAGGTGATCCTTTAGTTGATCCTTCTCTTTATCGTAGTATTGTTGGTGCATTACACTACGCTACAATTACTAGACCTGAGATTTCTGTTGCGGTTAATCACATCGTATATGCATGAACCTACTGAGTCTCATTGGTCTGTTGTCAAGTGTATTTTGCGCTATTTAAAAGGGTCACTCACGCATGGTTTAATTATTCGGCCACCCACTAATGATCGATTGGTGGCCTATTGTGATGCCCGTTGGGCTTCTGATGGAGATGATTGTCGTTCCCAGCATGCTTTCGCCATTTATTATGGTGGCAATCTTATTAGTTGGTCTTCCAAGAAGCAACATGTTGTTGCTAAATCCAACATTGAGGCTGAATACAGGGCCATTGCATTTAGTTCTATTGAATTGATATGGATTCAGCAGCTTTTGTACGAGTTACAGGCTCCTTTGCATCCTCCTCCTATTATTTTATGTGACAATTTAAGTCCCACTTATATGTCTGATAATCCCGTCCTCCATCAGCGCTCTAAACATATCAAGATTGATTACTATTTTGTTCGTGTGCAAGTTGAAGATGGTTCTCTCATTGTTCGTCATGTCATGGCTCATGATCAAACTGTTGACATTTTTACCAAGGCCATTGGCACTGCTCGTTTCTTGCAATTACGATCCAAGCTTCATGTTTGTAACCCTCCATGAGCTTGTGGGCGGAGGGGGTATTAGGATATAAAATATCTTTGTAATATCTTTTTAATATCTTTGTTATTTTATCTTGTAGCCCAAGATAGATAAGATCTCTTGGGTCACAAGTTCTCTTGTGTAAATACCTTTTCATTATTCTATAGAAGGCAAGATCCTTTTACACAATTATATGGTGTTGGTTTTTAGGGTATGAAAAACGGAATAGATATGTTGCATTTAAAGTTGAAGTGAAAGTCGACCCTTGTTCACACAAGGCGATTTGAGTAGACCTCGAAAGGTAATCTCGTGAGTAGACCCATAAGGGTAATCTCGTTGGGTGTAGGCCCTAAGGAAATCACCATCAACCCACTTAAAACATTTTATTAAGTTACTTGGATAAAGGCTACGAGTCAACCGATTAGATCGATCTTTCCTTCAATGTATATTGCCCCTATTCCATGCCAAGGGATTCCGCAATATCATTGTGGGATAAAACGTACCAAAAGACACAATAGACATGTTGACAAGACACGTCTATTAAGAATGAACGTACCTTGTTCGAATTCCATGACTCCTCTTCATTCTTCACTTGAACGAAGTCTTCTTCCCATGACGAGCATGGTTCTTCCTTCACTTGGACCTACTCATTCCACTCGAGGTTCCTTCTTCACTTGAACTTGTGAAGACCGATCCATGATACTCTCACACACACTCGTGTTTGATCTTGTAAAAACTCACTCAAACAACGCCTAGTCTCTCTTGACTACAAGTGTTTTCTTGACTTGAAAAAATCAATCATGTCTTTTTGACTTTGAAAAAATGCATGGTGGAAACTATGAAAGTCGGAGGGCCGAATAATTATAAAATTACCCATATAGATAAGCTTGGTTTAGAATGAAGAGGTCGTCTTCCTAAAGATATTGATTGTCCCTATGACTTGTGTGAGAATGTCATGAATATGTTAGGAGCAAGGCATGTATTAGCTCAGCGGGGTTCCATCCTAAAACCAATTGGAAATAGGAGGAATAATCCACTGAGTTATATATTATTCCAATTTACTCTCAACTTTCAAATCTAGGATGAACATATTCTAACACGCCCCCGCAAGTGCAATTGGGGAATTAGCCCAGTTGACACTTGGACAACATAACAGGGCTGGCCCAGGATCGAGAGAGGCCGTTAGGTAGATGGCTCTGATACCATATTAGATTGTGAATGTCCCCTTGAGGTTTGCCTTTCCATTGATTTAGTATAAATATAGTACATGGCCTAGTATGGCAAGTTAGGTTTTACAAGGAATATTTACAAATAATAATATATGCTATTACACCCCTGCATTCGAAACGGGAGGTGACTTAACAGTGAGACTGTCTCTAAAATCTAAAAATAACTGTCTAGGTAAACCCTTGGTAAAAATATCAGCATATTGATAAGAGGATGGCACATGAAGGACACGAACATGTCCCAAGGCAACCTTTTCTCGAACGAAATGAATGTCCAACTCGATGTGTTTGGTACGCTGGTGTTGTACCGGATTGTTGGCCAGATATGTAGCAGATACATTATCTGTGTAAACCAACTCAGCACTCCGTAGGGGACATTGTATCTCAAGGAGAAGGTTGCGGAGCCAAGAACATTCAGCAACAACATTAGCAACCCCGCGATATTCAGCCTCAGCACTAGACCAGGAGACCACAAATTGCCATTTCGCAGACCAAGCAACAAGTGTGTCATTCAGAAACACACAATAACCGGATGTAGATCGACGAGTGTCAAGACAGCCCGCCCAATTAGCATCAGTATAGGCCACAAGGGACGGCTTGGGCGCAGATGTGATAGTGACACCCAAAGCAACAATACCGTGGACATAGCGAATAATGCGCTTCAAGGCAGACAAGTGAGCCTCTCGAGGATCATGCATAAATAAACAAACTTGCTGAACAGCATAAGAAATGTCTGGCCGAGTAAACGTGAGATACTGTAGTGCACCAGCTAGACTGCGATATAAGAAAGGATCGGCTACAATGGGGCATGACGACGCACTAAGCTTCGCACCAGAATCAATAGGAGTAATAGCGGGGTTGCAAGAAGACATGTTAGCCCGATCAACAATCTCACTGTCATATTTTTCTTGAGAAAGAAAGAGGTCGGACGACATCAGGCGAGCAGAAATGCCCAAAAAGTAAGCCAGGGGCCAAGTCAAATAAAGCAAACTCACGACCCAGTGATGAGATGATGTCCTTTCGTAAGGACTCAGATGAGGGTGTCAGAATGATGTCATCAACATCAACCAAGAGAAAAACTGTATCAAAACCACGTCGTAAAATAAACAGAGAGGAATCACATATGCTGCCTGTAAATCTGATGCGGAAAAGATAGGTAGCTAGCCGATGGTACCAAGCACTAGGTGCCTGTTTGAGCCCATAAAGTGACTTACGGAGTAGACAAACATGTTTAGGACGACTAGGATCCACGAATACGGGTGGCTGAAACATATAAACCGTCTCATTGAGATGACCATGGAGAAATGCATTCTTGACATCCAACTAATGTATGGGCCAAGAACGCGATACAACAAGATGAAGAACGGTCCGAATTGTTGCAGGTTTAACCACTGGACTGAAAGTCTCATCACAATCAATACCAATCTCCTGAGATCTGCCATTTGCAACAAGTCGAGCTTTGTAGCGCACAAGAGACCCGTCATCATAGAATTTGTGGTGAAAGAGCCACATACATCGAACAACATTAGTATCGTCTGGCCTAGGCAATAACACCCATTCCATTACCAATAAGAGCCAGAGATTCGTCAGTCATGGCAACATTCTAATTTGGATCAAGGAGAGCGGTTTTGTGTGATTTAGGCACAAGGGAAATGGTAGGCTTAGACGTGGTGGTGGAAAGGTCGAATAAGACACAACGTTTAACAACCCCGACTTTACTACGAGTGGTCATCATGTGAATATTTTGGGGTTGAGATTCTGCGGATGGGCTAGTCTAGGGTGTGTGCACCGCGGGCGCGGGTGAGAGTGCCGCGGGCGCGGGCGAGTGCAGAGCAGGCGCGGGCGAGTGCGCTGCGGGCGCGGGAGAGTGTGTCGCGGGCGCGGGAGAGTGTGTCGTGGGTGCGGGAGAGTGTAAAGGACTGGCAGGTGCTGGTGACATAGCGGCGGGAGCGGGTGACAGAGCGGCGGGCGCGAGTGATGTCCGAAGGCTAGAATAAGGAGATAATTGGCTCGGTAAAGGTGGGGCACGAGCACGAGGCACGAGACACACAGTCCGATGGCAAGCGGAAGAAGGAGTGTATGAGAGGGGACAAAGAGTCATCTAAGAACTCATATGAAGAAGAAGAAGAAGAAGAAGGCACCGTTTCAGAGACAAAGGGAAACTCAAATTCATTAAAAGTGACATGACGAGATATGATAATTTTGTTGGTGGACAAGTTGAGACACAAGTACCGTCTATGATGATCCGGGTACCCAAGGAAGACACAAGGAGTGCAGCGGGGTTGAAGTTTATGGGCATTTTGAGACGACAAGTTGGGAAAATATAGACACCCGAAAACTCGAAGGTGATCATAAGAGGGGGTGACATTGTAGAGAAGTGTAGTAGGGGTGAATTTATTAAGAAGAGGTGATGGAAGAATATTGAGAAGGTATGTAGCAACACCGACTGTAAATGGCCAAAATTCAGCCGGCACAGAGGCGTGTAACAAAAGCATTCGAGCCATGTTGTTAATTGTTCGAATGGCACGCTCAACCATGTCGTTTTGAGCCAAAGTGTAAGGACAAGAACCGAAAAGTTATCCCGTGTTTTTGAAAGAAGGAGTGAAAAGAATGGTTATCAAAATCTTTGCCATTTTCACATTGAAAAGCTTTGATGGGGCAATTAAATTGAGTGTGAACAAATTTGTGAAAGAGAATGAATTTATCTTACACTTGAGATTTGAATTGGAGAGGAAACACCCACAAAAAATGTGTAAAATCATCAAGCGATAATAGATAATATTTATGACCAGCAGAGCTGGTTACAGGAGAAGTCCACAAGTCACTATGAATTAATTGAAACGGTGCAGTAGTAAAAGACCTAGAAGAGTTTTGACTTCAGCAGCAATGGAGTCACGTTTTTCACGCCTCTTTATATGACTTCAGTCGTTAGTGATGAGATATTTAATTTAGTGTGGACTACTCTTACCCACAAAATGATGATACTTTATACATTCTGTAATTAGTCTTTTCTAGTTGATGCGTGATAACTAAAGCAAGTGCCCATTGATGCTGCAAATGTTAGAATTTGGCTCAACCATCTCAAATTTTGGCTCAACCATCTTAGAACTTAGCTAAACTCTTTGCTAGTTGAGGTGCTATAGTGACATCTGCTGCATGTGAGATGCTCAAGCATATCAGAAATTGATCTATCTTGGGTTGGTTCATGATTTATCTTTTGTTTCTCTTTCGATTATAACTGTTGGATTGTCTGGTTTTCATGCTTTTGTTGGATATGAATTCTTTAGACATAACAAACCTTGGTGAGTTTTGATCGTACTGGGTGTTTGTCTTTAATTAATTACATGATGTCCCTTTTGATTCTACATTTCGTGCTTTTTTTACTCAATAGTTCACTTGTTTCTGATCTATTGTTGCTTATTTCATAATTTCTTTTCTTTCCTTTATAAAAAACCCCTTTGTTTTTTTGAATGCTTAAAATATGATAGATTTCCCTTGTTATTAATACAATTTGAGAAAGAATATTCAAACAGAAAAGAGAGAGAGAGAGGAAGAGAAAGGTGTAAAGCAATGTAGAGCAACTTTCATTAATGAGCAATCTACAGAGTTCGTTACAAGAGATATTTATATGGGAATATCTCTGGTGAGAAATACAAAACGATGTGCTTTGATCAAGCTAATAAAACGATGCATTTAGATAAAAAGAGAAAGGAGGCAATGTCAACAGCCCCCCTCAAACTGGAGCATGGTGTGAATCAACATTCATGCCTAGTTTGATGAGCAAATCTCTGCGATGTGTAGAAGGCAAAATCTTGGTAAGGACATCTGCTAGCTGGTTTGAAGAGAAAGGAGGCAATGTCAACAACCCCCCTCAAACTGGAGCATGGTGTGAATCAACATTCATGCCTAGTTTGATGAGCAAATCTCTGTGATGTGTAGAAGGCAAAATCTTGGTAAGGACATCTGCTAGCTGGTTTGAAGTGGGCAAGTAGGAAAGGTGTAACAAACCATCCATAACCTTTTCTCTGGTGAAGGGACAAACAATTTCTAAGTGTTTTGTTCTTTTATGAAACACTGGATTTTGAGTGATGTGGATGGATGATTTATTGTCACAATGTAGAGTTATGGGTTGAAGATTGACCTCACCAAGTTCTTAGAGTAGATGCACTAACCAAGTAATCTCTGCCGCGACTTGTGAAAGAGCACGATACTCTGCTTATTTCCATGCTATAGTATTAGTACCATGTAGAACAACATATCCAGTAGCTGGACACCCAACCCAATCAGAATCTGAGAAGGCTTGAAGCTGAATTTGATCACCAGGTTGAAAAAGAAGACCAAATTGAGTGGTCCCTTTCACATAGCATAGCAGATGGGTAGGGGCCTCCATATGAGAAGTTAAAGGTTTTTGCAAGTACTGACTGAGAATCTGCACAACAAAGGAAATATCAGGCCTTATGTTGATGAGGTAGTTTAGTTTAGCAACCAAACTTCTGTACAATGTGGGATTAGACAAAACCTCACCAGAACCAGAGTCCCCCACTTGAAATGAATTGGCAAAGGGGTTGCTCTGGATTTAAGTTACTGAACTTTTCCATCTGTTATCAACTCTCTAGCAAGCTTAGTGATACGTTGGTTTTAGTACAGCGTAATTCTGTATTTTTATTAGGATTTCTGAGTGTTTTAGGCTAGATTAGGGTGTTTATTTGTAATATCAAAAGAGCCTACAGTTGAAGATTTGGAAGCCAAAAGTCCTAATTCGAGCTGAAGAGTTTACGAAAACAAGACCTGTGCCCTCGGGTTTGGACCCGAGCCCGCGGTGGAGAGAAGATTCAAGAAGCTGAAGACACGCAGGAACTGCGCCCGAGGTTTTGAACTGCGCTCGCGGTTCGATGAGATTCCGCGTCCGAGGGAGATCACTTGATCCGCGCTCGCGGTTTGATTCCGCGCTCACGGTTGGCTTTATATCCGAGGTGCCGACTTCGTTATTTTCTATCTTTTTATATTATTTATATCTTTTAGGTTTCGGATATTATTTCAACTATTTAAGCTTAGTTTCGTTTTCAGTTTGGGAGTTCCACAATTTAGAGACTACTTCTCAATTTAACCTAGTTTTTATTTTCTATTATGGAGAACTAATTTCCTTTGGAGTTTGTTTAATCAAGGAAGTCTTTTTATGTAATTCGTGAGATTCTGGTAACTTTTCTATCCCTTGGTTAATATCAAAACTCTTGTGCTTAATTTTATGATTATCAATTGATTTCTCTTGGTGCGCAACTTGTTGAATTTGATTGATATTCTACTGTTTGGATTAGTTTGATTGTTGTCTGTGCAATCTTACTTATCCTTGAAACAACTCTTTTCTAGGACCGTGGACTAGAATTGAGAAAGAGTGTTTGATTGTTATTTTATGCATGAGACTGGTAGCTTGATTGCATGATTTGATATCCTTCTATCCTTAATACTTTGCATGATTTGAATTAAGCATTCTTGTTCATATCATCCTTTTGCTTGGACCGTGGACAAGCGGAAATCTTTTATAAGGATTGGAATTAACCTGGGAATTAATAGAAAAGTGGATGAATCAATGATCGAATGATTAAAAAGGTGGAATTGATTGAATAAACTCTGCTTTCCTTCAATTGAATTAATCCCCAATATTATTTTCTTGTTTGCTTGTTTGTCTAAACTTCCAAAACCCCTGTCTTGTTATCTGCTGATTGTTCAGAATCCCGATTCTCTTGGGTACGATCCCTTACTTGCATGCTATACTAGTTTGTTGTTTAGGGTAATTTATTTTTGATCTTGGCACGACGACTTTAGCCGAGTCAAATTTTGGCGCCGTTGCCGGGGAATCGGTTTTTAATTTTCTATTTAATCGGCGTTTCTGACGAAACCGCGCTCGCGGTCCACATCCGCGCCTGCAGCTGACCCGTGCCCTCGGATTATTTCCGCGCTCGCGGTTCGGCTCGTCCAAAATCCCCGAATCTGGTAAGAACCTATCTTATGGTTCTTACCCGTTCTACTGATAATTCGCCTGTTGTTCCGTTTGATCTAGAAATTAACAGGACTTTGAGAGAGCTAAGACGTCAAGTACAGGCTCAAGTGCTAGGAATATAGTTTGATCTGGTTTCATCTTCTTCCTCATCTGATTCAGAGGTTGAAGAACATCTAGTAACCATGGCAGATCGTACTACTAGGCAACTGGCTGCGCCTAATCTAGAGCAGCAACAACTTGGTCTTTAATTTCCCGCCCTGGGGGAAGGAGTGAAATTTGAGCTTAAATCTGGTCTTCTCCATTATTTGCCTAAGTTCCATGGATTAAGTGGGGAGGATCCAAATAAACACCTTGCAGAGTTCCATTCTGTCTGTCTGGGGATGAAGCCGGCTGATGTGACTGATGATCAGCTCATGTTGAGGGCTTTTCAATTTTCTTTGGCTGATGCAGCTAAGGAATGGTATCTATATTTAGCACATGAGACAATTACTACTTGGGCTCAGATGAAGGGTGCTTTTCTGGAGAAATATTTCCCTGCTGCCAAGCAAACATCTATTAAGAAGCAGCTGAGCAGCCTGGAGCAGGGAGATGATGAGAACATGTATGAGTACTATGAGCGTTACAAGAGACTCATAGCCAGTTCTCCTTACCATGGCTATTCAGATAAAGACCTGATCTGTTATATTATTGAGGGTCTTTGTGATGCTGATAGGTGCCTGATGAATGCTTCCTGTGGAGGTTCTTATGAGAATCTCACTCCTAGGCAGGCGTTTGAGAAGTTGGAAACTCTAGCTGAACATTGTAGAAATCAGAGGAAGAGGTCCAACAGTAGGACAGTTAATTCTATTAATGATTCCCTGAATGCTGAAGTAAGGGAGTTAAAAGCTATGATGAAGCAACTGTTGGTGGGCAATGGAGCTTCGAGTTCAAGGGCTTGTGGAATCTGTGGTGAATCTAGCCATCCTTCTGATGCATGCCCTATCATGCAAGAGCCAACAGCTGATGTGAATGCTATAGGGAACTATGAACCAAGGCCCCGGAATGACCCATATTCAAATACCTACAACCCGGGGTGGGCAAACCATCCTAACTTTAGGTGGAATCAATAACCTCAACAACCTTTTCCACCACAGGGAGGTCAGCTCAATTATGTTCCCAGGCCTAATTATGTGGCAAAGCCCCAGGTTCCCCATGAAAATCCAGCCATTATCAATCAATTAATGAAGGAGAATCAAGAGACTAAGGTTGTAGTGAAAAACCTGGAGAGTCAATTAAGTCAAATTGCAACCATTCTGAACCGTCTAGAAGCTAAGGACTCGGGAAAACTTCCATCTCAGACCATTAACCCGAGAGAGAATGTGAATGCAATAACACTAAGGAGTGGGAAGGAGCTGAATACAGAAATTCCAACCAGCGAAAACCAACCAATCTCGCCGGAGGACAGTTCCGATTGCGGCACAGAAATCGAAGCAGAAATTGCGATTCACCCAGAAACCGCGAGCGAGGATTCCAACCGCGTCCGCGCTCGCGGGTCACTCCTCTGACATTTTCTGACAGATTCTCGCGAGCAAGAATTTTGTGGGTTATTTGTGTACTTTGGGGTTGTTTGAAAGTGTGAAAGGTGTAATAGAAGGGAATGTCCAAAATGAAAAGTGTTGAAAAAGTTTAAGGATGTTGGGAATGTTTAGTGAAAAATCTTTAAGTAAAGTTGGTTTGAAAGGTTGATTGAGATGAGTTGTATGTGTAAATTGCAAAGTGTTCTTGTGAGAGAAGAATGAAAAAGAAAAAAAGAATCTCAATTGGGTTTGTGGAAAGAAGAAAATCAAAAGTTGAGGAAAAGAAAGAAGTGCTTAAAAGAAAATAATGGAAGAAAGGAAGTACAAGTTGGGAAAAGTGTTGAGAGTGAGTGTTGATGTAATTTGGGTTTTAGTTGATTCTAGTTCCCGGATTTAGCACCACATGGCCATATAATGATCCCCACCTACTTGTCTATACCTTGGCCCCATTACAACCTTGAAAAAGACCTCATGATTTATGTTGTGCATTTGAACATTCGTGGTGGAGATTTAGTGCACTGATGCAAGCATATGGTAGTTGACATTCAAAAATGATTGTTGAGCGAAAAACACATACCCTTAAACACTTGAGTGTTGAGTGCAAACACATATATCTTGGTGAGGGTTAGAATCTTGGTTTGAAACTTTCGATAAATGTATGCGAAGATTTCATGGTTAAGTTTGTGCTTCTTGAAAATGAATTGAAGTCATGGCTTGCTTGTTTGTGGTGTGATTGATTTTTATGTCTTGCTTGAGGACAAGCAAGGTTCAAGCATGGGGGAATTTGATAGAACATATAGGTATAGGATTTAGAGCATGTTTTTATTCCCGTTTTATGCATTTTTCGCTAGGATTTCGTTTTAGTTTTAGTTTAGGTTTTATTTTCGTTTAGTTCGGAATCTACGCGTCTTTGTGCATAATTGTAGGTCGGAAGGTGGAAGACGGTGGATGAAAGCTTAGGCCGGACCTCGGGATGCATAGGAAGCATTGAAGTGAAGACCCGAGGCAAGAATTACAAGACAAGAGTGAAGGGACTAAACCGCGGATTGGATGCCAAGACCGCGTTGGAGAGGTCGACGTACTGCGGCGTCAGCGCGGGTGAAACCAAGCAGAGCGCGCCCGCGCTCTGGCGGTTGACGCGACGTTGATTTGGGCTACCTCGAGATCTTGTGGGCCGACTCTAATATTTCTTTTAGATATTTTTAGACATAATATAAATACTTTCTTTAAGTTTATTTGGATATTATGCTATCTATTATTCTCATGTTCTAAGTTTGATTGAGTTTGGAGACTTGTGGGAGACACTAGTTTTTGCAATTGAAGATCAATTTGACTCTTGTAAGTTTTATTTTTCTTCAATGACAATGTCTAGCTAATTTTCTCATGTCCAACTAGTTAGTTGAAGTTGTATGCATGATTGTTTGTGAGATTTGAATTATTTTAGTTTGCCTTGACTAGATTGAATGTCTCCGTGCTTAATTGATTAAATTTACTTAGGATTATAATAGCTTGATCACCTATTTTACTTCTAGGTTTACCTTGACTAGATTGAATCTCTTCGTGCTTAATCAATTAAATTCACTTAGGATTATAATAGCTTGATCACCTATTTTACTTCTAGGTTGAATTACAACTAGAATAATTAAATAGACGGTGGAATTTGATTATTCATGGATGAATCGTTTGATTAAACTTATAGACAGTGGAATAAGGTTAATCAAAGGCCGAGAATTTAATCACAAGACTTCGTGAATAGACGGTGGAATTCATGATTATTGTTTCTATTGAATGCTTTGAACTTAATTGCATGATCAACTTCACATAGAAGGTTTTCTAGGTTAATTGATTAAAAGGTTGTTAAAGACGGTGTATATTAACAACCACCTTAAGCTTGAATTTATAAATTCACAATAGATTAGTCAAGGGAAATTGAAATAAGGATAATCGAGGATCAAAATTCATGTATGCAATGGATACGAAACTCTGGTTGGACGCTTCTCTCCATATTTGAATCTTAAATCATATTCACTTGCTTTGTTTCGTTAGTTTTAATAATTTAGATTTTAGTTTACAATCACAAAATCCCTCTTTAATTTAGTAATATTACTTAAATACAAATATTCCGAGTCTCTGTGGGTTCGACCCTTACTTCCACTTTACTAAGGTTAGGAAGTTAGGAATTTTCTTTGATAGTGCTTTTATAACGACGTAAAAATGCTCGTCAAATTTGGCGCCGTTGCCGGGGACTCGGCAAATTATTTGTATTTATCTAGTGTTACTTTTTATTTCTTTTGGGTGTGAACCACTTGCATGGTTCAGACCCGTGCTACTAATCCATCTCTTGTTGCTTTTGATTAAAAAATCGAAAAGGATAATCTCTAGGTTGCGCAGGCAAGCTCGTGCGATTTCTCGGGAACTACCGTTCAACCTGGCTTCTTCTTCTGATTCTGATTCTGATTCTGATAGCGTTCCTAAAATACCAGAGATGGCTCAGACACTTAGACAGTTGACTGCACCTGATTTGGCCCAACAACCATTGGCAGTGAAGATACCTACACTCCCTGACGGTGTCCAATTTGAACTGAAATCAGGACTGATTCACCTTCTTCCTCAACTCTATGGGAAGGCAGGTGAAGACCCCAACAAACATCTATTGGATTTTCATGCTGTCTTCACTAGCATGAAACCAAATGGTGTCACTGATGAACAAATCAAGCTGAGAGCTTTCACTTTCTCTTTGAAAGATGCAGCGAGTGACTGGCTCTATTATCTGGCTCCTGGCAGTATTGAGATTTGGGAGGAACTGAAAAAGGCTTTTCTTGAGAAGTATTTCCCAGCCACAAAGCTCTCAAGTATGAAAAAGAGCATTAGCAACATTGAACAGCTCCCGAACGAATCGCTTTACGAGTATTATGAGAGGTTCAAAAAGCTAATCTCAAGCTGCCCCTATCATGGTTATTCTCGGATGGATCTTGTTATGTACCTTCATGAGGGCTTATTGGATGAAGAACGCCGACATGTTAATGCCGCCTGTGGAGGAAACATCCTGAACAAGACTCCCGATGAAGCTTTTGATCTATTTCATGAACTTTCTGAAGGCTCTCGTCAATTTAGCAAAAGAGCTACAATGAAGGTTGCGAATTCTATCGATGCTACGGCTTTACATGAAAAGGTGAATGAGTTGAAGTCAATGTTCAAGCAATTCATGTTGAAAGGACAACAACAAGCTAAGCCGTGCGGTTTCTACTCCGATGTTACTCATAAGACGTATGCTTGTCCTACTCTTCATGCTCAAGAGGAGGAAGTTAATGCGCTTGGAGGCTATGGGCCGAGAAGACCAGCATATGATCCTTATTCAACCACGTACAATCCGGGTTGGAAGGATCATCACAATTTGAGGTATCGAAATCAAAATCAACAGTATGCACCTCCAAACGGGCCTCCAGGTTTTAGACCTCCTTTTCAACCTCAACCTCAGCCTCAAGCATTGAATCAAGGCCCATCCTTATCCACAGATGAAATGATTCGTGCTCTTACCCAAAACATGACTCTGATGCATCAATCTGTGGGGCAATTTCAGCAAGACACTAAGTCAAGCATCACCAACTTGGAAAATCAGATGAGCTAACTTGCCAAGGCAATGAGCAAATTAGAAGCTAAAGATTCCAACAGGTTACCCTCTCTGACGGAACTCAATCCTAAACAGAGTGTGAATGCAATATCGCTCCGTAGTGGTAAAGTGTTGGAAACCAAAGCTGACAAGCAATAAACCTTGCATGAGGAAGAAACCGAGGAGGGCGAAATTTCGGAGTTTGAATATCAGACCGACCGCGGGCAAAATAGCCAGAGCGCCCCCGCGCCACCAAGCCATAAACCGCGCTCCGAGGGGCCATGTTTCTGCAGCGAGAGCGCGGCCAAAACCGGCCAGAGCACGACCGCGCTCTCAGGCGGCCAAACCGCGCCGTCGGTGATCAGTGGCAATTCCTCGACTCCTTCAACCTCGGCTCTCAAACCTCTTCCACCTTTTCCCGAAGCCTTAAAGGAGACCCGTAAGATCGAGAACGATAAAGAGATCTTCGAAACATTTAGCAAGTGCGAGGTGAATATTCCACTTCTCAAGCTTATCAAGAGCATTCCTCGTTACGCTAAGTTTTTGAAGGAGTTGTGCACGGTCAAGCGGAATCAAAAGCAAAAAGGGAAGCAAAAGATCAAGGTTAGTGAGCAAATCTCAGCGGTTTTCCAAAGACGACTGCCACAAAAATGTGAAGATCCATGTATGTTTACTATCCCTTGTATCATAGGTGAGACAAAATTTGAAAAGGTTGTGCTAGACTTAGGTGCTTCTATCAATGTTTTGCCTTATTCAATTTATGAGTCTCTTGGGCTGGGTCCATTGCATGCAACAAGTGTAGTCATTCAATTGGCTGATAGGTCTAACGTTTACCCAAAGGGGATTATAGAAGATGTGCTTGTTATGGTTGATAAGCTGATTTTCCCTGCTGATTTTTACGTACTTGAAATGGAACATGACAAGCATGCAACTCCTATTCTCTTAGGTAGACCATTCCTTAAAACAGCCAAAACTAAAATTGATGTGTGTAGTGGTTCATTAACCATGGAGTTTGATGGGGAAAAAGTGGAATACAATATCTATGACGCTATGAAATTTCCCTATGATGTTCATTCTTTATGTTCAATTGATGTGTTAGATACTCTTGTTCAAGACTTCTTTGACATTAATGATCATGATGAATTGCAATCTACTCTTGAAAATTCTGTGGTTGATAAAGATGAAGTGGAATCTATGCTGAATGATGATATGCAAGAAATTGTACCCGAGTTGAACGCTCACTATGAGCGACCACTCTTGCTACCGGGCTCAAAGCCCATTCCACTAACATCGCCAAGCGAGAAGCTTGTTCCTTCTATTGTGTAGGCCCCAAAGGTAGAGCTTAAGCAACTACCGGACCACCTCAAGTATGCTTTCCTAGGTGATGGAGATACCTTACCGGTGATAATCTCAAACAAGCTGACTCAAGATCAAGAAAGTCGGTTGTTGGATGTTTTAAAGGAGCATAAATCCGCTATAGGATGGACTACTAATTGCTGACATTAGAGGAATAAGCCCCTCTACATGTATGCATAGAATCCTATTGGAGGATGAAGCAAAGCCCTCAAGACAACCACAAAGAAGGCTGAACCCGCCTATGATGGAAGTTGTGAAGAAGGAGGTCCTGAAACTTCTCCAAGCAGGTATGATCTTTCCTATATCGGATAGCAAATGGGTAAGTCCTACTCAGGTCGTTCCCAAGAAAGGTGGAATCACGGTGAAGGAGAATCAAGATGGTGAGCTCATTCCAACAAGAATTCAAACCTGGTGGCGTGTATGCATCGATTACCGAAAGCTCAACACGGTAACCCGTAAAGACCATTTTCCTTTACCATTTATTGACCAAATGCTTGAGCGACTTGCGGGTCGTTCCTTCTATTGTTTCTTGGATGAGTATTCAGGTTATTTTCATATAGCAATTGCACCCGAGGATCAAGAGAAGACAACATTTACTTGCCCATTTGGTACATTCGCTTACCGAAGGATGCCATTTGGTCTATGTAATGCACCCGCAACCTTTCAAAGGTGTATGGTCAGTATATTCTCTGAATACATTGAGAACTTCATTGAAGTCTTTATGGATGATTTCACCGTTCATGGCAATGACTTTGATTCTTGTTTAACTCACTTGACACTTGTGCTAAAACGTTGTGAGGATACTAACCTTTGTCTTAATTCTGAAAAATTGCATTTTATGGTAGAGCAGGGCATAGTGTTAGGTCATATAGTGTCATCTAAAGGGATTGAGGTTGATAAGGCAAAGGTTGAAGTAATTCAATCCTTGCCTTATCCTACTAATGTTAGGGAAGTACGCTCTTTTCTTGGTCATGCAGGTTTTTACCACAGGTTCATTAAGGACTTCTCCAAGATTGCTTCACCCCTTTGTGAGTTACTCAAAAAGGATGTCACCTTTGACTTTAATGAAGCTTGTAAAAGAGCTTTTGATGAGTTGAAGGCTCGCCTCAACACTGCACCAATAATTCAACCCCCAGATTGGTCCCTACCTTTTGAGCTGATGTGTGATGCAAGTGACTATGCGGTAGGAGCAGTCTTGGGTCAAAAGATTGGTAAGGCTTCTCATGTTATCCATTATGCTTCTATGACTTTGAATGAAGCACAGAAAAATTATTACACCACCGAGAAGGAACTCTTGGCGGTGGTTTTTGCTTTGGAAAAGTTTCGGTCTTGTTTGCTAGGTACAAAGGTGATTGTCTACACGGATCATGCAGCCCTTCGTTACTTGTTGACGAAGAAGGAGGCAAAGCCCAGGTTAATTAGATGGATCTTGTTGTTGAGCGAATTCAACATTGAGATCAAAGATAAAAAGGGGGCGGAAAACGTGGTAGCGGATCATCTTAGTCACTTGGTCCATGAGGAGGAATGATGTGCTCAAGTCACACCTATTAGAGAAGAATTTCCAGATGATACCCTATTTTCGGTACGTGTACTTCAACCTTGGTATGCTCATTTGGTTAATTTTCTCGTTTCGAGTGTGTTTCCTCCTAGCTTTAGCAAGGCCCAAAGGGATAAACTCAAGAGTGAAGCACGGTATTATGTGTGGGATGATCCATATCTTTGGAAACATTGTTCCGATCAGGTAATCCGGCGTTGTCTTCCGGATAATGAGGTAACTTCAGTTTTATCGTTTTGTCATTCTTATGCTTGTGGGGGGCACTTTAGTGCTAGGAAAACCGCTAGGAAAGTGTTGGATGCAGGATTCTTTTGGCCTACCATCTTTCGGGATGCGTATGCTTTTTGCAAATCTTGTGACTGATGCCAAAGGATCGGGAATATATCCCGAAGGGATGAAATGCCTCAAACTTCAATTATCTTTTGTGAGGTATTTGATGTTTGGGGTATAGACTTCATGGGCCCCTTTCCTAGCTCTTACGGGAATATTTATATTTTATTAGCGGTGGACTACGTTTCCAAATGGGTGGAAGCGAAGGCCATCCGGACTGATGATTCCCGAGTTGTGGCAGATTTTTTGACGGTGCATATATTCTCAAGATTTGGGATTCCTAGAGCTTTAATTAGTGACAAGGGATCCCATTTTTGCAACAAAACGGTCAGTGCGCTCTTGAAGAAATATCATGTCACACACAAGATTTCTACGGCCTACCACCCACAAATGAATGGACAAATGGAGGTATCTAACAGAGAGATCAAAGCCATTCTTGAGAAGACAGTGTCGCCAAACCGGAAGGATTGGAGTAATCGCTTAGACGATGCTCTATGGGCATATAGGACGGCTTACAAAACACCAATTGGAATGTCACCCTTTCGGTTGGTGTTTGGTAAAGCTTGTCACCTTCCGGTGGAGGTCGAACACCGAGCTTATTGGGATGTGAAGAATTGTAGTCTTCAGATGGATGAAGTCGGTGAGTTGAGGAAGCTTCAATTGCAAGAGCTTGAGGGGTTACGGTTAGAAGCTTATGACAACGCGGCCATATACAAGGAGAAGACCAAAGCTTGGCATGACAAGAAAATATGGAGGAAAAGTTTTAAGGTAGGTGATAAGGTTTTGTTATATCAATCCAGACTTAAACTTTTTCCAGGTAAGCTAAGGTCGAGATGGATGAGCCCGTTCATAGTAGCTAAGACGTTTCCTCATGGAGCGGTGGAAATTTATGATGGAGCCACTCATTCAGTGCAGAAAGTAAATGGAAAACGTTTGAAGCCGTATTTTGAAGAATTTAGCAATGCTATTCTTGAAGAAACGGTTTTGAACGAGCCAAACACATGAGCGGTAATGCGTCAAGCTAATGACGTTAAACAAGCGCTTCTTGGGAGGCAACCCAAGCTTTGTTTTTAATATTTATTTGTTTTCTAGAATTAGTTTTGTTTTTGGTGTGGTTTTGTGTGGTTTTCGGTTTGTTTTTATTTTTAGTTGTAGGTCAAGTCGGAAAACAGGTACACACGGTTCGAGGGAAGCCAAGCCACCCTTGCATTCATGGCCCGGGACGAAATAAGTCAAGGCCGATTTTCTGCGGCCAAAACCGCCGGAGCGTCCCCGCGGCACCAAGCCAAACCGCGCCGTGAAGAGGCCGACTTGCTGCGGCGAGAGCGCGGTCAAAACCGGGTGAGCGCGACCGCGCTCTCAGCGGTCACAAACCGCGCTCTGGTTGATTTCGGCGCATTAAACCCGAAATTTCCAAGCCCATTCATTCATTCTTTCCTCTTCTTCAAACCGCCGAGCAGCTCCTTTTACTTCTCTTCCATTGAAGCTCCACCTTCAAGCTCCATTGAAGACCAAAAACCACAAATCAAGACCGGATTTGCACTCCTAATCATCAAACAAGTAAGATTCCTCATTCTTCTCTTCAAATTTCATCCAAAAATTGAAGATCTCAACCTAAAATTATCTAAATTAGGTTTTGCATAAAAACCTCAATTTAGGGGATTTTTAGGTCAAATTTCTTCAATTTGAGTTTAGATTCTTCAATATTAGCATGATTATGAGTTAGTTTCATGTTTAGAACTTGAAAATTCCATAATTTCGAAATTAATTAATTTTCATGTTAATTAATCTAGGTTAGTGGGGGAAGAGAGTGTTTTGAGAGCTATTATTGTCTATTATTACTTGTTTGGTGGATTGCTCTTGTCGGGGCAATCGAATTGTGTTTGCTTGTGGTGTTTTTGATTGTTGTGTAGGTGAACTAGACCATGGGTCGTACTAAAGCTCCGGCTAATGCTCCTTCGAGCTCGAGTCGTCCTCAAAGAGCAACTCGAATGGCATCATCTAGGGCCCAAACTGTTGCGCCTTCTTCATCTCGATCCCGAGCTCTGCCTAGAGCTTCTTCATCGGGAAACAATATCACACCGGCGACTTTTGGTATCCAATTCAGGGACATGAAGCATCTAGACCGGTTTGATGATTTGAAGGAGCGTGAAATCCAAGCCCCGAGATATATTGATTGGGATTTGATGGCGGACTTGGGTTTGGCTGATGAATTGAGGAAGATTGAGTTTAATAACAATTTGACTTTGTTGAGTATGAGATTGTCGGTGTACCGTGGCCTAGTATTGGAGTTCTTGAGCACATTGGAGGCTCATATCTTAGAGGGGCAGTTTGCTAAAGAAGGACGGTGCATGTTTCAATTAGGAGGGGTGATGAGGTGCATGACTCTTACCGATATCAACAAACTTTTCAAATTCACCAGGTACCAAGAGAATGTTGATAGATGGGAGTCTAGGATCACTTGGATGAACAACGAACAGTGGGTCCGACTTTCTGGGATCGATGTGTACCAGGCTTCTAGAACAAAGGCATCGTGTATTACTCATCCAATAATTCGGATTGTTCAGAGGTTCTTTTCCCATTCTATCACGGACAGAGGAGAGGGTGAGAATTACTGTCCTAGAATAACTGTCCTAGAGGTATTTTGGAGAAGCAAGAGATTGACATGGGTGCCGCTATGATGCATAACATAGATCTTATGGTTCGGAGAAGCAATAGTCGGATCGATGTGGGTGGTATCATCACCCGGTTTTCTCAGCACTTTGGTATTGATTTGGAGCGGTGTGTGGGTCGGATTGATCCCCTTCCGATGAACTTGTCTTTCGTCAACAAAATGAAAGTGTTATATGTAAAGAACAACCGGTTCTATTGGGTGATTGGCAATAGCTCTTTTGCTATGAGGTTGCCTAATCCAGAGAGGGTGAAGTTGGATATTGGTCTGGACAATGCCGACACATGGCTCATTCACCCTAAAGATGGTGATATACAGGTTTCAGAAGTGATTGGAGGGACAAAGGGGAGAAGGCAATCTAGGAGGCAGATTGAGGAGGCTATTGTTTCTATGGATGTGGAGGATGAAGAAGAAGAGGATGATGAGTTTATTGTTGCTGCAGAGGATGTTAAGCCAGTTGATGATGATGAGGATAATGAAGAGGATGGTGATGATGAGCACAATGAAGTGCCGCCAGTTCAGGATTTTGAGCAACAAGGCCAGGGGAACTACATGTCTACCACCCAATACAACCATTTGGTGGAGTTGATGGGAGGCTTATCTACTCAAGTGAGTGGGTTGCACACTCGTATGGATGGCATGATGGCTGATTTCAACCACTTTCGGGGTTATGCGACGAGCCGTTTTGATTATGTTGATGAGCAGACCCGGTATTTGCATCAAAGGATGGACACATACACGCTTGAGCAGGGTTATCAGCCTTTTGCTTATCAGCCTTATCCCGGATATCCAGCTCCTGAGTATCCATACCCGGGATACCCACCACCACCACCGCCGCCGCCAGAAGAGTAGATTCCCGAGTTTGACAAGTTCTTGTGATAAGGTCAGTTTTCTGTTTCATTTATGTTTTCTTTTACTTTGGGGACAAAGTAATGTTTAAGCATGGGGGAAGGGGATTATTTATTTTGTCATGAGAGCTTGGTTTTAGTTAGATCATATAGTTGCATGTGCATGTTTATTTTTGTTATGCATTGATTAAAAGCTTGAAAAATCCATAAAAATTTGAAAAATTCAGAAAATTTCAAAAAAAATGATGCTTTGTTTGCATTTAGGATTCATTTTTCCCCTTGGAACCACTTGTTTAAATAGTGAGCATGATTTCATATCCCATGACTTATTAAGTTTATGATGAAAGTTCTAAATAAGAATTGCTTAATTATGAAGGAGTATGCATGAAAGTGAGAACTTGAGCTAGTTATGAAGTTCTAACCAAAAATTTTCCTTGTGAGATTTCTTTTGAGCCTTTACATGCCAATTTTGCATGAAATTCTTGAGTGTATCACTTTGATTGTTTCAACTCTAGAACTTGCATTTAGATTCTTTTTCGAGGCCACATTATATGATTTGAATGCATGATGTAAAAGTGACTGAGGCAAATTTTCTTTAGCTCATATATATCCTTATCCATCCTACATTATACCTTTGTTTTGTAGCCCCATTGTTTTGAGCCTTAGCCTTGTTTATTAGCTCCACGAAAATTTTTCCTAGCCGAATAAACTTGACCCTCATCCGGGAATTAGGATTTGACTAGGGGAATTTTGTGGGTTATTTGTGTACTTTGGGGTTGTTTGAAAGTGTGAAAGGTGTAATAGAAGGGAATGTCCAAAATGAAAAGTGTTGAAAAAGTTTAAGGATGTTGGGAATGTTTAGTGAAAAATCTTTAAGTAAAGTTGGTTTGAAAGGTTGATTGAGATGAGTTGTATGTGTAAATTGCAAAGTGTTCTTGTGAGAGAAGAATGAAAAAGAAAAAAAGAATCTCAATTGGGTTTGTGGAAAGAAGAAAATCAAAAGTTGAGGAAAAGAAAGAAGTGCTTAAAAGAAAATAATGGAAGAAAAGGAAGTACAAGTTGGGAAAAGTGTTGAGAGTGAGTGTTGATGTAATTTGGGTTTTAGTTGATTCTAGTTCCCGGATTTAGCACCACATGGCCATATAATGATCCCCATCTACTTGTCTATACCTTGGCCCCATTACAACCTTGAAAAAGACCTCATGATTTATGTTGTGCATTTGAACATTCGTGGTGGAGATTTAGTGCACTGATGCAAGCATATGGTAGTTGACATTCAAAAATGATTGTTGAGCGAAAAACACATACCCTTAAACACTTGAGTGTTGAGTGCAAACACATATATCTTGGTGAGGGTTAGAATCTTGGTTTGAAACTTTCGATAAATGTATGCGAAGATTTCATGGTTAAGTTTGTGCTTCTTGAAAATGAATTGAAGTCATGGCTTGCTTGTTTGTGGTGTGATTGATTTTTATGTCTTGCTTGAGGACAAGCAAGGTTCAAGCATGGGGGAATTTGATAGAACATATAGGTATAGGCTTTAGAGCATGTTTTTATTCCCGTTTTATGCATTTTTCGCTAGGATTTCGTTTTAGTTTTAGTTTAGGTTTTATTTTCGTTTAGTTCGGAATCTACGCGTCTTTGTGCATAATTGTAGGTCGGAAGGTGGAAGACGGTGGATGAAAGCTTAGGCCGGACCTCGACATGCATAGGAAGCATTGAAGTGAAGACCCGAGGCGAGAATTACAAGACAAGAGTGAAGGGACTAAATCGCGGATTGGATGCCAAGACCGCGTTGGAGAGGTCGACGTACTGCGGCGTCAGCGCGGGTGAAACCAGGCAGAGCGCGCCCGCGCTCTCAGTAGGACCAAACCGCGCTCCGGCGGTTGACGCGGCGTTGATTTGGGCTTCCGCGAGATCTTGTGGGCCGACTCTAATATTTCATTTAGATATTTTTAGACATAATATAAATACTTTCTTTAAGTTTATTTGGATATTATGCTATCTATTATTCTTATGTTCTAAGTTTGATTGAGTTTGGAGACTTGTGGGAGACAAAAACCCTAGTTTTTGCAATTGAAGATCAATTTGACTCTTGTAAGTTTTATTTTTCTTCAATGACAATGTCTAGCTAATTTTCTCATGTCCAACTAGTTAGTTGAAGTTGTATGCATGATTGTTTGTGAGATTTGAATTATTTTAGTTTGCCTTGACTATATTGAATGTCTCCGTGCTTAATTGATTAATTTCACTTAGGATTATAATAGCTTGATCACCTATTTTATTTCTAGGTTGAATTACAACTAGAATAATTAAATAGACGGTGGAATAAGGTTAATCAAAGGCGGAGAATTTAATCACAAGACTTCGTGAATAGACGGTGGAATTCATGATTATTGTTTCTATTGAATGCTTTGAACTTAATTGCATGATCAAATTGACATAGAAGGTTTTCTAGGTTAATTGATTTAAAGGTTGTTAAAGACTGTGTATATTAACAACCACCTTAAGCTTGATGGCGCCGTTGCCGGGGACACTTTGTTTAATTCTAGGTTTTTATTTTTATCAACTTTTGTGTGGACCTATCTTACGGTCCGCACCTGTGCTACTAATCAATGGCTATGTTTGAATGTAGACAACTACAAGATGAACAATTTCATGTGTATTTCTCTAGAGTGCAACAATATTTTCATACACTTGGTGCTTGGGGCTATCACCCTTGTGAGAGGGATTTATGTCAGTGCATCCTAGATGGGATGAATTCTGAGACTCTACTATTGGCCGAGTACATGAGCAATTATAGGTTATGGTGTATGGTACCAGAAGAGTGTTGGGATTTCTTTTGCTACATGAGCTATCAGTGTGAGCAAGTTGAACAACATCCACCTATGCTCCATCCAGTTGAGAACTCCTCTTTCAATGCTGAAGAGATGTTTGCAAGGCTTGCTAACATAGTAGACCAGTTGGGACAGAACACTCAAACTAGTATCCAAAGCACTCAAGCTAGTATAAAGAACATGGAGACTCAGATCAATCAAATGATCACCACTGTGAGTTGACTGGAAGCAAGAGACTTTGGGAGTTTGCCTTCTGAACCGATAAAACCGATGGAGAATGTGAGTACCATTACATTGAGGAGTGGAAAAGAGCTGAACAAAGACGTGGAGATATTGGAAGACCCGCGAACTGAAAACTCGGAAATTCTGAAAGATGATTCCGCACCCGCGGTGACCACAGTCTGCGACCGCGGAGCTGTAACCAAGGGTTCCGCGCCCGCAGTGACCACCGTCCGCGACCGCGGATCTGACTCCCGCGATCACAATTATACTTCAGAAGCTGGCGATGACTTATGGCTCGACTTTCCTCCTATTGACTCTCAAAATTCAATTCTCCTATATCCCGAAGCACTCAAGGACACTATGAAGCCCACCGAACCAAGTGAGCCTAAGATTGGTGCTAGAGATTACATGGAGTTCATCTTTGGTAAAAGTGGTAATGCTGATGAATTCTTTGATCCATACAGTAAGTATTCTTTAACACCACCACTTGTGCTGAATTGCTTTAAACATATGCCATCTCATAAAAATTGGTCTCACAAGTTTGATAAGTTGAAACGATTTTTAAATGGTATATTATTCAATTTCAATTTATCCTTATGCTACTTATGTTTTTGTGAGATGTGTTCACAAGCTTTTTACAGGTTGTTAAGGGCATTGACAATGTCTAATCTTGTGAATTCATTGCTCTCTATCTATCTTGTGTCCTCACCACCAGACTGTTGCCACTTTGAACCTCCTCCATATTCAAAAGAGTAGATGACTTTGTGAGTGTTTTCTCTTCCTTTCTCTTTTATTTTATACATTGGGGACAATGTATTGATTAAGCATGGGGGAGGGGAACATTTACATGTTAGTTTAGTTTTGCATTGCATATAGTTTAAATTCTTGCAAAGCATGTTTAAATTTTTACGTTCATAATTGCATAAAAAATCAGAAAAATAAAAAAAATATCATGCATTTTAGGTTTGTCATATTTTCCTAAGCAAAGAAACCATTTGTCCTCTAATATTTTTATGACGATTTTTGCCCCTTAACTTGCTTGGTTTGCTTGAAGCTTGATAATGTTTATTTCTTTAAGAGCATGTTTGATAATTTGATTGAGCATGTATATCCTTGAGATCTAAGTTACACGGAAGTTCTAGGCAAATTTTACCTTGTGAGATTATTATTTTTGGCCTTTCTAGGACTATGCATCTATGAGTTTTTTTTTTCATTGTGTGTGCTCACTTTGATTGCTTCCTCTAGAACTTGCATTTAAATATCTTTTTTGAGGCTGCATTCATGACTTTTGCATATGACATTAAAATGATTGAGGCATTCTTTTATTAGCCTATTATTCCCTTATCCACCCTTACATATGTTCCTTCTCTTGAAGCCCCTTTCTAAGCCTTAATAGCCTTATTTTTGGAAGCTCCACAAAATAAATCCGAGCCTTATAAGCTTGACCCATCCGGGAATTAGATTTTTACTTGATTTGTTTTGTGGTTGTGAGCCAAGTATGGAGGAGTTGAAAGAGCAATTGGTGGATGAATATATAAATTTGAAAATGAGGGTGAAAAGGAAAAAATAATGAGCTTTAAAGTTAAAGTCTTCAATTGGTTGAAAAAAAAATTATATGAGAGTTGAAGCAACAAGAAGAAAAAAAAAGAATAAAAGTGAAGAAAAAAAAAGAGAAGATCAAATGGAGTTAAGAGAGTAAGAGTTGGGAAAGAAAAAGAATTGAAGTTTGGTGTTGATTTAGAATTGAGTTGAGTCTTGATTCCCGGAATTAGCACCACAAGACCAAATGATTCCCTAGCAAATTCTTATTACCTTGGCCCCTTTACAACCCTCAAAAGACCTCATGATTTTTGCTGTATGCAAAGTCTCTAGCGGTGGAGAATTAGAACACTGATGCAAGCCTATGGTAGCCAGGCTTTCAAAGTTGAGTTTGAGCGAAACACATATACCCTTAAACACATGAGTGAGAGTGAAAACACATGTTCCTAGTGAGGTTTAGAATGGATGTGTTCAATTGATCTATTTGGATGCCAAAATACATGCTATGATGTCAATTGTTCAATCATGTTTCTTGTTATTCATGCTTAAACATTTATCAAAGTGGATGCATGAATTGCTTGTTTATGGGCTATTAAATATATTTCTTGCTTGAGGACAAGCAAGGTTTAAGCATGGGGGAATTTGATAGCATGCATTTAGGTGTTAGTTTTAAGGCATATTTATGTTTAAATCTTAGGTAGTTGTATGCATTTTGTTTAGTTTTTGTAGTTTTTGCATTTCGGTGTCTACTCTTGCACTTTTGTGTTTTTAGGTTGTTTTGAGGAGCAAGGATTGGTTAAGTTGAAGGATTCAAGATTGGAGATATTCAAGTGTCTTTTCCAAGGATATTCAAGCCACTTCTGATGATCATTAAGACCCAATAGGTTGTGGAAAAGAATGCTTAAATCCGGGCAATACATCGGAGTTGTTATTTCGACACCACTTTCTTGTAACGCTTATTTTGGGAGATACAGTGATCGGATGAATCTGAATTTAGCATCATTGGAAAGCTAACTCAAAGAGCTACAATTCATATTTTTACTCCGAGTCGAAATTCCCACCCTAAGGGGGTCAAAACATCTTCCGAAAACAGCGCTGGAATTCTATCACGGTCAGGTCCGCGATCGCGGAGAGTGTTCACCGCGCCCGCGGAGGTCCATGTTAGCATAAATCCGAGGCGGCAACAGCTCTTTCTATCTATCTATATTTATTTATTTCCGATATTATTTTATTTCGTACGAGTAGTTCGAGACTATTTAGACCTAGTTTTGGAGTTTTGTTTTGTATTCTCTCTTAGACCTAGTTTCCATTATTCCAGATTTTAGTATTTTCTCTCTCATGGAGAACTAAACTCCCTAAATCTTATTCAAGTTGAAGCTTTTCAGACTCAAGTTTTTGTGAGATTCTACTTTACAGGTTTATTTCTACAGGTTATTTGAATTCTCTTGTGCGTAATTATTATTGATTGTGTTGATTTCTGCTTGTCTGGCCAACTTGTTGGAATTAATATTATCTATTGCTAGATCTAGGTTTTCTCGTAGCAAAGTCTAATCTTTGTAGCAACTCAATTGATTTAGGACTCGTTGGACTAAAACAATTGAGAAAGAGATTTGAATGCATGTTAATTGTTTGACTCGTTGGAATTCAATTGCATGTAACCTGTTTATCCTTGTTCTCATTGCTAATATCCCTATTATTTATGATCGTTTCATGAATTGTTTGGATATTAAGTTTGCATGTCTCGTTGTCATGTTATATTTCAAATCAGGATAGGAATAACCAAAGGAATAACTTGTTTGAATCTATGATCAATTGTTTGAGGAAGAAAAGTGGATGCTTGAATAGGATTGTTTTCCCTAATTGATAAAAATCCAATCTTTCCCTGTTTGATTCATTGCTTTGCTTTGTTTAATTTTCCCTATTTGTAGTTTACAATTCCAAAAATCCCCCCTTTATTACTTTATAGTTGATAATAATATTGCTTCGAATTACAAGTGTCTCTTGGGTTCGACCCCGACTTACCGACTATACTAGTTGAGTAACTAGGGAATTATTTTTGATTTGGCATCAACGACTTTCAGCCAGTCACTTGAATTCATAAATTCACAATAGATTAGTCAAGGGAAATTGAAATAAGGATAATCGAGGATCAAAACTCATGTATGCAATGGATACAAAACTGGTTGGACGCTTCTCTCCATATTTAAATCTTAAATCATATTCACTTGCTTTGTTTAGTTAGTTTTAATAATTTAGATTTTAGTTTACAATCACAAAATCCCTCTTTAATTTAGTAATATTACTTAAATACAAATATTCCGAGTCTCTGTGGGTTCGACCCTTACTTCCACTTTACTAAGGTTAGGAAGTTAGGAATTTTCTTTGATAGTGCTTTTATAACGACGTAAAAGTGCTCGTCACCCTCGCTGAAACCAAACCGGAGCACATCCCATCTGATGGTACTTCGAAAAAAAGCGGGCTTTGATGATATGATTTGGATATCGGCTATGGGTAGAGAGGGATGTTTGTAATTTTATGAAAGCATTCTAATTCCATAATTGGACGTGCAGTGTTCAATTTCAACATACACATTTTTGTTTGGCCGAATGATCGAAAACCACCCCTATAATAGGCCATATTGCTCTAAACCACCCGCTATATATCAAATTACCGAAAACCACCTGCGTAATAGCTTCCGTTAGCAGACGACCACCCATCCCCAATTTCCGTCCAAAAAATCGTTTAAAGCAGGAAATTACAAGTCTACCCTCTATTTTTTTATTATATTATATTCTTTACTTCCATCTAATAGAATAAAAACTAATTATATCATATATCATCTTCTTCCTTAGGTCGGACAGATGCACCACCGCCTCCTCATGTAGCCACCTATTTGCCTGATTGCCACCCACCTCACAATTCTCTCATTTCGAGCACACCACTACAACATGTCATATCTACAACCCCCACCATTACTCCCAAATATATCGCTCTCTCCATCTATCTCTTTAAATACGAAGAACCCTAATTTTCCCAAACTCGATTTTGCCAACCAAATATCCAATTAGTTTGGGCTTTGGTTTAGATTACCATCAAAGGTGGTGGATCGAAAAGGGCATCTTCCAATTATGGCTTGTCGACGCTGAGGGTGGCCATTGAGGTGAGGCTCTTCTCACTTTTTCTCCTCGATCCATCCTGCAAATAGAGAGACAGATACTCCTTGGCCCATGAGAGAAGTGGATCTAGCATCTCCATTGGAGAAACGGATCTTAAAGTCAACATTGAAGCACATCGGGAAGGGGAAGTCTTCATGAATGTGCTCCATCGGTAAGTTGGAGATTAAGCCTAGTCATGATTGTTTTAAATTCATGCTTTGTAGTTGATGTGATTGTGATTTGAGTTTGAAATTTAGGGTTTGTGACTTGAATTTCTCATCTATGAGTTGTAAAAGTGGGATTTACAGAACTTGTATATCAAGACATTGATTTTTGTTTATCGAGATTGATTTTTCGGTTTTGAATATTAGAGATTTGCGGCTTTTTTTTACTTTTATTGCAATTTAAAATTGATAAAGGGGCACATGGACACATGTTTGACGGATTTTTGGACGGAAATTGGGGACGGGTGGTCGTCTGCTAACGGAAGCTATTACGCAGGTGGTTTTCAATAATTTGATATATAGCGGGTGGTTTAGAGCAATATGGCCTATTATAGGGGTGGTTTTCGGTCATTCAGCCTTTTTGTTCCATCAAACATTGCGATTCCCGGCTTAATCATGAAATGCTAATTATTTTTTATATGCTCCACCTAATGAGAGTGATAAAAACATATTTTGGCAAGATGTCCAACAATACCTTCATACAATCTCGTTACCTTATATAATTATAGGGGACTTTAATGATATATCACGGCTAGAAGACAAAATTGAAGGTCGGGAACCTACAAATGATAGGTTTTCCCGAATGTGTGATTTGAAAGAAACATGTGACCTAATGTACGCTCCAACAACAGGGAATAAATATACTTAGTGAAAAACAACAATGGATATTGACAACTATTGTAAGGGTTTTTTCTTGATCCTAACAAGCAAATAAATTTATAGATCAAGACCCCGCTGAGTACAGGGAGGTCAAGTTAGTCCACGGGAATTAGAAAAATCTAAGTCTAGCAATCAATCCTAAGAAGAATAAAATAAAACAACACAAAAGCACACGCAAGGGTTGCTCGGTACCGACCCCTACTAGGTCGTCTCTGACCTAGACACGTCACACAAGACGCAGGAAAAACTGGGCAAAACTGACGCTCGGTACCGACCTTAAGGGGGGTCGTCACCGACCTATCCGGGTAACAAATAAACTCCGAAAAATCAAATTGAAGGAGATCTAGAGCAAAGGATTCACCACAACAAGCTATGAATGCAAACATGAATCAAGATCAACCAACGATAATGTCATGAATGACTTTCGCCATGAATAATCAAGCACAAATCTCAACTTTCGTAAAGATCTAAACATGCCACCCTACTTGTTATCTAAAGGTTTTAACTTTCGCTTCAACCCAAATATTATTCAAATTCACAATTTAATCTTTCAACTCAATCATGAACATGAACATGCCTCAACTTTCATCAAGGAATGGTTATAAATCAAAGATTCATGCTTTAATCATGCACAACTCGTTGGGTTTCACCCCAATCCTAGAAAAGTAGACTACTCATGATTCATAATGCAAACAACAATCAAAAATAAAAGAGAAGACATAATTCAAAACAAAACAAACTTCAATTGAAATAACAACTTACGAATCTCAAACAAACTTCCACAGCTCTCTCAAATTGTCCAAGAGCTCGGAATAAGAGTCAACCCTAGAAAACCAACTAGCAAACTCGTTCCGTCTCGTGCCTCCAAAAACGTCTCCCTCTAGATAAAAAAAAACATGTGTCCCCGAAAGTAACCCTAAAAAAAACTTACATAGTAGTGGGAATGTTCTTATAAGGAAACTAAATTCTATCTTAAAAAGGCCCATAAATAAAACATTTACTAAAACCTAACTTAAGGAGCAAGCTTTATTCCGCTAGGCACAGAGGCTGGTCGGTACCGACCCAGAGTGGGTCGTCACCGACCTCACCAGCACTTGATTTCTTCATTTTTTTGCCCGAAACTTGCTCCAAAGCTTGGTTCTTCTTCAATGTTTCTTCCTTAAACGTCCTTGGTCTTTTTAGACTTCCTTTAGCTCCTTCTAAGGTATCTTTATCTTGCAAACTTTGTCTTGAAACTCATCAAATCTTCCAAAGATATCAACTCTCACCCTTCTAGTCAATACCGCCACAAGACAACTCTTAACGCCACCTCCTAGAAAGCTTGAAAAATCGGGATATCTCCTCCTCAACGCTTCAAACACCTACAAAAACGAAAAACAAGCACAAACGACTCCAACTCTCGAAACAGGGTCGGAGTTATATGCAAAACAACGCAATAGACCTAAAAACGACTCAACTTAGCTAGTAAACTACCCACAAAAACCAACTAAAAAGTGTGACATCAAAACACCCCATACTTAGACTTGCTTGTCCTCAAGTAATCACTTAACATGCATCACTACCAAATAACAAAACTCAAGAATCGCCCTTAAGAAAAAGCAGCACAAGTAGAATAATGAGCAAACAACTTCCACATCATAGCACACATGAACATTCTAAGCAATCACCATCCAACCTCACCAAGGAATGTGTCTCACTCAACTCTCAAAGTGTTTAGGGTATATCAATAATCACTCGACTCAAATTCCAAACACAAAACCTCATAATCAATGGAACTTATATCAAAAACTCTCCACCGAAGAAATCAAAACAAGTCAAATCATCAAATGAACTTAGGGGGCTCAATGAAAACTTCAAAGAAGTCTCATTCGGCCGGGTTGTAATGGGGCTTGGTAATTCAAAGTGCATGGAAATATTTTGGCTTTGGGGTGCTAACTAATCCGGGAATCACAGACTCCTAGACTACACAACACTCAACCAACACACGTTCTTCTTACAATCACCAAACACTTAATCTTTCAATGCACTTCCCTTTTCACCTATTATCATTGTCTTTCTTCTTTTCTTACTTAGAAGGCTTTGGACTCTTGGACTTATTATATGATTCACCCCGTTTTTTTGGGGGGGGTCAGTACCGACCTTCTTTGGGTCGGTAACGAGCTGCATTGTGCACTTCGAGCCCAAAACACTTCATCCTTTAATTTTCCAAAGACAATACTCCTCTTCTACCTTTCACAATCACTTTGTTTTCACCCAATCAATCCATAACAACCTTCAATAATCCATTCTAAGTCCTAATTCCTGGATCAAAGGGTCAAGCTTATCATGGCTAGGGAATTTTTTTGTGGAGCTAGAAATAGGCTTTAAGCTCAAAACAATGGCTACAAACAGAGGGGTCATGTATAGGTAGGAAAAGGAATATAATAGGCTTATAGAAATAAGTTCAAAATCATTTGATTCAATCAAGTAATGAGCACATCTCCATTGGTTTCAAGTTTAAAATAACCACGCCATTGACAAGTGGTAAATTGCATTTGGAAGAGTAAATCACACATGAAAGAGAAAGGAATAAGACATACATTCCTTTATAGGCCAAAAATATCTCACTTAGGTTCAATTTGTTGGATTGCTTTCACTTAGAAATATGCATGCTCAATATCGATTATAAGCTCAAAATTCAAAAAGCAAGATCATGATTTAGGCAATTCTTATAAAGCATGCTATAGGATTTACATGATGATGCAAGCAATTTCCATCTTAGGACATCTAAGAAAAAGGACATTTATCCATCTAAAATCAAAAAGAAAAGACTCAAGCAAAACTAGACATAAACACAAACAAACGCATGACTCAAACAAAACGCAACACAAGACTCAAACAAGCAATTTCCCCAAACCACCCCATACTTAAACATCAATGTCCCCATTGATTAAGAAAGTAAAGAGAAGGGAAAGAGAAACTAACTTGGACACCTTGAAGCGTTGGAAGAGGAGGAGAATCATTCTTGAGGAGGGTGAGGAAGTGATGGCGCGTGAAAGAGTTGTTGCGCCAACCAGTTGTTATATTCTACTTGAGCATTCCACCGCTCGACATCTTGCTTGTGATCTTCATAATACTCAATGCGGAAATCCTTAAGCTCATTTTTGTGATCAACAAACTGGTTGTGGTGGTGGTTAAACGCCCCCATAAAGATGATGTTGGTGAAGCATAAGGCATCCATCTTAGCTGAGAGAAGGGAGATATCGGGGTTGCCACCCGAACTCGAACCGGTATGATATGTGCCTTATCCTTGAAAATGAGAGCCGCCGGACCCATCAAAGCCATAGGGATGTGAATAATAGGGGACCATGTTAGTTTGAGGTCCCATCGTGAAGTCCATAGGGTCGGCCCCATGCTGTTGATGGTCGAAACCACCCTCTGATGGGTCGTTACCGACCCCCTTTGGGTCGTCTCCGACCCCCCCCCAGCCTGGCCGATTGGTGTTGTGGTGTGTTCCGACCCTCTTGTTCCCTTTTTGACTCCTCGGGTCCCTACAAAACTTTAGTGGAGATGCAAGACAAGAATCCTAGCTACTATAAACTAATAAAAACAAATTAAACTAAGCTGAAAATAAAGTCCAAAAATAAAAACAAAGCGGGTTGCCTCCCGTAAGCGCTTTATTTAACGTCGTTAGCCCGACGAACTTTCCTCAGCGGATCAGGGCGGTTTCCATCCAGCTTTGTCGGGATCAAAAGAAACCCCATACTTAGTCAGAAAAACATCCAAGCTTCTTTCCAAAATATTTGGCCCTCGATCATCCACAAGTATGCTCGGTAATCCTACAACAGGGTTAGTAAAATCCGAAAACCAAGGAGGTTTTGAATCCTTCATATGACTAACAGTAGGATCTAATATAGAACGAGAATAGGAGAAAGGATCATGACCAGAATTGATTGGATAAGAACAAGAAAACTCACCTGGATTGAGCAGAAAAGGGGTCGCTACCGAGGCTAAGTGGGTCGTTAACGACCCTGCTGGATCTGGAAGTGGCTCGATGTCGTACCTGGATCCACCACCCACCTCGTTTTGATTCAGATAAGGGTCGTTACCGACCCATGGGGGGTCGTAGGCTCCTCAATACTATAACTAGCCACTTCGCTTGTGGGCGAATTGAAATGAAATTCGACCTTCTCTTCTCCAATATCAAACGTGAGAAGTCCTTTTCTAACATTTATACGTGCCCCTGCGGTGGCTAAGAATGGTCTTTCAAGAATGATCGGTACCATAGGGTCCTCAGGCATATCTAGCACAATGAAGTCGTTGGGAACAAATAATTTTCCAACTTGGATAGGGACATCGTCAATGACTCCAGTTGCTTTTAGAGAAGATCTGTCCGCCATGTAGAGATTCATATCGACAGGCTCCAATGGTCCCATGTTGGTTTAGGACCATATAGAAAGGGGAAGGAGACTAGCACTTGCACCAAGGTCACATAAAGCTTTAAAACGATGAGCACCTATACCAATAGTAATTGCAAATTTACCCGGATCGCCAAGTTTCTCCGCAAGCTCTAGAGATCGCACCTCATCGGTCAACTCAGACATCGACCGCTTCTTTGACAAGATCTCTTTAAGGAATTTGGTATACGCGGGCATCTCGCTCAAGGCTTCGGCAAAAGGGATGGTGATGTTGAGCCCTTGCAGAACCTGCACAAAATGCTTGAATTTGCCTTCCGTGGAATCCTTAGCCTTCTTGGGTGGGAAAGGAAGCACCTTTGTTGTTGATGTAGAAGGAACGGATGTAAGAACACGGGGAAGAGGGTCGGTCACGACCTGGGGAGGGTCGGTGACGACCTCCTCTGTAGTGAAGGGAGTGTCGGTTATGACCCTGGATGGGTCGGTAACGACCTCCCCTGAGCTAGGCTGGTCCTCTTCGTCCGCCGCCTTCTTGCTTATTTCTTGATCCGGCAACTTCTTTCCGTTCCTCAGGTGGACCGCTGCAATTTGACCTCTCGGGTTCTCATCGGGATGGCCCGGTAATCGCCCTTGGGGTCTTGGAATTTGAGCCGCGAGGTCACCAAGTTGGGAGTTCACATTCCTCCTCCATGCTTCAAAGTCTCCCAATTGGTTTTGAACTCCTTTAAGATCTGTGCGGACGCCATTTATTCCTTCTAGGAGACCTTGCGCCCAAGCTGGTGGCTCTTGGTAACCGGGAGGTCTATAAGGAGGGGCTCTTTGCTCTTGTGACTGTGGTTGAAAACCTTGACCGTGGCCATTGTTGTTCCATTGAGGATAATTGTTGTTGTTGTTCCTTCCTGGATAAGCATTGTTTTGACCTCGGTAGGGCCCTCTCATATAGTTCGCCTCCGCATAAGCCTCGGCGGCTCGGACTTGTTCCACATTCGTACAAGAAGCGGTGGTGTGAGCTTGGGAACCACATTCATGACAAGACTGAGCGGTGGATTTGAAGTGGTTTACTTCCTTCATGAGCTGGTTTATCTCATCTTGCATGAATTGAAACCTCACATCTTGATCAATTGGTTCGGCATTAGGATCATAAAGCTTCTTCTGTTGAACCCTGAAGGATTGTTAGGTGCCATACATTGCATCAGAGTTGGTGAGTTTGTCCAACAAAGTCCAAGCTTGATCGGGATCCATATCAATGAATCCGCAGTCGGTGTGGAGGTTGATTCGGTCCTTTGTAGCGGCATTAATCCCTTGAAAGAAAATCTCTTGAAGCACATAGGGAGGTTGTCCATGAGTAGGACATTGCTGAAGAAGTTCTTTGAACCGCTCCCAAGTTTCCACAAAAGTCTCATTGGGAAGTTGGTGATAAGAAGTGATGCGCTTTCTTAGCTCTGTAGTCTTAGCCGGTGGAAAGAATTTCGTTAGAAACTGATCATGTAGAGCCTTCCATGTAGTAATCGACCTAGAAGGTAAACTTTCAAGCCAAGTAAGAGCCTTTCCGGCCAAAGACCATTTGAACACTATCAAGAGCACATATTCAAGCGATACGTCATCAGCGGAGATAGTGTCACAAAGGTCGGTGAAGTTCTTAATGTGCTCCATGGGGCATGTTGGGCCCTCCGAAACTTGGCCCAATAAAGAATGTCACAAGCCCAAGACAATTGATCCTAGTAAATCGATAGAAGGAGACGATGATGGAGCAGTCAAGGCAGGACGGAAATCTCGGACCCCATGATCGACACCAACGGCTATTTCATTAACGACGGGGGCGAGATCTCCGGGATTGGCTAAACGTTTCAGCCAACGGTCAAAGTAGGGAAGAAGGGTATAAATAGGTACAAAGTAAGGACAGCCGGGAGAGGACATCGATACTCAAGATCACTCACGAAAGCTCAAGTCTTTTTCTAGTCATTTTACTTTGTTCTAAGCATCCATTTGTGTTGGCAGAAGATCTTCAATCTCAATCATAATATTAACCTGATTATCCTATAGCATTTCTTGCCTTTTATCTTGCTTTATTATTTGATTGTGGCTTATAATGCGTTACAAATTCTGTTTGGTTAGGACTTCCCACATTATAGCAAGTAACGCGTTAGTGCAATTATCCTGCCCAAAACAATTGGCGCCCACCGTGGGGCCCTAGCCAAGAAAGAACTCACGCTAAAATAACCGCAAGATCCGTCACATGGAGGGAATCCAAACTACATATAGCCACATAGGGGATCTCGACAATCACGAGGTCAATGAAGTGACGAACAATCAAGGCGATGAAAATATGAACGGAACTGGAAATGTAGTCGGTACTGGAAACATGGATGGAATAGGGAATGGTGAAGGAGCCGAACAAGGTTCTGGGGACACCAATGGAAATCTTGGTACTTCCGAGCAACGAGGAGCTGGGGGAGGCGACGCCGACGTCATTATGGAGCTCCGGTCCACAATGATTGCTCTTCGGAAGGATTTGGAAAGCCAAAAAGAGGCCAATACCAGATTCACCGAGGTATATGAAAAACAAATTGAAACTTTAACTAATGAACACAACTTGCTTCGATCGCAGGTACAATCGGCTCCAACCCGTCCCCGGGGAACCGATGTGGTGGAAGGAGTTGCCAGGCGGTTAGACATGGATGATCCGAGTCTCGCGACACCCGATGTCGTCAGGCCAGTAACCGGGTATCAGGTAAATGGTAATTCTTTAAGGGCGGTACGGGAAGATACCGAAGTTTCCCAATTACGGGAACGCCTTCGAGCGTTGGAGGACCGAATTACTCATGTCTCGTGGGCACCTCAACCGATAGCAATGGAGAGGAGAGATGGTTACACCGACTCCCCCTTCGTACCTGCCATTGCAAGGGTTGATATTTCTCGAAAGTATCACGTCCCTAATGTACCTAAGTACGAAGGGGTGACAGATCCTGATCAACACATAGCCGCATTTAAATAGGCTATGAATATTAGTACAGTCCCTTTTGATATGAAAGAAATTGTTATGTGTCGTTGGTTCGGGAACACGTTGTCTGGACCCGCTCTCAACTGGCATTCGCACTTACCTCTTGGAAGTATCTCATCTTTTGCTGAGTTGATTGACAAGTTCAGGATTAGGTTCGCAAGCAGTCGACATGCCAAAAAACGATCAAGTGATTTATACCGCTTGGTTCAAAAACCGGGAGAATCTCTGAAAGTTTTCCTCAACCGTTACAATGAAGAATTGGTGACTATCGAAGGATGTGATGCCGCTACGGCTGTGGAGGCATTTCGAAGGGGTATATCCATATGTAATCCTGAGTTATATCGTGAACTAACTAAGTATCCCTGTTCGAATTTTGATGAGGTACAGGCAAAAGCTTTAGCCCACGTCCGATTAGAGGAAGACGACCTCTTCGCCGAGAAAGCAACGAGTCCACATCGACTCGATCGGAGATAAGGAAGACGGGACACAAGATACGTTCCGTATCCAACTGCACCTCATGCTAAGACTAGCGTTAATACAACGATGTTTAGACAAGGCGACAGATACGAGAATCCTAGGTTGCCTCCGAAACTCTCCCACTACAATTTTCGCGTGGATGCAACTGAAGTGGTCTGAACCCTCAACACTATGGGGGACACTGTTAAATGGCCTCGAAAGAGTAACATGCCAACACATCAGAAAGACAAATCCAGATGGTGTGATTTCCACTTTGATCATGGGCACCGGACCGACGAGTGTATCGCGTTGCGAAAAGAAGTAAGTGAATTGTTACGAAGGGGGCATCTCAGAGAATTAATATCAGAGAAAGCAAAAGAGCAGTTGGAGCGCAACAAAGAAGGAGACATTCCACCACCCCCGCCAAAGCACACTGGAGTAATCAATGTCATCACAGGGGGGTCGGAAATTTGTGGTATAACTTACTCTGCAGCCAAAAGGATCGCAAGGGATACTAGAAGAGAGTGCCCGAGAGCACCGTCACGAACAAGTCTTGTCATGATGCCAATCACCTTCGACGATGTCGAAGAAGAGGAAGTTCATCACGATTGCTTAATAATCTCTTTAACGATAGCTAATTTCCTTGTCAAAAGAATTTTAGTTGATAATGGAAGTTCTACTAATTTACTCATGTTGGACGCCTTATACAGCTTAGGTTTCTGGATGGATGATATCGTCAAAAAATCGACGACTTTAGTGGGCTTCAGTGGGGAATCACGCAACACGCTCGGGGAGATATCATTGCGCACCGTTGCAGGAGGAGTTAACTACCAGGTAAAATTCCAAGTGCTTGATTGTCCTTCACCTTTTAATGTCATTTTGGGCAAGCCATGGATACACGGGATGAGGGCTATCCCTTCTACCTACCATCAATGCGTGAAGTTCCCAACACCATGGGGGATTCAAGAGATTAGAGGAGAACAGAAATTGGCAAGGGAATGTTATTCCATAACAATGAAAGCAACGTCTTCCAAAAACCTACAGCTTGGAGCAGGGAAGAAGGCGTCGGATTAGCAATTAAAGGACTGTAGAACGACCACATGCTATGCAAAGCCGGAGACGCCCGAGCTCCAAGAGGTAGCCCTTGATCCCTTGGAGCCATCCAAGAAAATCCAAATAGGAGCAGATCTGGAACCGACTTTACGTGAGCAAATAGTGGAATTTCTACGGTCCTACAAAGATTGTTTCGCCTGGTCGAACGAGGATATGGTAGGCATTGATCCTAACGTAATCACCCACGCCTTAAATGTCAATAAAAAGGTGCCACCAGTAAAACAGAAAAGGCGCAAGTTCGCACCCGAACGAAATCAGGTAATCAACGATGAGGTAAAATCCTTACTTGAGTCTGGAAAAATCAGAGAAGTACAATACCCTGATTGGCTTGCGAATGTGGTTGTTGTTAAAAACAAAAATGGTAAATGGCGCGTTTGCGTAGATTTTACCGATTTAAACAAAGCATGTCCCAAAGATTCTTTCCCCTTGCCTCATATAGACGCAATGGTGGACGCAACGGCGGGGCATGAATTATTGACCTTCATGGATGCATTTAGCAGATATCACCAAATAATGATGCATCTTGACGATCAAGAAAAAACCGCATTTGTGACCAATCAAGGAACTTATTGTTATAAAGTTATGCCCTTTGGGTTAAAAAACGCAGGTGCTACTTATCAGAGATTGGTTAATAAGATGTTTCAGGAAAAACTGGGGGATACGATGGAAGTATACATAGACGACATGTTGGTCAAGTCACTGAAGGCGGAGGACCACGTTAATCACTTAAGAGACGCGTTCGAGATTCTGCGAAGTTACAAGATGAAGTTGAATCCCACCAAGTTCTCTTTTGGAGTAACGTCAGGAAAACTCCTCGGCTACATAGTGACGCAGAGGGGAATAGAGGCGAGTCCAGAACAGGTCAAGGCCATAATGGAGTTGCAATCACCCAAATGCATCAAGGATGTCCAGAGGCTAACAGGACGAGTAGCTGCATTAAACCGGTTCATATCGAGATCTTCAGATAGGAACAAACTGTTTTACGACATCCTAAAGAAAAACAAGTCGTTCGAGTGGACAGAGGAACACGAAAAAGCCTTTGAAGAGTTGAAAAATTATTTGTCTAATCCACAGGTGCTATCCAAACCCAAACCGGGCGAAAGTTTGTATGTATACTTGGTCGTGACAGAAGTAGCAGTGAGTGCAGTTCTAATCCGAGAGGAAAATGGAGACCAGTTGCACATCTATTACGTAAGTAAAACTTTGCTTGACGCAGAAACAAGGTATTCCCCCATCGAAAAATTAGTGTTGTCCTTAGTAATGGCTTCAATAAAATTGCGTCCTTATTTTGAAAGTCATTCTATAATCGTGAGAACTAATTACCCGATGAAAAGTATCATGTCAAAGCCAGAATTGTCAGGTCGATTAACGAGATGGCTGATCCACCTAAATGGTTACGACATTACCTATGAGCCCCGAACAGCGATGAAGTCTCAAGCGTTGGCAGATTTTGTGGTTGATTTCACTCCTACCACTTCAGAGAATGGAGATCAAGATGTGATGCACGTAACAGGAAACGACAGATGGTTGATGCATACAGACGAAGCGTCGAAACAGATTGGTGTAGGATTGGGGTAGTCCTGAACTCACCACAGGGGGATAGGATAGCCCAGGCTGTTCGATGTACATTCAAGGCTACTAACAACGAGGCAGAGTACGAGGCGCTTATTGCGGGGTTACTTGTTGCTAAAGATCTGAATATACAGGAAATTGAGGTAATCTGTGACTCGTTTTTTATCGTGAATCAAGCTACAAACTCGTATGTTGCCAGGGATTCAAAGATGAAGGCATACTTGGAGAAGGTACAAGAGATCGTAAAGCACTTCAAACATTTTGAGATAAGACAGGTTCCTCGAGATGCTAACACGCAAGCAGACGCCTTAGCCAACCTTGGATCCGCAATTGACCCAAGGGAGTACGACAAGATACCTTTCGTATACCTTGATACACCATCTATAACCAAAGAGGCAGACATGTTGGAGATTCGAAGCCCTGGTGAAGATAAATCATGGGTAACCCCTTATCTGAAGTGGTTACGAGATGGAGTTTTGCCAGAAGACAAGGAAGAAGCTCAACGACTTAAGGTAAAAGCTTCCACTTTCACTGTTAAGAATAACATTTTGTTCAAGTGGATGTCGTCAAGAGTTCACGCGCGATGCGTAAAGGAAGAGGAAGTACAAAAGGTGTTACAGGACATACACGATGGAGAATGCGGAAACCATACAGGGGGTCGCAACTTGGCGAAGAAGGCGAGCAGGATGAGTTACTATTGGCCTACCATGAACAAAGACGCAGTGGAGTTTGCTCGCAAGTGTGACGCGTGCCAGCGTCATTGACCTATACCACACCAACCTTCTGAATTGTTGCATCCTATAACATCCCCTTGTCCATTCATGAAATGGGGGATGGACATTGTGGGAAAACTTCCTCCAGCTTCGGGGCAACGTGTTTACATCTTGGCAATGACTGACTACTTCTCCAAATGGATTGAAGCCGAAGCCTTCAAAGAAGTTAAAGATACGCAAGTCATCTCCTTCATAAGGAGGAACATTCTGAGCAGATTCGGAATACCATCCACCATAGTATGCGACAACGGGTCCCAGTTCATCAGTGACAAGACGAGATCATGTCAACGCCTCGTTACCCTCAGGCTAATGGGCAAGCAGAAGCAAGTAACAAGGTGATTATTAACAACTTGAAGAAGCGGCTCAAAGAAGCAAAAGGGAAATGGGCAGACGAGTTACCCCTTATCTTGTGGTCAGATCGAACAACCCCTAAGACAGCTACGGGTCATACACCTTTTTCCTTAGTCTAGGGGTGTGAAGCCGTACTACCAGTAGAAGTTACTCTGCCTACGGTCCGATATGGACTCACTACTGAAGAGTCAAACCTATCCAACCTGTTACACCATCTGGATACAGTGGACGAGTTACGAGATGAGGCTTCGGTTCGGATGGCGGCATACAGACAGGGAGTAGCTCGGAGTTACAACAAACGCGTTAATGTCAAGGTATTCCAAGTAGGAGATTGGGTATTAAGGAGAGTCTTTCAGAATACGCAAGAATTGAACGCTGGTAAGCTAGGAGAAAATTGGGAAGGACCGTATCAGATCACGGAGATTGTAGGACAAGGGGCCTACAAGTTGATATCACGAGAGGGGAAGACAGTCCCCAGAAGCTGGAACGCGCTGAATTTGAAGTTGTATCATTTTTAAAAACACACAAGTTTTAATAAGGTAATTCTTATAAAATTTCTCCTTTTACATTATATAATTACATCTTCGTACATACACAAGAACAACGGTTTCGAAAAAAACTAACAAGGGATGCCTTGTGACGTTACAGGCCAAAACATAGGCCCTCGCCTTATGATCAGGCAACGCTGTGCACACAACGACTAGTCAAAAGATGCAAAAGACGAGAACATGTAACGGGAATTCTAGAACAAGTGGAATTTTCATATGTAATACGATTCACGAATTTATTGCAAAATTTTACATTCGGACAAGTACATCATTCTCTCTCTCTCTTTGCATCTAACATAAGAAGCTCTATACAACGAAGAGCCTATGGCTAAAATTTCGAGTACGTGTTTCAGACAAGTCGACTTCCCTACGAACACGTTGATCTTCTTCAGCGTTGAACCTGCTTACCTGCAAAAGAAAATCAAACACAAATCCAAGACCATAGCAACTAGTAGAACATTATCAAAATGAAACATAACCCCGTAAACCAACACGGGGTACAAAGTTGTCTACGTCTAGGCCCTAATACAAGCGGCCACACAAAACACAATGTTTTCAAAAAGCCCCAACACACTGGGGGTAGAAAAAGAGTTTAAGAATAGAAGAAAGGAATCATTCTTTGTATGTGCTCTCGGCTGACTTCTGGTTATCCATCTCGATCTGGGCTACATCCTTGTCGACTTGAGAAATGTCGTCGATAAGAGAAGATTTCTTTGACGTGTTGGCTTCTTCAGGAAACAGGTTCTCGAATTGTTCCCTTTCCTTAGTAGCATCCCAAGAGGAGTGTTTTCCGGCAGCAAATTCCTCAATCGTCTCGACGCGAGCCCTGAGCGACCAGTAGTCAGCTGTATCGCCAACTTCTTGGGCAAGAGCGGCATTCTTCTTTGATACTTCCATGAATTTGTCCTCCCACGCCTTGGAGTCATCCAGAGCTTTCGCAAGGGCATCTTGCAGATCAAGGACCTTCTTCTCCAGAGCTTTCTTCTCCTGTCCTAGAATGACAGACCTATCCTTTTCAAGCTGCGTGCTGATTTTACTCTAAGCCAGTTGCTCAGGGTAATCTTTAAAGGTGTCGTAAGCAGCAAGAGTGAGTTGAAGTCCCTAGGCAACAAGTATGGGTTAAGTAGACGTCCAGACAATCAATAGCAAGAGCAAGAAAGGGACTTGATGAATACCTGCCATTGGGCTGCCAATATTTCGCCGAGAAATTCAGGAAAAGAAGATCGATGACTTGAACCATGGAGGCAGTCTACTTGTAGAGGCATCAAAGATTTAAGGCATTTTTCTGCATCCATATCCAAGGACATCATGGTGCTGGGAAGATTCGTCATGCGAGAGGATGTACCTTTCTTTGACAGAGAGGCCTTGGGAGAGTCGCCCGTCACTTTGGGAGGCAGTGACACCATCAAAGACGTATCCGCTGTGGAGGTTGTATCCGCTTCTTCCTGGCCTCGACCCTCTCCAGAGTTGACAAAGCAGCGGTTGATCTGGTAGTCCTTGAACCTGACATCACGAGAAAAACAGGGTTGACAAAAAACAGGAAACGTGGGAGCTATAAAGGAGAAGAGAAGGAGACTAACTCGACATCTCGGTTTCTTCGGGCTCCGCAAAACACGCCTTTACTAGATCGGGGTAGGACCTTTCCTCCAACGAGAGAGCCTCGATATGGGAGATGACTTGATATGACACTTTGCGGGGTTGAGGAGTAGCAAGACACTCTGCACAAGAAACACTTAGCGGTTAGATTTGAATAGAAACCAGCGAGTACAAAAGGGAAACACTACCTGTTGATTGCCAACGACTTCTCAAGAAAGATGTATCGATCCCTAGAGAAGACAGTCTCACAAAGAAAAACTTATCAGCCCAGCCCCGGTCAGATTTTAATATGTTAAAAACTAAGTTAGATTTGTTGGTAAAGGTTTTCAAAGTTAGACGGCCCGGACCGCCTTTGAAAAGACGATAATTTAGGAAAAAGTCGGCAGCTTTAAAGGGAAGACCCCGAGAAGAGCATAATTGATCAACGGAAAGTAGAAGTCTCCAAACATGGGGAAGTAATTGCCCCGGAGAAACATTGAGGGTGGACAAGAAATCGACAACTAGAGGAGAAAATGGAAAACGGTGGCCAATACAAAAAGGGTACTCATACAAGCACACCCAATCGTTGGCATAGAAATCCGCATGAACGCCAGGGGGAGGGAGAAACACCTCTGCATGTGAAGGGAAACCCGTAGAAAACGCGAAAATATGGGGGTCTTCGGAAGTACTATCCCTCCGATGATAGGAGGTGAGGAAACCAGAAGATGTCAGAGAAGGAGGAAGGGTGGATTCAAGGCAGTAGAGGGAAGGAGAGTCAGAGGACGCCATAGTTGGGGGAAGAAAAGAAGACGAAGAAGCAAAAGTAGGGGAAAACGTACCTGGACACCGAGAAGCACAATTGAAGTCTTTGAAAGCCATCATAACCGCTTTAAATAGGGGTTGATTGGACGTGTTATGACTCGCTACAACTTCCAAGACACAAAATCAAAAACCCTAGGAAAGTGGAGGCGGGAATTTTCCCGGGTTTTTGATGGGGGTATTGTTGGGCCCTCCGAAACTTGGCCCAAAAAAGAATGTCACAAGCCCAAGACAATTGATCTGAGTAAATCGATAGAAGGAGACGATGATGGAGCAGTCAAAGCAGGACGGAAATCTCGGACCCCATGATCGACACCAACGGCTATTTTATTAACGACGGGGGCGAGATCTCCGGGATTGGCTAAACGTTTCAGCCAACGGTCAAAGCAGGGAAGAAGGGTATAAATAGGTACGAAGTAAGGACATCCGGGAGAGGACATCGATACTCAAGATCACTCACGAAAGCTCAAGTCTTTTTCTAGTCATTTTACTTTGTTCTAAGCATCCATTTGTGTTGGCAGAAGATCTTCAATCTCAATCATAATATTAACCTGATTATCCTATAGCATTTCTTGCCTTTTATCTTGCTTTATTATTTGATTGTGGTTTATAACGCGTTACAAATTCTGTTTGGTTAGGACTTCCCACATTATAGCAGGTAACGCGTTAGTGCGATTATCCTGCCCAAAACAGGGCACTCGGTTGGCTTGCCTTCAAATTGAGACCTCTTGATAAGAGTGATGAAATGTGACTTAATCTCAAAGGCGTGCTCAATCACAGGGAGCACAATAGCAGATTCAGGAACTTTAAATTCCGGATGCATGTATTGCTTAGCGTTACGCGGAATAGCATTAAGTTGTTCCTGGAGACGGGCAGCAGCCTCTCTTTCTCTCTGCGCAGCATCTCTCTCTCTTTGTGCAGCAGCAATTTGAGCATCATGCTCTCTTTGCATACCTTCCATCTGAATGCGAAGGTCAGCAATTTGGCGAGCAAGTTCCTCAGCGTTGGCCATTGCTCTTCGTTCTCTTAGCCTGCGGTGAAGGGTTCTCTAAAGTTCGGGACCAAAAGGAAAATAGTCGACTCCCCTTCGTGAACTAGAGGGCATACACCTACACACACAATCACGAGAAAACGAATTAGTAAACACAAAAGGGTATGGGCTATTCCCAAACCCGAAAGATAACTAGACAAAGAAACTAGACTAACTCCCCGGCAACGGCGCCAATTTTTTGTAAGGGTTTTTCCTTGATCCTAACAAGCAAATAAATTTATAGATCAAGACCCCGCTGAGTACAAGGAGGTCAGGTTCGTCCACGGAAATTAGAAGAATCTAAGTCTAGCAATCAATCCTAAGAAGAATAAAACAAAACAACACAAAAGCACACGCAAGGGTTGCTCGGTACCGACCCTACTAGGTCGTCTCCGACCTAGACACGTCACACAAGACGCAGGAAAAACTGGGCAAAACTGACGCTCGGTACCGACCTTAAGGGGGGGTCGTCACCGACCTATCCGCGTAACAAATAAACTCCGAAAAATCAAATTAAAGGAGATCTAGAGCAAAGGATTCACCACAACAAGCTATGCATGCAAACATGAATCAAGATCAACCAACGATAATCTCATGAATGACTTTCGCCATGAATAATCAAGCACAAATCTCAACTTTCGTAAAGATCTAAACTTGCCACCCTACTTGTTATCTAAAGGTTTTAACTTTTGCTTCAACCCGAATATTATTCAAATTCACAATTTAATCTTTCAACTCAATCATGAACATGAAACATGCCTCAACTTTCATCAAGGAATTAATAGCAAATAAGAGGATAAAAGATAGAGATTAAAAGGAATGGTTATAAATCAAAGATTCATGCTTTAATCATGCACAACTCGTCGGGTTTCACCCCAACCTTAGAAAAGTAGACTACTCATGATTCATAATGCAAACAACAATAAAAAATAAAAGAGAAGACATAATTCAAAACAAAACAAACTTCAATTGAAATAACAACTTACGAATCTCAAACAAACTTCCAAAGCTCTCTCCAATTGTCCAAGAGCTCGGAATAAGAGTCAACCCTAGAAAACCAACTAGCAAACTCGTTCCGTCTCGTGCCTCCAAAAACGTCTCCCTCTAGATAAAAAAACGTGTGTCCCCCAAAGTAACCCTAAAAAAAACTTATATAGTAGTGGGAATGTTCTTATAAGGAAACTAAATTCTATCTTAAAAAGGCCCATAAATAAAACATTTACTAAAACCTAACTTAAGGCACAAGGTTTATTCCGCTAGGCACGGAGGCTGGTCGGTACCGACCCAGAGTGGGTCGTCACCGACCTCACCAGCACTTGATTTCTTCATTTTTTTTTGCCCGAAACTTGCTCCAAAGTTTGGTTCTTCTTCAGTGTTTCTTCCTTAAACGTCCTTGGTCTTTTTAGACTTCCTTTAGCTCCTTCTAAGGCATCTTTATCTTGCAAACTTCATCTTGAAACTCATCAAATCTTCCAAAGACATCGACTCTCACCCTTCTAGCCAATACCTCCACAAGACAACTCTTAACGCCACCTCCTAGAAAGCTTGAAAAACCGGGATATCTCCTCCTCAACGCTTCAAACACCTACAAAAACGACAAACAAGCACAAACGACTCCAACTCTCGAAAGAGGGTCGGAGTTATATGCAAAACAACACAATAGACCTAAAAACAACTCAACTTAGCTAGAAAACTACCCACAAAAACCAACTAAAAAGTGCGACATCAACAACATATATGAGAAGGTGGCCCGAATCCTGGTGACCGATCAAATTATACAATGGTTCCCTTTTATTCAGACTAGGAACCACACATTTACTAGATCAAATCACTAGCCAATATCTATTGATTTAAATGTTAATGACTTACAAAAAGGTTGTCCATTTAAGTTTTAAAAAATGCGGATGCAACAGAGAGATTATGAGAATTTAGTGAGATAGGCGTGGCAGTATGACCTTCCAAGTTCACACATGTTTAAGCTAATCAGAAAAACGTAACTCTTAAAGGCTAAAATCAAAGTATGGAATAAAATGATGTTTGGGAATGTCTTTAGGCAAGTCAAAGATGTAGATGAGTTTGTAATTGTCGTGTGAATAGAAAAAGAGCCTTTGTGTGACATGTTTTGGTAATTTCTTCATTATGTTGATCGATTTTCGATTTTTGACCCGATTTTTAGAGGCCACCTGCAATAGCTTCCATGACAACTGAGTGGTATTCAGAGGGTCTAAAACCTAATCTGACCAATGTCGTTAGGGATGAAATAAATCCTCTGGTTACCAAAGTTATGGGTTCAATCGCTCTAGTAATTCTTCAAACTGTTGCTCAAAAAGGTACTTTGGCCTCTGAGGTATGTTTTTTTAAGTATTTTGTTTAGTTTTTCTATAAATATAAACCTACATGGCTTGATGAGGTTCTTCTTTCATGGATCCAGCTGGGAATTGACGACCCTCAATCCCTTAGTCAATTGGAAACTCAGTTTATAGCCCCAATGAATGAGGCCGCAAAGGTGTACTTTCATATCCTTGTTTATCTTTCTGGATGAATTTTTTTTCATGTGGAAAATTAGCAAGCATTGGGTATCGCCAACCAATCCTCATCATTTATTTAATATAAGCAATAAAATTGTTTATATTATATTTTATTTATTAATATCCTATTTATAATTCCTATAAAATACCGAATCGTAGTCGTACATGGTACGACGGGTATAACTAGTAGGTATTATAAATGACCTCTAGCGGACAATTAGGGAAAGCCATGGAGCCCTAATTGATTTCTTGTATGTTCTTGCATTGAAATGTTAGCTTCCTTCTACTGTCATATCTTTTACATCATATCTTTGAATGCAACCATTAATGATTTTAATAATTCCTTCCCTTGTATGGTACGTATTCTGTCTCATGAAAGACATCAGGTCCCTAATTCGTAAATTATTTGGTTATTTTCTGATAGAGAATGAATCAGCAAATCACACAAACACATTTAAGAAAAATACACATTAAATTCAAGATTTAATATAAATAATGTAGTGCAATCCAATTTAAATAAAATCGAAAATGAAAAAAATCATTTAACTCTAAACATGAAGAGAAAATATGCTTGCTATTGCATGCATGATTCCGAACCGACCCCTTAATTTCACATCTTCAAAAGTTCAAATTATTACTGACTTGCATGAAATTGGTGATCAAGAAGTACTTTCCATACAAATTTAATACCGCTCTCAACTGATCCGCACGGATGCTGCTATGCTAGATCATACATTATTTCACATTCTCACCGGCTCTGATACCATATTAGAGCAGCGGGATTTCATCCTAAAACCAATTGGCAATAGGATGAGTAATTCGCTGAGTTATATATTAGTCCAATTTACTTCCAACTTTCAGATGTGCGATGAACATAATCTAACAAGGATTAACTCAAGTATTTATACGGTAGAGATGTGGGAAGAGTATTTCCTCGGTGAATTGATACTCGTTCTGCAATCACATACTTAGAGATACCAGCTAAGGTCCCTGGAGCCTTCAATGGGTATGCTGACTACCCAGCAAAAGCGTACTTACCATTTTCCCTTCATGTTCAACATCCATCAAATAGTATTTTTCTAATGCATAACCAAAAAAAAACGTAAGAGATAAAACAAAACTGCAATAGCTTAATTGCAACGGATTTTCGTCTCCTTGCATCCCATTCAGGAAATATGTAACCTTGTCGCCTGTGCCCAGCTTTTAGATTCTCGAATCTTCTTGAAGTCGTTTGTAGAGTCTGGGAAGGACAGATTCCCCAGCCAGCCACAGCTTGGCAAGTATAATACCCATCGATCGATCGATCAGTGGGTGATGAGAATATAACTAGATTAGTAGGTAGTATGCAAGGGGAAATTCACAAGTATTGTTCATGTATCCGAGCTCGATTCTCTTCCCACCAGAGCCTAGCATGCATCTCACCGAACCGCTCACGGCTGCAAATTAAACGCACGAGTTTGGATAATCAACAAGTAGCTAGAGAAGAGTCTAAATTAATTCTATGATGAAAGCTTAATTACCTAAACCGGACACGTCTGAGCTCCCTTTTACCGCCAGGCAACGCTCTGATGGTGATGTAAACTCCGGGTTCGTCCTCTTCAACCCATTCGGTATCAAGATCACTGGCATTGCTGAACGACAGCTGCCCGGACTGATCAGGATCCCTTGAAGAAGTGGACATGAGTGACTCGTCCACTGACGACGTCTCCATTTTAGTTGTAGCGGCGCTGGTGTTGGAGTATTTCGGGGTGTGAGACTGCTTGGAGTGTTGCTCGAATGAATCTGAAGAGGAGTACCCTGCTCCTCCTCCTTGCCCACGGTACAGGTTTCGAGGAAGGCTTTCTCGGGTTAGCGGAGGTGTTACCGGGCTGTCCCCAATCGATTCCATTTTGGACATCTGTTGCAGTCAATAGAAGGAGTTAGCAAAGAATAACCCAACCAGAAACAGACAGGAGTAGAGTGCCACCAACCTCGTCTTCAGATCTCAGAGGAGTTGGGAGAGGAAACACCTGTTGGTTAAGCCTCTGTACATTGTATAGTTCCATCACCTTTTCATAGTTATCGGTCCACCACTTTTGGGCTTGCCATTTGTTGAACATGTCACGGCTGTACAAAGTAATAGCAAAGATCAAATTCGTGTAAAATATGCTCACAATATCTCTACTCCAAAATTAATCACAGATTTGTGATGCAACAATATTATAACAAATTTACATGAAGCCCATGCTTCCATGCTGAACAGTAATCTTTAATCATATGTCTACCATGAAATGGACCCTAGCTCCTCTCTATCTTCATAAAATCAGATCAATTGATGCCCCTTCAAAAAACTTCTTCACAAGCCCAATAGCCACACCCTTTAAAGCTATAATTGCATCACTGTTATGCAATTAATAATGCGTCAAATTCCTTCACCTAATGATCTCCCATCATTCTTATACCACTAGAAGTGGTGTCTTAACTTTTCAATTAAGCAAGACCCTGCTAATTATATGGTGTCAAGAATCTAGAAGAAATCCTTAAAATTAGACTTGTAATATAGAAAATGGTGGTCACAAAGATCCAGAAGAAACCCTGCTAATTACTGATGACGGCAAAAACTTGCTGCTAGACATATGCTTGGCAAGCATAATTTTGTCACAAAGCAATAATTATTAAATTCAAAAAGTAAGGGAGAGATATGAAAATGATTCATATTTGCATGACTAAAATTTTAAATGCGCCCTATTCCTCTTATGGCATGATTTCTAAGGGTACAGATTATACCATGAAAGTCCTCTATTGAGACCATAAAGCAAATCAGATTTACCCAAAACAAGTGGTGCTCCTGGCATATTGTCATAGAAGAAGCAGGTCATGGTCGGCCATGGGATACATAAGACGAAATCATGCTTGCTCCATGGACGTCATTATTGCTTTTGGAAACTTATATCCACTTAATTTGTGAAATTTGACGGAAAAAAAAAACTCAACATACTATTAAACTAATTGAAAATTTGAGTGCGACCCGAAAGAAATTAAAAGTATAGCAGTGTTTTAGAAAACTTTCTGGTAGTTCAGGAAAAACAGTCCTATGTTTCGAAATTTTCCAAAATCCAAAATGCAAGTTTTCATTTTCTAACATTGTCCCAGCCCCTTACTCCCCATGCAACCATGCTGAGCAAGTAGGTGAAATTTTGATTCTCAGAATGGAGAATTCAATTTTCCCAAATGAGGATGAAGATATTGTAGCAATATTGCTAAGAAGTTATAATAGGAGGGGGGAAAATGGCCCCAGATCATGACAAATTAGTCCAGTTTGGTCATGGTCAGTGGGTACAAACAAAGCGTGTGATAAGCAGGTAAAACAAAATTGGGCCCACCCAGAAGACAAGGAGACAATGCTATCAATAAAAGCTTACAGAAACACAATCACAACAAGGCCCCACGTCTAGCCAGCCCCTCTCAATTGAGTTCTCCTTTTTGGACTTTTTCAGTATTTTTATAGACACAGATCTAAAAGAATAAGAAAAGAGAGCGCAACATTAAATTGTAAGTCGTCCTTGATCATTTTAATTAGCACAATATTGCCTTCTATTAGTGGGGTGATGCCAAATGAGAAGTCAAAAAGGTCATTTGAATTTCTACTTTTTAAATCTGTGGTTCAATTTTAAAACAAAGATTAGGGTGACAGAAGGATGAAGCTTTCGGTGACTTCTTGCATATACTTTACCAAGCCGACTATTCATGTTTTTATAAGAGCACTCCAATTGGGGCTTAAGAAGGGTCCCTAGCTAAAGTAAGGTTCAAGTTCATACTTTTGGTTGGTACAAAATAAAATAAACATACTTGATTAAGCTAAAGACCACGGGGTTATAAAATTAGCAGAAAGAATGTGGCTTCCACTCCTATTGATGCCTTTCCTAGGCAATCATATCAACACTTTAAAGCCGCACTATCTGTTTCTCTTTTTTTTAAGGGTATCATAAACAATACAAGCATCTAGACATCCTCCCATCCTAAGAAATCGGAAAAAAAAAATTTGAATAAAATTCTCATAAATCAATAATCTTTTTGGTTTTGGCATTGCCTATAGAAATCAATATGAGACCAGTCGTTTGAATAGATGTGCCAAGACTAAGCCAATAATTAATAGAGAACTTGTTGATCACAATAATCTTCGGTCAAATAAATTAATAATTCCTATAAAAAATATTTAATATCTATAGATAATATAATTTAAAAAGTAATTTATAATTATGGTTCATAAGCTATGTACCAAGAACCTATATTAAAAAAAACTATTTTAATACCCAAATTAATTTTATATGGGAGTAATTTATCCTAAATAAAATATGGTGTTTGTAGTAAAGAGTTCACCTATCTATACAGATAAATAGAACTAAACAAAAGGATATTATATGAACAAATCATTTTCTTGCCAATCCTTCGACCGGTCATTGTACAGAATTATATACAAAACGAAAAGACTTGAGAAAAAAATTGAAGTTTTTCCTTCTCAAAAAAAAAAATTGAAGTTTTCCATTTCGTGAAGTTTGTAAATAAATGTCTCCTCCTAATTCCTGAATAGTTGCATTTTGGTCATCTAATGTGGCATAATTATGTGTAGTAGAGAAAAAAACAACAAAAGTAGTAATATTGTGTAACTGCTAAGGATTTAATTAGGTGTACTAGTTAATTAAGAAGTGAATGCTGACCTGAATCGAATCCGCTTGAGATCATTCCCGCCACGTGGCAGAGAAACGAAGGTGATGAGAACTCCGGGCTCCACCTGCGCAACCCACTCCTTGGGCTCCGTCTCCTCCACCAAAAACAGCGGCGGCTCCATTCTCCGGCCACTTGCCGACGCCGATCCCGAGGACGAAGACGGCGTACCGTCCCCACTGGACAGCACCTTGAGCCTCGCCTCCATCTCCTTCCCCCACCGAGACGCCGAGCTCGAGCTGGTCGTCCGCCTGTACGAGCCAGACCACTTGAACCTCTCGGAACCGGATCCCGCACCGACGGCCTCCGGATCGCCGGCATTAGGATGTGAGCACGGGTTGCATTTGTACGCCCCCGACGCCTTCAATGCCATCCCCTTGATCTGTGGTGATTTTACACATTTCCAAGAAATTCAAAAACACTAATTAATTAAAAGTTAAAACTACTACAGATGTGTGAGGGTTATAATGGCTTGAAGAGCCACGCACCTGAGATGTGAGGGTTTTAATGGCTTGTTTGGAGTTGGGAGTCGTGGCGGAGTCGGGGTCATCGGCATTGTTGTTGTTGTTGTTGTTATTGCCGTGTTGCGGCTTCGGACGAGCTATGCACGTCAGCATTTTGAGTTCGGTCTGCTGCTGTTTGACTACAAGGTTAGCCGAGGCACAATTTGCAGGATTCCCAATTGCACAATTTGCTGCTGCTTTTCCTCTTCTATTCTGATTTTGTTTTCTTCAAAGGCACAAAATCCACAAACCTACAATTCGATATGTTCCATTCGGAAGACATAGAAGAACAAAAATAAAAAAAAGAAGAGGCAGAAGCAGAGGAATTATCGTGATTAGGATCCGGACAAAGCAGCAGACGGACCACAGGAGGAATAAAAGGATAGGTGACTGATTTGAGATTTGAGCACAGAATAATAAAGATAATTCCCCGCCCAGAGACACAGAAGGAACACGAATCTTCGAACTATGTCCCTCCAAATTAAATCCCTTCCCAGAATATACACTGCACAGCAAATTGGGGGGAACGAAGAACAAACGCCGCTAGCTGAAAGCCAAGAGTTTCTTGAGATGATGGCGGAAATTTGGGGAAAGACAAGGAAAATTGGCTAAAGTGCACACCACGTCTCTCTTTTCAAATCACTTTTGTGTGTGTGTTTATATCTGCTTTTGCTTTTTCTGTTTTTCACACCCCGCCCAGTGTGAGTAGTAAAGTGGAGCGTCCAGCGGAGTTAAGAACTGAAAAAGTTGAGCCGTTTCATATTCTCGCTCTCTCAAACTCTCGTCTCCGTAGGAATCTTTTTCACCGGCGGTTACTCTGCCTCTTAACCCTTGCAATGTACAGCTAAACAAACGCGCCTCCCGTTTTCTAATTTTCCCCTTCTCTTATTGGCTGGGCTGACGAGTAACGCATGTGGAAGTTGAATTTTGTACGCCTAACAAATCACTTTATTTTGCCAGGCATGAGAATTATCAGCCGAGGTCACACATGTTAAGTGCTTATTTGCTCAGTTATATGGGAAGTGTTCTACTTTAAAAATTATTGGAAGTTAAATTTTCGGAAATTATATTTTATTATATTTATGAAAAATTATTTGAATAAAATTATTTATGTAGGATTTAAATATTTACATTTTGTTTGTCTAAAAGTTAAATTTGTGGGAATTTAATACAAATTAACGTATCAACTCTTTTCCACAAAAATTAATAACTTGACAAGGAAATGAAAGGTAGAGATTAAGGGCCCGTTTGGTTTCCAACCACGGAAACGTAAACGGAAAGGAAACGAATATAGACCACTTATGTTTCACAATACATTGACAACAATTTTTTTTATGGGTCTAGAGAAGGGGGGAGGGAAATGGTTAGAGGAGAATGAGGGATTTGCTTATCCCATGTTAAAATTAGGGAAAGGGATTGATTACCGCAAGGGGGCTTGCGGTACATTTTTGCATGAAAAATGAGGTGACTCAAGACAAGAGGAAATTTATCATTGATGTATCATGACACTAATATAGACTAGATTCGTTTCCTTTCTGTTTACGTTTCCGGAATAGACAACCAAACGGGCCCTAAAAGTAGAGCTTTATTGGAAAAAAAAAATGAAAGGTAGAGATTAAAAGCTGCTTTATCGCAAAAATTGAAGGTAGAGATTAAAGGTAGAGTTTTATTAAAAAGAGGGTGAAATAAGGTGGTGGTAATAACACTAGGAAAAAAAATACTCTTTATGAAAACGGTCTCTTCTTCTCCATCAAATAGAAGTTGTGTCCACGATCCCTACCCCACTAAAACGCGTGATGGGGGATAAGGTGGTTTTGGGAGGGGTGGCTCAATATTGCATAATCTTGAACGAAGTGTTCATCAAATCCTTGTGTCATTCCCGAATGGGGTGGATGGAGACCCAACTATACAAATAGATAATTCAGTGATGGAGGCTATGGTAATGTGTGGAAAACATGTTGGTGTGAAATTCTCAGGACGTCCTATTTCATTTTTCATTGTGGAGAAAAGGCTTATAGAGATATGGTAGTCTTTCTAAAGTATGCGAATTCTAGAGCTACCTCATGGGAACTTCATAGTTAGGTTTGAAAAGGAGGAAGACTATGTTAGGGCGCATACAAGGAGTCTTGGTTAATCTTTGGCGATGCCTTATTCACCGAGTTTGGACACCAGACCTCAAAACCATAAATCTAGTCAAGATGGCGTCAATCTAGGGCCGCATTTCCAATCTCCATATGGTGCTCTATGAAAAGAAGGTTCTACTTAAGATTGTTGACGGTACTAGAAGGCCTATTAAAGTCAACCCCAAAATGTTTTTTTACAGACTACATGAAGTCTGCTCGGATTTGCGTCGAAATCAATTTGGAAAGACCCCTAAAGGGAACGATTAGCACTAATGAATCTCATTATTTGGTGGACTATAAGGGTCTCCATGCTATCTGATTGGGTTGTGGAAGGGTCAGACATCTAAAGATTCATTGCCATTATAGTAATAAAGGTCATTTAGAGAAGTCGATTGAAGGGTTGCATGTTTATATATTGTTGGTAGAGGGGACGAGTAGATCCCTTGACATCAAGACAGAGAAAGGTAGTCATGGACCTTGGATGGAGGTCGCTCGGCGACACCAGTTTTCTAACAAGTTTAGGTCAATGGTTACTCCAGCATCATGGAAAGCACCACACCTACAAAGTGTCGGCCTAGAGGCATGTGCTAATCAGAAGAAGAATATGACTGTTGCGGGGCATAGGGATGATAATAATCCTCCTCGAGAGCATAATCATTTTGGGCAATTGAAGTCAGTTTTCGAGGAAGTTATTAATGGGAGTGAAGTCCAAAAGTTGGCAAAAGTTGAAGAGGCTCCTAATCCCATTGCTTTATCCCCATTTGAAAAAGGAAAGGCTTTAGCGGGGGTTGATGGAGTTATTATTGGGGCGGATGTTGTTGAGGTTGAAGCCATTGGGCTTGTTCCTAGTGGGAAGACCCAAAAAAAGATCGGTGAACAAGAGAAGATCGATGAAGAAAGGTAGAAAGAAAGAGGATAAAGCTCAAGCTAAAGGGGTGGACAAAGTGAGTGTGCTTATTCGGCCTAAAGACACGCTAAAAAGACTGAGGCAATTCGACATGGCTCCTACGGTCTTTGCTCTTGACCCTTCATTTTTGGAGAAACCTCCTTAATTTGAAGAATTTTAGTAAAGATTCCATGGTCGTTGCCAGTAGTAATCCTATTGAAGGAAATATTTGGGCGCCCATGATAAACAGAGAAGAGGAGAGTACTAGGATTCGTTATTCATGATTAGATCCCTAGATTGAACTTGAGAGTTATTTTCATGAGAGTGATTTAATTCTCTTGTGGTGCTTTAAATATCGTAGTTGATCAAATTTGAATAGATTCTATGGAGCGCGAGAGCGGATGTTGCTTTTGTTTGGCTTTGATCTTTAAAGAGCTAAAAGGATCTAAATTAGACTTGCTTTGTGTGAGAGTGACTGCTAGTCGAGTTTAGGTACATACACTCATCGTCTAAAAAGATATATATGTTGGTTTTAGATAGTGAGACCTTTAAACAACATTCATATCGAAATCCAAATAGATATCAACTTAAATCCATTGAAACATTATTGTGAGAATCCTGACCATGGAAGTTTTTCTCCATTGGAATTTCTCCTTTTATTTTAGTATTAGTTACCTTCAATCATAGATTCTTTATTCATATTTACTTTTGACTTGGTCTACTAGTTCGCATCTCAATTGGTACTACAACCAATCTCGTATACTTGTGGGGTAGGAATTGGCCTATCAAGTACCTTTTGTGAATTAGAACTTATTAAGTTTTGAGACCAAGAGGTAAAATCTTTAATAATTAGTTAGATAGAGGTTGAGATCGATATATGATACTTTTAATCGGAACCCTAGGATTTGAACTTGAGATTTATTAATTGTAAGAGCATTTTGATTTCTTTTATGGAATAATAGTTATCATAGAAATCTTAAGATTGAGTTGAGTTAGCAAGTCGTGAAAGTGGATGTCAAGTCAAGTTAATCTTAAATTCTAAGTCTCTTAAAAGGTATAGATTCCAGTTAGAATGTCATGAAAGTGGATGTTAGTTGGGTTTATGCACATTGATATCGTTCGATAAGACTTAGTGATTACCTTATACAACTACCTTCAACAAAGCCAAACTAACATTATGTGTTTATCCTTCCAAGTCTACTAAAGTGATATTGTGGTGAAACTTACTCTAGGGGCTTTTGTGCCAAGTAGAACCATTTCTCATAATGTTGTGGTTGCTTAGCAACTAATTAAGGGCTATGAGAGGAAAAGGAGTCTTGCCTAGGTTTTTGCTCCAGATTGCCCTCCAAAAATTCTATGATAAGTGTAAATGGAAATAGTTGGAGCATGATATGGTCCTTTTCAACTTCCATGTTAAGCTCGTCGATTGGATCATGCAATGTGTCACAACTCCAAGATACTCCATTATCATAAATGGTGAAGCTAATGGTTTCTTTCAAGGTGGAAAAGGACTTAGACAAGGTGACCCTTTGTCCCCTTTTCTTTGTGCTTATGGACCTGGATCTGATTCATGCTGGGGTAGATCTTGCCTGCAAGATGGGGAATATATATTATATGGATTTGATAGCATAAAAAAGCATTAATTGGGTATGGGATCACTCAGATGAGAGCCCTAACAAAAGGACAATTAATGAGAGAAATTTTCAACATGTCATTACTTTCCAAATGTGGTGCAACCTCCCATGATATTTGTTGCATCGTTTTCCCAGTAACGTCTTCAAGAGGCATTAGCTTATTAGCTTGTGAAGACGGCCTCTCCAACCCAAGTGAGGCCAAGTTCTCTAACATTTCCATTACCCCCAAGCCCATTTCTGCAGGAACCACCACATGGGTGGAAACCTACATGATCAATCTCCCACCACTCTTGGAATTTCTAAACAGATTAGGATTCATAGAACGTAAAAATCCTCCATTCTTTGTTTGAACAAATGGACCCAAGCCTTCTCCTAAAGCATGCAACATAGGAGGATCTTGATGTGTGAGCTCAAATGATCTTCCAAAAGCAACAATGCAATCTAGTGGAGAGCCTTCGAAAGTCTTCTCATTGAGGCCTCATTCTCGCATTAACGCCTCTTACTCCAAATCTTCTAAAACCTTGGCTCTAGGACGCCATCCAAACGCTTGACTTGCAGACTCGTGATCCTCAATCATCTCACCAGCTGACGGTAATTCAAAATCATCAGCAAAATTTTCCAATCTAGATGTAGAAGCATCATGAGTACCCAATTGACTCGCAATGTAATGCTCCTCACTTAGCTCAGTGGTCAATGGTAGTTCAAAATAATCTGAGAAACTTTCCCATTCTCGTACTCTTGGAGCATTATACTCTTCCTCCTCTTCTTCACAAAACTACCAAACAAAGGATAGCCATTAAATTCAGCCTCCCTCTCAAAATCCCTCAACAAGCGTTCTCTAGGAGACTCGGGGTCACCCTCACAACTAAAGTCAATTGGGGGATCTTCAACCCCTAACAAGCTTAAGAATTCATTTTCAGCAGATTCCAAATCTTCTATGCTAAGGGGCATGTCAATATTCTTTAATTTTCCTTCCACATAGTTTTCTGGATCACCCAATTCACTTTTTGCCTCCGGAGGAGTGTCTAGTCCTTCCTTCTCAAGATCCACAACATCATTCAACGCAAATTCTAGCTCTTCCAGAATTGAATCCTTGGTGCATACGTCTTTTTCTACAGAATTTTCATCATATATTATGAACTCTTTGATATTACTACCCGGCAAAGTTTGTAGATGAGAATTAGGTTCACCTTCCATAGAAGCTCCAATATTGCTGCAAGTTGTAGAAACAATACGACTTTCAACCTCATAATCGTCAATAGCTGTTGTGAACTCATTATAAGGTATTGGTGCCTTTTCCTCAATCGAGCTTTCTAACACCTTTACATCCGAAGATAAATCAGCATTTCCACATACAACATTTTCTTTAAATGAATCAGCTCGGCGAAAGGACCACTTAGCAGGCTCAAACAAATCTACAAAGACATCAACACCAGGCTTATCATTAGAAGATGGATCCAACCTCTCCTCTTCCAACATCACGTCCAACTTATTTAAGGAATGAGATCGGTCTGTATTAGTGGCAGGCAAAACCTCATGAAGAACTTTGATATTGTCCACCGAACGAATGGTTGCATCAAATGGTCTTTTATCTTGAGGCAAGCTTTCGGAACGAGGAGTCCTACTCCTGCGGTCATTAATTTTGTTCTGCTTCGAACTCAAAAGCTCTAAAACATTCTTTTTATTAGGAGGCATAGAAGGATTATCACCCAGCAGCACATAGCCGAAACTAACATCCATAACACCACCTGCAGCCTTACCCTGAAGCTTGTAAGTTGTAACTGGTTGTCCACTTTCCCGAGCTCTTCTCCTCCTCCAACTCCTCAAACGTAAGAGGGAGAAATTTAGTAACATCCATGCCATGCTTCCCCAAATCAAGCCCTAAATGACCATTCATGGAAACATATAGCCAAAAGTGTTTGGCAGAGTATCTGGCAGAGTGGAGAGGGCCATTCCTGGTATCGTGGACTGAACACGTATGGACCAGTTTCTCTTCGAACTCAGCAACACCTTCAAACACCTTAAGTGGGCCCACCACCAACTCTCCATCACTCCTCTTCCAGTGAACAAATAGGGCAGAATCATTGAATATTGAAGGTAACCCTCAAATGTGTGAACTTGAAGGGTGAAGCAAAAGTTAAACCTTCGGCTTCGAACATGGGAAAGGGCCTTCAAGGGTTTCATCCACCAATTTTACTTCTTGTCCTTGGTCGTATGTTCAAAATCTCCTCCGACTCCATGCTGGAGGGCTTTGAAATCGAATGTAAGCGATCAGAGCTCCCAATTGAGTTTTTCCGAACGATTGTACTAGAAGAAGAAGAAGCAACAAAACTCGTTGAAGGGTTTCTCTTCGAATAGAGTGCCTTGCTTATGGTGTCAATCTCATTTATTAACTTACCCTTGTCTGAATCATTTTTACTCTTCTTCACAGCTTCAGTTCTCGACGTCATCTTTGCGTAACAAAATCCCAATCCAAAACCACCTCAAATTAGATTTCTTTTTCAGAAACATAAGAGATGAAAATATACACCCAAATATTATAGTTGAATACAAGTATACAAGCATCCCCGCCGCAAAACAGCTTCATGACAACTAATTTAGCATATGGTTCTATCCCATCAAATTCTTCTAATATATTGAAACTACCGAGGTCATCGATCAAAAAGAAGCTTAGGGAAACAAAATAAACAGGAAAATCAGATATCAAAAAGGGGGCGATGGAAGAGAAAAGACGAGAAAATATTAAAGAGTCCATTTGAGCTTACCACAAATTAGAATTTGTTTGCTCCTTCTTGGAGCAGCCCTAAAATACTTCAAACAATAAGATCGGGATCGTTCCCCTTGGTGTTTGAATTTGAAGAGATTGGGCGATTGAATAGAAGCCAACGGAGAAAATGGAATATCGTGTTTGTTGGGAATATTTTATTTTATAATGACGACAGTCGACAGACGGACATAGTCACGGAGAGAGAAATTTGTGTTTGTGTGTGTTTGAGGGCAATTGCTTTCAACACGCTGAGAGAGAAACGTGATCTTATTATTTGATTAATGCTATCATTCAATTTCAAATTAGAATGCTTGCCTTTTTTTAAATAAAAAATCCGGTTGATATCTTTATGTTTTTAGGGCCTGTTTAATTTCCTTGGGAAATTCCTTTTTATATCTTTCAAGTTTTGATTTTTCCTCTCCCTCTTGTGTTTTCTTCTTGGTCTTAAAAAAAACTTATTCTTTTTTATGTCCTCTTTCTTATAAAAAAAAATCTTTTCCATAATTTAAACACACTCAAATGTCAAATTTCATCTATTTTATAAAACCTTCCATCCATTTTGTATTTATAATACTATGGTTATTGGACTAAGAGTTTCATTTCCATTAAAACAAAATATTTATAAACTACTACATGAGCTCCACATCTTCATATAGGCGCGCATCAAATATAGCATTTTGTCAATTTTCAAAAAACATCTCTACACAATCTTGTCCAATCTTAAAGTTAGTTTTGGTAGCGATGGATGCACAACCGAGTCCAACTGAAGGAACATAGCAATACTTCCGCAGACTCCACATCAACTTCTGCATCTATATAAAATGCAGGTTTTGCTTGGGAACAAGGTCTGAGACGAGTGAAAGATTGCAAAATCTCATCAATTACTCAGTTTTTGTAGTTCGGTGGGAATGTGGAAAGATGTGAGAATGGATTTGGGTTATTTTTTAATTTTGTTAATGGAAATGGACATTTGAGTGTGTTTAGGTTACGAGAGTGATAGCTTGCATATAGGTAGTATTTAGGATGCATGTTTACATTTCTTTTGCGTTGCTTTTAGGTAGTTTTAGTTAGTTTTTTTAGTGTCTTAGAGTGTCTAGGAGTTTTGGGTTTTTGCACTTGTTCTATGTTGTTTTACAAGTCTTAAAGAGAAAAAGTGTGGAAGGAATGGAAACCGGGGAAAGAGCGCTTGAATTTCGGGCCATCCGTTGGAGTTGCTGGTTCGACACCTCTGTCTTGTGAGGGTTCGTTTGGGAGCTATAGTAGTCCGATGAAGTTGATATTGGTATCATTGGAAAGATAATTAAAAGAGCTACAATTCATGTTTTTACTCCGAGTCCAAATTCCAACTCGAAGTGAGTCAAAACAGCCCCCGAAGTGTGACCTGAGTTCTGAACCGAGGTGTTGGCGGCACCCGCCGCCAACCCAGCGGCGCCCGCCGCCTCTGACAGCCACGTGATTCAAGTGATGCCACGTGTTTTATTGTTATTGGTCCTTCCTATGTCAGCTTTTGTAATATGCGTGATATTCCAAGATTTTAAATCCAATATAATATAATATTTATTATAATAAATTATTTTTCTCTAAACAAAGAGAGAATTTCTAAAATATCGTAACAACTTTTACTTTCTCTTTAAAAGAGATTATCAAGAAGGAATTAATTAAATAAAATTCAATAAAATAACTTGAGGGTAGACCTGTCAAAAACTGACCTAACCCGCTAACCCGACCCGACCCGCCCGATAATTTTAGGGTTAAGACCCGAAAATTTGAACCCGAAACCCGAAATAAACCGAACCCGATAGAACCCTAACCCGTTGGGTTGAAACCCGAAACCCGTTGGGTTGAAACCCGAAACCCGTTGGGTTGACCGATTTAGCATATTTATAGAATTTGTTAAATTTATTTTGAAACTTATAATATATTTTATTATTAAAATAAATGAAAATAATATATTATAATTAAATATTATTATTTAATTAAAAATTGGTTTTAATAATCATAAGATAAAAGGATATTTTAGACCCGCTGGTCAACCCGACCCGACCGAAAACCCGCTACAACCCGACCCGATTGACCCGTGACCCATAACGACCCGGAACCCGATTTAACCCGAACCCGAAATGACCGAACCCGAACCCGCCCAACCCGACCCGATTGACAGGTCTACTTGAGGGGCATAGATTAATAAAATGGGGTATAAATTAATAAAAAGAGGCATTAAATAAAAATAATGCCTTATAGAGGTTGAATTCATCTTATAAAATAAATTACATAAAGGCTTAAAAATTAAGTTACAAGCTTTGTAAAAAGAATGCAAGAGCCGGGATTTGAACCCGAGACCTCTTGCACTCTACCCCCACACGCCCCTCTCCAATTCCGCTAGACCAATTGCAATTTCTTGTTCATTCAACCCAACCCTTTTATCTTATATCAAATAATCCTCCTTCATTCTCCAAAAGACATCAGACTGATGTCTGATTTGAATTGACGTAGAAATGGTAGAAGCCAATGCATGCCCCCTCCACCTCCCTCTTGCTTGTTTGACCTCCATTGTTGCATCACTCCTCCATCATCCTCTAGAAAGCACAACTTTGACCAATCCAAGAGCATCCTCCCTCTCCTCATTGGGCATCCACCATTGCCATGGATTGAAGACTTCACTAATTTGTCTATAAATAGGTCCCTATTCATCCTCTTCAATCACACATTCAAATTCCCTTCTTTCTCTCCTAGTAAGAGCATTCTTAATCCTCAAAAATCAGCACCCTTCCAAGTTTAATTCCTCCATTAAAACACCACAAAAACACCATTAAAATTCCTCTTTCTCCCCCTTGGAGCCGCCGGACCGCCCCTGCCCACCAGGAGGACCACCAGCCGCCGCCGCCGAAACCGCCTGCGCCACCAGCCGCCTTCGCCGGAGCCTTGGCCGCGCCGCCTGACCGCCGACCCCTCTCCCCTGCCTTCTTCTCAAGTGTTCTGTAAACACAGAATACAACAGTATAAAATCCTATCCTAAATTCTATTTATCTAATTTATGCATTTGTAAATTAATAAAGTTTTTATAGATTATTAGAAATTTATTTAGGAAAATAAGAAATAAAAATATGGGAGTAGAGATTTGTTAGTTGAAAGCTAGAAACAAATGTGAGTTACCATGGTAACTTAAGTTTAATAAAACAAATAGATGAATTTTATAGAAATTATTAGAAGCATGCTCATTACCTAATATAGGTAGTGTTATAAAATAAATTATAGCATACCAAATCAATAAGTTGATATTATCACCTTCATAAGGAAAGAAAATGAGAATTATAGAAAATATGAATTTTGCATGTCTTAGATTATGGATGATATCATATTATGTAATTTTAATAATAAAGATAAGTTTATTAAATAAATTCATTATTTAATAAAACATAAAATAGTTTACCTCTAAGTGTAAAGCTACTACAAATAGGAATTTTTATTAACTATTTAAATGTGACTATAAAGTAAACTAGGTTGATTTATGATATTAGATAATGGTGATGTTAGTATATTTATGACATACTATAGTAATAAAATGTAGAGAAACTTTATAAAAGAATTATTGTTCAAAACTTGTAGACATAGACTATAGTTTGACCTTGGATAATGATTTTAGGAAGATATAATATTAATTAATGAATATATTACTAAAGTCATCTATGAGAAAAATATTAGTTTAATAATCTAGGTTAAATATATTACAAATATTCTAGGATATTATATAGCATAAAGTTCTAGGTTAAATATTAGTGTATTATAAGTATTCTAGGTTAAATATTCTAGAAAAATATTAGTGTAGAGATTTGTCACAAGACATAAGTTCTAGGTTAAATATATTAAGTAGGATATTACAAATATTCTAGGATATTATATAGTATAAAGTGACTTGTATGGAAAGAAATCTTCTAGATATAAGGAAGATATTATTTTTATAAACTAAAATATTATAATAATGGATTATAATTATGAAGTGGGATATTTATAAGTCATGATTATATTTTTACAAGACATGAGGATATTAAAGTCTATGATCAAAGATATTTTATAACCGTTATAATATAAAAGGACTATCGGAATAAAGTAAGTAGGATTAATTTAATATATGTTAATATTAGTAAGTTACTTTATAAAGAAAATAGAAATTCCTAATTATGGAAACTTACATGAAAAGGGACTATAAGTATGATAACTTTATTTAATACGAATCATAGAAGTAAATAAAAGTTTACTAAGAGTATATTATTAACAAAATATTCTTGGTGAGGGATATATCACTTCAAGATCCTTAAGGAATTTAAAAATAATATTTTAAATTAAGATAAGTACATAAAAAGGTTAAAGTGATTTTCCTATAATTTAAGGAGAACTTATAGTTTTATAAGAATAATACTTCGAGGCAAAGTATAATATTTTATGAAATTTTACTTGTTTACTTATAGTAAAGAAATATCAAATAAAGTTAAAAGAGATTATTTTAATAAAGGTTTTATGGAATAATAAGGATATTACAAAACCAAAATAATAATAAAGGAATATTATTATTTTAAGGAAAGTAACTTTCTAAATTATTATCTTAATAATTTAGAATTTCAACTCTCTTATAAAATATTATAAGAGGTAATCCAAACTTTAGGAGGAAAATCATGATTTAAGCTCGCTCGTAAAATTCCGTGTCGATAGGTCGGAATCCTCGCTCGTAGTCAGGAATCGCATAAGCTCCGTCAAAGCTCGTTTGTTAGAACTCGCAACGCTAAGGCAAGTGGAATTTCCCCTTGTGACCTTCATATTTCATTCCGTGAAAATTCTCGATGTTGGGAACAATTTGTGTGCTTAAATATAAATGCACCTAGGAAATATCGATTGCTAGATATAACGACCCATTGTTAGCATAGTTCGCTTTATATTCTCGTGATAAGATTATATATGCTAGTGTGGTTATTATCTTGTTTGCTTGCAATCTCGCTCAGAGATCAACTTTGAACGAACTAGAAAGGGGTGTGGAATAGCCAACGCCTCTATATAACCTTACTAAGTCGTACGTACCTACGACTTTCGGGATCATGATCCCGTCCGCTCCGATTGCAAGGAGGGATGTGCGCACTCTAGCTAAGTGCCGGGAAACTGAGTTTTTCCCTCGGGTGGCTCGGATTATCCGTGTCCCACCACTTTCTATTAAAAATCATTAACGAAGTCAAATATCTTTCGTCACTATATAAGATAAGTGCCCAATGCACATTTAAGATACCAAAACCGGACCGGTCTCAAATGATCAATCCGGGTCTCGGTCCGCTCAGGGCGCGAGAGGTTTTTAACTTTTATGAAGTAATAATGTTCCCAACATACTTTCGAAATCCTAAAGAAGTCTACAATCTAGTAGCTCTTCTATCGCTTATCGAGTTATCTTCGTCTAAGATATACTCTCCTTTGAACCATTAAAGCTCCACATAAACAAGCCTTATAGCCCATTCGTAAACACAACCTTATTATCTCTTTCGACAATAATTGAAATTACCGAAATACCCTCGGGAAGTTCCATTCCCGCTTGCTTAGTCTCTTAGACTAATTCTTCTTTTCCGCATGTCTGCCTGGCATTCTATCGCCCCTCGCGAATTATGTCAGAGCCCAGGAACCCTAGCAAGGCGTAAGGCGAAGTGAAGTGAAGCAAGGTCAAGGAATTGTCAAGATGCATCTATCATTTCCTTTTGGTTTTAATATCGCTTTGTTTCATGAACAAGATGCTTTCGTTATTTGATTTCAAGTACCTTTGATTTTGAAGACAATGTAAGACGTTTGTAAGAACCAAGTCTCCTTCGGAAGCATCTTTTCTATTTTATGAATTATGCTTATTTCTGCTTTAATAATGTTCTATATCATTCTAAAAGCCTTGGGTGACTTTGGACGGTAAAGTCCAAGGTCACTGGCGGTAATACCCAGTGTTGTAAAATAGGGGTGTTACAATTGTGGTATCAGAGCCAAACGTTTTGTTTTAAAACCGAAAACTTTTAAAACCGAAAATTTTCGAAAACAGAGAACTTTCAAACCCTAACTTTTTCTTCCGCTATTTAAACATTTCCATTTATAGAGAAATTTCCTTCTCTACCCTTTAAAGAAACCTAGGAATATTAACATTCGCATTTCAAATTTCTTAGCTAAGAAAAGATTCTCAAAAAACATTAAAAACCTTAGGTGTCAAATACTTAGTTCTAGAACTAATACTTTTGCAAAAGCCTTTCCTATCTTTCAAAGAACTTGACTATAATGAACATTCCAATTCATGGAAAATTTAAAACACTTCTTTAGAAAGTTCAAATTAAAACTCATACCATCACTACTTGTTAATAATCCCAAGACTTGTTTTATAAGCTCATATGTGCTAAGAGAAAAACTTTAGGACCTTTAATAGGACCAAGAAAATAAAAAATATAAAACAAAGTTTTAACTTATTAATTTTCAAATCCTTGACTTCCTTCACTACGTCTTCATTTCATAGAAACTAAGGAGGTCCTATATTAACGCCTTTTCCTTTCTTTCTCTTCCTCAGATACACCATGGTTAGCCCGAGAAACAATCACCCTGGAAACCACGCCAACGGAGCCCGCTTTGGGATGCAGGCTCCGAACCCATACTTCCCCTACTATGACGCTGAGCACGAGGAAAATCAGCACGGGGTCAACATGGAAATTGATCAAGTTGCAGAGCCTTGGGAAGAGTCGGAAGAAGATTCCGAGGAGGACCCCAACCTCCCTATCGAGCTTCCCGAGGATGATCCCGCCCCGGCTGGATTGCCCCCGTCTCCAGTATACGAGCCCGAGGGTTACCCCTCGGAGGATGAGGAAATGGCACCGGGTTATGAACCCGAGGACTACTCCGATGAGGAGAATGAAGAGTTGGTGCCCGAGTACCAACAAGAGGCAATAGTACCCGAGCTCGACTTTGAGAACGGGGAAGATGAAGAAGTGAACGATGAGGAATTCGAGCTTCTGTGGCAGGCCCAAGCTGAGTGGGATGCCATGAATGAGGCGGAGCAAGAGTTTGAGGAGTCTGAGGAAGAGGATTCGGACGGGGTGGTCATTGACCCCGAGACACCACCACCGCCACCACCAGTAATGGAGTATGTGCCACCAGCTCCCATGCCACCTATGATAGAGGTTCCGAGGGTCATGTCGTCCACAAGTCGGATCCCAAGAGTGGAGATGGTTTCACCTCCACGAGCGCCCGAGCCCGAAGGGCCAATGCCACCGATGTCACACTTTTGGTGCGAAGAGGATGAGACACTCCTCCGACGGCTTCAGTTAGAATCCAACAACATGGAGGAGAGATTCTACGGGCCGCCCTCACTGTTCGAGCGAGCTAGGCAAGCATCTAGGGAGGTTCAGATGGAAGGGTTCACCACATGGGTGGAAGGTGAATCGTCCAACCGCCGAGCTCGACAACCTTTGGTGAACGCTCCACCACCTTTCGGTGTCGTACCCACCGGAGGACGCCGGGTGAACCGCGACCTGCTGGAGAGCCACCGCAACGAGTGGATCGTCGAGACAGAGAGAGATCGAGCGGAGAGGCTCCAACTCAGGATCTGCATCGCGGAGCTTCAGGCCCGCGAGAACCGCCGCCACCGCAGAATAGAGCAGGACAACTTACTCCTTAGCAATCACACGGGGATCATAGACGACACTCTCTTCGAGGAAGGATTCCTCGATACTTACACCGACCATGTTTAGTCCTCTCTAGTATTGTGTATCTCTTTCTAAGAAGTGAGCGTAGACCACTTCTTTCGACTTCATTTTGTCTACAAGAAGTCGAATCGGTTTAGCTTTTGTTTTCTAGTTTGAAATGGCTTAAGTTATAAAAACCTTGTACGTTCTATGAACCTATTAATGAAATTTCCCTTTCAGATACTAGAACTTGCTTGTCCATTCTTTCTACATGCCATATTGGATTAACAAATGAAACCAAACCTAAAACATTCAGATGGTCAACACAAGAGCTACTAACCGCAGTCCTACCCACGCGGGGGAGGCCATGATGAGAGCGAGTCCGAAGTCAGAGGCGGACCTCGGAATAACCCGCCCCCTGCTCCCGTGGCTCCCTTAGCTTTTAATGCGGAAACTGTGGCCGCATTACGCACCCTTGTACAACAACTAATCCGTGAAGAAATTCCGGCTGCGGCACCTAAACCCGCGAACCCAGAAGCACCAGAAGAAGTGCTAGAGGAGGTGCATGAGGAAATAGCTCAAGTGGCAAAAGCCATCCCCGAAAAGCGAACACTGATCAGCTTCACCGAGAGAATCAAGGCATTCAACGCCATGAAGCCTGACTCGTACGACGGAACTGGAGACCCGTCAGGAGTACAATAATGGTTCTCTCATATGGAACGACTCCTGCGCAACATACCATGCTCGGAAGCAGATAAGGTGCACATGGCTGCACTAAAATTAAAAGATGAAGCAGGCGAGTGGTGGGAGAGTTCTAGTTTATCCAGCCGCCCAGATTTGAGCTGGACTATGTTCAAGAACAAGATGATGCGCAGATTCTTCACGGAATCCATGCGAGATGAAAAACTGGATGAGTTCCACTCCCCGAAGTTGCATGGGTTGAACGTGCTAGAAAGGGCTAAGAAGTTTAATCACCTGTTGCAGTATGCTGATGAAGAGATCACCACGGAAAAGCAGAAGATCAAACACTTCCGCCGCTGGATGAGCGATCACATCAAACCTTGGATGGCAAACCGCTCCTTCACAACCTTGGAGGAGTACGTAGACCATGCGCATAAAATGGAGTCGACTCTTAAGGTCCCCGAGCGCAAGAAGTTCGGTGGAGGAAAGCCTCACCACTCCAGTCACAGTGGGTTTAAGAGGCCAGCATCGCCGCAAGGATCTCAGTGGTCCAAAAAGAGCAAGCACAAAGCTTTGTCAGTTGGTACAAGACCGGGCCTTGGGGCCGAATCCACAAAGACCCCAATCATCTGCCACAACTGTGCTGAGCCTGGGCACATAAACCGGAAATATCCTAAGCCCCCCAGGAAATGTTACAACTGCAACAAAGATGGACACCTCCGGCAATTCTGCAGGCAACCAGCAAATTCAGCAGGTCAAACCCGCTCGAACACCGTGTCACAGCGCCCACAAGCTTCGAACAAGCCGGCAGGAACAGCATCGGTTCAATCCACAACTCATTAGAAAGGCAAGGGGCCTATGCACTCGCAGGGTCAAGGACAGAGATTGTATGAGATGCGCACCACTGACAAGACAGAAGAACCTATTTGCCAAGGTACCCTCCATATCCGCTCTAAAGATGTGTTTATACTCTTCGATTCTAGTGTTTCCCATTCTTTCATATCCGAAAAGTGCGTAGAACTTTTAGGATTAGATAACCTCGAGGAGTGTGAACCGTTCATAGTGAACCTTCCAAATGGAAAAGATAATAGGAGCAAGACAGTTAGGTAGTTTCCCTCTATGCATTCAAGGAGGAATCTTCCACTCCAACTTGATATGCATTCCGATGGATCCCTACGACATCATTCTCGGAAGAGATTGGTTGTCTCAGCATGGAGCAATAATTGATTTCTACACCCGAACTGTAACCATCAACTCTGAAGGAAAGCACGTTTGCAAATTCAAGGGAAGGCGAGAAGAAGAAAATGGAAAGGTGATCAATGCCATGAAAGCCGGAAAACTGCTCCGACAAGGCTGCGTTGGGTACCTTTGCTACATCGAGCCAACAGAGAAAAGGGTCATAGATATTCAAGAGATCCCTGTAGCCAGAGAATTTCCCGACGTCTTCCCAGAGGAACTCCCCGGATTACCTCCCCGACGAGAAGTCGAGTTTTCAATAAGCCTCGAGCCTAGAACCGCCCCAATCTCTAAGGCGCCCTACAGAATGGCCCCGTTAGAGATGAAAGAACTCAAGAGTCAGCTCGAAGAACTTCTTGAGAAGGGTTTCATCCGGCCGAGTGCTTCACCTTGGGGAGCGCCTGTGTTATTTGTAAAGAAGAAGGACGGAACCTTCCGTTTGTGCATCGACTATAGGAAGCTGAACAAAGTCACCATCAAAAACAAATATCCCCTTCCGAGGATAGACGACCTCTTAGACCAACTCCGAGGTGCAAAGGTTTTCTCCAAGATCGATCTAAGATCAGGTTATCACCAACTTCGGATCCGCGAGGAGGAAATCCCGAAGACTGCGTTCCGCACCCGCTATGGCCACTACGAGTTTGTGGTGATGCCATTCGGACTGACGAACGCCCCTGCGGTGTTCATGGATCTGATGCATCGATGCTTCCATGAATACCTCGACAAGTTTGTCATCGTCTTCATCGACGACATCCTAATCTACTCCGGGAACCCAGCTGAACATGAAGAACACCTCCGGATCGTCCTACAGATTCTAAGGCACAACCAACTTTACGCCAAATTGTCCAAGTGTGACTTATGGCTTAAAGAAGTGGCTTTCCTAGGCCATGTTATCAATCAAGACGGAGTGATGGTGGAACCAAAGAAGATTGAAGCAGTCTCAGAATGGAAGCAACCAAAGAATGTAAAAGAAATTTGCAGCTTCCTAGGACTTGCAGGGTACTACCGAAGATTCGTCGAAGGATTCTCAAAGATCGCACTACCAATGACGAAGCTACTCCGGAAAACCCACAAGAAGTTTGTGTGGGACGAAAAATGTGAAAAAAGCTTTCAAGAGCTCAAGAAGCGTCTCACAAGCGCCCCAGTTTTGACTCTGCCAGACGGACACGACGACTATGTGGTCTACAGTGATGCCTCAAAGCAAGGACTGGGATGCGTGCTCATGCGAAATGGGAAGGTAATCGCCTACGCGTCCCGACAGTTCAAGGTCTAAGAAGTAAACTATCCGACACACGATCTCGAACTAGCAGCAGTGGTGTTTACCTTAAAAATCTGGCGACACTACTTGTACGGGGTCAAATGTCAGATCTATACTGACCACAAGAGCTTGAAGTATGTGTTCACTCAGAAGGAACTAAACATGAGACAGAGAAGATGGATGGAACTATTAAAAGACTACGACATCGAGCTACTCTACCATCCAGGTAAAGCTAACGTCGTGGCAGACGCTCTCAGTCGTAAGACACAACAAGAGGGCATGATCGCAATGCTAACGACCCAGCCAAAGCTGCAACAAGAACTGATCAGAGAAGGCATCGAGGTCTGGTTTGAAAGACAACAAGGTTGTCTCAACACCTTGGAAATCCAATCCGATTTGCTAGCAGAGATTAAAGAAAAGCAAACTGAGGACATCATGCTGATCAGAATAAGCAGCGAAGTACAAGAAGGCAAGGCACCAGGGTTCGTCATTCAAGATGACGGTTCCCTATGGTTTCAAAACCGGATCTGTGTGCCAGCAGTGGACGAGCTCCGAAAGACCATCTTAAAGGAAGCCCACTCATATGCCTATTCAGTACACCCAAGAGCGAGTAAAATGTACAAGGATGTACGCAGAAATTTCTGGTGGCCAAACCTGATGCAAGATGTCGCAGAGTTCATATCTAAATGCTTGGTTTGCCAGAAAGTAAAGATCGAACACCGAAGACCTGGTGGAAAGTTGCAATCCCTTTCCGTGCCAGAATGGAAGTGGGAAGATATAGCAATGGACTTTGTGACCGATTTGACCAAGACCCAAAAGCAGAAGGATTCTATCTGGGTCATCGTGGATCGACTCACCAAGAGCGCCCACTTCATCCCCATTCAAAAGAAGTGGAAGGCTCCAAAGCTAGCAACAGTTTTCGTTAAGGAAATAGTCCGCCTCCATGGGACCCCAAAGACAATTATCTCCGATCGAGACGGTCGCTTCATGGCCTCTTTCTGGAAAGGACTACACAAGGCCATGGGCACAAAACTGAAATTCAGCACAGCTTTCCATCCTCAAACCGATGGTCAATCAGAAAGGACCATCCAAACTCTTGAGGACATGCTTCGGGCGTGTGTGCTAGACCGCACAACAAGCTGGGATGACAACTTGCACCTTATAGAATTCACCTACAACAATAGTTGGCATTCCACCATCAAGATGGCTCCCTTTGAAGCTTTATACGGCCGGAAATGTCGTTCCCCGCTTTGTTGGGACGATAACGCCGACAAGATTCTTCTAGGTCCTGACCTAATAGAGCAAACTGCCTCTGAAGTCGCCCGCATCCGTCAAATAATGTTGACCGCTCAGAGTCGACAAAAGTCTTATGCAGATCTAAAGAGACGAGACATCGAGTTTACAGTAGGAGATAAGGTGTTTGTCAAAGTGTCTCCCTCCAAGGGCGTGTTCCGCTTCGGAAAGCGAGGCAAGCTTAATCCTAGATATGTAGGACCTTTCGAAATCCTAGAAAGAGTTGGCAACTTAGCTTATCGGGTTGCCTTACCACCATAAGCTCACCTCGTGCATAATGTGTTCCGTGTGTCACTCCTAAGGAAGTATGTGCCCGACGAATCACATGTAATCAACTTCGACGATGTCGAAATCCAGTCGGATGGCACTTACGAAGAGAGACCACTCAAAATTGTAGAGCACCGAGTCAATCAATTGCGCAACAAAGAAGTACCTTTAGTCCGAGTACTCTGGTCCAAATATGGCAACGAAGGTACAACTTGGGAAACCTGGGAAACCAAGCAAGACATGCAGAGGCGTTTCCCAGAGTTAATGTCTTCTTGAACATCACTGGTATGATCTTTTTAAGAGGGTACTAGACCTTGAAGCTTCCTCACAGATCGTGAGTCTTGTAATTGCTTTTGTCTCTACATCTCGGTACCACCCTGTAGCAAGAGCATTCTTAATCCTCAAAAATCAGCCCCATTCCAAGTTTAATTCCTCCACTAAAACACCACAAAAACACCATTAAAATTCCTCTTTCTCCCCCTTGGAGCCGCCGGACCGCCCCTGCCCACCAGGAGGACCACCAGCCGCCGCCGCCGAAACCGCCTGCGCCACCAGCCGCCTGCGCCAGAGCCTTGGCCGTGCCGCCTGACCGCCGACCCCTCTCCCCTGCCTTCTTCTCAAGTGTTCTGTAAACACAGAATACAACAGTATAAAATCCTATCCTAAATTCTATTTATCTAATTTATGCATTTGTAAATTAATAAAGTTTTTATAGATTATTAGAAATTTATTTAGGAAAATAAGAAATAAAAATATGGGAGTAGAGATTTGTTAGTTGAAAGCTAGAAACAAATGTGAGTTACAATGGTAACTTAAGTTTAATAAAACAAATAGATGAATTTTATAGAAATTATTAGAAGCATTCTCATTACCTAATATAGGTAGTGTTATAAAATAAATTATAGCATACCAAATCAATAAGTTGATATTATCACCTTCATAAGGAAAGAAAATGAGAATTATAGAAAATATGGATTTTGCATGTCTTAGATTATGGATGATATCATTTTATGTAATTTTAATAATAAAGATAAGTTTATTAAATAAATTCATTATTTAATAAAACATAAAATACTTTACCTCTAAGTGTAAAGCTACTACAAATAGGAATTTTTATTAACTATTTAAATGTGACTATAAAGTAAACTAGGTTGATTTATGATATTAGATAATGGTGATGTTAGTATATTTATGACATACTATAGTAATAAAATATAGAGAAACTTTATAAAAGAATTATTGTTAAAAACTTGTAGACATAGACTATAGTTTGACCTTGGATAATGATTTTAGGAAGATATAATATTAATTAATGAATATATTACTAAAGTCATCTATGAGAAAAATATTAGTTTAATAATCTAGGTTAAATATATTACAAATATTCTAGGATATTATATAGCATAAAGTTCTAGGTTAAATATTAGTGTATTATAAATATTCTAGGTTAAATATTCTAGAAAAATATTAGTGTAGAGATTTGTCACAAGACATAAGTTCTAGGTTAAATATATTAAGTAGGATATTACAAATATTCTAGGATATTATATAGCATAAAGTGACTTGTATGGAAAGAAATCTTCTAGATATAAGGAAGATATTATTTTTATAAACTAAAATATTATAATAATGGATTATAATTATGAAGTGGGATATTTATAAGTCATGATTATATTTTTACAAGACATGAGGATATTAAAGTCTATGATCAAAGATATTTTATAACCGTTATAATATAAAAGGACTATCGGAATAAAGTAAGTAGGATTAATTTAATATATGTTAATATTAGTAAGTTACTTTATAAAGAAAATAGAAATTCCTAATTATGGAAACTTACATGAAAAGGGACTATAAGTATGATAACTTTATTTAATACGAATCATAGAAGTAAATAAAAGTTTACTAAGAGTATATTATTAACAAAATATTCTTGGTGAGGGATATATCACTTCAAGATCCTTAAGGAATTTAAAAATAATATTTTAAATTAAGATAAGTACATAAAAAGGTTAAAGTGATTTTCCTATAATTTAAGGAGAACTTATAGTTTTATAAGAATAATACTTCGAGGCAAAGTATAATATTTTATGAAATTTTACTTGTTTACTTATAGTAAAGAAATATCAAATAAAGTTAAAAGAGATTATTTTAATAAAGGTTTTATGGAATAATAAGGATATTACAAAACCAAAATAATAATAAAGGAATATTATTATTTTAAGGAAAGTAACTTTCTAAATTATTATCTTAATAATTTAGAATTTCAACTCTCTTATAAAATATTATAAGAGGTAATCCAAACTTTAGGAGGAAAATCATGATTTAAGCTCGCTCGTAAAATTCCGTGTCGATAGGTCGGAATCCTCGCTCGTAGTCAGGAATCGCATAAGCTCCGTCAAAGCTCCTTTGTTAGAACTCGCAACGCTAAGGCAAGTGGAATTTCCTTTTGTGACCTTCATATTTCATTCCGTGAAAATTCTCGATGTTGGGAACAATTTGTGTGCTTAAATATAAATGCACCTAGGAAATATCGATTGCTAGATATAACGACCCATTGTTAGCATAGTTCGCTTTATATTCTCGTGATAAGATTATATATGCTAGTGTGGTTATTATCTTGTTTGCTTGCGATCTCGCTCAGAGATCAACTTTGAACGAACTAGAAAGGGGCGTGGAATAGCCAACGCCTCTATATAACCTTACTAAGTCGTACGTACCTACGACTTTCGGGATCATGATCCCGTCCGCTCCGATTGCAAGGAGGGATGTGCGCACTCTAGCTAAGTGCCGGGAAACTGAGTTTTTCCCTCGGGTGGCTCGGATTATCCGTGTCCCACCACTTTCTATTAAAAATCATTAACGAAGTCAAATATCTTTCGTCACTATATAAGATAAGTGCCCAATGCACATTTAAGATACCAAAACCGGACCGGTCTCAAATGATCAATTCGGCTCTCGGTCCGCTCAGGGCGCGAGAGGTTTTTAACTTGTATGAAGTAATAATGTTCCCAACATACTTTCGAAATCCTAAAGAAGTCTACAATCTAGTAGCTCTTCTATCGCTTATCGAGTTATCTTCGTCTAAGATATACTCTCCTTTGAACCATTAAAGCTCCACATAAACAAGCCTTATAGCCCATTCGTAAACACAACCTTATTATCTCTTTCGACAATAATTGAAATTACCGAAATACCCTCGGGAAGTTCCATTCCCGCTTGCTTAGTCTCTTAGACTAATTCTTCTTTTCCGCATGTCTGCCTGGCATTCTATCGCCCCTCGCGAATTATGTCAGAGCCCAGTAACCCTAGCAAGGCGTAAGGCGAAGTGAAGTGAAGCAAGGTCAAGGAATTGTCAAGATGCATCTATCATTTCCTTTTGGTTTTAATATCGCTTCGTTTTTTGAACAAGATGCTTTCATTATTTGATTTCAAGTACCTTTGATTTTGAAGACAATGTAAGACGTTTGTAAGAACCAAGTCTCCTTCAGGAGCATCTTTTCTATTTTATGAATTATGCTTATTTCTGCTTTAATAATGTTCTATATCATTCTAAAAGCCTTGGGTGACTTTGGACGGTAAAGTCCGAGGTCACTGGCGGTAATACCCAGTGTTGTAAAATAGGGATGTTACAGCTTTAATCCGAGATTTATGTATTTTTGGATAGACTTTTTAGACCTAGTTTGATATATTAGGTTTTAGAGAGTTGCATCTCTCATTCATACACTATTATCATATTTTCCTTTCAGAGTTTTTAGCCTTTCATGGAGAACTAAGCCCTTTTGCTTAGTCAGACAATTGAAGCATCGTTTTGATTAAAGTTGTGAGATTTCTAATTCCTTATCTATTGCTTGGGTTTAATCTTATCTCTTTCTTGAATGTTTATGATTTATTTCAACAGTTTCTAGCCTGATCAACTAGGGTTTGTTGTTATTGGATCTATTGCTAGATCTAGAGTGTTATTGGTTGAGCATCTCTAGATTGAAGTAGCAACTGCATTGTACTAGTATCTGGTTGTGCTAGTCTTATGTAGAAGAGATTTGATTTACATTCTAGGGTAAAAGTTGGTTGTTTTATGCTAGAATTGTATCCTATTATATTCCTATCCTTATTGCTGCTATTAAACTGAATCATTGATGGTTTCATGGTTGTTTAATTAGTTAGAACTAATAGTATCTGGTTGTGCTGTTAGTTAGAATTGAAAAGGAATTGGAAAATCCATTGCATGTGATATTGAGGTGAAATCAATGATCAACTTGTCATTCGATTGTGGATATTTGTTTGCCTAAGCTATCTTCCTAATTATTGTTTTTCATAATCTTTTATTGCTTTGTTAGTTTTGCATTCTTAGATTTAGTTAAAATTACAAAAACTCTTTTGTTACTTGTTTGACATAAAATTCATACAAAAGATAAAACCTTCCTCCCTGTGGATTCGACCCGGACTTCCTAAAGACTACGGTTCTTAGTTAGTTTGGATTCTTTTGCATAGCCGTGATTTGCACGACCATTTCACGCCTATCAGAGAGAGAATTTTTTAAAAGTAGGAGGGCATCAAAAGGAATAAGTTTTTCTTTTAGACACCAAGAGAAAAAGTCGAAACTTGAAGGGATCAAAAGGATTTTCCCAATTTTTTTATGTGATTATAGTATCCTACTGATACGCGGATTTAAATGTAATGCAAATTAGGTACAATATAAATTAATAGGCAATGTATATAAAAAATTTATGTTATAGAAATCATTTGAGTTCTTAGAATGGGCTATAGGGATTTTTATATAAATGATTGGCAATCATCGACACTTAAATCACTCCGTTGGGCAAAAATCCCCCCCTCCAAACCCAAAATAGAAACTCAAACAATTCTTCCAAAATCAAAGAGCAATTGCATGACATTGATAGTAACCGCTCACTTTTTACCCGAGTAGAATCAAGAATTGCTTGAGGGTAAGCTTCCGGATCATCTTTTGCAGACATAATGAGACAGGGCATCTCATAGCCAGTATCTTTTCCATGACCAGCAACATCTACAAGTTGCTATGACTTCTTTTTCCATGATATCTCATCAGAGCTCAAGGGAAATGGCATAATAACACAATCAAATGAAAACATATGTTATTTTGAAACTGAAGCTGAAAAGTCCGTCCAAGTTGAGAAAATGAAAAAGGAATAAGCAACTTGAAAAAAATAATGAAAAACTTTAGGTAAAAGCATTTACGTTAATAGATTCATGTTAAATTGTCAAAGTAAAACTAAAAGTTTTACAAATCACTTCTCTTATTTGTATGGTGAGCGCAGAATAAAGAAAACACACAGTATGAACCTTATATGACTAGGAGATCGACTGATCAACTTATAGATTAACATAAATGTAACTCCAGTAGAACTCTACAAAATAGTCAGCTAACAGTGAAATTAAATCACCTGTGATGGACAAATATAGTTACATCGCAAGGTGCTAAGGACTTTTTACTAGAAAGTAAATTGGGAATGTCATCTTCAAGAATCTCCCGCAACACAAGAATTTTTTGTACCCCCTACAACGAAATAATAATATGCAGTGAGTATCTGATGTCCGCCTTTTTAGTTGTGTTTTTAGGGTGTGTTTTTGTGTGTTTGAGTCTTTTTCTTTAGTTTTGTGTTTTGTTTTGAGTCGTTTGTGTAGGTTTTCGTATTTCTTTGAGATATGGAGTCTACATAAGCTTTGGTGGTGTTTTTATAGGTTTTGGAGTTGTTTGGAGCATATTTGAAGAGAGGAGCGAAAACCAAGGAAAAACCAAAGGAGAGCACTTTTGAGGAAGATGCAAAGCCGAAGATAAAGCTTAAAAAATAAAGTCCATAAAGAGATGAAGAATCAAGTTAAAGCTAAGAAAGAAGTAGAGAAACTCGTTACAAAGACATAGGAAAAAGAATCAAGTCAAACCAAGGTGTAACGAGCCCGTTACTGAAGTTTTACTCTCAGTTACAAGGCAGTTTTCAAGGCGGAACAGGGTCGGTACCGAGGGTCATGGGGTCGGTACCGAGGTGCTCCGTGTCAGAGTCGGCACAATTAATGTATTTTTATCCCTTTTATTAGTTTGCTTAAGGGGATATATCTTTTAGAGATTCATTATATCTTTTAGAAGATTTATTTCCTTTTAGATAGATTAGTTTTCTCTATTTAAACTCTTGTCTAGCTTTAGTTTTAGGGGGGCGACAATTAACCTAGTTTAGGGTAGAAGAAGAAGAGAGAGGTGGTTCAGTTGGAGACAGAGAGAGAGACGCGTGAGAGTTCAAAGACACGACTTTTCTCTTTGTTTTTAGTTTCTAGATTGCTTTTGAAGATTACTTGAGGAAGAAGTTTGTATTCGAAAGACAAGTTTTCGAGTTTTAATTCAAGTAAGCTTTTGTTTTGTTTCATATAATGTTTTCCTTCAATCTTATTGCTTGTTTCTTTTCGATCATGAGCGAGTAGTTCTCTTTTGTTGGTGATTTGTGTCAAAGTCATCAAATCCATATAAGAGCATGTAGAGGTTTACCAGTCATATTGTTAATGTCGATCAAGGAATTGGCATATATGACTTTCCATGATGTGATTATAGAGAGTTGTCATGTATAAAATAATCCAAAGTAAGTGCACACCAACGCCGAGGATTGGAACCTCGTATGCCACGACACTTGGCGAGGGCGCGCCTTGGAGACGACGTCGCTCGGAGTCGGCACGGTGCATCGACACCATGCAAGCGCGTGGCATGGCGAGGACTTCGATCTTGAGGTTCGAGGCTCGTCATGATGGGGCGCGCCTAGTGATTGAACTTGAGGTTCGAGTCACGGCTGTTAAGGCGTACCTATGGTGGTGCAATGGCACGGCACGGCTGCTTGAGGCTAGCGACACACCATGGAGAGCGCGGTGGAGCTTGCGGCGCACCTAGGGCATTGGCCCATGGCACCGAGTCTAAGTTATGAAGCTAAGGTAAGGTTTTGAGCTTTGTATTTGAGTCATATAGCTTTGTGTATGTTCTAATGTAAGTTAGGAAGATTCTCTAAGCTTGGTAGATGCTCTAAGCAAGAACCAAAGCTTGGGAATAGCTTGGCACATAGCTATGTATGCTAGAAAGAAGTATTGAAGCTTCATACTAGCTTAGAGTTAGCTCTAGGAGCTTGAACAAGCTCTATACTCATTGTATAAGCTTTATAATAAGCTCATGTAGCTAGGGTTTAGCTCATGGAAGCTCAAATTAGCTCACACTAGCTCAAGTTAGCTCAACAAGCTAGAAAGTCAGCTCAACGAGCTCAAATGCAGCTCAAGCCAACTCAACTAGCTGGATGTTAGCTCAACTAGCTAAGGGCCAGTGACACTAGGTAAGTGACCTAGCTAGGTCACTTACCTAGGTGGCCCGGTCCATGGGGCGCGCCTATGGGCTGTTGGGCCGAGAACACTTGCGCATGGCATGGGCTGCGTGCCTTGCCATTTGGGCCGAACACTTGGGCTTTTGGATTGGAATTTTGGGCTTTCTCTTGGGCCATTCTATGCTGAAATGAAATGCCATTTGGAGTCCATGGGGGGATGCATTTGGACGCCCCATATGACAAGGAGAGAGAAGGAGGAAGTTGCAACTAACTTCTCCTACTTTCACTCTCGACCTCCCATTTGTATAACCAATTTGTAACCGCCATTCAAGGCAGTTTTGGACAGTTTTTTCCACGCCTATTTAAGGGCAAAATGTCGGCCATTTGATGGTGAGAAAGACACGAAAAAACAGTCCCTTAGTCCACACAATATCGGTGAGAATTAACACAAGTAGTCGAGTAAGACTAGGCGGTGTTTGAGTGGGAATACACGAGTGAGTCAAGCACAAGTGTGGTGATCATGGATCGATCTTCAAGCATGAAGAAGGAACCTCAAGAGGCGTTGGAAGGGCAGTTCGTTCGTGTGAAGGATGAACCACAAACGTCTTGGGAAGAAGACTTCGTTCAAGTCCATATCAAAGCGGAATCATGGGACTCGAATAAGGTACGCTTGTTCTTAATAGATGTGTCTTGCCAACACGTCTATTGTTTCGTATGGTACGTTTTATCTCACAACGGTATTGCATAAACCCTTGACATGGAATAGGGGCAATATACGTTGAAGGAAAGCGGGATCTCATCCCGTGACTCGTAGCCTTTATCCAAGTAACTTAATGTTGGATGGGTCGATGGTGATTGCCTTAGGGCCTACACCCAACGAGACTACCCTTCGATGGGTCTACTCACGAGATTACATTTATGGTCTACTCAAACCGCCTTGTATGTACAAGGGTCGACTTTCACTTCAACTTAACAATGCGAATATGCTTTTATGATTGCATGCATAGCCTAAAACTCAACATCTTTTCTAGGACCGGGGTTGAAAACCCGACATGATTGTGCATGATTGAATGTGTGATGAATGTTTGAATGCCTTTTATCTTTTATCTACTTGTTTTGTGCTTATGCTTTAACGAAAGTTGGAGTAATTCGAGTTTATCGCTTGATCGAAAGATAAAGTTATAACCTTGAAAGTTGATATTGTTTGTTAAACGAAAGTTACGAACTTTGGATCTAAAAATAAGTAGAGAGTGAATTAATTCATGAAAGTCAATTGATTTGCTTGCTTAAATCAATGAAAGTTGATAGTTTTATCTTCAAGGCATGTTATTTATCCTTCACACTTCTTAATTGCATGATTATGTCGTGGTAACCCTTGTCCTAGATTGTCTTTCCCATTCGAAAAACACTTCTTCGTACTCTGTTTTTGCATCGGTACCGAGGCTGCTAGTTCGGTACCAAGCATGTGTTTGTTCTGCGTTGTTTGTCTTGTTCGAGTCTAAGTTCAGCATCGATACCGACCCTGACAAGGTCGGTACCGACGTGATTGCACCGTTGTTTTGTTGATTCTCCTTTGCTTTGTTTTAATTTCCGATTTCTAGAATAGTAATCAAACATAACTTGCTTCTCGTGGACGATCCTGACCTCCATATACACAACGGGGTCCTGACTACAAATTTATTTGTTGTCGGGAAACCCTTCCAACAGTATCATAGTATAAGTATGAGATAATACTTACTGCTGGCTCATCAACAGATCCTATAACATATTGCTCTTTTGTTGTTGGTGTGTAGTTCTCTGATAATGGTCTTCAAAATTTTAAAACCCAATTGTTGTTATGGAGCAGCTAATACCACATTTGGCCTTAAACAAGGCCCCCTAGACTAATTGGAACACAGTAATGACCTTAAAAACGCATAAAACTACAATCATTTGAGAAGTTGTTCTTAGAATAAGTATTTCATTAATCCAAATAAAAATGACAAACAAATACCACATCACTATCTCTGTGTTGAATATTTACACACAATTAGTTTTTTTAATAATATCATGTTTAGGCTAGAATCTTAAGAGGATATAAAAAAACACATCAGATCAGCATATACCTTCTTAGAAAAGCATTGAGAAGAGCAGTTTTCCCGGCAGTTTTTGGTCCAAAGACGAAGCAATAAAGATATGTTCAGCTGGATTCTAGACACAATTAAGATTCTAGACACATTTTGCAGGATCTAGAAGGGTCATGAGTATGGAAAAGTAGGTGTATAGTTACGCTATATTTTCAACCTCTTCAAATGACTTGATCTGATATGGATCAAGATAGGATGAAGACTAAGAAATCATGGAAGAGGATAAAAGGCCATATTATGTCAAGACCATTCAAGAAATCAAGAGCTTTCAAGTATAAAATGGTCTTGAAGAATCTACATTTTGTCTTCCATCCATTGTCAAGTCGACATTGGAAAATGAAGAGCGCATGCATGCGTTATTTACACTCACATGCAAGAGTTGTTTGCATGTTTATCCTAGACTTACTATTTATAGTGCTTTCTAAACATGCTTTTATTTTTAATACAATTTTCTACATATATGGACCATGTGTTATGGGCCATAATATGTGGCCTTATGGTTTTTCAAGTTAGAGAACATATTATTTTATCAATTTGGACCATGCAAGATTGATGGGACAAATTTGGAAAGTAATATGGATCTTACTTGGAGCCTAAGTTATTAGTTGTCTTGCAATAATATCTTTTAATTAAGGTAGAATTTATATTAGGAAACAATATCTTTTAAGAATAGCATAGGATAGTTGGTTATCTATGTCTATTCAAGGACTTTCAATCCAAAACTATCTCTTGCTCTCTTGTGATTTTCGTCCACCTCCACAACACCTCAAATTTCGAAATTCATCCACTCAATTGTCCAATTCAATTCTCAAACACAAATCAATCTCAAACACATTCAATTGTGTTGTTACTTGTTCTTTAAGCAATCAATTTACAAACCTTGTTACTTTGCAATCCAAGGAAGTGATTGAGAACCTTAAAGTTTGAGTCTTCTCAACCAAAGTTCAAATCTTGCAAGTAAAAGAAGAAGAGGATTAAAGCTGACAAGATCGGGACCTGGAAAACAAATGGAAACGAAGTGTGTGAGCTCATCAATTCCGTATCATGATCTGGCAATGATAAGCAAGAAAAAATTGAAAATATGATCAGCTGAGCTGATGAAATGGAAGGTCTAGAAGGAACAAGTTTAAATTAAAAACAATGTGCTTTTAATGTAGTCAGATACGTATTTCACAGTGAAATAACCGATTGCTAATTAAAGAGGATGATAGTCAAAATTTCAAACCCCAATAATAGATTTTAAATGATCATGGAAATCAATATAGTTGAGAGAAAAATCTCTTTTCATCTTCCTAGATAATTAACGAACATTTATGTTTAATTCAATGTGTACTAAACTTTATGGTTATATAAAGTGCCAATATCATTGATTTTCTCTTCAACAAAGAGAAAAAGCAATGAAGACATGTAAGCAATTTGTGCTTACCGTCAGTGAGAGATTCTTTTGAAAGGGAAATCCCAAGTCTTGTAGTTCGTTCAATGACCTGCATCAAAAAGAAAGAAAGTGGAAAGACAAATGTGAAGGCAAGTGTTTTGTTCTTATAAATTAGTCTCAGACAAATGTGAAGGCAAGTAGTACTAGGATGGGTGGCCTCCTGGGAAGTCCTCGTGATGCACCCCTCTTTTTTTCGTTTTTTTTTATCGGTGGATCGGATTTTCAATTTGTTCATTTTTTGCTGGTGCCTATCGAACGGAATGCGTAGGCATCGAGAAGATCTTTCTTTTGATATATTATATGCGCGAATCCGAGACCCGAGCAAAGAGTTATGGCGATTTGAAAATCCGGGTTCGGGGAAAGGTCGATGTAAGTAAGAAATGTTGGCAAGAATGGACGGGTGCGATCGTACCAGCAATAATGCACCGGATCCCATCAGAACTCCGAAGTTAAGCGTGCTTGGGCGAGAGTAGTACTAGGATGGGTGACCTCCTGGGAAGTCCTCGTGTTGCACCCCTCTTTTTTTCGTTTTTTTTTATCGGTGGGTCGGATTTTCAATTTGTTCATTTTTTGCTGGTGCCTATCGAACAGAATGCGTAGGCATCGAGAAAATCTTTCTTTTGATATATTATACGCGCGAATCCGAGACCCGAGCAAAGACTTATGGCGGTTTGAAAATCCGGGTTCGGGGAAAGGTTGATGTAAGTAAGAAATGTTGGCAAGAATGGACGGGTGCGATCATACCAGCACTAATGCACCGGATCCCATCAGAACTCCGAAGTTAAGCGTGCTTGGGCGAGAGTAGTACTAGGATGGGTGACCTCATGGGAAGTCCTCGTGTTGCACCCCTCTTTTTTTCGTTTTTTTTTATCGGTGGGTCGGATTTTCAATTTGTTCATTTTTTGCTGGTGCCTATCGAACGGAATGTGTAAACATCGAGAAGATCTTTGTTTTGATATATTATACGCGCGAGTCCGAGACCCGAGCAAAGAGTTATGGGGGTTTGAAAATCCGGGTTCGGGGAAAGGTCGATGTAAGTAAGAAATGTTGGCAAGAATGGACGGGTGCGATCATACCAGCACTAATGCACCGGATCCCATCAGAACTCCGAAGTTAAGCGTGCTTGGGCGAGAGTAGTACTAGGATGGGTGACTTCCTGGGAAGTCCTCGTGTTGCACCCCTCTTTTTTTCGTTTTTTTTTATCGGTGGGTCGGATTTTCAATTTGTTCATTTTTTGCTGGTGCCTATCGAACAGAATGCGTAGGCATCGAGAAAATCTTTCTTTTGATATATTATACGCGCGAATCCGAGACCCGAGCAAAGACTTATGGCGGTTTGAAAATCCGGGTTCGGGGAAAGGTTGATGTAAGTAAGAAATGTTGGCAAGAATGGACGGGTGCGATCATACCAGCACTAATGCACCGGATCCCATCAGAACTCCGAAGTTAAGCGTGCTTGGGCGAGAGTAGTACTAGGATGGGTGACCTCCTGGGAAGTCCTCGTGTTGCACCCCTCTTTTTTTCGTTTTTTTTTATCGGTGGGTCGGATTTTCAATTTGTTCATTTTTTGCTGGTGCCTATCGAACGGAATGTGTAAACATCGAGAAGATCTTTGTTTTGATATATTATACGCGCGAGTCCGAGACCCGAGCAAAGAGTTATGGCGGTTTGAAAATCCGGGTTCGGGGAAAGGTCGATGTAAGTAAGAAATGTTGGCAAGAATGGACGGGTGCGATCATACCAGCACTAATGCACCGGATCCCATCAGAACTCCGAAGTTAAGCGTGCTTGGGCGAGAGTAGTACTAGGATGGGTGACTTCCTGGGAAGTCCTCGTGTTGCACCCCTCTTTTTTTCGTTTTTTTATCGGTGGGTCGGATTTTCAATTTGTTCATTTTTTGCTGGTGCCTATCGAACGGAATGCGTAGGCATCGAGAAGATCTTTCTTTTGATATATTATACGCGCGAATCCGAGACCCGAGCAAAGAGTTATGGCGGTTTGAAAATCTGGGTTCGGGGAAAGGTCGATGTAAGTAAGAAATGTTGGCAAGAATGGACGGGTGCGATCATACCAGCACTAATGCACCGGATCCCATCAGAACTCCGAAGTTAAGCGTGCTTGGGCGAGAGTAGTACTAGGATGGGTGACCTCCTGGGAAGTCCTCGTGTTGCACCCCTCTTTTTTTCGTTTTTTTTATCGGTGGGTCGGATTTTCAATTTGTTCATTTTTTGCTGGTGCCTATCGAACGGAATGCGTAGGCATCGAGAAGATCTTTCTTTTGATATATTATACGCGCGAATCCGAGACCCGAGCAAAGAGTTATGGCGGTTTGAAAATCCGGGTTCGGGGAAAGGTCGATGTAAGTAAGAAATGTTAGCAAGAATGGACGGGTGCGATCATACCAGCACTAATGCACCGGATCCCATCAGAACTCCGAAGTTAAGCGTGCTTGGGCGAGAGTAGTACTAGGATGGGTGACCTCCTGGGAAGTCCTCGTGTTGCACCCCTCTTTTTTTCGTTTTTTTTTATCGATGGATCGGATTTTCAATTTGTTCATTTTTTGCTGGTGCCTATCGAACGGAATGCGTAGGCATCGAGAAGATCTTTCTTTTGATATATTATACGCGCGAATCCGAGACCCGAGCAAAGAGTTATGGCGGTTTGAAAATCTGGGTTCGAGGAAAGTTCGATGTAAGTGAGAAATGTTGGCAAGAATGGACGGGTGCGATCATACCAGCACTAATGCACGGGATCCCATCAGAACTCCGAAGTTAAGCGTGCTTGGGCGAGAGTAGTACTAGGATGGGTGACTTAATGGGAAGTCCTCGTGTTGCACCCCTCTTTTTTTCGTTTTTTTTATCGGTGGATCGGATTTTCAATTTGTTCATTTTTTGTTGGTGCCTATCGAACGGAATGCGTAGGAATCGAGAAGATCTTTCTTTTGATATATTATACGCGCGAATCCGAGACCCGAGCAAAGAGTTATGGCGGTTTGAAAATCCGGGTTCGGGGAAAGGTCGATGTAAGAAAGAAATGTTGGCAAGATTGGACGGGTGCGATCATACCAGCACTAATGCACCGGATCCCATCAGAACTCCGAAGTTAAGCGTGCTTGGGCGAGAGTAGTACTAGGATGGGTGACCTCATGGGAAGTCCTCGTGTTGCACCCCTCTTTTTTTCGTTTTTTTTTATCGGTGGATCGGATTTTCAATTTGTTCATTTTTTGCTGGTGCCTATCGAACGGAATGCGTAGGCATTGAGAAGATCTTTCTTTTGATATATTATACGCGCGAATCCGAGACCCGAGCAAAGAGTTATGGCGGTTTGAAAATCTGGGTTCGCGGAAAGGTCGATGTAAGTAAGAAATGTTGGCAAGAATGGACGGGTGCGATCATACCAGCACTAATGCACCGGATCCCATCAGAACTCCGAAGTTAAGCGTGCTTGGGCGAGAGTAGTACTAGGATGGGTTACCTCCTGGGAAGTCCTTGTGTTGCACCCCTCTTTTTTTCGTTTTTTTTATCGGTGGGTCGGATTTTCAATTTGTTCATTTTTTGCTGGTGCCTATCGAACGGAATGCGTAGGCATCGAGAAGATCTTTCTTTTGATATATTATACGCGCGAATCCGAGACCCGAGCAAAGAGTTATGGCGGTTTGAAAATCCGGGTTCGGGGAAAGGTCGATGTAAGTAAGAAATGTTAGCAAGAATGGACGGGTGCGATCATACCAGCACTAATGCACCGGATCCCATCAGAACTCCGAAGTTAAGCGTGCTTGGGCGAGAGTAGTACTAGGATGGGTGACCTCCTGGGAAGTCCTCGTGTTGCACCCCTCTTTTTTTCGTTTTTTTTTATCGGTGGATCGGATTTTCAATTTTTCATTTTTTGTTGGTGCCTATCGAACGGAATGCGTAGGCATCGAGAAGATCTTTCTTTTGATATATTATACGCGCGAATCCGAGATCCGAGCAAAGAGTTATGGCGGTTTGAAAATCTGTGTTCGGGGAAAGGTCGATGTAAGTAAGAAATGTTGGCAAGAATGGACGGGTGCGATCATACCAGCACTAATGCACCGGATCCCATCAGAACTCCGAAGTTAAGCGTGCTTGGGCGAGAGTAGTACTAGGATGGGTGACCTCCTGGGAAGTCCTCGTGTTGCACCCCTCTTTTTTTCGTTTTTTTTATCGGTGGATCGGATTTTCAATTTGCTCATTTTTTGCTGGTGCGTATCGAACAGAATGCGTAGGCATCGAGAAGTTCTTTCTTTTGATATATTGTACGCGCGAATCCGAGACCCGAGCAAAGAGTTATGGCGGTTTGAAAATCTGGGTTCGAGGAAAGGTCGATGTAAGTAAGAAGTGTTGGCAAGAATGGACGGGTGCGATCATACCAGCACTAATGCACCGGATCCCATCAGAACTCCGAAGTTAAGCGTGCTTGGGCGAGACTAGTACTAGGATGGGTGACCTCCTGGGAAGTCCTCGTGTTGCACCCCTCTTTTTTTCGTTTTTTTTATCGGTGGATCGGATTTTCAATTTGTTCATTTTTTGCTGGTGCGTATCGAACGGAATGCGTAGGCATCGAGAAAATCTTTCTTTTGATATATTATACGCGCGAATCCGAGACCCGAGCAAAGAGTTATGGCGGTTTGAAAATCCGGGTTCGGGGAAAGGTCGATATAAGTAAGAAATGTTAGCAAGAATGGACGGGTGCGATCATACCAGCACTAATGCACCGGATCCCATCAGAACTCCGAAGTTAAGCGTGCTTGGGCGAGAGTAGTACTAGGATGGGTGACCTCCTGGGAAGTCCTCGTGTTGCACCCCTCTTTTTTTCGTTTTTTTTTATCGGTGGATCGGATTTTCAATTTGTTCATTTTTTGTTGGTGCCTATCGAACGGAATGCGTAGGAATCGAGAAGATCTTTCTTTTGATATATTATACGCGCGAATCCGAGACCCGAGCAAAGAGTTATGGCGGTTTGAAAATCTGGGTTCGGGGAAAGGTCGATGTAAGAAAGAAATGTTGGCAAGAATGGACGGGTGCGATCATACTAGCACTAATGCACCAGATCCCATCAGAACTCCGAAGTTAAGCGTGCTTGGGCGAGAGTAGTACTAGGATGGGTGACCTCATGGGAAGTCCTCGTGTTGCACCCCTCTTTTTTTCGTTTTTTTTATCGGTGGATCGGATTTTCAATTTGTTCATTTTTTGCTGGTGCCTATCGAACGGAATGCGTAGGCATCGAGAAGATCTTTCTTTTGATATATTATACGCGCGAATCCGAGACCCGAGCAAAGAGTTATGGCGGTTTGAAAATCTGGGTTCGAGGAAAGGTCGATGTAAGTAAGAAATGTTGGCAAGAATGGACGGGTGCGATCATACCAGCCCTAATGCACCGGATCCCAACATAACTCCGAAGTTAAGCGTGCTTGGGCGAGAATAGTACTAGGATGGGTGACCTCCTGGGAAGTCCTCGTGTTGCACCCCTCTTTTTTTCGTTTTTTTTTATCGGTGGATCGGATTTTCAATTTGTTCATTTTTTGTTGGTGCCTATCGAACGGAATGCGTAGGAATCGAGAAGATCTTTCTTTTGATATATTATACGCGCGAATCCGAGACCCGAGCAAAGAGTTATGGCGGTTTGAAAATCCGGGTTCGGGGAAAGGTCGATGTAAGTAAGAAATGTTAGCAAGAATGGACGGGTGCGATCATACCAGCACTAATGCACCGGATCCCATCAGAACTCCGAAGTTAAGCGTGCTTGGGCGAGAGTAGTACTAGGATGGGTGACCTCCTGGGAAGTCCTTGTGTTGCACCCCTCTTTTTTTCGTTTTTTTTTATCGATGGATCGGATTTTCAATTTGTTCATTTTTTGCTGGTGCCTATCGAACGGAATGCGTAGGCATCGAGAAGATCTTTCTTTTGATATATTATACGCGCGAATCCGAGACCCGAGCAAAGAGTTATGGCGGTTTGAAAATCTGGGTTCGAGGAAAGTTCGATGTAAGTGAGAAATGTTGGCAAGAATGGACGGGTGCGATCATACCAGCACTAATGCACGGGATCCCATCAGAACTCCGAAGTTAAGCGTGCTTGGGCGAGAGTAGTACTAGGATGGGTGACTTCCTGGGAAGTCCTCGTGTTGCACCCCTCTTTTTTTCGTTTTTTTTATCGGTGGATCGGATTTTCAATTTGTTCATTTTTTGTTGGTGCCTATCGAACGGAATGCGTAGGAATCGAGAAGATCTTTCTTTTGATATATTATACGCGCGAATCCGAGACCCGAGCAAAGAGTTATGGCGGTTTGAAAATCCGGGTTCGGGGAAAGGTCGATGTAAGAAAGAAATGTTGGCAAGAATGGACGGGTGCGATCATACCAGCACTAATGCACCGGATCCCATCAGAACTCCGAAGTTAAGCGTGCTTGGGCGAGAGTAGTACTAGGATGGGTGACCTCATGGGAAGTCCTCGTGTTGCACCCCTCTTTTTTTCGTTTTTTTTTATCGGTGGATCGGATTTTCAATTTGTTCATTTTTTGCTGGTGCCTATCGAACGGAATGCGTAGGCATCGAGAAGATCTTTCTTTTGATATATTATACGCGCGAATCCGAGACCCGAGCAAAGAGTTATGGCGGTTTGAAAATCTGGGTTCGCGGAAAGGTCGATGTAAGTAAGAAATGTTGGCAAGAATGGACGGGTGCGATCATACCAGCACTAATGCACCGGATCCCATCAGAACTCCGAAGTTAAGCGTGCTTGGGCGAGAGTAGTACTAGGATCGGTGACCTTCTGGGAAGTCCTTGTGTTGCACCCCTCTTTTTTTCGTTTTTTTTATCGGTGGGTCGGATTTTCAATTTGTTCATTTTTTGCTGGTGCCTATCGAACGGAATGCGTAGGCATCGAGAAGATCTTTCTTTTGATATATTATACGCGCGAATCCGAGACCCGAGCAAAGAGTTATGGCGGTTTGAAAATCCGGGTTCGGGGAAAGGTCGATGTAAGTAAGAAATGTTAGCAAGAATGGACGGGTGCGATCATACCAGCACTAATGCACCGGATCCCATCAGAACTCCGAAGTTAAGCGTGCTTGGGCGAGAGTAGTACTAGGATGGGTGACCTCATGGGAAGTCCTCGTGTTGCACCCCTCTTTTTTTCGTTTTTTTTATCGGTGGGTCGGATTTTCAATTTGTTCATTTTTTGCTGGTGCCTATCGAACGGAATGCGTAGGCATCGAGAAAATCTTTCTTTTGATATATTATACGCGCGAATCCGAGACCCGAGCAAAGAGTTATGGCGGTTTGAAAATCCGGGTTCGGGGAAAGGTCGATATAAGTAAGAAATGTTAGCAAGAATGGACGGGTGCGATCATACCAGCACTAATGCACCGGATCCCATCAGAACTCCGAAGTTAAGCGTGCTTGGGCGAGAGTAGTACTAGGATGGGTGACCTCTTGGGAAGTCCTCGTGTTGCACCCCTCTTTTTTTCGTTTTTTTTATCGGTGGGTCGGATTTTCAATTTGTTCATTTTTTGCTGGTGCCTATCGAACGGAATGCGTAGGAATCGAGAAGATCTTTCTTTTGATATATTATACGCGCGAATCCGAGACCCGAGCAAAGAGTTATGGCGGTTTGAAAATCTGGGTTCGGGGAAAGGTCGATGTAAGAAAGAAATGTTGGCAAGAATGGACGGGTGCGATCATACTAGCACTAATGCACCGGATCCCATCAGAACTCCGAAGTTAAGCGTGCTTGGGCGAGAGTAGTACTAGGATGGGTGACCTCATGGGAAGTCCTCGTGTTGCACCCCTCTTTTTTTCGTTTTTTTTTATCGGTGGATCGGATTTTCAATTTGTTCATTTTTTGCTGGTGCCTATCGAACGGAATGCGTAGGCATCGAGAGGATCTTTCTTTTGATATATTATACGCGTGAATCCGAGACCGGAGCAAAGAGTTATGGCGGTTTGAAAATCTGGGTTCGAGGAAAGGTCGATGTAAGTAAGAAATGTTGGCAAGAATGGACGGGTGCGATCATACCAGCACTAATGCACCGGATACCATCAGAACTCCGAAGTTAAGCGTGCTTGGGCGAGAGTAGTACTAGGATGGGTGACTTCCTGGGAAGTCCTCGTGTTGCAGCCCTCTTTTTTTCGTTTTTTTATCGGTGGGTCGGATTTTCAATTTGTTCATTTTTTGCTGGTGCCTATCGAACGGAATGCGTAGGCATCGAGAAGATCTTTCTTTTGATATATTATACGCGCGAATCCGAGACCCGAGCAAAGAGTTATGGCGGTTTGAAAATTTGGGTTCGGGGAAAGGTCGATGTAAGTAAGAAATGTTGTCAAGAATGGACGGGTGCGATCATACCAGCACTAATGCACCGGATCCCATCAGAACTCCGAAGTTAAGCGTGCTTGGGCGAGAGTAGTACTAGGATGGGTGACCTCCTGGGAAGTCCTCGTGTTGCACCCCTCTTTTTTTCGTTTTTTTTATCGGTGGATCGGATTTTCAATTTTTTATTTTTTGTTGGTGCCTATCGAACGGAATGCGTAGGCATCGAGAAGATCTTTCTTTTGATATATTATACGCGCGAATCCGAGATCCGAGCAAAGAGTTATGGCGGTTTGAAAATCTGTGTTCGGGGAAAGGTCGATGTAAGTAAGAAATGTTGGCAAGAATGGACGGGTGCGATCATACCAGCACTAATGCACCGGATCCCATCAGAACTCTGAAGTTAAGCGTGCTTGGGCGAGAGTAGTACTAGGATGGGTGACCTCCTGGGAAGTCCTCGTGTTGCACCCCTCTTTTTTTCGTTTTTTTTATCGGTGGATCGGATTTTCAATTTGTTCATTTTTTGCTGGTGCGTATCGAACAGAATGCGTAGGCATCGAGAAGTTCTTTCTTTTGATATATTGTACGCGCGAATCCGAGACCCGAGCAAAGAGTTATGGCGGTTTGAAAATCTGGGTTCGAGGAAAGGTCGATGTAAGTAAGAAGTGTTGGCAAGAATGGACGGGTGCGATCATACCAGCACTAATGCACCGGATCCCATCAGAACTCCGAAGTTAAGCGTGCTTGGGCGAGACTAGTACTAGGATGGGTGACCTCCTGGGAAGTCCTCGTGTTGCACCCCTCTTTTTTTCGTTTTTTTTATCGGTGGATCGGATTTTCAATTTGTTCATTTTTTGCTGGTGCGTATCGAACGGAATGCGTAGGCATCGAGAAAATCTTTCTTTTGATATATTATACGCGCGAATCCGAGACCCGAGCAAAGAGTTATGGCGGTTTGAAAATCCGGGTTCGGGGAAAGGTCGATATAAGTAAGAAATGTTAGCAAGAATGGACGGGTGCGATCATACCAGTACTAATGCACCGGATCCCATCAGAACTCCGAAGTTAAGCGTGCTTGGGCGAGAGTAGTACTAGGATGGGTGACCTCCTGGGAAGTCCTCGTGTTGCACCCCTCTTTTTTTCGTTTTTTTTTATCGGTGGATCGGATTTTCAATTTGTTCATTTTTTGTTGGTGCCTATCGAACGGAATGCGTAGGAATCGAGAAGATCTTTCTTTTGATATATTATACGCGCGAATCCGAGACCCGAGCAAAGAGTTATGGCGGTTTGAAAATCTGGGTTCGGGGAAAGGTCGATGTAAGAAAGAAATGTTGGCAAGAATGGACGGGTGCGATCATACTAGCACTAATGCACCGGATCCCATCAGAACTCCGAAGTTAAGCGTGCTTGGGCGAGAGTAGTACTAGGATGGGTGACCTCATGGGAAGTCCTCGTGTTGCACCCCTCTTTTTTTCGTTTTTTTTATCGGTGGATCGGATTTTCAATTTGTTCATTTTTTGCTGGTGCCTATCGAACGGAATGCGTAGGCATCGAGAAGATCTTTCTTTTGATATATTATACGCGCGAATCCGAGACCCGAGCAAAGAGTTATGGCGGTTTGAAAATCTGGGTTCGAGGAAAGGTCGATGTAAGTAAGAAATGTTGGCAAGAATGGACGGGTGCGATCATACCATCCCTAATGCACCGGATCCCATCATAACTCCGAAGTTAAGCGTGCTTGGGCGAGAATAGTACTAGGATGGGTGACCTCCTGGGAAGTCCTCGTGTTGCACCCCTCTTTTTTTCGTTTTTTTTTATCGGTGGATCGGATTTTCAATTTGTTCATTTTTTGTTGGTGCCTATCGAACGGAATGCGTAGGAATCGAGAAGATCTTTCTTTTGATATATTATACGCGCGAATCCGAGACCCGAGCAAAGAGTTATGGCGGTTTGAAAATCTGGGTTCGGGGAAAGGTCGATGTAAGAAAGAAATGTTGGCAAGAATGGACGGGTGCGATCATACTAGCACTAATGCACCGGATCCCATCAGAACTCCGAAGTTAAGCGTGCTTGGGCGAGAGTAGTACTAGGATGGGTGACCTCATGGGAAGTCCTCGTGTTGCACCCCTTTTTTTTCGTTTTTTTTATCGGTGGATCGGATTTTCAATTTGTTCATTTTTTGCTGGTGCCTATCGAACGGAATGCGTAGGCATCGAGAAGATCTTTCTTTTGATATATTATACGCGTGAATCCGAGACCCGAGCAAAGAGTTATGGCGGTTTGAAAATCTGGGTTCGAGGAAAGGTCGATGTAAGTAAGAAATGTTGGCAAGAATGGACGGGTGTGATCATACCAGCACTAATGCATCGGATCCCATCAGAACTCCGAAGTTAAGCGTGCTTGGGCGAGAGTAGTACTAGGATGGGTGACCTCCTGGGAAGTCCTTGGGTTGCACCCCTCTTTTTTTCGTTTTTTTTTATCGGTGGATCGGATTTTCAATTTGTTCATTTTTTGTTGGTGCCTATCGAACGGAATGCGTAGGAATCGAGAAGATCTTTCTTTTGATATATTATACGCGCGAATCCGAGACCCGAGCAAAGAGTTATGGCGGTTTGAAAATCTGGGTTCGGGGAAAGGTCGATGTAAGAAAGAAATGTTGGCAAGAATGGACGGGTGCGATCATACTAGCACTAATGCACCGGATCCCATCAGAACTCCGAAGTTAAGCGTGCTTGGGCGAGAGTAGTACTAGGATGGGTGACCTCATGGGAAGTCCTCGTGTTGCACCCCTCTTTTTTTCGTTTTTTTTATCGGTGGATCGGATTTTCAATTTGTTCATTTTTTGTTGGTGCCTATCGAACGGAATGCGTAGGAATCGAGAAGATCTTTCTTTTGATATATTATACGCGCGAATCCGAGACCCGAGCAAAGAGTTATGGCGGTTTGAAAATCTGGGTTCGGGGAAAGGTCGATGTAAGTAAGAAATGTTGGCAAGAATGGACGGGTGCGATCATACTAGCACTAATGCACCGGATCCCATCAGAACTCCGAAGTTAAGCGTGCTTGGGCGAGAGTAGTACTAGGATGGGTGACCTCATGGGAAGTCCTCGTGTTGCACCCCTCTTTTTTTCGTTTTTTTTTATCGGTGGATCGGATTTTCAATTTGTTCATTTTTTGCTGGTGCCTATCGAACGGAATGCGTAGGCATCGAGAGGATCTTTCTTTTGATATATTATACGCGCGAATCCGAGACCCGAGCAAAGAGTTATGGCGGTTTGAAAATCCGGGTTCGGGGAAAGGTCGATGTAAGTAAGAAATGTTAGCAAGAATGGACGGGTGCGATCATACCAGCACTAATGCACCGGATCCCATCAGAACTCCGAAGTTAAGCGTGCTTAGGCGAGAGTAGTACTAGGATGGGTGACCTCCTGGGAAGTCCTCGTGTTGCACCCCTCTTTTTTTCGTTTTTTTTATCGGTGGATCGGATTTTCAATTTGTTCATTTTTTGTTGGTGCCTATCGAACGGAATGCGTAGAAATCGAGAAGATCTTTCTTTTGATATATTATACGCGCGAATCCGAGACCCGAGCAAAGAGTTATGGCGGTTTGAAAATCTGGGTTCGGGGAAAGGTCGATGTAAGAAAGAAATGTTGGCAAGAATGGACGGGTGCGATCATACTAGCACTAATGCACCGGATCCCATCAGAACTCCGAAGTTAAGGGTGCTTGGGCGAGAGTAGTACTAGGATGGGTGACCTCATGGGAAGTCCTCGTGTTGCACCCCTCTTTTTTTCGTTTTTTTTTATCGGTGGATCGGATTTTCAATTTGTTCATTTTTTGCTGGTGCCTATCGAAGGGAATGCGTAGGCATCGAGAAGATCTTTCTTTTGATATATTATACGCGCGAATCCGAGACCCGAGCAAAGAGTTATGGCGGTTTGAAAATCTGGGTTCGAGGAAAGGTCGATGTAAGTAAGAAATGTTGGCAAGAATGGACGGGTGCGATCATACCATCCCTAATGCACCGGATCCCATCATAACTCCGAAGTTAAGCGTGCTTGGGCGAGAATAGTACTAGGATGGGTGACCTCCTGGGAAGTCCTCGTGTTGCACCCCTCTTTTTTTCGTTTTTTTTTATCGGTGGATCGGATTTTCAATTTGTTCATTTTTTGTTGGTGCCTATCGAACGGAATGCGTAGGAATCGAGAAGATCTTTCTTTTGATATATTATACGCGCGAATCCGAGACCCGAGCAAAGAGTTATGGCGGTTTGAAAATCTGGGTTCGGGGAAAGGTCGATGTAAGAAAGAAATGTTGGCAAGAATGGACGGGTGCGATCATACTAGCACTAATGCACCGGATCCCATCAGAACTCCGAAGTTAAGCGTGCTTGGGCGAGAGTAGTACTAGGATGGGTGACCTCATGGGAAGTCCTCGTGTTGCACCCCTTTTTTTTCGTTTTTTTTATCGGTGGATCGGATTTTCAATTTGTTCATTTTTTGCTGGTGCCTATCGAACGGAATGCGTAGGCATCGAGAAGATCTTTCTTTTGATATATTATACGCGTGAATCCGAGACCCGAGCAAAGAGTTATGGCGGTTTGAAAATCTGGGTTCGAGGAAAGGTCGATGTAAGTAAGAAATGTTGGCAAGAATGGACGGGTGTGATCATACCAGCACTAATGCATCGGATCCCATCAGAACTCCGAAGTTAAGCGTGCTTGGGCGAGAGTAGTACTAGGATGGGTGACCTCCTGGGAAGTCCTTGGGTTGCACCCCTCTTTTTTTCGTTTTTTTTTATCGGTGGATCGGATTTTCAATTTGTTCATTTTTTGTTGGTGCCTATCGAACGGAATGCGTAGGAATCGAGAAGATCTTTCTTTTGATATATTATACGCGCGAATCCGAGACCCGAGCAAAGAGTTATGGCGGTTTGAAAATCTGGGTTCGGGGAAAGGTCGATGTAAGAAAGAAATGTTGGCAAGAATGGACGGGTGCGATCATACTAGCACTAATGCACCGGATCCCATCAGAACTCCGAAGTTAAGCGTGCTTGGGCGAGAGTAGTACTAGGATGGGTGACCTCATGGGAAGTCCTCGTGTTGCACCCCTCTTTTTTTCGTTTTTTTTATCGGTGGATCGGATTTTCAATTTGTTCATTTTTTGTTGGTGCCTATCGAACGGAATGCGTAGGAATCGAGAAGATCTTTCTTTTGATATATTATACGCGCGAATCCGAGACCCGAGCAAAGAGTTATGGCGGTTTGAAAATCTGGGTTCGGGGAAAGGTCGATGTAAGTAAGAAATGTTGGCAAGAATGGACGGGTGCGATCATACTAGCACTAATGCACCGGATCCCATCAGAACTCCGAAGTTAAGCGTGCTTGGGCGAGAGTAGTACTAGGATGGGTGACCTCATGGGAAGTCCTCGTGTTGCACCCCTCTTTTTTTCGTTTTTTTTTATCGGTGGATCGGATTTTCAATTTGTTCATTTTTTGCTGGTGCCTATCGAACGGAATGCGTAGGCATCGAGAGGATCTTTCTTTTGATATATTATACGCGCGAATCCGAGACCCGAGCAAAGAGTTATGGCGGTTTGAAAATCCGGGTTCGGGGAAAGGTCGATGTAAGTAAGAAATGTTAGCAAGAATGGACGGGTGCGATCATACCAGCACTAATGCACCGGATCCCATCAGAACTCCGAAGTTAAGCGTGCTTAGGCGAGAGTAGTACTAGGATGGGTGACCTCCTGGGAAGTCCTCGTGTTGCACCCCTCTTTTTTTCGTTTTTTTTATCGGTGGATCGGATTTTCAATTTGTTCATTTTTTGCTGGTGCGTATCGAACAGAATGCGTAGGCATCGAGAAGTTCTTTCTTTTGATATATTGTACGCGCGAATCCGAGACCCGAGCAAAGAGTTATGGCGGTTTGAAAATCTGGGTTCGAGGAAAGGTCGATGTAAGTAAGAAGTGTTGGCAAGAATGGACGGGTGCGATCATACCAGCACTAATGCACCGGATCCCATCAGAACTCCGAAGTTAAGCGTGCTTGGGCGAGAGTAGTACTAGGATGGGTGACCTCCTGGGAAGTCCTCGTGTTGCACCCCTCTTTTTTTCGTTTTTTTTATCGGTGGATCGGATTTTCAATTTGTTCATTTTTTGCTGGTGCGTATCGAACAGAATGCGTAGGCATCGAGAAGTTCTTTCTTTTGATATATTGTACGCGCGAATCCGAGACCCGAGCAAAGAGTTATGGCGGTTTGAAAATCTGGGTTCGAGGAAAGGTCGATGTAAGTAAGAAGTGTTGCCAAGAATGGACGGGTGCGATCATACCAGCACTAATGCACCGGATCCCATCAGAACTCCGAAGTTAAGCGTGCTTGGGCGAGAGTAGTACTAGGATGGGTGACCTCCTGGGAAGTCCTCGTGTTGCACCCCTCTTTTTTTCGTTTTTTTATCGGTGGGTCGGATTTTCAATTTGTTCATTTTTTGCTGGTGCCTATCGAACGGAATGCGTAGGCATCGAGAAGATCTTTCTTTTGATATATTATACGCGCGAATCCGAGACCCGAGCAAAGAGTTATGGCGGTTTGAAAATTTGGGTTCGGGGAAAGGTCGATGTAAGTAAGAAATGTTGGCAAGAATGGACGGGTGCGATCATACCAGCACTAATGCACCGGATCCCATCAGAACTCCGAAGTTAAGCGTGCTTGGGCGAGAGTAGTACTAGGATGGGTGACCTCCTGGGAAGTCCTCGTGTTGCACCCCTCTTTTTTTCGTTTTTTTTTATCGGTGGATCGGATTTTCAATTTTTCATTTTTTGTTGGTGCCTATCGAACGGAATGCGTAGGCATCGAGAAGATCTTTCTTTTGATATATTATACGCGCGAATCCGAGATCCGAGCAAAGAGTTATGGCGGTTTGAAAATCTGTGTTCGGGGAAAGGTCGATGTAAGTAAGAAATGTTGGCAAGAATGGACGGGTGCGATCATACCAGCACTAATGCACCGGATCCCATCAGAACTCCGAAGTTAAGCGTGCTTGGGCGAGAGTAGTACTAGGATGGGTGACCTCCTGGGAAGTCCTCGTGTTGCACCCCTCATTTTTTCGTTTTTTTTATCGGTGGATCGGATTTTCAATTTGTTCATTTTTTGCTGGTGCGTATCGAACAGAATGCGTAGGCATCGAGAAGTTCTTTCTTTTGATATATTGTACGCGCGAATCCGAGACCCGAGCAAAGAGTTATGGCGGTTTGAAAATCTGGGTTCGAGGAAAGGTCGATGTAAGTAAGAAGTGTTGGCAAGAATGGACGGGTGCGATCATACCAGCACTAATGCACCGGATCCCATCAGAACTCCGAAGTTAAGCGTGCTTGGGCGAGAGTAGTACTAGGATGGGTGACCTCCTGGGAAGTCCTCGTGTTGCACCCCTCTTTTTTTCGTTTTTTTTATCGGTGGATCGGATTTTCAATTTGTTCATTTTTTGCTGGTGCGTATCGAACGGAATGCGTAGGCATCGAGAAAATCTTTCTTTTGATATATTATACGCGCGAATCCGAGACCCGAGCAAAGAGTTATGGCGGTTTGAAAATCCGGGTTCGGGGAAAGGTCGATATAAGTTAGAAATGTTAGCAAGAATGGACGGGTGCGATCATACCAGCACTAATGCACCGGATCCCATCAGAACTCCGAAGTTAAGCGTGCTTGGGCGAGAGTAGTACTAGGATGGGTGACCTCCTGGGAAGTCCTCGTGTTGCACCCCTCTTTTTTTCGTTTTTTTTTATCGGTGGATCGGATTTTCAATTTGTTCATTTTTTGTTGGTGCCTATCGAACGGAATGCGTAGGAATCGAGAAGATCTTTCTTTTGATATATTATACGCGCGAATCCGAGACCCGAGCAAAGAGTTATGGCGGTTTGAAAATCTGGGTTCGGGGAAAGGTCGATGTAAGAAAGAAATGTTGGCAAGAATGGACAGGTGCGATCATACTAGCACTAATGCACCGGATCCCATCAGAACTCCGAAGTTAAGCGTGCTTGGGCGAGAGTAGTACTAGGATGGGTGACCTCATGGGGAGTCCTCGTGTTGCACCCCTCTTTTTTTCGTTTTTTTTATCGGTGGATCGGATTTTCAATTTGTTCATTTTTTGCTGGTGCCTATCGAACGGAATGCGTAGGCATCGAGAAGATCTTTCTTTTGATATATTATACGCGCGAATCCGAGACCCGAGCAAAGAGTTATGGCGGTTTGAAAATCTGGGTTCGAGGAAAGGTCGATGTAAGTAAGAAATGTTGGCAAGAATGGACGGGTGCGATCATACCAGCCCTAATGCACCGGATACCATCATAACTCCGAAGTTAAGCGTGCTTGGGCGAGAATAGTACTAGGATGGGTGACCTCCTGGGAAGTCCTCGTGTTGCACCCCTCTTTTTTTCGTTTTTTTTTATCGGTGGATCGGATTTTCAATTTGTTCATTTTTTGTTGGTGCCTATCGAACGGAATGCGTAGGAATCGAGAAGATCTTTCTTTTGATATATTATACGCGCGAATCCGATACCCGAGCAAAGAGTTATGGCGGTTTGAAAATCTGGGTTCGGGGAAAGGTCGATGTAAGAAAGAAATGTTGGCAAGAATGGACGGGTGCGATCATACTAGCACTAATGCACCGGATCCCATCAGAACTCCGAAGTTAAGCGTGCTTGGGCGAGAGTAGTACTAGGATGGGTGACCTCATGGGAAGTCCTCGTGTTGCACCCCTTTTTTTTCGTTTTTTTTATCGGTGGATCGGATTTTCAATTTGTTCATTTTTTGCTGGTGCCTATCGAACGGAATGCGTAGGCATCGAGAAGATCTTTCTTTTGATATATTATACGCGTGAATCCGAGACCCGAGCAAAGAGTTATGGCGGTTTGAAAATCTGGGTTCGAGGAAAGGTCGATGTAAGTAAGAAATGTTGGCAAGAATGGACGGGTGTGATCATACCAGCACTAATGCATCGGATCCCATCAGAACTCCGAAGTTAAGCGTGCTTGGGCGAGAGTAGTACTAGGATGGGTGACCTCCTGGGAAGTCCTCGTGTTGCACCCCTCTTTTTTTCGTTTTTTTTTATCGGTGGATCGGATTTTCAATTTGTTCATTTTTTGTTGGTGCCTATCGAACGGAATGCGTAGGAATCGAGAAGATCTTTCTTTTGATATATTATACGCGCGAATCCGAGACCCGAGCAAAGAGTTATGGCGGTTTGAAAATCTGGGTTCGGGGAAAGGTCGATGTAAGAAAGAAATGTTGGCAAGAATGGACGGGTGCGATCATACTAGCACTAATGCACCGGATCCCATCAGAACTCCGAAGTTAAGCGTGCTTGGGCGAGAGTAGTACTAGGATGGGTGACCTCATGGGAAGTCCTCGTGTTGCACCCCTCTTTTTTTCGTTTTTTTTATCGGTGGATCGGATTTTCAATTTGTTCATTTTTTGTTGGTGCCTATCGAACGGAATGCGTAGGAATCGAGAAGATCTTTCTTTTGATATATTATACGCGCGAATCCGAGACCCGAGCAAAGAGTTATGGCGGTTTGAAAATCTGGGTTCGGGGAAAGGTCGATGTAAGTAAGAAATGTTGGCAAGAATGGACGGGTGCGATCATACTAGCACTAATGCACCGGATCCCATCAGAACTCCGAAGTTAAGCGTGCTTGGGCGAGAGTAGTACTAGGATGGGTGACCTCATGGGAAGTCCTCGTGTTGCACCCCTCTTTTTTTCGTTTTTTTTTATCGGTGGATCGGATTTTCAATTTGTTCATTTTTTGCTGGTGCCTATCGAACGGAATGCGTAGGCATCGAGAGGATCTTTCTTTTGATATATTATACGCGCGAATCCGAGACCCGAGCAAAGAGTTATGGCGGTTTGAAAATCCGGGTTCGGGGAAAGGTCGATGTAAGTAAGAAATGTTAGCAAGAATGGACGGGTGCGATCATACCAGCACTAATGCACCGGATCCCATCAGAACTCCGAAGTTAAGCGTGCTTAGGCGAGAGTAGTACTAGGATGGGTGACCTCCTGGGAAGTCCTCGTGTTGCACCCCTCTTTTTTTCGTTTTTTTATCGGTGGATCGGATTTTCAATTTGTTCATTTTTTGCTGGTGCGTATCGAACAGAATGCGTAGGCATCGAGAAGTTCTTTCTTTTGATATATTGTACGCGCGAATCCGAGACCCGAGCAAAGAGTTATGGCGGTTTGAAAATCTGGGTTCGAGGAAAGGTCGATGTAAGTAAGAAGTGTTGGCAAGAATGGACGGGTGCGATCATACCAGCACTAATGCACCGGATCCCATCAGAACTCCGAAGTTAAGCGTGCTTGGGCGAGAGTAGTACTAGGATGGGTGACCTCCTGGGAAGTCCTCGTGTTGCACCCCTCTTTTTTTCGTTTTTTTTATCGGTGGATCGGATTTTCAATTTGTTCATTTTTTGCTGGTGCGTATCGAACGGAATGCGTAGGCATCGAGAAAATCTTTCTTTTGATATATTATACGCGCGAATCCGAGACCCGAGCAAAGAGTTATGGCGGTTTGAAAATCCGGGTTCGGGGAAAGGTCGATATAAGTAAGAAATGTTAGCAAGAATGGACGGGTGCGATCATACCAGCACTAATGCACCGGATCCCATCAGAACTCCGAAGTTAAGCGTGCTTGGGCGAGAGTAGTACTAGGATGGGTGACCTCCTGGGAAGTCCTCGTGTTGCACCCCTCTTTTTTTCGTTTTTTTTTATCGGTGGATCGGATTTTCAATTTGTTCATTTTTTGTTGGTGCCTATCGAACGGAATGCGTAGGGATCGAGAAGATCTTTCTTTTGATATATTATACGCGCGAATCCGAGACCCGAGCAAAGAGTTATGGCGGTTTGAAAATCTGGGTTCGGGGAAAGGTCGATGTAAGAAAGAAATGTTGGCAAGAATGGACGGGTGCGATCATACTAGCACTAATGCACCGGATCCCATCAGAACTCCGAAGTTAAGGGTGCTTGGGCGAGAGTAGTACTAGGATGGGTGACCTCATGGGAAGTCCTCGTGTTGCACCCCTCTTTTTTTCGTTTTTTTTTATCGGTGGATCGGATTTTCAATTTGTTCATTTTTTGCTGGTGCCTATCGAAGGGAATGCGTAGGCATCGAGAAGATCTTTCTTTTGATATATTATACGCGCGAATCCGAGACCCGAGCAAAGAGTTATGGCGGTTTGAAAATCTGGGTTCGAGGAAAGGTCGATGTAAGTAAGAAATGTTGGCAAGAATGGACGGGTGCGATCATACCAGCCCTAATGCACCGGATCCCATCATAACTCCGAAGTTAAGCGTGCTTGGGCGAGAATAGTACTAGGATGGGTGACCTCCTGGGAAGTCCTCGTGTTGCACCCCTCTTTTTTTCGTTTTTTTTTATCGGTGGATCGGATTTTCAATTTGTTCATTTTTTGTTGGTGCCTATCGAACGGAATGCGTAGGAATCGAGAAGATCTTTCTTTTGATATATTATACGCGCGAATCCGAGACCCGAGCAAAGAGTTATGGCGGTTTGAAAATCTGGGTTCGGGGAAAGGTCGATGTAAGAAAGAAATGTTGGCAAGAATGGACGGGTGCGATCATACTAGCACTAATGCACCGGATCCCATCAGAACTCCGAAGTTAAGCGTGCTTGGGCGAGAGTACTACTAGGATGGGTGACCTCATGGGAAGTCCTCGTGTTGCACCCCTTTTTTTTCGTTTTTTTTATCGGTGGATCGGATTTTCAATTTGTTCATTTTTTGCTGGTGCCTATCGAACGGAATGCGTAGGCATCGAGAAGATCTTTCTTTTGATATATTATACGCGTGAATCCGAGACCCGAGCAAAGAGTTATGGCGGTTTGAAAATCTGGGTTCGAGGAAAGGTCGATGTAAGTAAGAAATGTTGGCAAGAATGGACGGGTGTGATCATACCAGCACTAATGCACCGGATCCCATCAGAACTCCGAAGTTAAGCGTGCTTGGGCGAGAGTAGTACTAGGATGGGTGACCTCCTGGGAAGTCCTCGTGTTGCACCCCTCTTTTTTTCGTTTTTTTTATCGGTGGATCGGATTTTCAATTTGTTCATTTTTTGTTGGTGCCTATCGAACGGAATGCGTAGGAATCGAGAAGATCTTTCTTTTGATATATTATACGCGCGAATCCGAGACCCGAGCAAAGAGTTATGGCGGTTTGAAAATCTGGGTTCGGGGAAAGGTCGATGTAAGAAAGAAATGTTGGCAAGAATGGACGGGTGCGATCATACTAGCACTAATGCACCGGATCCCATCAGAACTCCGAAGTTAAGCGTGCTTGGGCGAGAGTAGTACTAGGATGGGTGACCTCATGGGAAGTCCTCGTGTTGCACCCCTCTTTTTTTCGTTTTTTTTATCGGTGGATCGGATTTTCAATTTGTTCATTTTTTGTTGGTGCCTATCGAATGGAATGCGTAGGAATCGAGAAGATCTTTCTTTTGATATATTATACGCGCGAATCCGAGACCCGAGCAAAGAGTTATGGCGGTTTGAAAATCTGGGTTCGGGGAAAGGTCGATGTAAGTAAGAAATGTTGGCAAGAATGGACGGGTGCGATCATACTAGCACTAATGCACCGGATCCCATCAGAACTCCGAAGTTAAGCGTGCTTGGGCGAGAGTAGTACTAGGATGGGTGACCTCATGGGAAGTCCTCGTGTTGCACCCCTCTTTTTTTCGTTTTTTTTTATCGGTGGATCGGATTTTCAATTTGTTCATTTTTTGTTGGTGCCTATCGAACGGAATGCGTAGGCATCGAGAGGATCTTTCTTTTGATATATTATACGCGCGAATCCGAGACCCGAGCAAAGAGTTATGGCGGTTTGAAAATCCGGGTTCGGGGAAAGGTCGATGTAAGTAAGAAATGTTAGCAAGAATGGACGGGTGCGATCATACCAGCACTAATGCACCGGATCCCATCAGAACTCCGAAGTTAAGCGTGCTTAGGCGAGAGTAGTACTAGGATGGGTGACCTCCTGGGAAGTCCTCGTGTTGCACCCCTCTTTTTTTCGTTTTTTTTATCGGTGGATCGGATTTTCAATTTGTTCATTTTTTGCAGGTGCCTATCGAACGGAATGCGTAGGCATCGAGAAGATCTTTCTTTTGATATATTATACGCGTGAATCCGAGACCCGAGCAAAGAGTTACGGCGGTTTGAAAATCTGGGTTCGGGGAAAGGTCGATGTAAGTAAGAAATGTTGGCAAGAATGGACGGGTGCGATCATACCAGCACTAATGCACCGGATCCCATCAGAACTCCGAAGTTAAGCGTGCTTGGGCGAGAGTAGTACTAGGATGGGTGACCTCCTGGGAAGTCCTCGTGTTGCACCCCTCTTTTTTTCGTTTTTTTTTATCGGTGGATCGGATTTTCAATTTTTCATTTTTTGCTGGTGCCTATCGAACGGAATGCGTAGGCATCGAGAAGATCTTTCTTTTGATATATTATACGCGCGAATCCGAGACCCGAGCAAAGAGTTATGGCGGTTTGAAAATCTGGGTTCGGGGAAAGGTCGATGTAAGTAAGAAATGTTGGCAAGAATGGACGGGTGCGATCATACCAGCACTAATGCACCGGATCCCATCAGAACTCCGAAGTTAAGCGTGCTTGGGCGAGAGTAGTACTAGGATGGGTGACCTCCTGGGAAGTCCTCGTGTTGCACCCCTCTTTTTTTCGTTTTTTTTATCGGTGGATCGGATTTTCAATTTTTCATTTTTTGCTGGTGCCTATCGAACGGAATGCGTAGGCATCGAGAAGATCTTTCTTTTGATATATTATACGCGCGAATCCGAGACCCGAGCAAAGAGTTATGGCGGTTTGAAAATCTGGGTTCGGGGAAAGGTCGATGTAAGTAAGAAATGTTGGCAAGAATGGACGGGTGCGATCATACCAGCACTAATGCACCGGATCCCATCAGAACTCCGAAGTTAAGCGTGCTTGGGCGAGAGTAGTACTAGGATGGGTGACCTCCTGGGAAGTCCTCGTGTTGCACCCCTCTTTTTTTCGTTTTTTTTATCGGTGGATCGGATTTTCAATTTGTTCATTTTTTGCAGGTGCCTATCCAACGGAATGCGTAGGCATCGAGAAGATCTTTCTTTTGATATATTATACGCGCGAATCCGAGACCCGAGCAAAGAGTTATGGCGGTTTGAAAATCTGGGTTCGGGGAAAGGTCGATGTAAGAAAGAAATGTTGGCAAGAATGGACGGGTGCGATCATACCAGCACTAATGCACCGGATCCCATCAGAACTCCGAAGTTAAGCGTGCTTGGGCGAGAGTAGTACTAGGATGGGTGACCTCCTGGGAAGTCCTCGTGTTGCACCCCTCTTTTTTTCGTTTTTTTTTATCGGTGGATCGGATTTTCAATTTGTTCATTTTTTGTTCGTGCCTATCGAACGGAATGCGTAGGAATCGAGAAGATCTTTCTTTTGATATATTATACGCGCGAATCCGAGACCCAAGCAAAGAGTTATGGCGGTTTGAAAATCTGGGTTCGGGGAAAGGTCGATGTAAGAAAGAAATGTAGGCAAGAATGGACGGGTGCGATCATACCAGCACTAATGCACCGGATCCCATCAGAACTCCGAAGTTAAGCGTGCTTGACGAGAGTAGAACTAGGATGGGTGACCTCATGGGAAGTCCTCGTGTTGCACCCCTCTTTTTTTCGTTTTTTTTATCGGTGGATCGGATTTTCAATTTGTTCATTTTTTGCAGGTGCCTATCGAACGGAATGCGTAGGCATCGAGAAGATCTTTCTTTTGATATATTATACGCGCGAATCCGAGACCCGAGCAAAGAGTTATGGCGGTTTGAAAATCCGGGTTCGGGGAAAGGTCGATATAAGTAAGAACTGTTGGCAAGAATGGACGGGTGCGATCATACCAGCACTAATGCACCGGATCCCATCAGAACTCCGAAGTTAAGCGTGCTTGGGCGAGAGTAGTACTAGGATGGGTGACCTCCTGGGAAGTCCTCGTGTTGCACCCCTCTTTTTTTCGTTTTTTTTTATCGGTGGGTCGGATTTTCAATTTGTTCATTTTTTGCTGGTGCCTATCGAACGGAATGCGTAGGAATCGAGAAGATCTTTCTTTTGATATATTATACGCGCGAATCCGAGACCCGAGCAAAGAGTTATGGCGGTTTGAAAATCTGGGTTCGGGGAAAGGTCGATGTAAGAAAGAAATGTAGGCAAGAATGGACGGGTGCGATCATACCAGCACTAATGCACCGGATCCCATCAGAACTCCGAAGTTAAGCGTGCTTGGGCGAGAGTAGTACTAGGATGGGTGACCTCCTGGGAAGTCCTCGTGTTGCACCCCTCTTTTTTTCGTTTTTTTTATCGGTGGATCGGATTTTCAATTTGTTCATTTTTTGTTCGTGCCTATCGAACGGAATGCGTAGGAATCGAGAAGATCTTTCTTTTGATATATTATACGCGCGAATCCGAGACCCGAGCAAAGAGTTATGGCGGTTTGAAAATCTGGGTTCGGGGAAAGGTCGATGTAAGAAAGAAATGTTGGCAAGAATGGACGGGTGCGATCATACTAGCACTAATGCACCGGATCCCATCAGAACTCCGAAGTTAAGGGTGCTTGGGCGAGAGTAGTACTAGGATGGGTGACCTCATGGGAAGTCCTCGTGTTGCACCCCTCTTTTTTTCGTTTTTTTTTATCGGTGGATCGGATTTTCAATTTGTTCATTTTTTGCTGGTGCCTATCGAAGGGAATGCGTAGGCATCGAGAAGATCTTTCTTTTGATATATTATACGCGCGAATCCGAGACCCGAGCAAAGAGTTATGGCGGTTTGAAAATCTGGGTTCGAGGAAAGGTCGATGTAAGTAAGAAATGTTGGCAAGAATGGACGGGTGCGATCATACCAGCCCTAATGCACCGGATCCCATCATAACTCCGAAGTTAAGCGTGCTTGGGCGAGAATAGTACTAGGATGGGTGACCTCCTGGGAAGTCCTCGTGTTGCACCCCTCTTTTTTTCGTTTTTTTTTATCGGTGGATCGGATTTTCAATTTGTTCATTTTTTGTTGGTGCCTATCGAACGGAATGCGTAGGAATCGAGAAGATCTTTCTTTTGATATATTATACGCGTGAATCCGAGACCCGAGCAAAGAGTTATGGCGGTTTGAAAATCTGGGTTCGGGGAAAGGTCGATGTAAGAAAGAAATGTTGGCAAGAATGGACGGGTGCGATCATACTAGCACTAATGCACCGGATCCCATCAGAACTCCGAAGTTAAGCGTGCTTGGGCGAGAGTACTACTAGGATGGGTGACCTCATGGGAAGTCCTCGTGTTGCACCCCTTTTTTTTCGTTTTTTTTATCGGTGGATCGGATTTTCAATTTGTTCATTTTTTGCTGGTGCCTATCGAACGGAATGCGTAGGCATCGAGAAGATCTTTCTTTTGATATATTATACGCGTGAATCCGAGACCCGAGCAAAGAGTTATGGCGGTTTGAAAATCTGGGTTCGAGGAAAGGTCGATGTAAGTAAGAAATGTTGGCAAGAATGGACGGGTGTGATCATACCAGCACTAATGCACCGGATCCCATCAGAACTCCGAAGTTAAGCGTGCTTGGGCGAGAGTAGTACTAGGATGGGTGACCTCCTGGGAAGTCCTCGTGTTGCACCCCTCTTTTTTTCGTTTTTTTTATCGGTGGATCGGATTTTCAATTTGTTCATTTTTTGTTGGTGCCTATCGAACGGAATGCGTAGGAATCGAGAAGATCTTTCTTTTGATATATTATACGCGCGAATCCGAGACCCGAGCAAAGAGTTATGGCGGTTTGAAAATCTGGGTTCGGGGAAAGGTCGATGTAAGAAAGAAATGTTGGCAAGAATGGACGGGTGCGATCATACTAGCACTAATGCACCGGATCCCATCAGAACTCCGAAGTTAAGCGTGCTTGGGCGAGAGTAGTACTAGGATGGGTGACCTCATGGGAAGTCCTCGTGTTGCACCCCTCTTTTTTTCGTTTTTTTTATCGGTGGATCGGATTTTCAATTTGTTCATTTTTTGTTGGTGCCTATCGAATGGAATGCGTAGGAATCGAGAAGATCTTTCTTTTGATATATTATACGCGCGAATCCGAGACCCGAGCAAAGAGTTATGGCGGTTTGAAAATCTGGGTTCGGGGAAAGGTCGATGTAAGTAAGAAATGTTGGCAAGAATGGACGGGTGCGATCATACTAGCACTAATGCACCGGATCCCATCAGAACTCCGAAGTTAAGCGTGCTTGGGCGAGAGTAGTACTAGGATGGGTGACCTCATGGGAAGTCCTCGTGTTGCACCCCTCTTTTTTTCGTTTTTTTTTATCGGTGGATCGGATTTTCAATTTGTTCATTTTTTGTTGGTGCCTATCGAACGGAATGCGTAGGCATCGAGAGGATCTTTCTTTTGATATATTATACGCGCGAATCCGAGACCCGAGCAAAGAGTTATGGCGGTTTGAAAATCCGGGTTCGGGGAAAGGTCGATGTAAGTAAGAAATGTTAGCAAGAATGGACGGGTGCGATCATACCAGCACTAATGCACCGGATCCCATCAGAACTCCGAAGTTAAGCGTGCTTAGGCGAGAGTAGTACTAGGATGGGTGACCTCCTGGGAAGTCCTCGTGTTGCACCCCTCTTTTTTTCGTTTTTTTTATCGGTGGATCGGATTTTCAATTTGTTCATTTTTTGCAGGTGCCTATCGAACGGAATGCGTAGGCATCGAGAAGATCTTTCTTTTGATATATTATACGCGTGAATCCGAGACCCGAGCAAAGAGTTACGGCGGTTTGAAAATCTGGGTTCGGGGAAAGGTCGATGTAAGTAAGAAATGTTGGCAAGAATGGACGGGTGCGATCATACCAGCACTAATGCACCGGATCCCATCAGAACTCCGAAGTTAAGCGTGCTTGGGCGAGAGTAGTACTAGGATGGGTGACCTCCTGGGAAGTCCTCGTGTTGCACCCCTCTTTTTTTCGTTTTTTTTTATCGGTGGATCGGATTTTCAATTTTTCATTTTTTGCTGGTGCCTATCGAACGGAATGCGTAGGCATCGAGAAGATCTTTCTTTTGATATATTATACGCGCGAATCCGAGACCCGAGCAAAGAGTTATGGCGGTTTGAAAATCTGGGTTCGGGGAAAGGTCGATGTAAGTAAGAAATGTTGGCAAGAATGGACGGGTGCGATCATACCAGCACTAATGCACCGGATCCCATCAGAACTCCGAAGTTAAGCGTGCTTGGGCGAGAGTAGTACTAGGATGGGTGACCTCCTGGGAAGTCCTCGTGTTGCACCCCTCTTTTTTTCGTTTTTTTTATCGGTGGATCGGATTTTCAATTTTTCATTTTTTGCTGGTGCCTATCGAACGGAATGCGTAGGCATCGAGAAGATCTTTCTTTTGATATATTATACGCGCGAATCCGAGACCCGAGCAAAGAGTTATGGCGGTTTGAAAATCCGGGTTCGGGGAAAGGTCGATATAAGTAAGAACTGTTGGCAAGAATGGACGGGTGCGATCATACCAGCACTAATGCACCGGATCCCATCAGAACTCCGAAGTTAAGCGTGCTTGGGCGAGAGTAGTACTAGGATGGGTGACCTCCTGGGAAGTCCTCGTGTTGCACCCCTCTTTTTTTCGTTTTTTTTTATCGGTGGGTCGGATTTTCAATTTGTTCATTTTTTGCTGGTGCCTATCGAACGGAATGCGTAGGAATCGAGAAGATCTTTCTTTTGATATATTATACGCGCGAATCCGAGACCCGAGCAAAGAGTTATGGCGGTTTGAAAATCTGGGTTCGGGGAAAGGTCGATGTAAGAAAGAAATGTAGGCAAGAATGGACGGGTGCGATCATACCAGCACTAATGCACCGGATCCCATCAGAACTCCGAAGTTAAGCGTGCTTGGGCGAGAGTAGTACTAGGATGGGTGACCTCCTGGGAAGTCCTCGTGTTGCACCCCTCTTTTTTTCGTTTTTTTTATCGGTGGATCGGATTTTCAATTTGTTCATTTTTTGTTCGTGCCTATCGAACGGAATGCGTAGGAATCGAGAAGATCTTTCTTTTGATATATTATACGCGCGAATCCGAGACCCGAGCAAAGAGTTATGGCGGTTTGAAAATCAGGGTTCGGGGAAAGGTCGATGTAAGTAAGAAATGTTGGCAAGAATGGACGGGTGCGATCATACCAGCACTAATGCACCGGATCCCATCAGAACTCCGAAGTTAAGCGTGCTTGGGCGAGAGTAGTACTAGGATGGGTGACCTCATGGGAAGTCCTCGTGTTGCACCCCTCTTTTTTTCGTTTTTTTTTATCGGTGGATCGGATTTTCAATTTGTTCATTTTTTGTTGGTGCCTATCGAACGGAATGCGTAGGCATCGAGAGGATCTTTCTTTTGATATATTATACGCGCGAATCCGAGACCCGAGCAAAGAGTTATGGCGGTTTGAAAATCCGGGTTCGGGGAAAGGTCGATGTAAGTAAGAAATGTTAGCAAGAATGGACGGGTGCGATCATACCAGCACTAATGCACCGGATCCCATCAGAACTCCGAAGTTAAGCGTGCTTAGGCGAGAGTAGTACTAGGATGGGTGACCTCCTGGGAAGTCCTCGTGTTGCACCCCTCTTTTTTTCGTTTTTTTTATCGGTGGATCGGATTTTCAATTTGTTCATTTTTTGCAGGTGCCTATCGAACGGAATGCGTAGGCATGGAGAAGATCTTTCTTTTGATATATTATACGCGCGAATCCGAGACCCGAGCAAAGAGTTATGGCGGTTTGAAAATCTGGGTTCGGGGAAAGGTCGATGTAAGTAAGAAATGTTGGCAAGAATGGACGGGTGCGATCATACCAGCACTAATGCACCGGATCCCATCAGAACTCCGAAGTTAAGCGTGCTTGGGCGAGAGTAGTACTAGGATGGGTGACCTCCTGGGAAGTCCTCGTGTTGCACCCCTCTTTTTTTCGTTTTTTTTTATCGGTGGATCGGATTTTCAATTTTTCATTTTTTGCTGGTGCCTATCGAACGGAATGCGTAGGCATCGAGAAGATCTTTCTTTTGATATATTATACGCGCGAATCCGAGACCCGAGCAAAGAGTTATGGCGGTTTGAAAATCTGGGTTCGGGGAAAGGTCGATGTAAGTAAGAAATGTTGGCAAGAATGGACGGGTGCGATCATACCAGCACTAATGCACCGGATCCCATCAGAACTCCGAAGTTAAGCGTGCTTGGGCGAGAGTAGTACTAGGATGGGTGACCTCCTGGTAAGTCCTCGTGTTGCACCCCTCTTTTTTCCGTTTTTTTTTATCGGTGGATCGGATTTTCAATTTGTTCATTTTTTGCTGGTGCGTATCGAACAGAATGCGTAGGAATCGAGAAGTTCTTTCTTTTGATATATTATACGCGCGAATCCGAGACCCGAGCAAAGAGTTATGGCGGTTTGAAAATCTGGGTTCGAGGAAAGGTCGATGTAAGTAAGAAGTGTTGGCAAGAATGGACGGGTGCGATCATACCAGCACTAATGCACCGGATCCCATCAGAACTCCGAAGTTAAGCGTGCTTAGGCGAGAGTAGTACTAGGATGGGTGACCTCCTGGGAAGTCCTCGTGTTGCACCCCTCTTTTTTTCGTTTTTTTTATCGGTGGATCGGATTTTCAATTTGTTCATTTTTTGCAGGTGCCTATCGAACGGAATGCGTAGGCATCGAGAAGATCTTTCTTTTGATATATTATACGCGCGAATCCGAGACCCGAGCAAAGAGTTATGGCGGTTTGAAAATCTGGGTTCGGGGAAAGGTCGATGTAAGAAAGAAATGTTGGCAAGAATGGACGGGTGCGATCATACCAGCACTAATGCACCGGATCCCATCAGAACTCCGAAGTTAAGCGTGCTTGGGCGAGAGTAGTACTAGGATGGGTGACCTCCTGGGAAGTCCTCGTGTTGCACCCCTCTTTTTTTCGTTTTTTTTATCGGTGGATCGGATTTTCAATTTGTTCATTTTTTGTTGGTGCCTATCGAACGGAATGCGTAGGAATCGAGAAGATCTTTCTTTTGATATATTATACGCGCGAATCCGAGACCCAAGCAAAGAGTTATGGCGGTTTGAAAATCTGGGTTCGGGGAAAGGTCGATGTAAGTAAGAAATGTAGGCAAGAATGGACGGGTGCGATCATACCAGCACTAATGCACCGGATCCCATCAGAACTCCGAAGTTAAGCGTGCTTGGCGAGAGTAGTACTAGGATGGGTGACCTCATGGGAAGTCCTCGTGTTGCACCCCTCTTTTTTTCGTTTTTTTTATCGGTGGATCGGATTTTCAATTTGTTCATTTTTTGCTGGTGCCTATCGAACGGAATGCGTAGGCATCGAGAAGATCTTTCTTTTGATATATTATACGCGCGAATCCGAGACCCGAGCAAAGAGTTATGGCGGTTTGAAAATCCGGGTTCGGGGAAAGGTCGATGTAAGTAAGAAATGTTAGCAAGAATGGACGGGTGCGATCATACCAGCACTAATGCACCGGATCCCATCAGAACTCCGAAGTTAAGCGTGCTTGGGCGAGAGTAGTACTAGGATGGGTGACCTCCTGGGAAGTCCTCGTGTTGCACCCCTCTTTTTTTCGTTTTTTTTATCGGTGGATCGGATTTTCAATTTGTTCATTTTTTGCTGGTGCCTATCGAACGGAATGCGTAGGCATCGAGAAGATCTTTCTTTTGATATATTATACGCGCGAATCCGAGACCCGAGCAAAGAGTTATGGCGGTTTGAAAATCTGGGTTCGAGGAAAGGTCGATGTAAGTAAGAAATGTTGGCAAGAATGGACGGGTGCGATCATACCAGCACTAATGCACCGGATCCCATCAGAACTCCGAAGTTAAGCGTGCTTGGGCGAGAGTAGTACTAGGATGGGTGACCTCCTGGGAAGTCCTCGTGTTGCACCCCTCTTTTTTCGTTTTTTTTATCGGTGGATCGGATTTTCAATTTGTTCATTTTTTGTTGGTGCCTATCGAACGGAATGCGTAGGAATCGAGAAGATCTTTCTTTTGATATATTATACGCGCGAATCCGAGACCCGAGCAAAGAGTTATGGCGGTTTGAAAATCTGGGTTCGGGGAAAGGTCGATGTAAGAAAGAAATGTTGGCAAGAATGGACGGGTGCGATCATACTAGCACTAATGCACCGGATCCCATCAGAACTCCGAAGTTAAGCGTGCTTGGGCGAGAGTAGTACTAGGATGGGTGACCTCCTGGGAAGTCCTCGTGTTGCACCCCTCTTTTTTTCGTTTTTTTTATCGGTGGATCGGATTTTCAATTTGTTCATTTTTTGCTGGTGCCTATCGAACGGAATGCGTAGGCATCGAGAAGATCTTTCTTTTGATATATTATACGGGCGAATCCGAGACCCGAGCAAAAAGTTATGGCGGTTTGAAAATCTGGGTTCGAGGAAAGGTCGATGTAAGTAAGAAATGTTGGCAAGAATGGACGGGTGCGATCATACCAGCACTAATGCACCGGATCCCATCAGAACTCCGAAGTTAAGCGTGCTTGGGCGAGAGTAGTACTAGGATGGGTGACCTCCTGGGAAGTCCTCGTGTTGCACCCCTCTTTTTTTCGTTTTTTTTATCGGTGGATCGGATTTTCAATTTGTTCATTTTTTGTTGGTGCCTATCGAACGGAATGCGTAGGAATCGAGAAGATCTTTCTTTTGATATATTATACGCGCGAATCCGAGACCCGAGCAAAGAGTTATGGCGGTTTGAAAATCTGGGTTCGGGGAAAGGTCGATGTAAGAAAGAAATGTTGGCAAGAATGGACGGGTGCGATCATACCAGCACTAATGCACCGGATCCCATCAGAACTCCGAAGTTAAGCGTGCTTGGGCGAGAGTAGTACTAGGATGGGTGACCTCCTGGGAAGTCCTCGTGTTGCACCCCTCTTTTTTTCGTTTTTTTTATCGGTGGATCGGATTTTCAATTTGTTCATTTTTTGCTGGTGCCTATCGAACGGAATGCGTAGGCATCGAGAAGATCTTTCTTTTGATATATTATACGCGCGAATCCGAGACCCGAGCAAAGAGTTATGGCGGTTTGAAAATCTGGGTTCGAGGAAAGGTCGATGTAAGTAAGAAATGTTGGCAAGAATGGACGGGTGCGATCATACCAGCACTAATGCACCGGATCCCATCAGAACTCCGAAGTTAAGCGTGCTTGGGCGAGAGTAGTACTAGGATGGGTGACCTCCTGGGAAGTCCTCGTGTTGCACCCCTCTTTTTTTCGTTTTTTTTATCGGTGGATCGGATTTTCAATTTGTTCATTTTTTGTTGGTGCCTATCGAACGGAATGCGTAGGAATCGAGAAGATCTTTCTTTTGATATATTATACGCGCGAATCCGAGACCCGAGCAAAGAGTTATGGCGGTTTGAAAATCTGGGTTCGGGGAAAGTTCGATGTAAGAAAGAAATGTTGGCAAGAATGGACGGGTGCGATCATACTAGCACTAATGCACCGGATCCCATCAGAACTCCGAAGTTAAGCGTGCTTGGGCGAGAGTAGTACTAGGATGGGTGACCTCCTGGGAAGTCCTCGTGTTGCACCCCTCTTTTTTTCGTTTTTTTTATCGGTGGATCGGATTTTCAATTTGTTCATTTTTTGCTGGTGCCTATCGAACGGAATGCGTAGGCATCGAGAAGATCTTTCTTTTGATATATTATACGCGCGAATCCGAGACCCGAGCAAAGAGTTATGGCGGTTTGAAAATCTGGGTTCGAGGAAAGGTCGATGTAAGTAAGAAATGTTGGCAAGAATGGACGGGTGCGATCATACCAGCACTAATGCACCGGATCCCATCAGAACTCCGAAGTTAAGCGTGCTTGGGCGAGAGTAGTACTAGGATGGGTGACCTCCTGGGAAGTCCTCGTGTTGCACCCCTCTTTTTTTCGTTTTTTTTATCGGTGGATCGGATTTTCAATTTGTTCATTTTTTGTTGGTGCCTATCGAACGGAATGCGTAGGAATCGAGAAGATCTTTCTTTTGATATATTATACGCGCGAATCCGAGACCCGAGCAAAGAGTTATGGCGGCTTGAAAATCTGGGTTCGGGGAAAGGTCGATGTAAGAAAGAAATGTTGGCAAGAATGGACGGGTGCGATCATACTAGCACTAATGCACCGGATCCCATCAGAACTCCGAAGTTAAGCGTGCTTGGGCGAGAGTAGTATTAGGATGGGTGACCTCATGGGAAGTCCTCGTGTTGCACCCCTTTTTTTTCGTTTTTTTTATCGGTGGATCGGATTTTCAATTTGTTCATTTTTTGCTGGTGCCTATCGAACGGAATGCGTAGGCATCGAGAAGATCTTTCTTTTGATATATTATACGCATGAATCCGAGACCCGAGCAAAGAGTTATGGCGGTTTGAAAATCTGGGTTCGAGGAAAGGTCGATGTAAGTAAGAAATGTTGGCAAGAATGGACGGGTGTGATCATACCAGCACTAATGCACCGGATCCCATCAGAACTCCGAAGTTAAGCGTGCTTGGGCGAGAGTAGTACTAGGATGGGTGACCTCCTGGGAAGTCCTCGTGTTGCACCCCTCTTTTTTTCGTTTTTTTTTATCGGTGGATCGGATTTTCAATTTGTTCATTTTTTGTTGGTGCCTATCGAACGGAATGCGTAGGAATCGAGAAGATCTTTCTTTTGATATATTATACGCGCGAATCCGAGACCCGAGCAAAGAGTTATGGCGGTTTGAAAATCTGGGTTCGGGGAAAGGTCGATGTAAGAAAGAAATGTTGGCAAGAATGGACGGGTGCGATCATACTAGCACTAATGCACCGGATCCCATCAGAACTCCGAAGTTAAGCGTGCTTGGGCGAGAGTAGTACTAGGATGGGTGACCTCCTGGGAAGTCCTCGTGTTGCACCCCTCTTTTTTTCGTTTTTTTTATCGGTGGATCGGATTTTCAATTTGTTCATTTTTTGCTGGTGCCTATCGAACGGAATGCGTAGGCATCGAGAAGATCTTTCTTTTGATATATTATACGGGCGAATCCGAGACCCGAGCAAAAAGTTATGGCGGTTTGAAAATCTGGGTTCGAGGAAAGGTCGATGTAAGTAAGAAATGTTGGCAAGAATGGACGGGTGCGATCATACCAGCACTAATGCACCGGATCCCATCAGAACTCCGAAGTTAAGCGTGCTTGGGCGAGAGTAGTACTAGGATGGGTGACCTCCTGGGAAGTCCTCGTGTTGCACCCCTCTTTTTTTCGTTTTTTTTATCGGTGGATCGGATTTTCAATTTGTTCATTTTTTGTTGGTGCCTATCGAACGGAATGCGTAGGAATCGAGAAGATCTTTCTTTTGATATATTATACGCGCGAATCCGAGACCCGAGCAAAGAGTTATGGCGGTTTGAAAATCTGGGTTCGGGGAAAGGTCGATGTAAGAAAGAAATGTTGGCAAGAATGGACGGGTGCGATCATACCAGCACTAATGCACCGGATCCCATCAGAACTCCGAAGTTAAGCGTGCTTGGGCGAGAGTAGTACTAGGATGGGTGACCTCCTGGGAAGTCCTCGTGTTGCACCCCTCTTTTTTTCGTTTTTTTTATCGGTGGATCGGATTTTCAATTTGTTCATTTTTTGCTGGTGCCTATCGAACGGAATGCGTAGGCATCGAGAAGATCTTTCTTTTGATATATTATACGCGCGAATCCGAGACCCGAGCAAAGAGTTATGGCGGTTTGAAAATCTGGGTTCGAGGAAAGGTCGATGTAAGTAAGAAATGTTGGCAAGAATGGACGGGTGCGATCATACCAGCACTAATGCACCGGATCCCATCAGAACTCCGAAGTTAAGCGTGCTTGGGCGAGAGTAGTACTAGGATGGGTGACCTCCTGGGAAGTCCTCGTGTTGCACCCCTCTTTTTTTCGTTTTTTTTATCGGTGGATCGGATTTTCAATTTGTTCATTTTTTGTTGGTGCCTATCGAACGGAATGCGTAGGAATCGAGAAGATCTTTCTTTTGATATATTATACGCGCGAATCCGAGACCCGAGCAAAGAGTTATGGCGGTTTGAAAATCTGGGTTCGGGGAAAGGTCGATGTAAGAAAGAAATGTTGGCAAGAATGGACGGGTGCGATCATACTAGCACTAATGCACCGGATCCCATCAGAACTCCGAAGTTAAGCGTGCTTGGGCGAGAGTAGTACTAGGATGGGTGACCTCCTGGGAAGTCCTCGTGTTGCACCCCTCTTTTTTTCGTTTTTTTTATCGGTGGATCGGATTTTCAATTTGTTCATTTTTTGCTGGTGCCTATCGAACGGAATGCGTAGGCATCGAGAAGATCTTTCTTTTGATATATTATACGCGCGAATCCGAGACCCGAGCAAAGAGTTATGGCGGTTTGAAAATCTGGGTTCGAGGAAAGGTCGATGTAAGTAAGAAATGTTGGCAAGAATGGACGGGTGCGATCATACCAGCACTAATGCACCGGATCCCATCAGAACTCCGAAGTTAAGCGTGCTTGGGCGAGAGTAGTACTAGGATGGGTGACCTCCTGGGAAGTCCTCGTGTTGCACCCCTCTTTTTTTCGTTTTTTTTATCGGTGGATCGGATTTTCAATTTGTTCATTTTTTGTTGGTGCCTATCGAACGGAATGCGTAGGAATCGAGAAGATCTTTCTTTTGATATATTATACGCGCGAATCCGAGACCCGAGCAAAGAGTTATGGCGGCTTGAAAATCTGGGTTCGGGGAAAGGTCGATGTAAGAAAGAAATGTTGGCAAGAATGGACGGGTGCGATCATACTAGCACTAATGCACCGGATCCCATCAGAACTCCGAAGTTAAGCGTGCTTGGGCGAGAGTAGTATTAGGATGGGTGACCTCATGGGAAGTCCTCGTGTTGCACCCCTTTTTTTTCGTTTTTTTTATCGGTGGATCGGATTTTCAATTTGTTCATTTTTTGCTGGTGCCTATCGAACGGAATGCGTAGGCATCGAGAAGATCTTTCTTTTGATATATTATACGCATGAATCCGAGACCCGAGCAAAGAGTTATGGCGGTTTGAAAATCTGGGTTCGAGGAAAGGTCGATGTAAGTAAGAAATGTTGGCAAGAATGGACGGGTGTGATCATACCAGCACTAATGCACCGGATCCCATCAGAACTCCGAAGTTAAGCGTGCTTGGGCGAGAGTAGTACTAGGATGGGTGACCTCCTGGGAAGTCCTCGTGTTGCACCCCTCTTTTTTTCGTTTTTTTTTATCGGTGGATCGGATTTTCAATTTGTTCATTTTTTGTTGGTGCCTATCGAACGGAATGCGTAGGAATCGAGAAGATCTTTCTTTTGATATATTATACGCGCGAATCCGAGACCCGAGCAAAGAGTTATGGCGGTTTGAAAATCTGGGTTCGGGGAAAGGTCGATGTAAGAAAGAAATGTTGGCAAGAATGGACGGGTGCGATCATACTAGCACTAATGCACCGGATCCCATCAGAACTCCGAAGTTAAGCGTGCTTGGGCGAGAGTAGTACTAGGATGGGTGACCTCATGGGAAGTCCTCGTGTTGCACCCCTCTTTTTTTCGTTTTTTTTATCGGTGGATCGGATTTTCAATTTGTTCATTTTTTGCTGGTGCCTATCGAACGGAATGCGTAGGCATCGAGAAGATCTTTCTTTTGATATATTATACGCGCGAATCCGAGACCCGAGCAAAGAGTTATGGCGGTTTGAAAATCTGGGTTCGAGGAAAGGTCGATGTAAGTAAGAAATGTTGGCAAGAATGGACGGGTGCGATCATACCAGCCCTAATGCACCGGATCCCATCAGAACTCCGAAGTTAAGCGTGCTTGGGCGAGAATAGTACTAGGATGGGTGACCTCCTGGGAAGTCCTCGTGTTGCACCCCTCTTTTTTTCGTTTTTTTTTATCGGTGAATCGGATTTTCAATTTGTTCATTTTTTGTTGGTGCCTATCGAACGGAATGCGTAGGAATCGAGAAGATCTTTCTTTTGATATATTATACGCGCAAATCCGAGACCCGAGCAAAGAGTTATGGCGGTTTGAAAATCTGGGTTTGGGGTAAGGTCGATGTAAGTAAGAAATGTTGGCAAGAATGGACGGGTGCGATCATACTAGCACTAATGCACCGGATCCCATCAGAACTCCGAAGTTAAGCGTGCTTGGGCGAGAGTAGTACTAGGATGGGTGACCTCATGGGAAGTCCTCGTGTTGCACCCCTCTTTTTTTCGTTTTTTTTTATCGGTGGATCGGATTTTCAATTTGTTCGTTTTTTGCTGGTGCCTATCGAACGGAATGCGTAGGCATCGAGAGGATCTTTCTTTTGATATATTATACGCGTGAATCCGAGACCCGAGCAAAGAGTTATGGCGGTTTGAAAATCTGGGTTCGAGGAAAGGTCGATGTAAGTAAGAAATGTTGGCAAGAATGGACGGGTGCGAACATACCAGCACTAATGCACCGGATCCCATCAGAACTCCGAAGTTAAGCGTGCTTGGGCGAGAGTAGTACTAGGATGGGTGACCTCCTGGGAAGTCCTCGTGTTGCACCCCTCTTTTTTTCGTTTTTTTTATCGGTGGGTCGGATTTTCAATTTGTTCATTTTTTGCTGGTGCCTATCGAACGGAATGCGTAGGCATCGAGAAGATCTTTCTTTTGATATATTATACGCGCGAATCCGAGACCCGAGCAAAGAGTTATGGCGGTTTGAAAATCCGGGTTCGGGGAAAGGTCGATGTAAGTAAGAAATGTTGGCAAGAATGGACGGGTGCGATCATACCAGCACTAATGCACCGGATCCCATCAGAACTCCGAAGTTAAGCGTGCTTGGGCGAGAGTAGTACTAGGATGGATGACCTCCTGGGAAGTCCTCGTGTTGCACCCCTCTTCTTTTCGTTTTTTTATCGGTGGATCGGATTTTCAATTTGTTCATTTTTTGCTGGTGCCTATCGAATGGAATGCGTAGGCATCGAGAAGATCTTTCTTTTGATATATTATACGCGCGAATCCGAGACCCGAGCAAAGACTTATGGCGGTTTAAAAATCCGGGTTCGGGGAAAGGTCGATGTAAGTAAGAAATGTTGTCAAGAATGGACGGGTGCGATCATACCAGCACTAATGCACCGGATCCCATCAGAACTCCGAAGTTAAGCGTGCTTGGGCGAGAGTTGTACTAGGATGGGTGACCTCCTGGGAAGTCCTCGTGTTGCACCCCTCTTTTTTTCGCTTTTTTATCGGTGGATCGGATTTCAATTTGTTCATTTTTTGCTGGTGCCTATCGAACGGAATGCGTAGGCATCGAGAAGATCTTTCTTTTGATATATTATCCGCGCGAATCCAAGACCCGAGCAAAGACTTATGACGGTTTGAAAATCCGGGTTCGGGGAAAGGTCGATGTAAGTAAGAAATGTTGGCAAGAATGGACGGGTGCGATCATACCAACACTAATGCACCGGATCCCATCAGAACTCCGAATTTAAGCGTGCTTGGGCGAGAGTAGTACTAGGATGGGTGACCTCCTGGGAAGTCCTCGTGCTGCACCCCTCTTTTTTTCGTTTTTTTATCGTTGGATCGGATTTTCAATTTGTTCATTTTTTGCTCGTGCCTATCGAACGGAATGCGTAGGCATCGAGAAGATCTTTCTTTTGATATATTATACGCGCGAATCCGAGACCCGAGCAAAGAGTCATGGCGGTTTGAAAATCCGGGTTCGGGGAAAGGTCGATGTAAGTAAGAAATGTTAGCAAGAATGGACGGGTGCGATCATACCAGCACTAATGCACCGGATCCCATCAGAACTCCGAAGTTAAGCGTGCTTGGGCGAGAGTAGTACTAGGATGGGTGAGGAAGTCCTCGTGTTGCACCCCTCTTTTTTTCGTTTTTTTATCGGTGGATCGGATTTTCAATTTGTTCCTTTTTTGCTCGTGCCTATCGAACGGAATGCGTAGACATCGAGAAGATCTTTCTTTTGATATATTATACGCGCGAATCCGAGACCCGAGCAAAGAGTTATGGCGGTTTGAAAATCCGGGTTCGGGGAAAGGTCGATGTAAGTAAGAAATGTTGGCAAGAATGGACGGGTGCGATCATACCAGCACTAATGCACCGGATCCCATCAGAACTCCGAAGTTAAGCGTGCTTGGGCGAGAGTAGTACTAGGATGGGTGACCTCCTGGGAAGTCCTCGTGTTGCACCCCTCTTTTTTTCGTTTTTTTATCGGTTGATCGGATTTTCAATTTGTTCATTTTTTGCTGGTGCCTATCGAACGGAATGCGTAGGCATCGAGAAGATCTTTCTTTTGATATATTATCCGCGCGAATCCGAGACCCGAGCAAAGAGTTATGGCGGTTTGAAAATCCGGGTTCGGGGAAAGGTCGATGTAAGTAAGAAATGTTGGCAAGAATGGACGGGTGCGATCATACCAGCACTAATGCACCGTATCCCATCAGAACTCCGAAGTTAAGCGTGCTTGGGCGAGAGTAGTACTAGGATGGGTGACCTCATGGGAAGTCCTCGTGTTGCACCCCTCTTTTTTTCGTTTTTTTATCGGTGGATCGGATTTTCAATTTCTTCATTTTTTGCTTGTGCCTATCGATCGGAATGCGTAGGCATCGAGAAGATCTTTCTTTTGATATATTATCCGCGCGAATCCGAGACCCGAGCAAAGAGTTATGGCGGTTTGAAAATCCGGGTTCGGGGAAAGGTCGATGTAAGTAAGAAATGTTGGCAAGAATGGACGGGTGCGATCATACCAGCACTAATGCACCGGATCCCATCTGAACTCCGAAGTTAAGCGTGCTTGGGCGAGAGTAGTACTAGGATGGGAGAACTCCGAAGTTAAGTGTGCTTGGGCGAGAGTAGTACTAGGATGGGTGACCTCTTGGCAAGTCCTCGTGTCGCACCCCTCTTTTTTTCGTTTTTTTATCGGTGGATCGGATTTTCAATTTGTTCCTTTTTTGCTCGTGCCTATCGAACGGAATGCGTAGGCATCGAGAAGATCTTTCTTTTGATATTTTATACGCGCAAATCCGAGACCCGAGCAAAGAGTTATGGCGGTTTGAAAATCCGGGTTCGGGGAAAGGTCGATGTAAGTAAGAAATGTTGGCAAGAATGGACGGGTGCGATCATACCAGCACTAATGCACCGGATCCCATCAGAACTCCGAATTTAAGCGTGCTTGGGCGAGAGTAGTACTAGGATGGGTGACCTCCTGGGAAGTCCTCGTGCTGCACCCCTCTTTTTTCGTTTTTTTATCGTTGGATCGGATTTTCAATTTGTTCATTTTTTGCTCGTGCCTATCGAACGGAATGCGTAGGCATCGAGAAGATCTTTCTTTTGATATATTATACGCGCGAATCATAGACCCGAGCAAAGAGTTATGGCGGTTTGAAAATCCGGGTTCGGGGAAAGGTCGATGTAAGTAAGAAATGTTGGCAAGAATGGACGGGTGCGATCATACCAGCACTAATGCACCGGATCCCATCAGAACTCCGAAGTTAAGCGTGCTTGGGCGAGAGTAGTACTAGGATGGGTGAGGAAGTCCTCGTGTTGCACCCCTCTTTTTTTCGTTTTTTTATCGGTGGATCGGATTTTCAATTTGTTCCTTTTTTGCTCGTGCCTATCGAACGGAATGCGTAGACATCGAGAAGATCTTTCTTTTGATATTTTATACGCGCGAATCCGAGACCCGAGCAAAGAGTTATGGCGGTTTGAAAATCCGGGTTCGGGGAAAGGTCGATGTAAGAAAGAAATGTTGGCAAGAATGGACGGGTGCGATCATACCAGCACTAATGCACCGGATCCCATCAGAACTCCGAAGTTAAGCGTGCTTGGGCGAGAGTAGTACTAGGATGGGTGACCTCTTGGCAAGTCCTCGTGTTGCACCTCTCTTTTTTTCGTTTTTTTATCGGTGGATCGGATTTTCAATTTGTTCATTTTTTGCTCGTGCCTATCGAACGGAATGCGTAGGCATCGAGAAGATCTTTCTTTTGATATATTATACGCGCGAATCCGAGACCCGAGCAAAGAGTTATGGCGGTTTGAAAATCCGGGTTCGGGGAAAGGTCGATGTAAGTAAGAAATGTTGGCAAGAATGGACGGGTGCGATCATACCAGCACTAATGCACCGAATCCCATCAGAACTCCGAAGTTAAGCGTGCTTGGGCAAGAGTAGTACTAGGATGGGTGACCTCCTGGGAAGTCCTCGTGTTGCACCCCTCTTTTTTTCGTTTTTTTATCGGTTGATCGGATTTTCAATTTGTTCATTTTTTGCTGGTGCCTATCGAACGGAATGCGTAGGCATCGAGAAGATCTTTCTTTTGATATATTATCCGCGCGAATCCGAGACCCGAGCAAAGAGTTATGGCGGTTTGAAAATTCGGGTTCGGGGAAAGGTCGATGTAAGTAAGAAATGTTGGCAAGAATGGACGGGTGCGATCATACCAGCACTAATGCACCGTATCCCATCAGAACTCCGAAGTTAAGCGTGCTTGGGCGAGAGTAGTACTAGGATGGGTGACCTCCTGGGAAGTCCTCGTGTTGCACCCCTCTTTTTTTCGTTTTTTTATCGGTGGATCGGATTTTCAATTTGTTCATTTTTTGCCTGTGCCTATCGATCGGAATGCGTAGGCATCGAGAAGATCTTTCTTTTGATATATTATCCGCGCGAATCCGAGACCCGAGCAAAGAGTTATGGCGGTTTGAAAATCCGGGTTCGGGGAAAGGTCGATGTAAGTAAGAAATGTTGGCAAGAATGGACGGGTGCGATCATACCAGCACTAATGCACCGGATCCCATCTGAACTCCGAAGTTAAGCGTGCTTGGGCGAGAGTAGTACTAGGATGGGAGAACTCCGAAGTTAAGTGTGCTTGGGCGAGAGTAGTACTAGGATGGGTGACCTCTTGGCAAGTCCTCGTGTCGCACCCCTCTTTTTTTCGTTTTTTTATCGGTGGATCGGATTTTCAATTTGTTCCTTTTTTGCTCGTGCCTATCGAACGGAATGCGTAGGCATCGAGAAGATCTTTCTTTTGATATTTTATACGCGCGAATCCGAGACCCGAGCAAAGAGTTATGGCGGTTTGAAAATCCGGGTTCGGGGAAAGGTCGATGTAAGTAAGAAATGTTGGCAAGAATGGACGGGTGCGATCATACCAGCACTAATGCATCGGATCCCATCAGAACTCCGAAGTTAAGCGTGCTTGGGCGAGAGTAGTACTAGAATGGGTGACCTCCTGGGAAGTACTCGTGTTGCACCCCTCTTTTTTTCGATTTTTTTTCGGTGGATCGGATTTTCAATTTGTTCATTTTTTGCTGGTGCCTATCGAACGGAATGGGTAGGCATCGAGAAGATCTTTCTTTTGATATATTATACGCGCGAATCCGAGACCCGAGCAAAGAGTTATGGCGGTTTGAAAATCCGAGTTCGGGGAAAGGTCGATGTAAGTAAGAAATGTTGGCAAGAATGGACGGGTGCGATCATACCAACACTAATGCACCGGATCCCATCAGAACTCCGAAGTTAAGCGTGCTTGGGCGAGAGTAGTACTAGGATGGGTGACCTCCTGGGAAGTCCTCGTGCTGCACCCCTCTTTTTTTCGTTTTTTTATCGTTGGATCGGATTTTCAATTTGTTCATTTTTTGCTCGTGCCTATCGAACGGAATGCGTAGGCATCGAGAAGATCTTTCTTTTGATATATTATACGCGCGAATCCGAGACCCGAGCAAAGAGTTATGGCGGTTTGAAAATCCGGGTTCGGGGAAAGGTCGATGTAAGTAAGAAATGTTGGCAAGAATGGACGGGTGCGATCATACCAGCACTAATGCACCGGATCCCATCAGAACTCCGAAGTTAAGCGTGCTTGGGCGAGAGTAGTACTAGGATGGGTGAGGAAGTCCTCGTGTTGCACCCCTCTTTTTTTCGTTTTTTTATCGGTGGATCGGATTTTCAATTTGTTCCTTTTTTGCTCGTGCCTATCGAACGGAATGCGTAGACATCGAGAAGATCTTTCTTTTGATATTTTATACGCGCGAATCCGAGACCCGAGCAAAGAGTTATGGCGGTTTGAAAATCCGGGTTCGGGGAAAGGTCGATGTAAGTAAGAAATGTTGGCAAGAATGGACGGGTGCGATCATACCAGCACTAATGCACCGGATGCCATCAGAACTCCGAAGTTAAGCGTGCTTGGTCGAGAGTAGTACTAGGATGCGTGACCTCCTGGGAAGTCCTCGTGTTGCACCCCTCTTTTTTTCGTTTTTTTATCGGTGGATCGGATTTTCAATTTGTTCATTTTTTCCTGGTGCCTATCGAACGGAATGCGTAGGCATCGAGAAGATCTTTCTTTTGATATATTATCCGCGCGAATCCGAGACCCGAGCAAAGAGTTATGGCGGTTTGAAAATCCGGGTTCGGGGAAAGGTCGATGTAAGTAAGAAATGTTGGCAAGAATGGACGGGTGCGATCATACCAGCACTAATGCATCGGATCCCATCAGAACACCGAAGTTAAGCGTGCTTGGGCGAGAGTAGTACTAGGATGGGTGACCTCCTGGGAAGTACTCGTGTTGCACCCCTCTTTTTTTCGTTTTTTTATCGGTGGATCGGATTTTCAATTTGTTCATTTTTTGCTCGTGCCTATCGAACGGAATGCGTAGGCATCATGAAGATCTTTCTTGTGATATATTATACACGCGAATCCGAGACCTGAGCAAAAAGTTATGGCGGTTTTAAAATCCGGGTTCGGGGAAAGGTCGATGTAAGTAAGAAATGTTGGCAAGAATGGACGGGTGCGATCATAGCAGCACTAATGCACCGGATCCCATCAGAACTCCGAAGTTAAGCGTGCTTGGGCGAGAGTAGTACTAGGATGGGTGTCCTCCTGGGAAGTCCTCGTGTTGCACCCCTCTTTTTTCGTTTTTTTATCGGTGGATCGGATTTTCAATTTCTTCATTTTTTGTTGGTGCCTATCGAACGGAATGCGTAGGCATCGAGAAGATCTTTCTTTTGATATATTATCCGCGCGAATCCGAGACCCGAGCAAAGAGTTATGGCGGTTTGAAAATCTGGGTTCGGGGAAAGGTCGATGTAAGTAAGAAATGTTGGCAAGATCGGACGGGTGCGATCATACCAGCACTAATGCACTGGATCCCATCAGAACTCCGAAGTTAAGCGTGCTTGGGCGAGAGTAGTACTAGGATGGGTGACCTCCTGGGAAGTCCTCGTGTTGCACCCCTCTTTTTTTCGTTTTTTTATCGGTGTATCGGATTTTCAATTTGTTCATTTTTTCCTGGTGCCTATCGAACGGAATGCGTAGGCATCGAGAAGATCTTTCTTTTGATATATTATCCGCGCGAATCCGAGAGCCGAGCAAAGAGTTATGGCGGTTTGAAAATCCGGGTTCGGGGAAAGGTCGATGTAAGTAAGAAATGTTGGCAAGAATGGACGGGTGCGATCATACCAGCACTAATGCACCGGATCCCATCAGAACTCCGAAGTTAAGCGTGCTTGGGCGAGAGTAGTACTAGGATGCGTGACCTCCTGGGAAGTCCTCGTGTTGCACCCCTCTTTTTTTCGTTTTTTTATCGGTGGATCGGATTTTCAATTTCTTCATTTTTTCCTGGTGCCTATCGAACGGAATGCGTAGGCATCGAGAAGATCTTTCTTTTGATATATTATACGCGCGAATCCGAGACCCGAGCAAAGAGTTATGGCGGTTTGAAAATCCGGGTTCGGGGAAAGGTCGATGTAAGTAAGAAATGTTGGCAAGAATGGACGGGTGCGATCATACCAGCACTAATGCACCGGATGCCATCAGAACTCCGAAGTTAAGCGTGCTTGGGCGAGAGTAGTACTAGGATGCGTGACCTCCTGGGAAGTCCTCGTGTTGCACCCCTCTTTTTTTCGTTTTTTTATCGGTGGATCGGATTTTCAATTTGTTCATTTTTTCCTGGTGCCTATCGAACGGAATGCGTAGGCATCGAGAAGATCTTTCTTTTGATATATTATCCGCGCGAATCCGAGAGCCGAGCAAAGAGTTATGGCGGTTTGAAAATCCGGGTTCGGGGAAAGGTCGATGTAAGTAAGAAATGTTGGCAAGAATGGACGGGTGCGATCATACCAGCACTAATGCACCGGATCCCATCAGAACTCCGAAGTTAAGCGTGCTTGGGCGAGAGTAGTACTAGGATGCGTGACCTCCTGGGAAGTCCTCGTGTTGCACCCCTCTTTTTTTCGTTTTTTTATCGGTGGATCGGATTTTCAATTTCTTCATTTTTTCCTGGTGCCTATCGAACGGAATGCGTAGGCATCGAGAAGATGTTTCTTTTGATATATTATACGCGCGAATCCGAGACCCGAGCAAAGAGTTATGGCGGTTTGAAAATCCGGGTTCGGGGAAAGGTCGATGTAAGTAAGAAATGTTGGCAAGAATGGACGGGTGCGATCATACCAGCACTAATGCACCGGATGCCATCAGAACTCCGAAGTTAAGCGTGCTTGGGCTAGAGTAGTACTAGGATGGGTGACCTCCTGGCAAGTCCTCGTGTTGCACCCCTCTTTTTTTCGTTTTTTTATCGGTGGATCGGATTTTCAATTTGTTCATTTTTTTCTCGTGCCTATCGAACGGAATGCGTAGGCATCGAGAAGATCTTTCTTTTGATATATTATACGCGCGAATCCGAGACCCGAGCAAAGAGTTATGGCGGTTTGAAAATCCGGGTTCGGGGAAAGGTCGATGTAAGTAAGAAATGTTGGCAAGAATGGACGGGTGCGATCATACCAGCACTAATGCACCGGATCCCATCAGAACTCCGAAGTTAAGCGTGCTTGGGCGAGAGTAGTACTAGGATGGGTGACCTCCTGGGAAGTCCTCGTGTTGCACCCCTCTTTTTTTCGTTTTTTTATCGGTGGATCGGATTTTCAATTTGTTCATTTTTTGCTCGTGCCTATCGAACGGAATGCGTAGGCATCATGAAGATCTTTCTTGTGATATATTATACACGCGAATCCGAGACCTGAGCAAAAAGTTATGGCGGTTTTAAAATCCGGGTTCGGGGAAAGGTCGATGTAAGTAAGAAATGTTGGCAAGAATGGACGGGTGCGATCATAGCAGCACTAATGCACCGGATCCCATCAGAACTCCGAAGTTAAGCTTGCTTGGGCGAGAGTAGTACTAGGATGGGTGTCCTCCTGGGAAGTCCTCGTGTTGCACCCCTCTTTTTTCGTTTTTTTATCGGTGGATCGGATTTTAAATTTCTTCATTTTTTGCTGGTGCCTATCGAACGGAATGCGTAGGCATCGAGAAGATCTTTCTTTTGATATATTATCCGCGCGAATCCGAGACCCGAGCAAAGAGTTATGGCGGTTTGAAAATCCGGGTTCGGGGAAAGGTCGATGTAAGTAAGAAATGTTGGCAAGATCGGACGGGTGCGATCATACCAGCACTAATGCACTGGATCCCATCAGAACTCCGAAGTTAAGCGTGCTTGGGCGAGAGTAGTACTAGGATGGGTGACCTCCTGGGAAGTCCTCGTGTTGCACCCCTCTTTTTTTCGTTTTTTTATCGGTGGATCGGATTTTCAATTTCTTCATTTTTTCCTGGTGCCTATCGAACGGAATGCGTAGGCATCGAGAAGATCTTTCTTTTGATATATTATACGCGCGAATCCGAGACCCGAGCAAAGAGTTATGGCGGTTTGAAAATCCGGGCTCGGGGAAAGGTCGATGTAAGTAAGAAATGTTGGCAAGAATGGACGGGTGCGATCATACCAGCACTAATGCACCGGATGCCATCAGAACTCCGAAGTTAAGCGTGCTTGGGCGAGAGTAGTACTAGGATGGGTGACCTCCTGGCAAGTCCTCGTGTTGCACCCCTCTTTTTTTCGTTTTTTTATCGGTGGATCGGATTTTCAATTTGTTCATTTTTTTCTCGTGCCTATCGAACGGAATGCGTAGGCATCGAGAAGATCTTTCTTTTGATATATTATACGCGCGAATCCGAGACCCGAGCAAAGAGTTATGGCGGTTTGAAAATCCGGGTTCGGGGAAAGGTCGATGTAAGTAAGAAATGTTGGCAAGAATGGACGGGTGCGATTATACCAGCACTAATGCACCGGATCCCATCAGAACTCCGAAGTTAAGCGTGCTTGGGCGAGAGTAGTACTAGGATGGGTGACCTCCTGGGAAGTCCTCGTGTTGCACCCCTCTTTTTTTCGTTTTTTTATCGGTGGATCGGATTTTCAATTTGTTCATTTTTTCCTGGTGCCTATCGAACGGAATGCGTAGGCATCGAGAAGATCTTTATTTTGATATATTATCCGAGCGAAGCCGAGACCCGAGCAAAGAGTTATGGCGGTTTGAAAATCCGGGTTCGGGGAAAGGTCGATGTAAGTAAGAAATGTTGGCAAGAATGGACGGGTGCGATCATACCAGCACTAATGCACCGTATCCCATCAGAACTCCGAAGTTAAGCGTGCTTGGGCGAGAGTAGTACTAGGATGGGTGACCTCCTGGGAAGTCCTCGTGTTGCACCCCTCTTTTTTTCGTTTTTTTTATCGGTGGATCGGATTTTCAATTTGTTCATTTTTTGCTGGTGCCTATCGAACGGAATGCGTAGGCATCGAGAAGATCTTTATTTTGATATATTATTCGCGCGAATCCGAGACCCGAGCAAAGAGTTATGGCGGTTTGAAAATCCGGGTTCGGGGAAAGGTCGATGTAAGTAAGAAATGTTGGCAAGAATGGACGGGTGCGATCATACCAGCACTAATGCACCGGATCCCATCAGAACTCCGAAGTTAAGCGTGCTTGGGCGAGAGTAGTACTAGGATGGGTGCCTTCCTGGGAAGTCCTCGTGTCGCACCCCTATTTTTTTCGTTTTTTTATCGGAGGATCGGATTTTAAATTTGTTCATTTTTTCCTGGTGCCTATCGAACGGAATGCGTAGGCATCGAGAAGTTCTTTTGATATATTATACGCGCGAATCCGAGACCCGAGCAAAGAGTTATGGCGGTTTGAAAATCCGGGTTCGGGGAAAGGTCGATGTAAGTAAGAAATGTTGGCAAGAATGGACGGGTGCGATCATACCAGCACTAATGCACCGGATCCCATCAGAACTCCGAAGTTAAGCGTGCTTGGGCGAGAGTAGTACTAGGATGCGTGACCTCCTGGGAAGTCCTCGTGTTGCACCCCTCTTTTTTTCGTTTTTTTATCGGTGGATCGGATTTTCAATTTCTTCATTTTTTCCTGGTGCCTATCGAACGGAATGCGTAGGCATCGAGAAGATCTTTCTTTTGATATATTATACGCGCGAATCCGAGACCCGAGCAAAGAGTTATGGCGGTTTGAAAATCCGGGCTCGGGGAAAGGTCGATGTAAGTAAGAAATGTTGGCAAGAATGGACGGGTGCGATCATACCAGCACTAATGCACCGGATGCCATCAGAACTCCGAAGTTAAGCGTGCTTGGGCGAGAGTAGTACTAGGATGGGTGACCTCCTGGCAAGTCCTCGTGTTGCACCCCTCTTTTTTTCGTTTTTTTATCGGTGGATCGGATTTTCAATTTGTTCATTTTTTTCTCGTGCCTATCGAACGGAATGCGTAGGCATCGAGAAGATCTTTCTTTTGATATATTATACGCGCGAATCCGAGACCCGAGCAAAGAGTTATGGCGGTTTGAAAATCCGGGTTCGGGGAAAGGTCGATGTAAGTAAGAAATGTTGGCAAGAATGGACGGGTGCGATTATACCAGCACTAATGCACCGGATCCCATCAGAACTCCGAAGTTAAGCGTGCTTGGGCGAGAGTAGTACTAGGATGGGTGACCTCCTGGGAAGTCCTCGTGTTGCACCCCTCTTTTTTTCGTTTTTTTATCGGTGGATCGGATTTTCAATTTGTTCATTTTTTCCTGGTGCCTATCGAACGGAATGCGTAGGCATCGAGAAGATCTTTATTTTGATATATTATCCGAGCGAAGCCGAGATCCGAGCAAAGAGTTATGGCGGTTTGAAAATCCGGGTTCGGGGAAAGGTCGATGTAAGTAAGAAATGTTGGCAAGAATGGACGGGTGCGATCATACCAGCACTAATGCACCGTATCCCATCAGAACTCCGAAGTTAAGCGTGCTTGGGCGAGAGTAGTACTAGGATGGGTGACCTCCTGGGAAGTCCTCGTGTTGCACCCCTCTTTTTTTCGTTTTTTTTATCGGTGGATCGGATTTTCAATTTGTTCATTTTTTGCTGGTGCCTATCGAACGGAATGCGTAGGCATCGAGAAGATCTTTATTTTGATATATTATTCGCGCGAATCCGAGACCCGAGCAAAGAGTTATGGCGGTTTGAAAATCCGGGTTCGGGGAAAGGTCGATGTAAGTAAGAAATGTTGGCAAGAATGGACGGGTGCGATCATACCAGCACTAATGCACCGGATCCCATCAGAACTCCGAAGTTAAGCGTGCTTGGGCGAGAGTAGTACTAGGATGGGTGACCTCCTGGGAAGTCCTCGTGTCGCACCCCTATTTTTTTCGTTTTTTATCGGAGGATCGGATTTTAAATTTGTTCATTTTTTCCTGGTGCCTATCGAACGGAATGCGTAGGCATCGAGAAGTTCTTTTGATATATTATACGCGCGAATCCGAGACCCGAGCAAAGAGTTATGGCGGTTTGAAAATCCGGGTTCGGGGAAAGGTCGATGTAAGTAAGAAATGTTGGCAAGAATGGACGGGTGCGATCATACCAGCACTAATGCACCAGATCCCATCAGAACTCCGAAGTTAAGCGTGCTTGGGCGAGAGTAGTACTAGGATGGGTGACCTCCTGGGAAGTCCTCGTGTTGCACCCCTCTTTTTTTCGTTTTTTTATCGGTGGATCGGATTTTCAATTTGTTCATTTTTTGCTCGTGCCTATCGAACGGAATGCGTAGGCATCATGAAGATCTTTCTTGTGATATATTATACACGCGAATCCGAGACCTGAGCAAAAAGTTATGGCGGTTTTAAAATCCGGGTTCGGGGAAAGGTCGATGTAAGTAAGAAATGTTGGCAAGAATGGACGGGTGCGATCATAGCAGCACTAATGCACCGGATCCCATCAGAACTCCGAAGTTAAGCTTGCTTGGGCGAGAGTAGTACTAGGATGGGTGTCCTCCTGGGAAGTCCTCGTGTTGCACCCCTCTTTTTTCGTTTTTTTATCGGTGGATCGGATTTTAAATTTCTTCATTTTTTGCTGGTGCCTATCGAACGGAATGCGTAGGCATCGAGAAGATCTTTCTTTTGATATATTATCCGCGCGAATCCGAGACCCGAGCAAAGAGTTATGGCGGTTTGAAAATCCGGGTTCGGGGAAAGGTCGATGTAAGTAAGAAATGTTGGCAAGATCGGACGGGTGCGATCATACCAACACTAATGCACTGGATCCCATCAGAACTCCGAAGTTAAGCGTGCTTGGGCGAGAGTAGTACTAGGATGGGTGACCTCCTGGGAAGTCCTCGTGTTGCACCCCTCTTTTTTTCGTTTTTTTATCGGTGGATCGGATTTTCAATTTGTTCATTTTTTCCTGGTGCCTATCGAACGGAATGCGTAGGCATCGAGAAGATGTTTCTTTTGATATATTATACGCGCGAATCCGAGACCCGAGCAAAGAGTTATGGCGGTTTGAAAATCCGGGTTCGGGGAAAGGTCGATGTAAGTAAGAAATGTTGGCAAGAATGGACGGGTGCGATCATACCAGCACTAATGCACCGGATGCCATCAGAACTCCGAAGTTAAGCGTGCTTGGGCTAGAGTAGTACTAGGATGGGTGACCTCCTGGCAAGTCCTCGTGTTGCACCCCTCTTTTTTTCGTTTTTTTATCGGTGGATCGGATTTTCAATTTGTTCATTTTTTTCTCGTGCCTATCGAACGGAATGCGTAGGCATCGAGAAGATCTTTCTTTTGATATATTATACGCGCGAATCCGAGACCCGAGCAAAGAGTTATGGCGGTTTGAAAATCCGGGTTCGGGGAAAGGTCGATGTAAGTAAGAAATGTTGGCAAGAATGGACGGGTGCGATCATACCAGCACTAATGCACCAGATCCCATCAGAACTCCGAAGTTAAGCGTGCTTGGGCGAGAGTAGTACTAGGATGGGTGACCTCCTGGGAAGTCCTCGTGTTGCACCCCTCTTTTTTTCGTTTTTTTATCGGTGGATCGGATTTTCAATTTGTTCATTTTTTGCTCGTGCCTATCGAACGGAATGCGTAGGCATCATGAAGATCTTTCTTGTGATATATTATACACGCGAATCCGAGACCTGAGCAAAAAGTTATGGCGGTTTTAAAATCCGGGTTCGGGGAAAGGTCGATGTAAGTAAGAAATGTTGGCAAGAATGGACGGGTGCGATCATAGCAGCACTAATGCACCGGATCCCATCAGAACTCCGAAGTTAAGCTTGCTTGGGCGAGAGTAGTACTAGGATGGGTGTCCTCCTGGGAAGTCCTCGTGTTGCACCCCTCTTTTTTCGTTTTTTTATCGGTGGATCGGATTTTAAATTTCTTCATTTTTTGCTGGTGCCTATCGAACGGAATGCGTAGGCATCGAGAAGATCTTTCTTTTGATATATTATCCGCGCGAATCCGAGACCCGAGCAAAGAGTTATGGCGGTTTGAAAATCCGGGTTCGGGGAAAGGTCGATGTAAGTAAGAAATGTTGGCAAGATCGGACGGGTGCGATCATACCAGCACTAATGCACTGGATCCCATCAGAACTCCGAAGTTAAGCGTGCTTGGGCGAGAGTAGTACTAGGATGGGTGACCTCCTGGGAAGTCCTCGTGTTGCACCCCTCTTTTTTTCGTTTTTTTATCGGTGGATCGGATTTTCAATTTGTTCATTTTTTCCTGGTGCCTATCGAACGGAATGCGTAGGCATCGAGAAGATCTTTCTTTTGATATATTATCCGCGCGAATCCGAGAGCCGAGCAAAGAGTTATGGCGGTTTGAAAATCCGGGTTCGGGGAAAGGTCGATGTAAGTAAGAAATGTTGGCAAGAATGGACGGGTGCGATCATACCAGCACTAATGCACCGGATCCCATCAGAACTCCGAAGTTAAGCGTGCTTGGGCGAGAGTAGTACTAGGATGCGTGACCTCCTGGGAAGTCCTCGTGTTGCACCCCTCTTTTTTTCGTTTTTTTATCGGTGGATCGGATTTTCAATTTCTTCATTTTTTCCTGGTGCCTATCGAACGGAATGCGTAGGCATCGAGAAGATGTTTCTTTTGATATATTATACGCGCGAATCCGAGACCCGAGCAAAGAGTTATGGCGGTTTGAAAATCCGGGTTCGGGGAAAGGTCGATGTAAGTAAGAAATGTTGGCAAGAATGGACGGGTGCGATCATACCAGCACTAATGCACCGGATGCCATCAGAACTCCGAAGTTAAGCGTGCTTGGGCTAGAGTAGTACTAGGATGGGTGACCTCCTGGCAAGTCCTCGTGTTGCACCCCTCTTTTTTTCGTTTTTTTATCGGTGGATCGGATTTTCAATTTGTTCATTTTTTTCTCGTGCCTATCGAACGGAATGCGTAGGCATCGAGAAGATCTTTCTTTTGATATATTATACGCGCGAATCCGAGACCCGAGCAAAGAGTTATGGCGGTTTGAAAATCCGGGTTCGGGGAAAGGTCGATGTAAGTAAGAAATGTTGGCAAGAATGGACGGGTGCGATTATACCAGCACTAATGCACCGGATCCCATCAGAACTCCGAAGTTAAGCGTGCTTGGGCGAGAGTAGTACTAGGATGGGTGACCTCCTGGGAAGTCCTCGTGTTGCACCCCTCTTTTTTTCGTTTTTTTATCGGTGGATCGGATTTTCAATTTGTTCATTTTTTCCTGGTGCCTATCGAACGGAATGCGTAGGCATCGAAAAGATCTTTATTTTGATATATTATCCGAGCAAAGCCGAGACCCGAGCAAAGAGTTATGGCGGTTTGAAGATCCGGGTTCGGGGAAAGGTCGATGTAAGTAAGAAATGTTGGCAAGAATGGACGGGTGCGATCATACCAGCACTAATGCACCGGATCCCATCAGAACTCCGAAGTTAAGCGTGCTTGGGCGAGAGTAGTACTAGGATGGGTGACCTCCTGGGAAGTCCTCGTGTTGCACCCCTCTTTTTTTCGTTTTTTTATCGGTGGATCGGATTTTCAATTTGTTCATTTTTTGCTCGTGCCTATCGAACGGAATGCGTAGGCATCGAGAAGATCTTTCTTGTGATATATTATACGCGCGAATCCGAGACCCGAGCAAAGAGTTATGGCGGTTTGAAAATCCGGGTTCGGGGAAAGGTCGATGTAAGTAAGAAATGTTGGCAAGAATGGACGGGTGCGATCATACCAGCACTAATGCACCGGATCCCATCAGAACTCCGAAGTTAAGCGTGCTTGGGCGAGAGTAGTACTAGGATGGGTGACCTCCTGGGAAGTCCTCGTGTTGCACCCCTCTTTTTTTCGTTTTTTTATCGGTGGATCGGATTTTCAATTTGTTCATTTTTTGCTCGTGCCTATCGAACGGAATGCGTAGGCATCGAGAAGATCTTTCTTGTGATATATTATACGCGCGAATCCGAGACCCGAGCAAAGAGTTATGGCGGTTTGAAAATCCGGGTTCGGGGAAAGGTCGATGTAAGTAAGAAATGTTGGCAAGAATGGACGGGTGCGATCATACCAGCACTAATGCACCGGATCCCATCAGAACTCCGAAGTTAAGCGTGCTTGGGCGAGAGTAGTACTAGGATGGGTGTCCTCCTGGGAAGTCCTCGTGTTGCACCCCTCTTTTTTTCGTTTTTTTATCGGTGGATCGGATTTTCAATTTCTTCATTTTTTGCTGGTGCCTATCGAACGGAATGCGTAGGCATCGAGAAAATCTTTCTTTTGATATATTATACGCGCGAATCCGAGACCCGAGCAAAGAGTTATGGCGGTTTGAAAATCCGGGTTCGGGGAAAGGTCGATGTAAGTAAGAAATGTTGGCAAGAATGGACGGGTGCGATCATACCAGCACTAATGAACCGGATCCCATCAGAACTCCGAAGTTAAGCGTGCTTGGGCGACAGTAGTACTAGGATGGGTGACCTCCTGGGAAGTCCTCGTGTTGCACCCCTCTTTTTTTCGTTTTTTTTATCGGTGGATCCGATTTTCAATTTGTTCATTTTTTGCTGGTGCCTATCGAACGGAATGCGTAGGCATCGAGAAGATATTTTTTTTGATATATTATACGCGCGAATCTGAGACCCGAGCAAAGAGTTATGGCGGTTTGAAAATCCGGGTTCGGGGAAAGGTCGATGTTAGTAAGAAATGTTGGCAAGAATGGACGGGTGCGATCATACCAGCACTAATGCATCGGATCCCATCAGAACACCGAAGTTAAGCGTGCTTGGGCGAGAGTAGTACTAGGATGGGTGACCTCCTGGGAAGTACTCGTGTTGCACCCCTCTTTTTTTCGTTTTTTTATCGGTGGATCGGATTTTCAATTTGTTCATTTTTTTCTCGTGCCTATCGAACGGAATGCGTAGGCATCGAGAAGATCTTTCTTGTGATATATTATACGCGCGAATCCGAGACCTGAGCAAAGAGTTATGGCGGTTTGAAGATCCGGGTTCGGGGAAAGGTCGATGTAAGTAAGAAATGTTGGCAAGAATGGATGGGTGCGATCATACCAGCACTAATGCACCGGATCCCATCAGAACTCCGAAGTTAAGCGTGCTTGGGCGACAGTAGTACTAGGATGGGTGACCTCCTGGGAAGTCCTCGTGTTGCACCCCTCTTTTTTTCGTCTTTTTATCGGTGGATCGGATTTTCAATTTCTTCATTTTTTCCTGGTGCCTATCGAACGGAATGCGTAGGCATCGAGAAGATGTTTCTTTTGATATATTATACGCGCGAATCCGAGACCCGAGCAAAGAGTTATGGCGGTTTGAAAATCCGGGTTCGGGGAAAGGTCGATGTAAGTAAGAAATGTTGGCAAGAATGGACGGGTGCGATCATACCAGCACTAATGCACCGGATGCCATCAGACCTCCGAAGTTAAGCGTGCTTGGGCTAGAGTAGTACTAGGATGGGTGACCTCCTGGCAAGTCCTCGTGTTGCACCCCTCTTTTTTTCGTTTTTTTATCGGTGGATCGGATTTTCAATTTGTTCATTTTTTGCTCGTGCCTATCGAACGGAATGCGTAGGCATCATGAAGATCTTTCTTGTGATATATTATACACGCGAATCCGAGACCTGAGCAAAAAGTTATGGCGGTTTTAAAATCCGGGTTCGGGGAAAGGTCGATGTAAGTAAGAAATGTTGGCAAGAATGGACGGGTGCGATCATAGCAGCACTAATGCACCGGATCCCATCAGAACTCCGAAGTTAAGCTTGCTTGGGCGAGAGTAGTACTAGGATGGGTGTCCTCCTGGGAAGTCCTCGTGTTGCACCCCTCTTTTTTCGTTTTTTTATCGGTGGATCGGATTTTAAATTTCTTCATTTTTTGCTGGTGCCTATCGAACGGAATGCGTAGGCATCGAGAAGATCTTTCTTTTGATATATTATCCGCGCGAATCCGAGACCCGAGCAAAGAGTTATGGCGGTTTGAAAATCCGGGTTCGGGGAAAGGTCGATGTAAGTAAGAAATGTTGGCAAGATCGGACGGGTGCGATCATACCAGCACTAATGCACCGGATCCCATCAGAACTCCGAAGTTAAGCGTGCTTGGGCGAGAGTAGTACTAGGATGGGTGACCTCCTGGGAAGTCCTCGTGTTGCACCCCTCTTTTTTTCGTTTTTTTATCGGTGGATCGGATTTTCAATTTGTTCATTTTTTCCTGGTGCCTATCGAACGGAATGCGTAGGCATCGAGAAGATCTTTCTTTTGATATATTATCCGCGCGAATCCGAGAGCCGAGCAAAGAGTTATGGCGGTTTGAAAATCCGGGTTCGGGGAAAGGTCGATGTAAGTAAGAAATGTTGGCAAGAATGGACGGGTGCGATCATACCAGCACTAATGCACCGGATCCCATCAGAACTCCGAAGTTAAGCGTGCTTGGGCGAGAGTAGTACTAGGATGCGTGACCTCCTGGGAAGTCCTCGTGTTGCACCCCTCTTTTTTTCGTTTTTTTATCGGTGGATCGGATTTTCAATTTCTTCATTTTTTCCTGGTGCCTATCGAACGGAATGCGTAGGCATCGAGAAGATGTTTCTTTTGATATATTATACGCGCGAATCCGAGACCCGAGCAAAGAGTTATGGCGGTTTGAAAATCCGGGTTCGGGGAAAGGTCGATGTAAGTAAGAAATGTTGGCAAGAATGGACGGGTGCGATCATACCAGCACTAATGCACCGGATGCCATCAGAACTCCGAAGTTAAGCGTGCTTGGGCTAGAGTAGTACTAGGATGGGTGACCTCCTGGCAAGTCCTCGTGTTGCACCCCTCTTTTTTTCGTTTTTTTATCGGTGGTTCGGATTTTCAATTTGTTCATTTTTTTCTCGTGCCTATCGAACGGAATGCGTAGGCATCGAGAAGATCTTTCTTTTGATATATTATACGCGCGAATCCGAGACCCGAGCAAAGAGTTATGGCGGTTTGAAAATCCGGGTTCGGGGAAAGGTCGATGTAAGTAAGAAATGTTGGCAAGAATGGACGGGTGCGATTATACCAGCACTAATGCACCGGATCCCATCAGAACTCCGAAGTTAAGCGTGCTTGGGCGAGAGTAGTACTAGGATGGGTGACCTCCTGGGAAGTCCTCGTGTTGCACCCCTCTTTTTTTCGTTTTTTTATCGGTGGATCGGATTTTCAATTTGTTCATTTTTTCCTGGTGCCTATCGAACGGAATGCGTAGGCATCGAAAAGATCTTTATTTTGATATATTATCCGAGCAAAGCCGAGACCCGAGCAAAGAGTTATGGCGGTTTGAAGATCCGGGTTCGGGGAAAGGTCGATGTAAGTAAGAAATGTTGGCAAGAATGGACGGGTGCGATCATACCAGCACTAATGCACCGGATCCCATCAGAACTCCGAAGTTAAGCGTGCTTGGGCGAGAGTAGTACTAGGATGGGTGACCTCCTGGGAAGTCCTCGTGTTGCACCCCTCTTTTTTTCGTTTTTTTATCGGTGGATCGGATTTTCAATTTGTTCATTTTTTGCTCGTGCCTATCGAACGGAATGCGTAGGCATCGAGAAGATCTTTCTTGTGATATATTATACGCGCGAATCCGAGACCCGAGCAAAGAGTTATGGCGGTTTGAAAATCCGGGTTCGGGGAAAGGTCGATGTAAGTAAGAAATGTTGGCAAGAATGGACGGGTGCGATCATACCAGCACTAATGCACCGGATCCCATCAGAACTCCGAAGTTAAGCGTGCTTGGGCGAGAGTAGTACTAGGATGGGTGACCTCCTGGGAAGTCCTCGTGTTGCACCCCTCTTTTTTTCGTTTTTTTATCGGTGGATCGGATTTTCAATTTGTTCATTTTTTGCTCGTGCCTATCGAACGGAATGCGTAGGCATCGAGAAGATCTTTCTTGTGATATATTATACGCGCGAATCCGAGACCCGAGCAAAGAGTTATGGCGGTTTGAAAATCCGGGTTCGGGGAAAGGTCGATGTAAGTAAGAAATGTTGGCAAGAATGGACGGGTGCGATCATACCAGCACTAATGCACCGGATCCCATCAGAACTCCGAAGTTAAGCGTGCTTGGGCGAGAGTAGTACTAGGATGGGTGTCCTCCTGGGAAGTCCTCGTGTTGCACCCCTCTTTTTTTCGTTTTTTTATCGGTGGATCGGATTTTCAATTTCTTCATTTTTTGCTGGTGCCTATCGAACGGAATGCGTAGGCATCGAGAAAATCTTTCTTTTGATATATTATACGCGCGAATCCGAGACCCGAGCAAAGAGTTATGGCGGTTTGAAAATCCGGGTTCGGGGAAAGGTCGATGTAAGTAAGAAATGTTGGCAAGAATGGACGGGTGCGATCATACCAGCACTAATGAACCGGATCCCATCAGAACTCCGAAGTTAAGCGTGCTTGGGCGACAGTAGTACTAGGATGGGTGACCTCCTGGGAAGTCCTCGTGTTGCACCCCTCTTTTTTTCGTTTTTTTTATCGGTGGATCCGATTTTCAATTTGTTCATTTTTTGCTGGTGCCTATCGAACGGAATGCGTAGGCATCGAGAAGATATTTTTTTTGATATATTATACGCGCGAATCTGAGACCCGAGCAAAGAGTTATGGCGGTTTGAAAATCCGGGTTCGGGGAAAGGTCGATGTTAGTAAGAAATGTTGGCAAGAATGGACGGGTGCGATCATACCAGCACTAATGCATCGGATCCCATCAGAACACCGAAGTTAAGCGTGCTTGGGCGAGAGTAGTACTAGGATGGGTGACCTCCTGGGAAGTACTCGTGTTGCACCCCTCTTTTTTTCGTTTTTTTATCGGTGGATCGGATTTTCAATTTGTTCATTTTTTTCTCGTGCCTATCGAACGGAATGCGTAGGCATCGAGAAGATCTTTCTTGTGATATATTATACGCGCGAATCCGAGACCTGAGCAAAGAGTTATGGCGGTTTGAAGATCCGGGTTCGGGGAAAGGTCGATGTAAGTAAGAAATGTTGGCAAGAATGGATGGGTGCGATCATACCAGCACTAATGCACCGGATCCCATCAGAACTCCGAAGTTAAGCGTGCTTGGGCGACAGTAGTACTAGGATGGGTGACCTCCTGGGAAGTCCTCGTGTTGCACCCCTCTTTTTTTCGTCTTTTTATCGGTGGATCGGATTTTCAATTTGTTCATTTTTTCCTGGTGCCTATCGAACGGAATGCGTAGGCATCGAGAAGATCTTTATTTTGATATATTATCCGAGCGAAGCCGAGACCCGAGCAAAGAGTTATGGCGGTTTGAAAATCCGGGTTCGGGGAAAGGTCGATGTAAGTAAGAAATGTTGGCAAGAATGGACGGGTGCGATCATACCAGCACTAATGCACCGTATCCCATCAGAACTCCGAAGTTAAGCGTGCTTGGGCGAGAGTAGTACTAGGATGGGTGACCTCCTGGGAAGTCCTCGTGTTGCACCCCTCTTTTTTTCGTTTTTTTTATCGGTGGATCGGATTTTCAATTTGTTCATTTTTTGCTGGTGCCTATCGACCGGAATGCGTAGGCATCGAGAAGATCTTTCTTTTGATATATTATACGCGCGAATCCGAGACCCGAGCAAAGAGTTATGGCGGTTTGAAAATCCGGGTTCGGGGAAAGGTCGATGTAAGTAAAAATGTTGGCAAGAATGGATGGGTGCGATCATACCAGCACTAATGCACCGTATCCCATCAGAACTCCGAAGTTAAGCGTGCTTGGGCGAGAGTAGTACTAGGATGGGTGACCTCCTGGCAAGTCCTCGTGTTGCACGCCTCTTTTTTTCGTTTTTTTATCGGTGTATCGGATTTTCAATTTGTTCATTTTTTGCTGGTGCCTATCGAACGGAATGCGTAGGCATCGAGAAGATCTTTCTTTTGATATATTATACGCGCGAATCCGAGACCTGAGCAAAGAGTTATGGCGGTTTGAAGATCCGGGTTCGGGGAAAGGTCAATGTAAGTAAGAAATGTTGGCAAGAATGGACGGGTGCGATCATACCAGCACTAATGCACCGGATCCCATCAGAACTCCGAAGTTAAGCGTGCTTGGGCGAGAGTAGTACTAGGATGGGTGACCTCCTGGGAAGTCCTCGTGTTGCACTCCTCTTTTTTTCGTTTTTTTATCGGTGGATCGGATTTTCAATTTGTTCATTTTTTGCTCGTGCCTATCGAACGGAATGCGTAGGCATCGAGAAGATCTTTCTTGTGATATATTATACGCGCGAATCCGAGACCCGAGCAAAGAGTTATGGCGGTTTGAAAATCCGGGTTCGGGGAAAGGTCGATGTAAGTAAGAAATGTTGGCAAGAATGGACGGGTGCGATCATACCAGCACTAATGCACCGGATCCCATCAGAACTCCGAAGTTAAGCGTGCTTGGGCGAGAGTAGTACTAGGATGGGTGACCTCCTGGGAAGTCCTCGTGTTGCACCCTTCTTTTTTTCGTTTTTTTATCGGTGGATCGGATTTTCAATTTGTTCATTTTTTGCTCGTGCCTATCGAACGGAATGCGTAGGCATCGAGAAGATCTTTCTTGTGATATATTATACGCGCGAATCCGAGACCCGAGCAAAGAGTTATGGCGGTTTGAAAATCCGGGTTCGGGGAAAGGTCGATGTAAGTAAGAAATGTTGGCAAGAATGGACGGGCGCGATCATACCAGCACTAATGCACCGGATCCCATCAGAACTCCGAAGTTAAGCGTGCTTGGGCGAGAGTAGTACTAGGATGGGTGTCCTCCTGGGAAGTCCTCGTGTTGCACCCCTCTTTTTTTCGTTTTTTTATCGGTGGATCGGATTTTCAATTTCTTCATTTTTTGCTGGTGCCTATCGAACGGAATGCGTAGGCATCGAGAAGATCTTTCTTTTGATATATTATACGCGCGAATCCGAGACCCGAGCAAAGAGTTATGGCGGTTTGAAAATCCGGGTTCGGGGAAAGGTCGATGTAAGTAAGAAATGTTGGCAAGAATGGACGGGTGCGATCATACCAGCACTAATGAACCGGATCCCATCAGAACTCCGAAGTTAAGCGTGCTTGGGCGACAGTAGTACTAGGATGGGTGACCTCCTGGGACGTCCTCGTGTTGCACCCCTCTTTTTTTCGTTTTTTTTATCGGTGGATCGGATTTTCAATTTGTTCATTTTTTGCTGGTGCCTATCGAACGGAATGCGTAGGCATCGAGAAGATATTTTTTTTGATATATTATACGCGCGAATCCGAGACCCGAGCAAAGAGTTATGGCGGTTTGAAAATCCGGGTTCGGGGAAAGGTCGATGTTAGTAAGAAATGTTGGCAAGAATGGACGGGTGCGATCATACCAGCACTAATGCACCAGATACCATCAGAACTCCGAAGTTAAGCGTGCTTGGGCGAGAGTAGTACTAGGATGGGTGACCTCCTGGGAAGTCCTCGTGTTGCACCCCTCTTTTTTTCGTTTTTTTATCGGTGGATCGGATTTTCAATTTGTTCATTTTTTGCTCGTGCCTATCGAACGGAATGCGTAGGCATCATGAAGATCTTTCTTGTGATATATTATACACGCGAATCCGAGACCTGAGCAAAAAGTTATGGCGGTTTTAAAATCCGGGTTCGGGGAAAGGTCGATGTAAGTAAGAAATGTTGGCAAGAATGGACGGGTGCGATCATAGCAGCACTAATGCACCGGATCCCATCAGAACTCCGAAGTTAAGCTTGCTTGGGCGAGAGTAGTACTAGGATGGGTGTCCTCCTGGGAAGTCCTCGTGTTGCACCCCTCTTTTTTCGTTTTTTTATCGGTGGATCGGATTTTCAATTTCTTCATTTTTTGCTGGTGCCTATCGAACGGAATGCGTAGACATCGAGAAGATCTTTCTTTTGATATTTTATACGCGCGAATCCGAGACCCGAGCAAAGAGTTATGGCGGTTTGAAAATCCGGGTTCGGGGAAAGGTCGATGTAAGTAAGAAATGTTGGCAAGAATGGACGGGTGCGATCATACCAGCACTAATGCACCGGATCCCATCAGAACTCCGAAGTTAAGCGTGCTTGGTCGAGAGTAGTACTAGGATGCGTGACCTCCTGGGAAGTCCTCGTGTTGCACCCCTCTTTTTTTCGTTTTTTTATCGGTGGATCGGATTTTCAATTTGTTCATTTTTTCCTGGTGCCTATCGAACGGAATGCGTAGGCATCGAGAAGATCTTTCTTTTGATATATTATCCGCGCGAATCCGAGAGCCGAGCAAAGAGTTATGGCGGTTTGAAAATCCGGGTTCGGGGAAAGGTCGATGTAAGTAAGAAATGTTGGCAAGAATGGACGGGTGCGATCATACCAGCACTAATGCACCGGATCCCATCAGAACTCCGAAGTTAAGCGTGCTTGGGCGAGAGTAGTACTAGGATGCGTGACCTCCTGGGAAGTCCTCGTGTTGCACCCCTCTTTTTTTCGTTTTTTTATCGGTGGATCGGATTTTCAATTTCTTCATTTTTTCCTGGTGCCTATCGAACGGAATGCGTAGGCATCGAGAAGATGTTTCTTTTGATATATTATACGCGCGAATCCGAGACCCGAGCAAAGAGTTATGGCGGTTTGAAAATCCGGGTTCGGGGAAAGGTCGATGTAAGTAAGAAATGTTGGCAAGAATGGACGGGTGCGATCATACCAGCACTAATGCACCGGATGCCATCAGAACTCCGAAGTTAAGCGTGCTTGGGCTAGAGTAGTACTAGGATGGGTGACCTCCTGGCAAGTCCTCGTGTTGCACCCCTCTTTTTTTCGTTTTTTTATCGGTGGATCGGATTTTCAATTTGTTCATTTTTTTCTCGTGCCTATCGAACAGAATGCGTAGGCATCGAGAAGATCTTTCTTTTGATATATTATACGCGCGAATCCGAGACCCGAGCAAAGAGTTATGGCGGTTTGAAAATCCGGGTTCGGGGAAAGGTCGATGTAAGTAAGAAATGTTGGCAAGAATGGACGGGTGCGATTATACCAGCACTAATGCACCGGATCCCATCAGAACTCCGAAGTTAAGCGTGCTTGGGCGAGAGTAGTACTAGGATGGGTGACCTCCTGGGAAGTCCTCGTGTTGCACCCCTCTTTTTTTCGTTTTTTTATCGGTGGATCGGATTTTCAATTTGTTCATTTTTTCCTGGTGCCTATCGAACGGAATGCGTAGGCATCGAAAAGATCTTTATTTTGATATATTATCCGAGCAAAGCCGAGACCCGAGCAAAGAGTTATGGCGGTTTGAAGATCCGGGTTCGGGGAAAGGTCGATGTAAGTAAGAAATGTTGGCAAGAATGGACGGGTGCGATCATACCAGCACTAATGCACCGGATCCCATCAGAACTCCGAAGTTAAGCGTGCTTGGGCGAGAGTAGTACTAGGATGGGTGACCTCCTGGGAAGTCCTCGTGTTGCACCCCTCTTTTTTTCGTTTTTTTATCGGTGGATCGGATTTTCAATTTGTTCATTTTTTGCTCGTGCCTATCGAACGGAATGCGTAGGCATCGAGAAGATCTTTCTTGTGATATATTATACGCGCGAATCCGAGACCCGAGCAAAGAGTTATGGCGGTTTGAAAATCCGGGTTCGGGGAAAGGTCGATGTAAGTAAGAAATGTTGGCAAGAATGGACGGGTGCGATCATACCAGCACTAATGCACCGGATCCCATCAGAACTCCGAAGTTAAGCGTGCTTGGGCGAGAGTAGTACTAGGATGGGTGACCTCCTGGGAAGTCCTCGTGTTGCACCCCTCTTTTTTTCGTTTTTTTATCGGTGGATCGGATTTTCAATTTGTTCATTTTTTGCTCGTGCCTATCGAACGGAATGCGTAGGCATCGAGAAGATCTTTCTTGTGATATATTATACGCGCGAATCCGAGACCCGAGCAAAGAGTTATGGCGGTTTGAAAATCCGGGTTCGGGGAAAGGTCGATGTAAGTAAGAAATGTTGGCAAGAATGGACGGGTGCGATCATACCAGCACTAATGCACCGGATCCCATCAGAACTCCGAAGTTAAGCGTGCTTGGGCGAGAGTAGTACTAGGATGGGTGTCCTCCTGGGAAGTCCTCGTGTTGCACCCCTCTTTTTTTCGTTTTTTTATCGGTGGATCGGATTTTCAATTTCTTCATTTTTTGCTGGTGCCTATCGAACGGAATGCGTAGGCATCGAGAAAATCTTTCTTTTGATATATTATACGCGCGAATCCGAGACCCGAGCAAAGAGTTATGGCGGTTTGAAAATCCGGGTTCGGGGAAAGGTCGATGTAAGTAAGAAATGTTGGCAAGAATGGACGGGTGCGATCATACCAGCACTAATGAACCGGATCCCATCAGAACTCCGAAGTTAAGCGTGCTTGGGCGACAGTAGTACTAGGATGGGTGACCTCCTGGGAAGTCCTCGTGTTGCACCCCTCTTTTTTTCGTTTTTTTTATCGGTGGATCCGATTTTCAATTTGTTCATTTTTTGCTGGTGCCTATCGAACGGAATGCGTAGGCATCGAGAAGATATTTTTTTTGATATATTATACGCGCGAATCTGAGACCCGAGCAAAGAGTTATGGCGGTTTGAAAATCCGGGTTCGGGGAAAGGTCGATGTTAGTAAGAAATGTTGGCAAGAATGGACGGGTGCGATCATACCAGCACTAATGCATCGGATCCCATCAGAACACCGAAGTTAAGCGTGCTTGGGCGAGAGTAGTACTAGGATGGGTGACCTCCTGGGAAGTACTCGTGTTGCACCCCTCTTTTTTTCGTTTTTTTATCGGTGGATCGGATTTTCAATTTGTTCATTTTTTTCTCGTGCCTATCGAACGGAATGCGTAGGCATCGAGAAGATCTTTCTTGTGATATATTATACGCGCGAATCCGAGACCTGAGCAAAGAGTTATGGCGGTTTGAAGATCCGGGTTCGGGGAAAGGTCGATGTAAGTAAGAAATGTTGGCAAGAATGGATGGGTGCGATCATACCAGCACTAATGCACCGGATCCCATCAGAACTCCGAAGTTAAGCGTGCTTGGGCGACAGTAGTACTAGGATGGGTGACCTCCTGGGAAGTCCTCGTGTTGCACCCCTCTTTTTTTCGTCTTTTTATCGGTGGATCGGATTTTCAATTTGTTCATTTTTTCCTGGTGCCTATCGAACGGAATGCGTAGGCATCGAGAAGATCTTTATTTTGATATATTATCCGAGCGAAGACGAGACCCGAGCAAAGAGTTATGGCGGTTTGAAAATCCGGGTTCGGGGAAAGGTCGATGTAAGTAAGAAATGTTGGCAAGAATGGACGGGTGCGATCATACCAGCACTAATGCACCGTATCCCATCAGAACTCCGAAGTTAAGCGTGCTTGGGCGAGAGTAGTACTAGGATGGGTGACCTCCTGGGAAGTCCTCGTGTTGCACCCCTCTTTTTTTCGTTTTTTTTATCGGTGGATCGGATTTTCAATTTGTTCATTTTTTGCTGGTGCCTATCGAACGGAATGCGTAGGCATCGAGAAGATCTTTCTTTTGATATATTATACGCGCGAATCCGAGACCCGAGCAAAGAGTTATGGCGGTTTGAAAATCCGGGTTCGGGGAAAGGTCGATGTAAGTAAAAATGTTGGCAAGAATGGATGGGTGCGATCATACCAGCACTAATGCACCGTATCCCATCAGAACTCCGAAGTTAAGCGTGCTTGGGCGAGAGTAGTACTAGGATGGGTGACCTCCTGGCAAGTCCTCGTGTTGCACGCCTCTTTTTTTCGTTTTTTTATCGGTGTATCGGATTTTCAATTTGTTCATTTTTTGCTGGTGCCTATCGAACGGAATGCGTAGGCATCGAGAAGATCTTTCTTTTGATATATTATACGCGCGAATCCGAGACCTGAGCAAAGAGTTATGGCGGTTTGAAGATCCGGGTTCGGGGAAAGGTCAATGTAAGTAAGAAATGTTGGCAAGAATGGACGGGTGCGATCATACCAGCACTAATGCACCGGATCCCATCAGAACTCCGAAGTTAAGCGTGCTTGGGCGAGAGTAGTACTAGGATGGGTGACCTCCTGGGAAGTCCTCGTGTTGCACTCCTCTTTTTTTCGTTTTTTTATCGGTGGATCGGATTTTCAATTTGTTCATTTTTTGCTCGTGCCTATCGAACGGAATGCGTAGGCATCGAGAAGATCTTTCTTGTGATATATTATACGCGCGAATCCGAGACCCGAGCAAAGAGTTATGGCGGTTTGAAAATCCGGGTTCGGGGAAAGGTCGATGTAAGTAAGAAATGTTGGCAAGAATGGACGGGTGCGATCATACCAGCACTAATGCACCGGATCCCATCAGAACTCCGAAGTTAAGCGTGCTTGGGCGAGAGTAGTACTAGGATGGGTGACCTCCTGGGAAGTCCTCGTGTTGCACCCTTCTTTTTTTCGTTTTTTTATCGGTGGATCGGATTTTCAATTTGTTCATTTTTTGCTCGTGCCTATCGAACGGAATGCGTAGGCATCGAGAAGATCTTTCTTGTGATATATTATACGCGCGAATCCGAGACCCGAGCAAAGAGTTATGGCGGTTTGAAAATCCGGGTTCGGGGAAAGGTCGATGTAAGTAAGAAATGTTGGCAAGAATGGACGGGCGCGATCATACCAGCACTAATGCACCGGATCCCATCAGAACTCCGAAGTTAAGCGTGCTTGGGCGAGAGTAGTACTAGGATGGGTGTCCTCCTGGGAAGTCCTCGTGTTGCACCCCTCTTTTTTTCGTTTTTTTATCGGTGGATCGGATTTTCAATTTCTTCATTTTTTGCTGGTGCCTATCGAACGGAATGCGTAGGCATCGAGAAGATCTTTCTTTTGATATATTATACGCGCGAATCCGAGACCCGAGCAAAGAGTTATGGCGGTTTGAAAATCCGGGTTCGGGGAAAGGTCGATGTAAGTAAGAAATGTTGGCAAGAATGGACGGGTGCGATCATACCAGCACTAATGAACCGGATCCCATCAGAACTCCGAAGTTAAGCGTGCTTGGGCGACAGTAGTACTAGGATGGGTGACCTCCTGGGACGTCCTCGTGTTGCACCCCTCTTTTTTTCGTTTTTTTTATCGGTGGATCGGATTTTCAATTTGTTCATTTTTTGCTGGTGCCTATCGAACGGAATGCGTAGGCATCGAGAAGATATTTTTTTTGATATATTATACGCGCGAATCCGAGACCCGAGCAAAGAGTTATGGCGGTTTGAAAATCCGGGTTCGGGGAAAGGTCGATGTAAGTAAGAAATGTTGGCAAGAATGGACGGGTGCGATCATACCAGCACTAATGCATCGGATCCCATCAGAACACCGAAGTTAAGCGTGCTTGGGCGAGAGTAGTACTAGGATGGGTGACCTCCTGGGAAGTACTCGTGTTGCACCCCTCTTTTTTTCGTTTTTTTATCGGTGGATCGGATTTTCAATTTGTTCATTTTTTGCTCGTGCCTATCGAACGGAATGCGTAGGCATCGAGAAGATCTTTCTTGTGATATATTATACGCGCGAATCCGAGACCTGAGCAAAGAGTTATGGCGGTTTGAAGATCCGGGTTCGGGGAAAGGTCGATGTAAGTAAGAAATGTTGGCAAGAATGGACGGGTGCGATCATACCAGCACTAATGAACCGGATCCCATCAGAACTCCGAAGTTAAGCGTGCTTGGGCGACAGTAGTACTAGGATGGGTGACCTCCTGGGAAGTCCTCGTGTTGCACCCCTCTTTTTTTCGTTTTTTTTATCGGTGGATCGGATTTTATATTTGTTCATTTTTTGTTGGTGCCTATCGAACGGAATGCATAGGAATCGAGAAGATCTTTTTTTTGATATATTATACGCGCGAATCCGAGACCCGAGCAAAGACTTATGGCGGTTTGAAAATCCGGGTTCGGGGAAAGTTCGATGTAAGTAAGAAATGTTGGCAAGAATGGACGGGTGCGATCATACCAGCACCAATGCACCGGATCCCATCAGAACTCCGAAGTTAAGCGTGCTTGGGCGAGAGTAGTACTAGGATGGGTGACCTCCTGGGAAGTACTCGTGTTGCACCCCTCTTTTTTTCGATTTTTTTTCGGTGGATCGGATTTTCAATTTGTTCATTTTTTGCTGGTGCCTATCGAACGGAATGCGTAGGCATCGAGAAGATCTTTCTTTTGATATATTATACGCGCGAATCCGAGACCCGAGCAAAGAGTTATGGCGGTTTGAAAATCCGGGTTCGGGGAAAGGTCGATGTAAGTAAGAAATGTTGGCAAGAATGGACGGGTGCGATCATACCAGCACTAATGAACCGGATCCCATCAGAACTCCGAAGTTAAGCGTGCTTGGGCGACAGTAGTACTAGGATGGGTGACCTCCTGGGAAGTCCTCGTGTTGCACCCCTCTTTTTTTCGTTTTTTTTATCGGTGGATCGGATTTTCAATTTGTTCATTTTTTGTTGGTGCCTATCGAACGGAATGCATAGGCATCGAGAAGATCTTTTTTTTGATATATTATACGCGCGAATCCGAGACCCGAGCAAAGAGTTATGGCGGTTTGAAAATCCGGGTTCAGGGAAAGGTCGATGTAAGTAAGAAATGTTGGCAAGAATGGACGGGTGCGATCATACCAGCACTAATGCACCGGATCCCATCAGAACTCCGAAGTTAAGCGTGCTTGGGCGAGAGTAGTACTAGGATGGGTGACCTCCTGGGAAGTACTCGTGTTGCACCCCTCTTTTTTTCGATTTTTTTTCGGTGGATCGGATTTTCAATTTGTTCATTTTTTGCTGGTGCCTATCGAACGGAATGCGTAGGCATCGAGAAGATCTTTCTTTTGATATATTATACGCGCGAATCCGAGACCCGAGCAAAGAGTTATGGCGGTTTGAAAATCCGGGTTCGGGGAAAGGTCGATGTAAGTAAGAAATGTTGGCAAGAATGGACGGGTGCGATCATACCAGCACTAATGCACCGGATCCCATCAGAACTCCGAAGTTAAGCGTGCTTGGGCGAGAGTAGTACTAGGATGGGTGACCTCCTGGGAAGTCCTCGTGTTGCACCCCTCTTTTTTTCGTTTTTTTATCGGTGGATCGGATTTTCAATTTGTTCATTTTTTCCTGGTGCCTATCGAACGGAATGCGTAGGCATCGAGAAGATCTTTCTTTTGATATATTATCCGCGCGAATCCGAGACCCGAGCAAAGAGTTATGGCGGTTTGAAAATTCGGGTTCGGGGAAAGGTCGATGTAAGTAAGAAATGTTGGCAAGAATGGACTGGTGCGATCATACCAGCACTAATGCACCGGATCCCATCAGAACTCCGAAGTTAAGCGTGCTTGGGCGAGAGTAGTACTAGGATGGGTGACCTCCTGGAAAGTCCTCGTGTTGCACCCCTCTTTTTTTCGTTTTTTTATCGGTGGATCGGATTTTCAATTTCTTCATTTTTTCCTGGTGCCTATCGAACGGAATGCGTAGGCATCGAGAAGATCTTTCTTTTGATATATTATACGCGCGAATCCGAGACCCGAGCAAAGAGTTATGGCGGTTTGAAAATCCGGGTTCGGGGAAAGGTCGATGTAAGTAAGAAATGTTGGCAAGAATGGACGGGTGCGATCATACCAGCACTAATGCACCGGATCCCATCAGTACTCCGAAGTTAAGCGTGCTTGGGCGAGAGTAGTACTAGGATGGGTGACCTCCTGGCAAGTCCTCGTGTTGCACCCCTCTTTTTTTCGTTTTTTTATCGGTGGATCGGATTTTCAATTTGTTCATTTTTTGCCTGGCCTATCGAACGGAATGCGTAGGCATCGAGAAGATCTTTCTTTTGATATATTATACGCGCGAATCCGAGACCCGAGCAAAGAGTTATGGCGGTTTGAAAATCCGGGTTCGGGGAAAGGTCGATGTAAGTAAGAAATGTTGGCAAGAATGGACGGGTGCGATCATACCAGCACTAATGCACCGGATCCCATCAGTACTCCGAAGTTAAGCGTGCTTGGGCGAGAGTAGTACTAGGATGGGTGACCTCCTGGCAAGTCCTCGTGTTGCACCCCTCTTTTTTTCGTTTTTTTATCGGTGGATCGGATTTTCAATTTGTTCATTTTTTGCTTGTGCCTATCGAACGGAATGCGTAGGCATCGAGAAGATCTTTCTTTTGATATATTATTCGCGCGAATCCGAGAGCCGACCAAAGAGTTATGGCGGTTTGAAAATCCGGGTTCGGGGAAAGGTCGATGTAAGTAAGAAATGTTGGCAAGAATGGACGGGTGCGATCATACCAGCACTAATGCACCGGATCCCATCAGAACTCCGAAGTTAAGCGTGCTTGGGCGAGAGTAGTACTAGGATGGGTGACCTCCTGGGAAGTCCTCGTGTTGCACCCCTCTTTTTTTCGTTTTTTTATCGGTGGATCGGATTTTCAATTTGTTCATTTTTTGCTTGTGCCTATCGAACGGAATGCGTAGGCATCGAGAAGATCTTTATTTTGATATATTATCCGAGCGAATCCGAGACCCGAGCAAAGAGTTATGGCGGTTTGAAAATCCGGGTTCGGGGAAAGGTCGATGTAAGTAAGAAATGTTGGCAAGAATGGACGGGTGCGATCATACCAGCACTAATGCACCGTATCCCATCAGAACTCTGAAGTTAAGCGTGCTTGGGCTCGAGTAGTACTAGGATGGGTGACCTCCTGGGAAGTCCTCGTGTTGCACCCCTCATTTTTTCGTTTTTTTATCGGTGGATCGGATTTTCAATTTGTTCATTTTTTGCTTGTGCCTATCGAACGGAATGCGTAGGCATCGAGAAGATCTTTCTTTTGATATATTATTCGCGCGAATCCGAGAGCCGACCAAAGAGTTATGGCGGTTTGAAAATCCGGGTTCGGGGAAAGGTCGATGTAAGTAAGAAATGTTGGCAAGAATGGACTGGTGCGATCATACCAGCACTAATGCACCGGATCCCATCAGAACTCCGAAGTTAAGCGTGCTTGGGCGAGAGTAGTACTAGGATGGGTGACCTCCTGGGAAGTCCTCGTGTTGCACCCCTCTTTTTTTCGTTTTTTTATCGGTGGATCGGATTTTCAATTTCTTCATTTTTTCCTGGTGCCTATCGAACGGAATGCGTAGGCATCGAGAAGATCTTTCTTTTGATATATTATACGCGCGAATCCGAGACCCGAGCAAAGAGTTATGGCGGTTTGAAAATCCGGGTTCGGGGAAAGGTCGATGTAAGTAAGAAATGTTGGCAAGAATGGACGGGTGCGATCATACCAGCACTAATGCACCGGATCCCATCAGTACTCCGAAGTTAAGCGTGCTTGGGCGAGAGTAGTACTAGGATGGGTGACCTCCTGGCAAGTCCTCGTGTTGCACCCCTCTTTTTTTCGTTTTTTTATCGGTGGATCGGATTTTCAATTTGTTCATTTTTTGCCTGGCCTATCGAACGGAATGCGTAGGCATCGAGAAGATCTTTCTTTTGATATATTATACGCGCGAATCCGAGACCCGAGCAAAGAGTTATGGCGGTTTGAAAATCCGGGTTCGGGGAAAGGTCGATGTAAGTAAGAAATGTTGGCAAGAATGGACGGGTGCGATCATACCAGCACTAATGCACCGGATCCCATCAGTACTCCGAAGTTAAGCGTGCTTGGGCGAGAGTAGTACTAGGATGGGTGACCTCCTGGGAAGTCCTCGTGTTGCACCCCTCTTTTTTTCGTTTTTTTTATCGGTGGATCGGATTTTCAATTTGTTCATTTTTTGTTGGTGCCTATCGAACGGAATGCATAGGCATCGAGAAGATCTTTTTTTTGATATATTATACGCGCGAATCCGAGACCCGAGCAAATAGTTATGGCGGTTTGAAAATCCGGGTTCAGGGAAAGGTCGATGTAAGTAAGAAATGTTGGCAAGAATGGACGGGTGCGATCATACCAGCACTAATGCACCGGATCCCATCAGAACTCCGAAGTTAAGCGTGCTTGGGCGAGAGTAGTACTAGGATGGGTGACCTCCTGGGAAGTACTCGTGTTGCACCCCTCTTTTTTTCGATTTTTTTTCGGTGGATCGGATTTTCAATTTGTTCATTTTTTGCTGGTGCCTATCGAACGGAATGCGTAGGCATCGAGAAGATCTTTCTTTTGATATATTATACGCGCGAATCCGAGACCCGAGCAAAGAGTTATGGCGGTTTGAAAATCCGGGTTCGGGGAAAGGTCGATGTAAGTAAGAAATGTTGGCAAGAATGGACGGGTGCGATCATACCAGCACTAATGCACCGGATCCCATCAGAACTCCGAAGTTAAGCGTGCTTGGGCGAGAGTAGTACTAGGATGGGTGACCTCCTGGGAAGTCCTCGTGTTGCACCCCTCTTTTTTTCGTTTTTTTATCGGTGGATCGGATTTTCAATTTGTTCATTTTTTCCTGGTGCCTATCGAACGGAATGCGTAGGCATCGAGAAGATCTTTCTTTTGATATATTATCCGCGCGAATCCGAGACCCGAGCAAAGAGTTATGGCGGTTTGAAAATTCGGGTTCGGGGAAAGGTCGATGTAAGTAAGAAATGTTGGCAAGAATGGACTGGTGCGATCATACCAGCACTAATGCACCGGATCCCATCAGAACTCCGAAGTTAAGCGTGCTTGGGCGAGAGTAGTACTAGGATGGGTGACCTCCTGGGAAGTCCTCGTGTTGCACCCCTCTTTTTTTCGTTTTTTTATCGGTGGATCGGATTTTCAATTTCTTCATTTTTTCCTGGTGCCTATCGAACGGAATGCGTAGGCATCGAGAAGATCTTTCTTTTGATATATTATACGCGCGAATCCGAGACCCGAGCAAAGAGTTATGGCGGTTTGAAAATCCGGGTTCGGGGAAAGGTCGATGTAAGTAAGAAATGTTGGCAAGAATGGACGGGTGCGATCATACCAGCACTAATGCACCGGATCCCATCAGTACTCCGAAGTTAAGCGTGCTTGGGCGAGAGTAGTACTAGGATGGGTGACCTCCTGGCAAGTCCTCGTGTTGCACCCCTCTTTTTTTCGTTTTTTTATCGGTGGATCGGATTTTCAATTTGTTCATTTTTTGCCTGGCCTATCGAACGGAATGCGTAGGCATCGAGAAGATCTTTCTTTTGATATATTATATGCGCGAATCCGAGACCCGAGCAAAGAGTTATGGCGGTTTGAAAATCCGGGTTCGGGGAAAGGTCGATGTAAGTAAGAAATGTTGGCAAGAATGGACGGGTGCGATCATACCAGCACTAATGCACCGGATCCCATCAGTACTCCGAAGTTAAGCGTGCTTGGGCGAGAGTAGTACTAGGATGGGTGACCTCCTGGCAAGTCCTCGTGTTGCACCCCTCTTTTTTTCGTTTTTTTATCGGTGGATCGGATTTTCAATTTGTTCATTTTTTGCTTGTGCCTATCGAACGGAATGCGTAGGCATCGAGAAGATCTTTCTTTTGATATATTATTCGCGCGAATCCGAGAGCCGACCAAAGAGTTATGGCGGTTTGAAAATCCGGGTTCGGGGAAAGGTCGATGTAAGTAAGAAATGTTGGCAAGAATGGACGGGTGCGATCATACCAGCACTAATGCACCGGATCCCATCAGAACTCCGAAGTTAAGCGTGCTTGGGCGAGAGTAGTACTAGGATGGGTGACCTCCTGGGAAGTCCTCGTGTTGCACCCCTCTTTTTTTCGTTTTTTTATCGGTGGATCGGATTTTCAATTTGTTCATTTTTTGCTTGTGCCTATCGAACGGAATGCGTAGGCATCGAGAAGATCTTTATTTTGATATATTATCCGAGCGAATCCGAGACCCGAGCAAAGAGTTATGGCGGTTTGAAAATCCGGGTTCGGGGAAAGGTCGATGTAAGTAAGAAATGTTGGCAAGAATGGACGGGTGCGATCATACCAGCACTAATGCACCGTATCCCATCAGAACTCTGAAGTTAAGCGTGCTTGGGCTCGAGTAGTACTAGGATGGGTGACCTCCTGGGAAGTCCTCGTGTTGCACCCCTCATTTTTTCGTTTTTTTATCGGTGGATCGGATTTTCAATTTGTTCATTTTTTGCTTGTGCCTATCGAACGGAATGCGTAGGCATCGAGAAGATCTTTCTTTTGATATATTATTCGCGCGAATCCGAGAGCCGACCAAAGAGTTATGGCGGTTTGAAAATCCGGGTTCGGGGAAAGGTCGATGTAAGTAAGAAATGTTGGCAAGAATGGACTGGTGCGATCATACCAGCACTAATGCACCGGATCCCATCAGAACTCCGAAGTTAAGCGTGCTTGGGCGAGAGTAGTACTAGGATGGGTGACCTCCTGGGAAGTCCTCGTGTTGCACCCCTCTTTTTTTCGTTTTTTTATCGGTGGATCGGATTTTCAATTTCTTCATTTTTTCCTGGTGCCTATCGAACGGAATGCGTAGGCATCGAGAAGATCTTTCTTTTGATATATTATACGCGCGAATCCGAGACCCGAGCAAAGAGTTATGGCGGTTTGAAAATCCGGGTTCGGGGAAAGGTCGATGTAAGTAAGAAATGTTGGCAAGAATGGACGGGTGCGATCATACCAGCACTAATGCACCGGATCCCATCAGTACTCCGAAGTTAAGCGTGCTTGGGCGAGAGTAGTACTAGGATGGGTGACCTCCTGGCAAGTCCTCGTGTTGCACCCCTCTTTTTTTCGTTTTTTTATCGGTGGATCGGATTTTCAATTTGTTCATTTTTTGCCTGGCCTATCGAACGGAATGCGTAGGCATCGAGAAGATCTTTCTTTTGATATATTATACGCGCGAATCCGAGACCCGAGCAAAGAGTTATGGCGGTTTGAAAATCCGGGTTCGGGGAAAGGTCGATGTAAGTAAGAAATGTTGGCAAGAATGGACGGGTGCGATCATACCAGCACTAATGCACCGGATCCCATCAGTACTCCGAAGTTAAGCGTGCTTGGGCGAGAGTAGTACTAGGATGGGTGACCTCCTGGGAAGTCCTCGTGTTGCACCCCTCTTTTTTTCGTTTTTTTTATCGGTGGATCGGATTTTCAATTTGTTCATTTTTTGTTGGTGCCTATCGAACGGAATGCATAGGCATCGAGAAGATCTTTTTTTTGATATATTATACGCGCGAATCCGAGACCCGAGCAAATAGTTATGGCGGTTTGAAAATCCGGGTTCAGGGAAAGGTCGATGTAAGTAAGAAATGTTGGCAAGAATGGACGGGTGCGATCATACCAGCACTAATGCACCGGATCCCATCAGAACTCCGAAGTTAAGCGTGCTTGGGCGAGAGTAGTACTAGGATGGGTGACCTCCTGGGAAGTACTCGTGTTGCACCCCTCTTTTTTTCGATTTTTTTTCGGTGGATCGGATTTTCAATTTGTTCATTTTTTGCTGGTGCCTATCGAACGGAATGCGTAGGCATCGAGAAGATCTTTCTTTTGATATATTATACGCGCGAATCCGAGACCCGAGCAAAGAGTTATGGCGGTTTGAAAATCCGGGTTCGGGGAAAGGTCGATGTAAGTAAGAAATGTTGGCAAGAATGGACGGGTGCGATCATACCAGCACTAATGCACCGGATCCCATCAGAACTCCGAAGTTAAGCGTGCTTGGGCGAGAGTAGTACTAGGATGGGTGACCTCCTGGGAAGTCCTCGTGTTGCACCCCTCTTTTTTTCGTTTTTTTATCGGTGGATCGGATTTTCAATTTGTTCATTTTTTCCTGGTGCCTATCGAACGGAATGCGTAGGCATCGAGAAGATCTTTCTTTTGATATATTATCCGCGCGAATCCGAGACCCGAGCAAAGAGTTATGGCGGTTTGAAAATTCGGGTTCGGGGAAAGGTCGATGTAAGTAAGAAATGTTGGCAAGAATGGACTGGTGCGATCATACCAGCACTAATGCACCGGATCCCATCAGAACTCCGAAGTTAAGCGTGCTTGGGCGAGAGTAGTACTAGGATGGGTGACCTCCTGGGAAGTCCTCGTGTTGCACCCCTCTTTTTTTCGTTTTTTTATCGGTGGATCGGATTTTAAATTTCTTCATTTTTTCCTGGTGCCTATCGAACGGAATGCGTAGGCATCGAGAAGATCTTTCTTTTGATATATTATACGCGCGAATCCGAGACCCGAGCAAAGAGTTATGGCGGTTTGAAAATCCGGGTTCGGGGAAAGGTCGATGTAAGTAAGAAATGTTGGCAAGAATGGACGGGTGCGATCATACCAGCACTAATGCACCGGATCCCATCAGTACTCCGAAGTTAAGCGTGCTTGGGCGAGAGTAGTACTAGGATGGGTGACCTCCTGGCAAGTCCTCGTGTTGCACCCCTCTTTTTTTCGTTTTTTTATCGGTGGATCGGATTTTCAATTTGTTCATTTTTTGCCTGGCCTATCGAACGGAATGCGTAGGCATCGAGAAGATCTTTCTTTTGATATATTATACGCGCGAATCCGAGACCCGAGCAAAGAGTTATGGCGGTTTGAAAATCCGGGTTCGGGGAAAGGTCGATGTAAGTAAGAAATGTTGGCAAGAATGGACGGGTGCGATCATACCAGCACTAATGCACCGGATCCCATCAGTACTCCGAAGTTAAGCGTGCTTGGGCGAGAGTAGTACTAGGATGGGTGACCTCCTGGCAAGTCCTCGTGTTGCACCCCTCTTTTTTTCGTTTTTTTATCGGTGGATCGGATTTTCAATTTGTTCATTTTTTGCTTGTGCCTATCGAACGGAATGCGTAGGCATCGAGAAGATCTTTCTTTTGATATATTATTCGCGCGAATCCGAGAGCTGACCAAAGAGTTATGGCGGTTTGAAAATCCGGGTTCGGGGAAAGGTCGATGTAAGTAAGAAATGTTGGCAAGAATGGACGGGTGCGATCATACCAGCACTAATGCACCGGATCCCATCAGAACTCCGAAGTTAAGCGTGCTTGGGCGAGAGTAGTACTAGGATGGGTGACCTCCTGGGAAGTCCTCGTGTTGCACCCCTCTTTTTTTCGTTTTTTTATCGGTGGATCGGATTTTCAATTTGTTCATTTTTTGCTTGTGCCTATCGAACGGAATGCGTAGGCATCGAGAAGATCTTTATTTTGATATATTATCCGAGCGAATCCGAGACCCGAGCAAAGAGTTATGGCGGTTTGAAAATCCGGGTTCGGGGAAAGGTCGATGTAAGTAAGAAATGTTGGCAAGAATGGACGGGTGCGATCATACCAGCACTAATGCACCGTATCCCATCAGAACTCTGAAGTTAAGCGTGCTTGGGCTCGAGTAGTACTAGGATGGGTGACCTCCTGGGAAGTCCTCGTGTTGCACCCCTCATTTTTTCGTTTTTTTATCGGTGGATCGGATTTTCAATTTGTTCATTTTTTGCTTGTGCCTATCGAACGGAATGCGTAGGCATCGAGAAGATCTTTCTTTTGATATATTATTCGCGCGAATCCGAGAGCCGACCAAAGAGTTATGGCGGTTTGAAAATCCGGGTTCGGGGAAAGGTCGATGTAAGTAAGAAATGTTGGCAAGAATGGACTGGTGCGATCATACCAGCACTAATGCACCGGATCCCATCAGAACTCCGAAGTTAAGCGTGCTTGGGCGAGAGTAGTACTAGGATGGGTGACCTCCTGGGAAGTCCTCGTGTTGCACCCCTCTTTTTTTCGTTTTTTTATCGGTGGATCGGATTTTCAATTTCTTCATTTTTTCCTGGTGCCTATCGAACGGAATGCGTAGGCATCGAGAAGATCTTTCTTTTGATATATTATACGCGCGAATCCGAGACCCGAGCAAAGAGTTATGGCGGTTTGAAAATCCGGGTTCGGGGAAAGGTCGATGTAAGTAAGAAATGTTGGCAAGAATGGACGGGTGCGATCATACCAGCACTAATGCACCGGATCCCATCAGTACTCCGAAGTTAAGCGTGCTTGGGCGAGAGTAGTACTAGGATGGGTGACCTCCTGGCAAGTCCTCGTGTTGCACCCCTCTTTTTTTCGTTTTTTTATCGGTGGATCGGATTTTCAATTTGTTCATTTTTTGCCTGGCCTATCGAACGGAATGCGTAGGCATCGAGAAGATCTTTCTTTTGATATATTATACGCGCGAATCCGAGACCCGAGCAAAGAGTTATGGCGGTTTGAAAATCCGGGTTCGGGGAAAGGTCGATGTAAGTAAGAAATGTTGGCAAGAATGGACGGGTGCGATCATACCAGCACTAATGCACCGGATCCCATCAGTACTCCGAAGTTAAGCGTGCTTGGGCGAGAGTAGTACTAGGATGGGTGACCTCCTGGCAAGTCCTCGTGTTGCACCCCTCTTTTTTTCGTTTTTTTATCGGTGGATCGGATTTTCAATTTGTTCATTTTTTGCTTGTGCCTATCGAACGGAATGCGTAGGCATCGAGAAGATCTTTCTTTTGATATATTATTCGCGCGAATCCGAGAGCCGACCAAAGAGTTATGGCGGTTTGAAAATCCGGGTTCGGGGAAAGGTCGATGTAAGTAAGAAATGTTGGCAAGAATGGACGGGTGCGATCATACCAGCACTAATGCACCGGATCCCATCAGAACTCCGAAGTTAAGCGTGCTTGAGCGAGAGTAGTACTAGGATGGGTGACCTCCTGGGAAGTCCTCGTGTTGCACCCCTCTTTTTTTCGTTTTTTTATCGGTGGATCGGATTTTCAATTTGTTCATTTTTTGCTTGTGCCTATCGAACGGAATGCGTAGGCATCGAGAAGATCTTTATTTTGATATATTATCCGAGCGAATCCGAGACCCGAGCAAAGAGTTATGGCGGTTTGAAAATCCGGGTTCGGGGAAAGGTCGATGTAGGTAAGAAATGTTGGCAAGAATGGACGGGTGCGATCATACCAGCACTAATGCACCGTATCCCATCAGAACTCTGAAGTTAAGCGTGCTTGGGCGAGAGTAGTACTAGGATGGGTGACCTCCTGGGAAGTCCTCGTGTTGCACCCCTCTTTTTTTCGTTTTTTTATCGGTGGATCGGATTTTCAATTTGTTCATATTTTGCTTGTGCCTATCGAACGGAATGCGTAGGCATCGAGAAGATCTTTCTTTTGATATATTATCCGCGCGAATCCGAGACCCGAGCAAAGAGTTATGGCGGTTTGAAAATCCGGGTTCGGGGAAAGGTCGATGTAAGTAAGAAATGTTGGCAAGAATGGACTGGTGCGATCATACCAGCACTAATGCACCGGATCCCATCAGAACTCCGAAGTTAAGCGTGCTTGGGCGAGAGTAGTACTAGGATGGATGACCTCCTGGGAAGTCCTCGTGTTGCACCCCTCTTTTTTTCGTTTTTTTTATCGGTGGATCGTATTTTCAATTTCTTCATTTTTTCTTGGTGCCTATCGAGCGGAATGCGTAGGCATCGAGAAGATCTTTCTTTTGATATATTATACGCGCGAATCCGAGACCCGAGCAAAGAGTTATGGCGGTTTGAAAATCCGGGTTCGGGGAAAGGTCGATGTAAGTAAGAAATGTTGGCAAGAATGGACGGGTGCGATCATACCAGCACTAATGCACCGGATCCCATCAGTACTCCGAAGTTAAGCGTGCTTGGGCGAGAGTAGTACTAGGATGGGTGACCTCCTGGCAAGTCCTCGTGTTGCACCCCTCTTTTTTTCGTTTTTTTATCGGTGGATCGGATTTTCAATTTGTTCATTTTTTGCTGGTGCCTATCGAACGGAATGCGTAGGCATCGAGAAGATCTTTCTTTCGATATATTATTCGCGCGAATCCGAGACCCGAGCAAAGAGTTATGGCGGTTTGAAAATCCGGGTTCGGGGAAAGGTCGATGTAAGTAAGAAATGTTGGCAAGAATGGACGGGTGCGATCATACCAGCACTAATGCACCGGATCCCATCAGAACTCCGAAGTTAAGCGTGCTTGGGCGAGAGTAGTACTAGGATGGGTGACCTCCTGGGAAGTCCTCGTGTTGCACCCCTCTTTTTTTCGTTTTTTTATCGGTGGATCGGATTTTCAATTTGTTCATTTTTTCCTGGTGCCTATCGAACGGAATGCGTAGGCATCGAGAAGATCTTTATTTTGATATATTATCCGAGCGAATCCGAGACCCGAGCAAAGAGTTATGGCGGTTTGAAAATCCGGGTTCGGGGAAAGGTCGATGTAAGTAAGAAATGTTGGCAAGAATGGACGGGTGCGATCATACCAGCACTAATGCACCGTATCCCATCAGAACTCCGAAGTTAAGCGTGCTTGGGCGAGAGTAGTACTAGGATGGGTGACCTCCTGGGAAGTCCTCGTGTTGCACCCCTCTTTTTTTCGTTTTTTTATCGGTGGATCGGATTTTCAATTTCTTCATTTTTTGCTGGTGCCTATCGAACGGAATGCGTAGGCATCGAGAAGATCTTTCTTTTGATATATTATGCGCGCGAATCCGAGACCCGAGCAAAGAGTTATGGCGGTTTGAAAATCCGGGTTCGGGGAAAGGTCGATGTAAGTAAGAAATGTTGGCAAGAATGGAGGGGTGCGATCATACCAGCACTAATGCACCGGATCCCATCAGAACTCCGAAGTTAAGCGTGCTTGGGCGAGAGTAGTACTAGGATGGGTGACCTCCTGGGAAGTCCTCGTGTTGCACCCCTCTTTTTTTCGTTTTTTTATCGGTGGATCGGATTTTCAATTTGTTCATTTTTTGCTTGTGCCTATCGAACGGAATGCGTAGGCATCGAGAAGATCTTTCTTTTGATATATTATCCGCGCGAATCCGAGACCCGAGCAAAGAGTTATGGCGGTTTGAAAATCCGGGTTCGGGGAAAGGTCGATGTAAGTAAGAAATGTTGGCAAGAATGGACGGGTGCGATCATACCAGCACTAATGCACCGTATCCCATCAGAACTCCGAAGTTAAGCGTGCTTGGGCGAGAGTAGTACTAGGATGGGTGACCTCCTGGGAAGTCCTCGTGTTGCACCCCTCTTTTTTTCGTTTTTTTATCGGTGGATCGGATTTTCAATTTGTTCATTTTTTGCTAGTGCCTATCGAACGGAATGCGTAGGCATCGAGAAGATCTTTCTTTTGATATATTATACGCGCGAATCCGAGACCCGAGCAAAGAGTTATGGCGGTTTGAAAATCCGGGTTCGGGGAAAGGTCGATGTAAGTAAGAAATGTTGGCAAGAATGGACGGGTGCGATCATACCAGCACTAATGCACCGGATCCCATAAGAACTCCGAAGTTAAGCGTGCTTGGGCGAGAGTAGTACTAGGATGGGTGACCTCCTGGGAAGTCCTCGTGTTGCACCCCTCTTTTTTTCGTTTTTTTATCGGTGGATCGGATTTTCAATTTGTTCATTTTTTGCTTGTGCCTATCGAACGGAATGCGTAGGCATCGAGAAGTTCTTTCTTTTGATATATTATACGCGCGAATCCGAGACCCGAGCAAAGAGTTATGGCGGTTTGAAAATCCGGGTTCGGGGAAAGGTCGATGTAAGTAAGAAATGTTGGCAAGAATGGACGGGTGCGATCGTACCAGCACTAATGCACCGGATCCCATCAGAACTCCGAAGTTAAGCGTGCTTGGGCGAGAGTAGTACTAGGATGGGTGACCTCCTGGGAAGTCCTCGTGTTGCACCCCTCTTTTTTTCGTTTTTTTATCGGTGGATCGGATTTTCAATTTGTTCATTTTTTCTTGGTGCCTATCGAACGGAATGCGTAGGCATCGAGAAGATCTTTCTTTTGATATATTATCCGCGCGAATCCGAGACCCGAGCAAAGAGTTATGGCGGTTTGAAAATTCGGGTTCGGGGAAAGGTCGATGTAAGTAAGAAATGTTGGCAAGAATGGACTGGTGCGATCATACCAGCACTAATGCACCGGATCCCATCAGAACTCCGAAGTTAAGCGTGCTTGGGCGAGAGTAGTACTAGGATGGGTGACCTCCTGGGAAGTCCTCGTGTTGCACCCCTCTTTTTTTCGTTTTTTTATCGGTGGATCGGATTTTCAATTTGTTCATTTTTTCCTGGTGCCTATCGAACGGAATGCGTAGGCATCGAGAAGATCTTTCTTTTGATATATTATACGCGCGAATCCGAGACCCGAGCAAAGAGTTATGGCGGTTTGAAAATCCGGGTTCGGGGAAAGGTCGATGTAAGTAAGAAATGTTGGCAAGAATGGACGGGTGCGATCATACCAGCACTAATGCACCGGATCCCATCAGTACTCCGAAGTTAAGCGTGCTTGGGCGAGAGTAGTACTAGGATGGGTGACCTCCTGGCAAGTCCTCGTGTTGCACCCCTCTTTTTTTCGTTTTTTTATCGGTGGATCGGATTTTCAATTTGTTCATTTTTTGCTCGTGCCTATCGAACGGAATGCGTAGGCATCGAGAAGATCTTTCTTTTGATATATTATACGCGCGAATCCGAGACCCGAGCAAAGAGTTATGGCGGTTTGAAAATCCGGGTTCGGGGAAAGGTCGATGTAAGTAAGAAATGTTGGCAAGAATGGACGGGTGCGATCATACCAGCACTAATGCACGGGATCCCATCAGTACTCCGAAGTTAAGCGTGCTTGGGCGAGAGTAGTACTAGGATGGGTGACCTCCTGGCAAGTCCTCGTGTTGCACCCCTCTTTTTTTCGTTTTTTTATCGGTGGATCGGATTTTCAATTTGTTCATTTTTTGCTTGTGCCTATCGAACAGAATGCGTAGGCATCGAGAAGATCTTTCTTTTGATATATTATTCGCGCGAATCCGAGAGCCGAGCAAAGAGTTATGGCGGTTTGAAAATCCGGGTTCGGGGAAAGGTCGATGTAAGTAAGAAATGTTGGCAAGAATGGACGGGTGCGATCATACCAGCACTAATGCACCGGATCCCATCAGAACACCGAAGTTAAGCGTGCTTGGGCGAGAGTAGTACTAGGATGGATGACCTCCTGGGAAGTCCTCGTGTTGCACCCCTCTTTTTTTCGTTTTTTTATCGGTGGATCGGATTTTCAATTTGTTCATTTTTTGCTTGTGCCTATCGAACGGAATGCGTAGGCATCGAGAAGATCTTTATTTTGATATATTATCCGAGCGAATCCGAGACCCGAGCAAAGAGTTATGGCGGTTTGAAAATCCGGGTTCGGGGAAAGGTCGATTTAAGTAAGAAATGTTGGCAAGAATGGACGGGTGCGATCATACCAGCACTAATGCACCGTATCCCATTAGAACTCCGAAGTTAAGCGTGCTTGGGCGAGAGTAGTACTAGGATGGGTGACCTCCTGGGAAGTCCTCGTGTTGCACCCCTCTTTTTTTCGTTTTTTTATCGGTGGATCGGATTTTCAATTTGTTCATTTTTTGCTTGTGCCTATCGAACGGAATGCGTAGGCATCGAGAAGATCTTTCTTTTGATATATTATCCGCGCGAATCCGAGACCCGAGCAAAGAGTTATGGCGGTTTGAAAATCCGGGTTCGGGGAAAGGTCGATGTAAGTAAGAAATGTTGGCAAGAATGGACTGGTGCGATCATACCAGCACTAATGCACCGGATCCCATCAGAACTCCGAAGTTAAGCGTGCTTGGGCGAGAGTAGTACTAGGATGGATGACCTCCTGGGAAGTCCTCGTGTTGCACCCCTTTTTTTTTCGTTTTTTTTATCGGTGGATCGGATTTTCAATTTCTTCATTTTTTCCTGGTGCCTATCGAGCGGAATGCGTAGGCATCGAGAAGATCTTTCTTTTGATATATTATACGCGCGAATCCGAGACCCGAGCAAAGAGTTATGGCGGTTTGAAAATCCGGGTTCGGGGAAAGGTCGATGTAAGTAAGAAATGTTGGCAAGAATGGACGGGTGCGATCATACCAGCACTAATGCACCGGATCCCATCAGTACTCCGAAGTTAAGCGTGCTTGGGCGAGAGTAGTACTAGGATGGGTGACCTCCTGGCAAGTCCTCGTGTTGCACCCCTCTTTTTTTCGTTTTTTTATCGGTGGATCGGATTTTCAATTTGTTCATTTTTTGCTCGTGCCTATCGAACGGAATGCGTAGGCATAGAGAAGATCTTTCTTTCGATATATTATTCGCGCGAATCCGAGACCCGAGCAAAGAGTTATGGCGGTTTGAAAATCCGGGTTCGGGGAAAGGTCGATGTAAGTAAGAAATGTTGGCAAGAATGGACGGGTGCGATCATACCAGCACTAATGCACCGGATCCCATCAGAACTCCGAAGTTAAGCGTGCTTGGGCGAGAGTAGTACTAGGATGGGTGACCTCCTGGGAAGTCCTCGTGTTGCACCCCTCTTTTTTTCGTTTTTTTATCGGTGGATCGGATTTTAAATTTGTTCATTTTTTCCTGGTGCCTATCGAACGGAATGCGTAGGCATCGAGAAGATCTTTATTTTGATATATTATCCGAGCGAATCCGAGACCCGAGCAAAGAGTTATGGCGGTTTGAAAATCCGGGTTCGGGGAAAGGTCGATGTAAGTAAGAAATGTTGGCAAGAATGGAGGGGTGCGATCATACCAGCACTAATGCACCGTATCCCATCAGAACTCCGAAGTTAAGCGTGCTTGGGCGAGAGTAGTACTAGGATGGGTGACCTCCTGGGAAGTCCTCGTGTTGCACCCCTCTTTTTTTCGTTTTTTTATCGGTGGATCGGATTTTCAATTTGTTCATTTTTTGCTGGTGCCTATCGAACGGAATGCGTAGGCATCGAGAAGATCTTTCTTTTGATATATTATACGCGCGAATCCGAGACCCGAGCAAAGAGTTATGGCGGTTTGAAAATCCGGGTTCGGGGAAAGGTCGATGTAAGTAAGAAATGTTGGCAAGAATGGACGGGTGCGATCATACCAGCACTAATGCACCGTATCCCATCAGAACTCCGAAGTTAAGCGTGCTTGGGCGAGAGTAGTACTAGGATGGGTGACCTCCTGGGAAGTCCTCGTGTTGCACCCCTCTTTTTTTCGTTTTTTTATCGGTGGATCGGATTTTCAATTTCTTCATTTTTTCCTGGTGCCTATCGAGCGGAATGCGTAGGCATCGAGAAGATCTTTCTTTTGATATATTATACGCGCGAATCCGAGACCCGAGCAAAGAGTTATGGCGGTTTGAAAATCCGGGTTCGGGGAAAGGTCGATGTAAGTAAGAAATGTTGGCAAGAATGGACGGGTGCGATCATACCAGCACTAATGCACCGGATCCCATCAGTACTCCGAAGTTAAGCGTGCTTGGGCGAGAGTAGTACTAGGATGGGTGACCTCCTGGCAAGTCCTCGTGTTGCACCCCTCTTTTTTTCGTTTTTTTATCGGTGGATCGGATTTTCAATTTGTTCATTTTTTGCTGGTGCCTATCGAACGGAATGCGTAGGCATCGAGAAGATCTTTCTTTCGATATATTATTCGCGCGAATCCGAGACCCGAGCAAAGAGTTATGGCGGTTTGAAAATCCGGGTTCGGGGAAAGGTCGATGTAAGTAAGAAATGTTGGCAAGAATGGACGGGTGCGATCATACCAGCACTAATGCACCGGATCCCATCAGAACTCCGAAGTTAAGCGTGCTTGGGCGAGAGTAGTACTAGGATGGGTGACCTCCTGGGAAGTCCTCGTGTTGCACCCCTCTTTTTTTCGTTTTTTTATCGGTGGATCGGATTTTAAATTTGTTCATTTTTTCCTGGTGCCTATCGAACGGAATGCGTAGGCATCGAGAAGATCTTTATTTTGATATATTATCCGAGCGAATCCGAGACCCGAGCAAAGAGTTATTGCGGTTTGAAAATCCGGGTTCGGGGAAAGGTCGATGTAAGTAAGAAATGTTGGCAAGAATGGAGGGGTGCGATCATACCAGCACTAATGCACCGTATCCCATCAGAACTCCGAAGTTAAGCGTGCTTGGGCGAGAGTAGTACTAGGATGGGTGACCTCCTGGGAAGTCCTCGTGTTGCACCCCTCTTTTTTTCGTTTTTTTATCGGTGGATCGGATTTTCAATTTGTTCATTTTTTGCTGGTGCCTATCGAACGGAATGCGTAGGCATCGAGAAGATCTTTCTTTTGATATATTATCCGCGCGAATCCGAGACCCGAGCAAAGAGTTATGGCGGTTTGAAAATCCGGGTTCGGGGAAAGGTCGATGTAAGTAAGAAATGTTGGCAAGAATGGACGGGTGCGATCATACCAGCACTAATGCACCGTATCCAATCAGAACTCCGAAGTTAAGCGTGCTTGGGCGAGAGTAGTACTAGGATGGGTGACCTCCTGGGAAGTCCTCGTGTTGCACCCCTCTTTTTTTCGTTTTTTTATCGGTGGATCGGATTTTCAATTTGTTCATTTTTTGCTTGTGCCTATCGAACGGAATGCGTAGGCATCGAGAAGATCTTTCTTTTGATATATTATCCGCGCGAATCCGAGACCCGAGCAAAGAGTTATGGCGGTTTGAAAATCCGGGTTCGGGGAAAGGTCGATGTAAGTAAGAAATGTTGGCAAGAATGGACGGGTGCGATCATACCAGCACTAATGCACCGGATCCCATCAGAACTCCGAAGTTAAGCGTGCTTGGGCGAGAGTAGTACTAGGATGGGTGACCTCCTGGGAAGTCCTCGTGTTGCACCCCTCTTTTTTTCGTTTTTTTATCGGTGGATCGGATTTTCAATTTTTTCATTTTTTGCTCGTGCCTATCGAACGGAATGCGTAGGCATCGAGAAGATTTTTCTTTTCATATATTATACGCGCGAATACGAGACCCGAGCAAAGAGTTATGGCGGTTTAAAAATCCGGGTTCGGGGAAAGGTCGATGTAAGTAAGAAATGTTGGCAAGAATGGACGGGTGCGATCATACCAGCACTAATGCACCGGATCCCATCAGAACTCCGAAGTTAAGCGTGCTTGGGCGAGAGTAGTACTAGGATGGGTGACCTCCTGGGAAGTCCTCCTGTTGCACCCCTCTTTTTTTCGTTTTTTTATCGGTGGATCGGATTTTCAATTTTTTCATTTTTTGCTGGTGCCTATCGAACGGAATGCGTAGGCATCGAGAAGATCTTTCTTTTGATATATTATACGCGCGAATCCGAGACCCGAGCAAAGAGTTATGGCGGTTTGAAAATCCGGGTTCGGGGAAAGGTCGATGTAAGTAAGAAATGTTGGCAAGAATGGAGGGGTGCGATCATACCAGCACTAATGCACCGTATCCCATCAGAACTCCGAAGTTAAGCGTGCTTGGGCGAGAGTAGTACTAGGATGGGTGACCTCCTGGGAAGTCCTCGTGTTGCACCCCTCTTTTTTTCGTTTTTTTATCGGTGGATCGGATTTTCAATTTGTTCATTTTTTGCTTGTGCCTATCGAACGGAATGCGTAGGCATCGAGAAGATCTTTATTTTGATATATTATCCGAGCGAATCCGAGACCCGAGCAAAGAGTTATGGCGGTTTGAAAATCCGGGTTCGGGGAAAGGTCGATTTAAGTAAGAAATGTTGGCAAGAATGGACGGGTGCGATCATACCAGCACTAATGCACCGTATCCCATCAGAACTCCGAAGTTAAGCGTGCTTGGGCGAGAGTAGTACTAGGATGGGTGACCTCCTGGCAAGTCCTCGTGTTGCACCCCTCTTTTTTTCGTTTTTTTATCGGTGGATCGGATTTTCAATTTGTTCATTTTTTGCTCGTGCCTATTGAACGGAATGCGTAGGCATCGAGAAGATCTTTCTTTTGATATATTATACGCGCGAATCCGAGACCCGAGCAAAGACTTATGGCGGTTTGAAAATCCGGGTTCGGGGAAAGGTCGATGTAAGTAAGAAATGTTGGCAGGAATGGACGGGTGCGATCATACCAGCACTAATGCACCGGATCCCATCAGAACTCCGAAGTTAAGCGTGCTTGGGCGAGAGTAGTACTAGGATGGGTGACTTCCTGGGAAGTCCTCGTGTTGCACCCCTCTTTTTTTCGTTTTTTTATCGGTGCATCGGATTTTCAATTTTTTTCATTTTTTGCTGGTGCCTATCGAACGGAATGCGTAGGCATCGAGAAGATTTTTCTTTTCATATATTATACGCGCGAATCCGAGACCCGAGCAAAGAGTTATGGCGGTTTAAAAATCCGGGTTCGGGGAAAGGTCGATGTAAGTAAGAAATTTTGGCAAGAATGGACGGGTGCGATCATACCAGCACTAATGCACCGGATCCCATCAGAACTCCGAAGTTAAGCGTGCTTGGGCGAGAGTAGTACTAGGATGGGTGACCTCCTGGGAAGTCCTCGTGTTGTACCCCTCTTTTTTTCGTTTTTTTATCGGTGGATCGGATTTTCAATTTTTTCATTTTTTGCTGGTGCCTATCGAATGGAATGCGTAGGCATCGAGAAGATCTTTCTTTTGATATATTATACGCGCGAATCCGAGACCCGAGCAAAGACTTATGGCGGTTTGAAAATCCGGGTTCGGGGAAAGGTCGATGTAAGTAAGAAATGTTGGCAAGAATGGACGGGTGCGATCATACCAGCACTAATGCACCGGATCCCATCAGAACTCCGAAGTTAAGCGTGCTTGGGCGAGAGTAGTACTAGGATGGGTGACCTCCTGGGAAGTCCTCGTGTTGCACCCCTCTTTTTTTCGTTTTTTTTATCGGTGGATCGGATTTTCAATTTGTTCATTTTTTGCTGGTGCCTATCGAACGGAATGCGTAGGCATCGAGAAGATCTTTCGTTTGATATATTATACGCGCGAATCCGAGACCCGAGCAAAGACTTATGGCGGTTTGAAAATCCGGGTTCGGAGAAAGGTCGATGTAAGTAAGAAATGTTGGCAAGAATGGACGGGTGCGATCATACCAGCACTTATGCACCGGATCCCATCAGAACTCCGAAGTTAAGCGTGCTTGGGCGAGAGTAGTACTAGGATGGGTGACCTCCTGGGAAGTCCTCGTGTTGCACCTCTCTTTTTTTCGTTTTTTTATCGGTGGATCGGATTTTAAATTTGTTCATTTTTTGCTCGTGCCTATCGAACGGAATGCGTACGCATCGAGAAGATCTTTCTTGTGATATATTATATGCACGAATCCGAGACCCGAGCAAAGTGTTATGGCGGTTTGAAAATCCGGGTTCGGGGAAAGGTCGATGTAAGTAAGAAATGTTGGCAAGAATGGACGGGTGCGATCATACCAGCACTAATGCACCGGATCCCTTCAGAACTCCGAAGTTAAGCGTGCTTGGGCGAGAGTAGTACTAGGATGGATGACCTCCTGGGAAGTCCTCGTGTTGCACCCCTCTTTTTTTAATTTTTTTATCGGTGGATCGGATTTTCAATTTGTTCATTTTTTGCTGGTGCCTATCGCACGGAATGCGTAGGCATCGAGAAGATCTTTCTTTTGATATATTATACGCGCGAATCCGAGACCCGAGCAAAGACTTATGGCGGTTTAAAAATCCGGGTTCGGGGAAAGGTCGATGTAAGTAAGAAATGTTGGCAAGAATGGACGGGTGCGATCATACCAGCACTAATGCACCGGATCCCATCAGAACTCCGAAGTTAAGCGTGCTTGGGCGAGAGTTGTACAAGGATGGGTGACCTCCTGGGAAGTCCTCGTGTTGCACCCCTCTTTTTTTCGCTTTTTTATCGGTGGATCGGATTTCAATTTGTTCATTTTTTGCTGGTGCCTATCGAACGGAGTGCGTAGGCATCGAGAAGATCTTTCTTTTGATATATTATACGTGCGAATCCGAGACCCGAGCAAAGACTTATGGCGGTTTGAAAATCCGGGTTCGGGGAAAGGTCGATGTAAGTAAGAAATGTTGGCAAGAATGAACGTGTGCGATCATACCAGCACTAATGCACCGGATCCCATCAGAACTCCGAAGTTAAGCGTGCTTGGCGAGAGTAGTACTAGGATGGGTGACCTCCTGGGAAGTCCTCGTGTTGCACCCCTCTTTTTTTCGTTTTTTTATCGGTGGATCGGATTTTCAATTTGTTCATTTTTTGCTCGTGCCTATCGAACGGAATGCGTAGGCATCGAGAAGATCTTTCTTGTGATATATTATATGCACGAATCCGAGACCCGAGCAAAGTGTTATGGCGGTTTGAAAATCCGGGTTCGGGGAAAGGTCGATGTAAGTAAGAAATGTTGGCAAGAATGGACGGGTGCGATCATACCAGCACTAACGCACCGGATCCCATCAGAACTCCGAAGTTAAGCGTGCTTGGGCGAGAGTAGTACTAAGATGGGTGACCTCCTGGGAAGTCCTCGTGTTGCACCCCTCTTTTTTTCGTTTTTTTATCGGTGGATCGGATTTTCAATTTCTTCATTTTTTGCTGGTGCCTATCGAACGGAATGCGTAGGCATCGAGAAGATCTTTCTTTTGATATATTATACGCGCGAATCCGAGACCCGAGCAAAGACTTATGGCGGTTTGAAAATCCGGGTTCGGGGAAAGGTCGATGTAAGTAAGAAATGTTGGCAAGAATGGACGTGTGCGATCATACCAGCACTAATGCACCGGATCCCATCAGAACTCCGAAGTTAAGCGTGCTTGGGCGAGAGTAGTACTAGGATGGGTGACCTCCTGGGAAGTCCTCGTGTTGCACCCCTCTTTTTTTCGTTTTTTTATCGGTGGATCGGATTTTCAATTTGTTCATTTTTTGCTCGTGCCTATCGAACGGAATGCGTAGGCATCGAGAAGATCTTTCTTGTGATATATTATATGCACGAATCCGAGACCCGAGCAAAGTGTTATGGCGGTTTGAAAATCCGGGTTCGGGGAAAGGTCGATGTAAGTAAGAAATGTTGGCAAGAATGGACGGGTGCGATCATACCAGCACTAATGCACCGGATCCCATCAGAACTCCGAAGTTAAGCGTGGTTGGGCGAGAGTAGTACTATGATGGGTGACCTCCTGGGAAGTCCTCGTGTTGTACCCCTCTTTTTTACGTTTTTTTTATCGGTGGATCGGATTTTAAATTTGTTCATTTTTTGCTCGTGCCTATCGAACGGAGTGCGTAGGCATCGAGAAGATCTTTCTTTTGATATATTATACGCACGAATCCGAGACCCGAGCAAAGTGTTATGGCGGTTTGAAAATCCGGGTTCGGGGAAAGGTCGATGTAAGTAAGAAATTTTGGCAAGAATGGACGGGTGCGATCATACCAGCACTAATGCACCGGATTTCATCAGAACTCCGAAGTTAAGCGTGCTTGGACGAGAGTAGTACTAGGATGGATGACCTCCTGGGAAGTCCTCGTGCTGCACCCCTCTTTGTTTCGTTTTTTTATCGGTGGATCGGATTTTCAATTTGTTCATTTTTTGCTGGTGCCTATCGAACGGAATACGTAGGCATCGAGAAGATCTTTCTTTTGATATATTATACGCACGAATCCGAGACCCGAGCAAAGTGTTATGGCGGTTTGAAAATCCGGGTTCGGGGAAAGGTCGATGTAAGTAAGAAATTTTGGCAAGAATGGACGGGTGCGATCATACCAGCACTAATGCACCGGATTTCATCAGAACTCCGAAGTTAAGCGTGCTTGGACGAGAGTAGTACTAGGATGGATGACCTCCTGGGAAGTCCTCGTGCTGCACCCCTCTTTGTTTCGTTTTTTTATCGGTGGATCGGATTTTCAATTTGTTCATTTTTTGCTGGTGCCTATCGAACGGAATACGTAGGCATCGAGAAGATCTTTCTTTTGATATATTATACGCGCGAATCCGAGACCCGAGCAAAGAATTATGGCGGTTTGAAAATCCGGGTTCGGGGAAAGGTCGATGTAAGTAAGAAATGTTGGCAAGAATGGACGGGTGCGATCATACCAGCACTAATGCACCGGATCCCATCAGAACTCCGAAGTTAAGCGTGCTTGGGCGAGAGTAGTACTAGGATGGGTGACCTCCTGGGAAGTCCTTGTGTTGCACCCCTCTTTTTTTCGTTTTTTTATCGGTGGATCGGATTTTCAATTTGTTCATTTTTTGCTGGTGCCTATCGAACGGAATGCGTAGGCATCGAGAAGATCTTTCGTTTGATATATTATACGCACGAATCCGAGACCCGAGCAAAGAGTTATGGCGGTTTGAAAATCCGGGTTCGGAGAAAGGTCGATGTAAGTAAGAAATGTTGGCTAGAATGGACGGGCGCGATCATACCAGCACTAATGCATCGGATCCCATCAGAACTCCGAAGTTAAGCGTGCTTGGGCGAGAGTAGTACTAGGATGGGTGACCTCTTGGGAAGTCCTCGTGTTGCACCCCTCTTTTTTTCGTTTTTTTATCGGTGGATCGGATTTTCAATTTGTTCATTTTTTGCTCGTGCCTATCGAACGGAATGCGTAGGCATCGAGAAGATCTTTCGTTTGATATATTATACGCACGAATCCGAGACCCGAGCAAAGAGTTATGGCGGTTTGAAAATCCGGGTTCGGAGAAAGGTCGATGTAAGTAAGAAATGTTGGCTAGAATGGACGGGTGCGATCATACCAGCACTAATGCATCGGATCCCATCAGAACTCCGAAGTTAAGCGTGCTTGGGCGAGAGTAGTACTAGGATGGGTGACCTCCTGGGAAGTCCTCGTGTTGCACCCCTCTTTTTTTCGTTTTTTTATCGGTGGATCGGATTTTCAATTTGTTCAATTTTTGCTCGTGCCTATCGAACGGAATGCGTAGGCATCGAGAAGATCTTTCTTGTGATATATTATATGCGCGAATCCGAGACCCGAGCAAAGTGTTATGGCGGTTTGAAAATCCGGGTTCGGGGAAAGGTCGATGTAAGTAAGAAATGTTGGCAAGAATGGACGGGTGCGATCATACCAGCACTAATGCACCGGATCCCTTCAGAACTCCGAAGTTAAGCGTGCTTGGGCGAGAGTAGTACTAGGATGGATGACCTCCTGGGAAGTCCTCGTGTTGCACCCCTCTTTTTTTCGTTTTTTTATCGGTGGATCGGATTTTCAATTTGTTCATTTTTTGCTGGTGCCTATCGAACGGAATGCGTAGGCATCGAGAAGATCTTTCTTTTGATATATTATACGCGCGAATCCGAGACCCGAGCAAAGACTTATGGCGGTTTAAAAATCCGGTTCGGGGAAAGGTCGATGTAAGTAAGAAATGTTGTCAAGAATGGACGGGTGCGATCATACCAGCACTAATGCACCGGATCCCATCAGAACTCCGAAGTTAAGCGTGCTTGGGCGAGAGTTGTACTAGGATGGGTGACCTCCTGGGAAGTCCTCGTGTTGCACCCCTCTTTTTTTCGCTTTTTTATCGGTGGATCGGATTTCAATTTGTTCATTTTTTGCTGGTGCCTATCGAACGGAATGCGTAGTCATCGAGAAGATCTTTCTTTTGATATATTATACGCGCGAATCCGAGACCCGAGCAAAGACTTATGGCGGTTTGAAAATCCGGGTTCGGGGAAAGGTCGATGTAAGTAAGAAATGTTGGCAAGAATGGACGGGTGCGATCATACCAGCACTAATGCACCGGATCCCATCAGAACTCCGAAGTTAAGCGTGCTTGGGCGAGAGTAGTACTAGGATGGGTGACCTCCTGGGAAGTCCTCGTGTTGCACCCCTCTTTTTTTCGTTTTTTTATCGGTGGATCGGATTTTCAATTTGTTCATTTTTTGCTGGTGCCTATCGAACGGAATGCGTAGGCATCGAGAAGATCTTTCGTTTGATATATTATACGCACGAATCCGAGACCCGAGCAAAGAGTTATGGCGGTTTGAAAATCCGGGTTCGGAGAAAGGTCGATGTAAGTAAGAAATGTTGGCTAGAATGGACGGGTGCGATCATACCAGCACTAATGCATCGGATCCCATCAGAACTCCGAAGTTAAGCGTGCTTGGGCGAGAGTAGTACTAGGATGGGTGACCTCCTGGGAAGTCCTCGTGTTGCACCCCTCTTTTTTTCGTTTTTTTATCGGTGGATCGGATTTTCAATTTGTTCATTTTTTGCTGGTGCCTATCGAACGGAATGCGTAGGCATCGAGAAGATCTTTCGTTTCATATATTATACGCACGAATCCGAGACCCGAGCAAAGAGTTATGGCGGTTTGAAAATCCGGGTTCGGAGAAAGGTCGATGTAAGTAAGAAATGTTGGCTAGAATGGACGGGTGCGATCATACCAGCACTAATGCATCGGATCCCATCAGAACTCCGAAGTTAAGCGTGCTTGGGCGAGAGTAGTACTAGGATGGGTGACCTCTTGGGAAGTCCTCGTGTTGCACCCCTCTTTTTTTCGTTTTTTTATCGGTGGATCGGATTTTCAATTTGTTCATTTTTTGCTCGTGCCTATCGAACGAAATGCGTAGGCATCGAGAAGATCTTTCTTGTGATATATTATATGCACGAATCCGAGACCCGAGCAAAGTGTTATGGCGGTTTGAAAATCCGGGTTCGGGGAAAGGTCGATGTAAGTAAGAAATGTTGGCAAGAATGGACGGGTGCGATCATACCAGCACTAATGCACCGGATACCTTCAGAACTCCGAAGTTAAGCGTGCTTGGGCGAGAGTAGTACTAGGATGGATGACCTCCTGGGAAGTCCTCGTGTTGCACCCCTCTTTTTTACGTTTTTTTATCGGTGGATCGGATTTTCAATTTGTTCATTTTTTGCTGGTGCCTATCGAACGGAATGCGTAGGCATTGAGAAGATCTTTCTTTTGATATATTATACGCGCGAATCCGAGACCCGAGCAAAGACTTATGGCGGTTTAAAAATCCGGGTTCGGGGAAAGGTCGATGTAAGTAAGAAATGTTGTCAAGAATGGACGGGTGCGATCATACCAGCACTAATGCACCGGATCCCATCAGAACTCCGAAGTTAAGCGTGCTTGGGCGAGAGTTGTACTAGGATGGGTGACCTCCTGGGAAGTCCTCGTGATGCACCCCTCTTTTTTTCGTTTTTTTATCGGTGGATCGGATTTTCAATTTGTTCATTTTTTGCTCGTGCCTATCGAACGGAATGCGTAGGCATCGAGAAGATCTTTCGTTTGATATATTATACGCACGAATCCGAGACCCGTACAAAGAGTTGTGGCGGTTTGAAAATCCGGGTTCGGAGAAAGGTCGATGTAAGTAAGAAATGTTGGCTAGAATGGACGGGTGCGATCATACCAGCACTAATGCATCGGATCCCATCAGAACTCCGAAGTTAAGCGTGCTTGGGCGAGAGTAGTACTAGGATGGGTGACCTCCTGGGAAGTCCTCGTGTTGCACCCCTCTTTTTTTCGTTTTTTTATCGGTGGATCGGATTTTCAATTTGTTCATTTTTTGCTCGTGCCTATCGAACGGAATGCGTAGGCATCGAGAAGATCTTTCTTGTGATATATTATATGCACGAATCCGAGACCCGAGCAAAGTGTTATGGCGGTTTGAAAATCCGGGTTCGGGGAAAGGTCGATGTAAGTAAGAAATGTTGGCAAGAATGGACGGGTGCGATCATACCAGCACTAATGCACCGGATCCCTTCAGAACTCCGAAGTTAAGCGTGCTTGGGCGAGAGTAGTACTAGGATGGATGACCTCCTGGGAAGTCCTCGTGTTGCACCCCTCTTTTTTTCGTTTTTTTATCGGTGGATCGGATTTTCAATTTGTTCATTTTTTGCTGGTGCCTATCGAACGGAATGCGTAGGCATCGAGAAGATCTTTCTTTTGATATATTATACGCGCGAATCCGAGACCCGAGCAAAGACTTATGGCGGTTTGAAAATCCGGGTTCGGGGAAAGGTCGATGTAAGTAAGAAATGTTGTCAAGAATGGACGGGTGCGATCATACCAGCACTAATGCACCGGATCCCATCAGAACTCCGAAGTTAAGCGTGCTTGGGCGAGAGTAGTACTAGGATGGGTGACCTCCTGGGAAGTCCTCGTGTTGCACCCCTCTTTTTTTCGTTTTTTTATCGGTGGATCGGATTTTCAATTTGTTCATTTTTTGCTCGTGCCTATCGAACGGAATGCGTAGGCATCGAGAAGATCTTTCTTGTGATATATTATATGCTCGAATCCGAGACCCGAGCAAAGTGTTATGGCGGTTTGAAAATCCGGGTTCGGGGAAAGGTCGATGTAAGTAAGAAATGTTGGCAAGAATGGACGGGTGCGATCATACCAGCACTAATGCACCGGATCCCATCAGAACTCCGAAGTTAAGCGTGGTTGGGCGAGAGTAGTACTATGATGGGTGACCTCCTGGGAAGTCCTCGTGTTGCACCCCTCTTTGTTTCGTTTTTTTATCGGTGGATCGGATTTTCAATTTGTTCATTTTTTGCTGGTGCCTATCGAACGGAATACGTAGGCATCGAGAAGATCTTTCTTTTGATATATTATACGCGCGAATCCGAGACCCGAGCAAAGACTTATGGCGGTTTGAAAATCCGGGTTCGGGGAAAGGTCGATGTAAGTAAGAAATGTTGGCAAGAATGGACGGGTGCGATCATACCAGCACTAATGCACCGGATCCCATCCGAACTCCGAAGTTAAGCGTGCTTGGACGAGAGTAGTACTAGGATGGATGACCTCCTGGGAAGTCCTCGTGCTGCACCCCTCTTTGTTTCGTTTTTTTATCGGTGGATCGGATTTTCAATTTGTTCATTTTTTGCTGGTGCCTATCGAACGGAATACGTAGGCATCGAGAAGATCTTTCTTTTGATATATTATACGCGCGAATCCGAGACCCGAGCAAAGACTTATGGCGGTTTGAAAATCCGGGTTCGGGGAAAGGTCGATGTAAGTAAGAAATGTTGGCAAGAATGGACGGGTGCGATCATACCAGCACTAATGCACCGGATCCCATCAGAACTCCGAAGTTAAGCGTGCTTGGGCGAGAGTAGTACTAGGATGGGTGACCTCCTGGGAAGTCCTCGTGTTGCACCCCTCTTTTTTTCGTTTTTTTATCGGTGGATCGGATTTTCAATTTGTTCATTTTTTGCTGGTGCCTATCGAACGGAATGCGTAGGCATCGAGAAGATCTTTCGTTTGATATATTATACGCACGAATCCGAGACCCGAGCAAAGAGTTATGGCGGTTTGAAAATCCGGGTTCGGAGAAAGGTCGATGTAAGTAAGAAATGTTGGCTAGAATGGACGGGCGCGATCATACCAGCACTAATGCATCGGATCCCATCAGAACTCCGAAGTTAAGCGTGCTTGGGCGAGAGTAGTACTAGGATGGGTGACCTCTTGGGAAGTCCTCGTGTTGCACCCCTCTTTTTTTCGTTTTTTTATCGGTGGATCGGATTTTCAATTTGTTCATTTTTTGCTCGTGCCTATCGAACGGAATGCGTAGGCATCGAGAAGATCTTTCGTTTGATATATTATACGCACGAATCCGAGACCCGAGCAAAGAGTTATGGCGGTTTGAAAATCCGGGTTCGGAGAAAGGTCGATGTAAGTAAGAAATGTTGGCTAGAATGGACGGGTGCGATCATACCAGCACTAATGCATCGGATCCCATCAGAACTCCGAAGTTAAGCGTGCTTGGGCGAGAGTAGTACTAGGATGGGTGACCTCCTGGGAAGTCCTCGTGTTGCACCCCTCTTTTTTTCGTTTTTTTATCGGTGGATCGGATTTTCAATTTGTTCAATTTTTGCTCGTGCCTATCGAACGGAATGCGTAGGCATCGAGAAGATCTTTCTTGTGATATATTATATGCGCGAATCCGAGACCCGAGCAAAGTGTTATGGCGGTTTGAAAATCCGGGTTCGGGGAAAGGTCGATGTAAGTAAGAAATGTTGGCAAGAATGGACGGGTGCGATCATACCAGCACTAATGCACCGGATCCCTTCAGAACTCCGAAGTTAAGCGTGCTTGGGCGAGAGTAGTACTAGGATGGATGACCTCCTGGGAAGTCCTCGTGTTGCACCCCTCTTTTTTTCGTTTTTTTATCGGTGGATCGGATTTTCAATTTGTTCATTTTTTGCTGGTGCCTATCGAACGGAATGCGTAGGCATCGAGAAGATCTTTCTTTTGATATATTATACGCGCGAATCCGAGACCCGAGCAAAGACTTATGGCGGTTTAAAAATCCGGTTCGGGGAAAGGTCGATGTAAGTAAGAAATGTTGTCAAGAATGGACGGGTGCGATCATACCAGCACTAATGCACCGGATCCCATCAGAACTCCGAAGTTAAGCGTGCTTGGGCGAGAGTTGTACTAGGATGGGTGACCTCCTGGGAAGTCCTCGTGTTGCACCCCTCTTTTTTCGCTTTTTTATCGGTGGATCGGATTTCAATTTGTTCATTTTTTGCTGGTGCCTATCGAACGGAATGCGTAGGCATCGAGAAGATCTTTCTTTTGATATATTATACGCGCGAATCCGAGACCCGAGCAAAGACTTATGGCGGTTTGAAAATCCGGGTTCGGGGAAAGGTCGATGTAAGTAAGAAATGTTGGCAAGAATGGACGGGTGCGATCATACCAGCACTAATGCACCGGATCCCATCAGAACTCCGAAGTTAAGCGTGCTTGGGCGAGAGTAGTACTAGGATGGGTGACCTCCTGGGAAGTCCTCGTGTTGCACCCCTCTTTTTTTCGTTTTTTTATCGGTGGATCGGATTTTCAATTTGTTCATTTTTTGCTGGTGCCTATCGAACGGAATGCGTAGGCATCGAGAAGATCTTTCGTTTGATATATTATACGCACGAATCCGAGACCCGAGCAAAGAGTTATGGCGGTTTGAAAATCCGGGTTCGGAGAAAGGTCGATGTAAGTAAGAAATGTTGGCTAGAATGGACGGGTGCGATCATACCAGCACTAATGCATCGGATCCCATCAGAACTCCGAAGTTAAGCGTGCTTGGGCGAGAGTAGTACTAGGATGGGTGACCTCCTGGGAAGTCCTCGTGTTGCACCCCTCTTTTTTTCGTTTTTTTATCGGTGGATCGGATTTTCAATTTGTTCATTTTTTGCTGGTGCCTATCGAACGGAATGCGTAGGCATCGAGAAGATCTTTCGTTTCATATATTATACGAACGAATCCGAGACCCGAGCAAAGAGTTATGGCGGTTTGAAAATCCGGGTTCGGAGAAAGGTCGATGTAAGTAAGAAATTTTGGCTAGAATGGACGGGTGCGATCATACCAGCACTAATGCATCGGATCCCATCAGAACTCCGAAGTTAAGCGTGCTTGGGCGAGAGTAGTACTAGGATGGGTGACCTCTTTGGAAGTCCTCGTGTTGCACCCCTCTTTTTTTCGTTTTTTTATCGGTGGATCGGATTTTCAATTTGTTCATTTTTTGCTCGTGCCTATCGAACGGAATGCGTAGGCATCGAGAAGATCTTTCTTGTGATATATTATATGCACGAATCCGAGACCCGAGCAAAGTGTTATGGCGGTTTGAAAATCCGGGTTCGGGGAAAGGTCGATGTAAGTAAGAAATGTTGGCAAGAATGGACGGGTGCGATCATACCAGCACTAATGCACCGGATCCCTTCAGAACTCCGAAGTTAAGCGTGCTTGGGCGAGAGTAGTACTAGGATGGATGACCTCCTGGGAAGTCCTCGTGTTGCACCCCTCTTTTTTACGTTTTTTTATCGGTGGATCGGATTTTCAATTTGTTCATTTTTTGCTGGTGCCTATCGAACGGAATGCGTAGGCATTGAGAAGATCTTTCTTTTGATATATTATACGCGCGAATCCGAGACCCGAGCAAAGACTTATGGCGGTTTAAAAATCCGGGTTCGGGGAAAGGTCGATGTAAGTAAGAAATGTTGTCAAGAATGGACGGGTGCGATCATACCAGCACTAATGCACCGGATCCCATCAGAACTCCGAAGTTAAGCGTGCTTGGGCGAGAGTTGTACTAGGATGGGTGACCTCCTGGGAAGTCCTCGTGTTGCACCCCTCTTTTTTTCGTTTTTTTATCGGTGGATCGGATTTTCAATTTGTTCATTTTTTGCTCGTGCCTATCGAACGGAATGCGTAGGCATCGAGAAGATCTTTCGTTTGATATATTATACGCACGAATCCGAGACCCGAGCAAAGAGTTATGGCGGTTTGAAAATCCGGGTTCGGAGAAAGGTCGATGTAAGTAAGAAATGTTGGCTAGAATGGACGGGTGCGATCATACCAGCACTAATGCATCGGATCCCATCAGAACTCCGAAGTTAAGCGTGCTTGGGCGAGAGTAGTACTAGGATGGGTGACCTCCTGGGAAGTCCTCGTGTTGCACCCCTCTTTTTTTCGTTTTTTTATCGGTGGATCGGATTTTCAATTTGTTCAGTTTTTGCTCGTGCCTATCGAACGGAATGCGTAGGCATCGAGAAGATCTTTCTTGTGATATATTATATGCACGAATCCGAGACACGAGCAAAGTGTTATGGCGGTTTGAAAATCCGGGTTCGGGGAAAGGTCGATGTAAGTAAGAAATGTTGGCAAGAATGGACGGGTGCGATCATACCAGCACTAATGCACCGGATCCCTTCAGAACTCCAAAGTTAAGCGTGCTTGGGCGAGAGTAGTACTAGGATGGATGACCTCCTGGGAAGTCCTCGTGTTGCACCCCTCTTTTTTTCGTTTTTTTATCGGTGGATCGGATTTTCAATTTGTTCATTTTTTGCTGGTGCCTATCGAACGGAATGCGTAGGCATCGAGAAGATCTTTCTTTTGATATATTATACGCGCGAATCCGAGACCCGAGCAAAGACTTATGGCGGTTTGAAAATCCGGGTTCGGGGAAAGGTCGATGTAAGTAAGAAATGTTGTCAAGAATGGACGGGTGCGATCATACCAGCACTAATGCATCGGATCCCATCAGAACTCCGAAGTTAAGCGTGCTTGGGCGAGAGTAGTACTAGGATGGGTGACCTCCTGGGAAGTCCTCGTGTTGCACCCCTCTTTTTTTCGTTTTTTTATCGGTGGATCGGATTTTCAATTTGTTCATTTTTTGCTGGTGCCTATCGAACGGAATGCGTAGGCATCGAGAAGATCTTTCGTTTGATATATTATACGCACGAATCCGAGACCCGAGCAAAGAGTTATGGCGGTTTGAAAATCCGGGTTCGGAGAAAGGTCGATGTAAGTAAGAAATGTTGGCTAGAATGGACGGGCGCGATCATACCATCACTAATGCATCGGATCCCATCAGAACTCCGAAGTTAAGCGTGCTTGGGCGAGAGTACTACTAGGATGGGTGACCTCTTGGGAAGTCCTCGTGTTGCACCCCTCTTTTTTTCGTTTTTTTATCGGTGGATCGGATTTTCAATTTGTTCATTTTTTGCTCGTGCCTATCGAACGGAATGCGTAGGCATCGAGAAGATCTTTCGTTTAATATATTATACGCACGAATCCGAGACCCGAGCAAAGAGTTATGGCGGTTTGAAAATCCGGGTTCGGAGAAAGGTCGATGTAAGTAAGAAATGTTGGCTAGAATGGACGGGTGCGATCATACCAGCACTAATGCATCGGATCCCATCAGAACTCCGAAGTTAAGCGTGCTTGGGCGAGAGTAGTACTAGGATGGGTGACCTCCTGGGAAGTCCTCGTGTTGCACCCCTCTTTTTTTCGTTTTTTTATCGGTGGATCGGATTTTCAATTTGTTCAATTTTTGCTCGTGCCTATCGAACGGAATGCGTAGGCATCGAGAAGATCTTTCTTGTGATATATTATATGCGCGAATCCGAGACCCGAGCAAAGTGTTATGGCGGTTTGAAAATCCGGGTTCGGGGAAAGGTCGATGTAAGTAAGAAATGTTGGCAAGAATGGACGGGTGCGATCATACCAGCACTAATGCACCGGATCCCTTCAGAACTCCGAAGTTAAGCGTGCTTGGGCGAGAGTAGTACTAGGATGGATGACCTCCTGGGAAGTCCTCGTGTTGCACCCCTCTTTTTTTCGTTTTTTTATCGGTGGATCGGATTTTCAATTTGTTCATTTTTTGCTGGTGCCTATCGAACGGAATGCGTAGGCATCGAGAAGATCTTTCTTTTGATATATTATACGCGCGAATCCGAGACCCGAGCAAAGACTTATGGCGGTTTAAAAATCCGGTTCGGGGAAAGGTCGATGTAAGTAAGAAATGTTGTCAAGAATGGACGGGTGCGATCATACCAGCACTAATGCACCGGATCCCATCAGAACTCCGAAGTTAAGCGTGCTTGGGCGAGAGTTGTACTAGGATGGGTGACCTCCTGGGAAGTCCTCGTGTTGCACCCCTCTTTTTTTCGCTTTTTTATCGGTGGATCGGATTTCAATTTGTTCATTTTTTGCTGGTGCCTATCGAACGGAATGCGTAGGCATCGAGAAGATCTTTCTTTTGATATATTATACGCGCGAATCCGAGACCTGAGCAAAGACTTATGGCGGTTTGAAAATCCGGGTTCGGGGAAAGGTCGATGTAAGTAAGAAATGTTGGCAAGAATGGACGGGTGCGATCATACGAGCACTAATGCACCGGATCCCATCAGAACTCCGAAGTTAAGCGTGCTTGGGCGAGAGTAGTACTAGGATGGGTGACCTCCTGGGAAGTCCTCGTGTTGCACCCCTCTTTTTTTCGTTTTTTTATCGGTGGATCGGATTTTCAATTTGTTCATTTTTTGCTGGTGCCTATCGAACGGAATGCGTAGGCATCGAGAAGATCTTTCGTTTGATATATTATACGCACGAATCCGAGACCCGAGCAAAGAGTTATGGCGGTTTGAAAATCCGGGTTCGGAGAAAGGTCGATGTAAGTAAGAAATGTTGGCTAGAATGGACGTGTGCGATCATACCAGCACTAATGCATCGGATCCCATCAGAACTCCGAAGTTAAGCGTGCTTGGGCGAGAGTAGTACTAGGATGGGTGACCTCCTGGGAAGTCCTCGTGTTGCACCCCTCTTTTTTTCGTTTTTTTATCGGTGGATCGGATTTTCAATTTGTTCATTTTTTGCTGGTGCCTATCGAACGGAATGCGTAGGCATCGAGAAGATCTTTCGTTTCATATATTATACGCACGAATCCGAGACCCGAGCAAAGAGTTATGGCGGTTTGAAAATCCGGGTTCGGAGAAAGGTCGATGTAAGTAAGAAATGTTGGCTAGAATGGACGGGTGCGATCATACCAGCACTAATGCATCGGATCCCATCAGAACTCCGAAGTTAAGCGTGCTTGGGCGAGAGTAGTACTAGGATGGGTGACCTCTTGGGAAGTCCTCGTGTTGCACCCCTCTTTTTTTCGTTTTTTTATCGGTGGATCGGATTTTCAATTTGTTCATTTTTTGCTCGTGCCTATCGAACGGAATGCGTAGGCATCGAGAAGATCTTTCTTGTGATATATTATATGCACGAATCCGAGACCCGAGCAAAGTGTTATGGCGGTTTGAAAATCCGGGTTCGGGGAAAGGTCGATGTAAGTAAGAAATGTTGGCAAGAATGGACGGGTGCGATCATACCAGCACTAATGCACCGGATCCCTTCAGAACTCCGAAGTTAAGCGTGCTTGGGCGAGAGTAGTACTAGGATGGATGACCTCCTGGGAAGTCCTCGTGTTGCACCCCTCTTTTTTACGTTTTTTTATCGGTGGATCGGATTTTCAATTTGTTCATTTTTTGCTGGTGCCTATCGAACGGAATGCGTAGGCATTGAGAAGATCTTTCTTTTGATATATTATACGCGCGAATCCGAGACCCGAGCAAAGACTTATGGCGGTTTAAAAATACGGGTTCGGGGAAAGGTCGATGTAAGTAAGAAATGTTGTCAAGAATGGACGGGTGCGATCATACCAGCACTAATGCACCGGATCCCATCAGAACTCCGAAGTTAAGCGTGCTTGGGCGAGAGTTGTACTAGGATGGGTGACCTCCTGGGAAGTCCTCGTGTTGCACCCCTCTTTTTTTCGTTTTTTTATCGGTGGATCGGATTTTCAATTTGTTCATTTTTTGCTCGTGCCTATCGAACGGAATGCGTAGGCATCGAGAAGATCTTTCGTTTGATATATTATACGCACGAATCCGAGACCCGAGCAAAGAGTTATGGCGGTTTGAAAATCCGGGTTCGGAGAAAGGTCGATGTAAGTAAGAAATGTTGGCTAGAATGGACGGGTGCGATCATACCAGCACTAATGCATCGGATCCCATCAGAACTCCGAAGTTAAGCGTGCTTGGGCGAGAGTAGTACTAGGATGGGTGACCTCCTGGGAAGTCCTCGTGTTGCACCCCTCTTTTTTTCGTTTTTTTATCGGTGGATCGGATTTTCAATTTGTTCAATTTTTGCTCGTGCCTATCGAACGGAATGCGTAGGCATCGAGAAGATCTTTCTTGTGATATATTATATGCGCGAATCCGAGACCCGAGCAAAGTGTTATGGCGGTTTGAAAATCCGGGTTCGGGGAAAGGTCGATGTAAGTAAGAAATGTTGGCAAGAATGGACGGGTGCGATCATACCAGCACTAATGCACCGGATCCCTTCAGAACTCCGAAGTTAAGCGTGCTTGGGCGAGAGTAGTACTAGGATGGATGACCTCCTGGGAAGTCCTCGTGTTGCACCCCTCTTTTTTTCGTTTTTTTATCGGTGGATCGGATTTTCAATTTGTTCATTTTTTGCTGGTGCCTATCGAACGGAATGCGTAGGCATCGAGAAGATCTTTCTTTTGATATATTATACGCGCGAATCCGAGACCCGAGCAAAGACTTATGGCGGTTTAAAAATCCGGTTCGGGGAAAGGTCGATGTAAGTAAGAAATGTTGTCAAGAATGGACGGGTGCGATCATACCAGCACTAATGCACCGGATCCCATCAGAACTCCGAAGTTAAGCGTGCTTGGGCGAGAGTTGTACTAGGATGGGTGACCTCCTGGGAAGTCCTCGTGTTGCACCCCTCTTTTTTTCGTTTTTTTATCGGTGGATCGGATTTTCAATTTGTTCATTTTTTGCTCGTGCCTATCGAACGGAATGCGTAGGCATCGAGAAGATCTTTCTTGTGATATATTATATGCACGAATCCGAGACCCGAGCAAAGTGTTATGGCGGTTTGAAAATCCGGGTTCGGGGAAAGGTCGATGTAAGTAAGAAATGTTGGCAAGAATGGACGGGTGCGATCATACCAGCACTAATGCACCGGATCCCTTCAGAACTCCGAAGTTAAGCGTGCTTGGGCGAGAGTAGTACTAGGATGGATGACCTCCTGGGAAGTCCTCGTGTTGCACCCCTCTTTTTTACGTTTTTTTATCGGTGGATCGGATTTTCAATTTGTTTATTTTTTGCTGGTGCCTATCGAACGGAATGCGTAGGCATTGAGAAGATCTTTCTTTTGATATATTATACGCGCGAATCCGAGACCCGAGCAAAGAGTTATGGCGGTTTGAAAATCCGGGTTCGGAGAATGGTCGATGTAAGTAAGAAATGTTGGCTAGAATGGACGGGCGCGATCATACCAGCACTAATGCATCGGATCCCATCAGAACTCCGAAGTTAAGCGTGCTTGGGCGAGAGTACTACTAGGATGGGTGACCTCTTGGGAAGTCCTCGTGTTGCACCCCTCTTTTTTTCGTTTTTTTATCGGTGGATCGGATTTTCAATTTGTTCATTTTTTGCTCGTGCCTATCGAACGAAATGCGTAGGCATCGAGAAGATCTTTCGTTTGATATATTATACGCACGAATCCGAGACCCGAGCAAAGAGTTATGGCGGTTTGAAAATCCGGGTTCGGAGAAAGGTCGATGTAAGTAAGAAATGTTGGCTAGAATGGACGGGTGCGATCATACCAGCACTAATGCATCGGATCCCATCAGAACTCCGAAGTTAAGCGTGCTTGGGCGAGAGTAGTACTAGGATGGGTGACCTCCTGGGAAGTCCTCGTGTTGCACCCCTCTTTTTTTCGTTTTTTTATCGGTGGATCGGATTTTCAATTTGTTCAATTTTTGCTCGTGCCTATCGAACGGAATGCGTAGGCATCGAGAAGATCTTTCTTGTGATATATTATATGCGCGAATCCGAGACCCGAGCAAAGTGTTATGGCGGTTTGAAAATCCGGGTTCGGGGAAAGGTCGATGTAAGTAAGAAATGTTGGCAAGAATGGACGGGTGCGATCATACCAGCACTAATGCACCGGATCCCTTCAGAACTCCGAAGTTAAGCGTGCTTGGGCGAGAGTAGTACTAGGATGGATGACCTCCTGGGAAGTCCTCGTGTTGCACCCCTCTTTTTTTCGTTTTTTTATCGGTGGATCGGATTTTCAATTTGTTCATTTTTTGCTGGTGCCTATCGAACGGAATGCGTAGGCATCGAGAAGATCTTTCTTTTGATATATTATACGCGCGAATCCGAGACCCGAGCAAAGACTTATGGCGGTTTAAAAATCCGGTTCGGGGAAAGGTCGATGTAAGTAAGAAATGTTGTCAAGAATGGACGGGTGCGATCATACCAGCACTAATGCACCGGATCCCATCAGAACTCCGAAGTTAAGCGTGCTTGGGCGAGAGTTGTACTAGGATGGGTGACCTCCTGGGAAGTCCTCGTGTTGCACCCCTCTTTTTTTCACTTTTTTATCGGTGGATCGGATTTCAATTTGTTCATTTTTTGCTGGTGCCTATCGAACGGAATGCGTAGGCATCGAGAAGATCTTTCTTTTGATATATTATACGCGCGAATCCGAGACCCGAGCAAAGACTTATGGCGGTTTGAAAATCCGGGTTCGGGGAAAGGTCGATGTAAGTAAGAAATGTTGGCAAGAATGGACGGGTGCGATCATACCAGCACTAATGCACCGGATCCCATCAGAACTCCGAAGTTAAGCGTGCTTGGGCGAGAGTAGTACTAGGATGGGTGACCTCCTGGGAAGTCCTCGTGTTGCACCCCTCTTTTTTTCGTTTTTTTATCGGTGGATCGGATTTTCAATTTGTTCATTTTTTGCTGGTGCCTATCGAACGGAATGCGTAGGCATCGAGAAGATCTTTCGTTTGATATATTATACGCACGAATCCGAGACCCGAGCAAAGAGTTATGGCGGTTTGAAAATCCGGGTTCGGAGAAAGGTCGATGTAAGTAAGAAATGTTGGCTAGAATGGACGGGTGCGATCATACCAGCACTAATGCATCGGATCCCATCAGAACTCCGAAGTTAAGCGTGCTTGGGCGAGAGTAGTACTAGGATGGGTGACCTCCTGGGAAGTCCTCGTGTTGCACCCCTCTTTTTTTCGTTTTTTTATCGGTGGATCGGATTTTCAATTTGTTCATTTTTTGCTGGTGCCTATCGAACGGAATGCGTAGGCATCGAGAAGATCTTTCGTTTCATATATTATACGCACGAATCCGAGACCCGAGCAAAGAGTTATGGCGGTTTGAAAATCCGGGTTCGGAGAAAGGTCGATGTAAGTAAGAAATGTTGGCAAGAATGGACGGGTGCGATCATACCAGCACTAATGCATCGGATCCCATCAGAACTCCGAAGTTAAGCGTGCTTGGGCGAGAGTAGTACTAGGATGGGTGACCTCTTGGGAAGTCCTCGTGTTGCACCCCTCTTTTTTTCGTTTTTTTATCGGTGGATCGGATTTTCAATTTGTTCATTTTTTGCTCGTGCCTATCGAACGGAATGCGTAGGCATCGAGAAGATCTTTCTTGTGATATATTATATGCACGAATCCGAGACCCGAGCAAAGTGTTATGGCGGTTTGAAAATCCGGGTTCGGGGAAAGGTCGATGTAAGTAAGAAATGTTGGCAAGAATGGACGGGTGCGATCATACCAGCACTAATGCACCGGATCCCTTCAGAACTCCGAAGTTAAGCGTGCTTGGGCGAGAGTAGTACTAGGATGGATGACCTCCTGGGAAGTCCTCGTGTTGCACCCCTCTTTTTTACGTTTTTTTATCGGTGGATCGGATTTTCAATTTGTTCATTTTTTGCTGGTGCCTATCGAACGGAATGCGTAGGCATTGAGAAGATCTTTCTTTTGATATATTATACGCGCGAATCCGAGACCCGAGCAAAGACTTATGGCGGTTTAAAAATCCGGGTTCGGGGAAAGGTCGATGTAAGTAAGAAATGTTGTCAAGAATGGACGGGTGCGATCATACCAGCACTAATGCACCGGATCCCATCAGAACTCCGAAGTTAAGCGTGCTTGGGCGAGAGTTGTACTAGGATGGGTGACCTCCTGGGAAGTCCTCGTGTTGCACCCCTCTTTTTTTCGTTTTTTTATCGGTGGATCGGATTTTCAATTTGTTCATTTTTTGCTCGTGCCTATCGAACGGAATGCGTAGGCATCGAGAAGATCTTTCGTTTGATATATTATACGCACGAATCCGAGACCCGAGCAAAGAGTTATGGCGGTTTGAAAATCCGGGTTCGGAGAAAGGTCGATGTAAGTAAGAAATGTTGGCTAGAATGGACGGGTGCGATCATACCAGCACTAATGCATCGGATCCCATCAGAACTCCGAAGTTAAGCGTGCTTGGGCGAGAGTAGTACTAGGATGGGTGACCTCCTGGGAAGTCCTCGTGTTGCACCCCTCTTTTTTTCGTTTTTTTATCGGTGGATCGGATTTTCAATTTGTTCATTTTTTGCTCGTGCCTATCGAACGGAATGCGTAGGCATCGAGAAGATATTTCTTGTGATATATTATATGCACGAATCCGAGACCCGAGCAAAGACTTATGGCGGTTTAAAAATCCGGGTTCGGGGAAAGGTCGATGTAAGTAAAAAATGTTGGCAAGAATGGACGGGTGCGATCATACCAGCACTAATGCACCGGATCCCTTCAGAACTCCGAAGTTAAGCGTGCTTGGGCGAGAGTAGTACTAGGATGGATGACCTCCTGGGAAGTCCTCGTGTTGCACCCCTCTTTTTTTCGTTTTTTTATCGGTGGATCGGATTTTCAATTTGTTCATTTTTTGCTGGTGCCTATCAAACGGAATGCGTAGGCATCGAGAAGATCTTTCTTTTGATATATTATACGCGCGAATCCGAGAGCCGAGCAAAGACTTATGGCGGTTTGAAAATCCGGGTTCGGGGAAAGGTCGATGTAAGTAAGAAATGTTGTCAAGAATGGACGGGTGCGATCATACCAGCACTAATGCATCGGATCCCATCAGAACTCCGAAGTTAAGCGTGCTTGGGCGAGAGTAGTACTAGGATGGGTGACCTCCTGGGAAGTCCTCGTGTTGCACCCCTCTTTTTTTCGTTTTTTTATCGGTGGATCGGATTTTCAATTTGTTCATTTTTTGCTGGTGCCTATCGAACGGAATGCGTAGGCATCGAGAAGATCTTTCTTTTGATATATTATACGCGCGAATCCGAGACCCGAGCAAAGACTTATGGCGGTTTGAAAATCCGGGTTCGGGGAAAGGTCGATGTAAGTAAGAAATGTTGGCAAGAATGGACGGGTGCGATCATACCAGCACTAATGCACCGGATCCCATCAGAACTCCGAAGTTAAGCGTGCTTGGGCGAGAGTTGTACTAGGATGGGTGACCTCCTGGGAAGTCCTCGTGTTGCACCCCTCTTTTTTTCGCTTTTTTATCGGTGGATCGGATTTCAATTTGTTCATTTTTTGCTGGTGCCTATCGAACGGAATGCGTAGGCATCGAGAAGATCTTTCTTTTGATATATTATACGCGCGAATCCGAGACCCGAGCAAAGACTTATGGCGGTTTGAAAATCCGGGTTCGGGGAAAGGTCGATGTAAGTAAGAAATGTTGGCAAGAATGGACGGGTGCGATCATACCAGCACTAATGCACCGGATCCCATCAGAACTCCGAAGTTAAGCGTGCTTGGGCGAGAGTAGTACTAGGATGGGTGACCTCCTGGGAAGGCCTCGTGTTGCACCCCTCTTTTTTTCGTTTTTTTATCGGTGGATCGGATTTTCAATTTGTTCATTTTTTGCTGGTGCCTATCGAACGGAATGCGTAGGCATCGAGAAGATCTTTCGTTTGATATATTATACGCACGAATCCGAGACCCGAGCAAAGAGTTATGGCGGTTTGAAAATCCGGGTTCGGAGAAAGGTCGATGTAAGTAAGAAATGTTGGCTAGAATGGACGGGTGCGATCATACCAGCACTAATGCATCGGATCCCATCAGAACTCCGAAGTTAAGCGTGCTTGGGCGAGAGTAGTACTAGGATGGGTGACCTCCTGGGAAGTCCTCGTGTTGCACCCCTCTTTTTTTCGTTTTTTTATCGGTGGATCGGATTTTCAATTTGTTCATTTTTTGCTGGTGCCTATCGAACGGAATGCGTAGGCATCGAGAAGATCTTTCTTTTGATATATTATACGCGCGAATCCGAGACCCGAGCAAAGACTTATGGCGGTTTGAAAATCCGGGTTCGGGGAAAGGTCGATGTAAGTAAGAAATGTTGTCAAGAATGGACGGGTGCGATCATACCAGCACTAATGCATCGGATCCCATCAGAACTCCGAAGTTAAGCGTGCTTGGGCGAGAGTAGTACTAGGATGGGTGACCTCCTGGGAAGTCCTCGTGTTGCACCCCTCTTTTTTTCCTTTTTTTATCGGTGGATCGGATTTTCAATTTGTTCATTTTTTGCTGGTGCCTATCGAACGGAATGCGTAGGCATTGAGAAGATCTTTCTTTTGATATATTATACGCGCGAATCCGAGACCCGAGCAAAGACTTATGGCGGTTTAAAAATCCGGGTTCGGGGAAAGGTCGATGTAAGTAAGAAATGTTGTCAAGAATGGACGGGTGCGATCATACCAGCACTAATGCACCGGATCCCATCAGAACTCCGAAGTTAAGCGTGCTTGGGCGAGAGTTGTACTAGGATGGGTGACCTCCTGGGAAGTCCTCGTGTTGCACCCCTCTTTTTTTCGCTTTTTTATCGGTGGATCGGATTTCAATTTGTTCATTTTTTTGCTGGTGCCTATCGAACGGAATGCGTAGGCATCGAGAAGATCTTTCTTTTGATATATTATACGCGCGAATCCGAGACCGGAGCAAAGACTTATGGCGGTTTGAAAATCCGGGTTCGGGGAAAGGTCGATGTAAGTAAGAAATGTTGGCAAGAATGGACGGGTGCGATCATACCAGCACTAATGCACCGGATCCCATCAGAACTCCGAAGTTAAGCGTGCTTGGGCGAGAGTTGTACTAGGATGGGTGACCTCCTGGGAAGTCCTCGTGTTGCACCCCTCTTTTTTTCGTTTTTTTATCGGTGGATCGGATTTTCAATTTGTTCATTTTTTGCTCGTGCCTATCAAACGGAATGCGTAGGCATCGAGAAGATCTTTCGTTTGATATATTATACGCACGAATCCGAGACCCGAGCAAAGAGTTATGGCGGTTTGAAAATCCGGGTTCGGAGAAAGGTCGATGTAAGTAAGAAATGTTGGTTAGAATGGACGGGTGCGATCATACCAGCACTAATGCATCGGATCCCATCAGAACTCCGAAGTTAAGCGTGCTTGGGCGAGAGTAGTACTAGGATGGGTGACCTCCTGGGAAGTCCTCGTGTTGCACCCCTCTTTTTTTCGTTTTTTTATCGGTGGATCGGATTTTCAATTTGTTCATTTTTTGCTCGTGCCTATCGAACGGAATGCGTAGGCATCGAGAAGATCTTTCTTGTGATATATTATACGCACGAATCCGAGACCCGAGCAAAGTGTTATGGCGGTTTGAAAATCCGGGTTCGGGGAAAGGTCGATGTAAGTAAGAAATGTTGGCAAGAATGGACGGGTGCGATCATACCAGCACTAATGCACCGGATCCCTTCAGAACTCAGAAGTTAAGCGTGCTTGGGCGAGAGTAGTACTAGGATGGATGACCTCCTGGGAAGTCCTCGTGTTGCACCCCTCTTTTTTTCGTTTTTTTATCGGTGGATCGGATTTTCAATTTGTTCATTTTTTGCTGGTGCCTATCGAACGGAATGCGTAGGCATCGAGAAGATCTTTCTTTTGATATATTATACGCGCGAATCCGAGACCCGAGCAAAGACTTATGGCGGTTTGAAAATCCGGGTTCGGGGAAAGGTCGATGTAAGTAAGAAATGTTGGCAAGAATGGACGGGTGCGATCATACCAGCACTAATGCACCGGATCCCATCAGAACTCCGAAGTTAAGCGTGCTTGGGCGAGAGTTGTACTAGGATGGGTGACCTCCTGGGAAGTCCTCGTGTTGCACCCCTCTTTTTTTCGCTTTTTTATCGGTGGATCGGATTTCAATTTGTTCATTTTTTGCTGGTGCCTATCGAACGGAATGCGTAGGCATCGATAAGATCTTTCTTTTGATATATTATACGCGCGAATCCGAGACCCGAGCAAAGACTTATGGCGGTTTGAAAATCCGGGTTCGGGGAAAGGTCGATGTAAGTAAGAAATGTTGGCAAGAATGGACGGGTGCGATCATACCAGCACTAATGCACCGGATCCCATCAGAACTCCGAAGTTAAGCGTGCTTGGGCGAGAGTAGTACTAGGATGGGTGACCTCCTGGGAAGTCCTCGTGTTGCACCCCTCTTTTTTTCGTTTTTTTATCGGTGGATCGGATTTTCAATTTGTTCATTTTTTGCTGGTGCCTATCGAACGGAATGCGTAGGCATCGAGAAGATCTTTCTTTTGATATATTATACGCGCGAATCCGAGACCGGAGCAAAGACTTATGGCGGTTTGAAAATCCGGGTTCGGGGAAAGGTCGATGTAAGTAAGAAATGTTGGCAAGAATGGACGGGTGTGATCATACCAGCACTAATGCACCGGATCCCATCAGAACTCCGAAGTTAAGCGTGCTTGGGCGAGAGTAGTACTAGGATGGGTGACCTCCTGGGAAGTCCTCGTGTTGCACCCCTCTTTTTTTCGTTTTTTTATCGGTGGATCGGATTTTCAATTTGTTCATTTTTTGCTGGTGCCTATCGAACGGAATGCGTAGGCATCGAGAAGATCTTTCGTTTGATATATTATACGCACGAATCCGAGACCCAAGCAAAGAGTTATGGCGGTTTGAAAATCCGGGTTCGGAGAAAGGTCGATGTAAGTAAGAAATGTTGGCTAGAATGGACGGGTGCGATCATACCAGCACTAATGCACCGGATCCCATCAGAACTCCGAAGTTAAGCGTGCTTGGGCGAGAGTAGTACTAGGATGGGTGACCTCTTGGGAAGTCCTCGTGTTGCACCCCTCTTTTTTTCGTTTTTTTATCAGGGGATCGGATTTTCAATTTGTTCATTTTTTGCTCGTGCCTATCGAACGGAATGCGTAGGCATTGAGAAGATCTTTCTTGTGATATATTATACGCACGAATCCGAGACCCGAGCAAAGACTTATGGCGGTTTAAAAATCCGGGTTCGGGGAAAGGTCGATGTAAGTAAGAAATGTTGGCAAGAATGGACGGGTGCGATCATACCAGCACTAATGCACCGGATCCCTTCAGAACTCCGAAGTTAAGCGTGCTTGGGCGAGAGTAGTACTAGGATGGGTGACCTCCTGGGAAGTCCTCGTGTTGCACCCCTCTTTTTTTTGCTTTTTTATCGGTGGTTCGGATTTCAATTTGTTCATTTTTTGCTGGTGCCTATCGAACGGAATGCGTAGGCATCGAGAAGATCTTTCTTTTGATATATTATACGCGCGAATCCGAGACCCGAGCCAAGACTTATGGCGGTTTGAAAATCCGGGTTCGGGGAAAGGTCGATGTAAGTAAGAAATGTTGGCAAGAATGGACGGGTGCGATCATACCAGCACTAATGCACCGGATCCCATCAGAACTCCGAAGTTAAGCGTGCTTGGGCGAGAGTAGTACTAGGATGGGTGACCTCCTGGGAAGTCCTCGTGTTGCACCCCTCTTTTTTTCGTTTTTTTATCGGTGGATCGGATTTTCAATTTGTTCATTTTTTGCTCGTGCCTATCGAACGGAATGCGTAGGCATCGAGAAGATCTTTCTTTTGATATATTATATGCACGAATCCGAGACCCGAGCAAAGTGTTATGGCGGTTTGAAAATCCGGGTTCGAGGAAAGGTCGATGTAAGTAAGAAATGTTGGCAAGAATGGACGGGTGCGATCATACCAGCACTAATGCACCGGATCCCATCAGAACTCCGAAGTTAAGCGTGCTTGGGCGAGAGTAGTACTATGATGGGTGACCTCCTGGGAAGTCCTCGTGTTGCACCCCTCTTTTTTACGTTTTTTTTATCGGTGGATCGGATTTTAAATTTGTTCATTTTTTGCTGGTGCCTATCGAACGGAATGCGTAGGCATCGAGAAGATCTTTCTTTTGATATATTATACGCACGAATCCGAGACCCGAGCAAAGTGTTATGGCGGTTTGAAAATCCGGGTTCGGGGAAAGGTCGATGTAAGTAAGAAATTTTGGCAAGAATGGACGGGTGCGATCATACCAGCACTAATGCACCGGATCCCATCAGAACTCCGAAGTTAAGCGTGCTTGGGCGAGAGTAGTACTAGGATGGATGACCTCCTGGGAAGTCCTCGTGCTGCACCCCTCTTTGTTTCGTTTTTTTATCGGTGGATCGGATTTCAATTTGTTCATTTTTTGCTGGTGCCTATCGAACGGAATGCGTAGGCATCGAGAAGATCTTTCTTTTGATATATTATACGCGCGAATCCGAGACCCGAGCAAAGACTTATGGCGGTTTGAAAATCCGGGTTCGGGGAAAGGTCGATGTAAGTAAGAAATGTTGTCAAGAATGGACGAGTGCGATCATACCAGCACTAATGCACCGGATCCCATCAGAACTCCGAAGTTAAGCGTGCTTGGGTGAGAGTAGTACTAGGATGGATGACCTCCTGGGAAGTCCTCGTGCTGCACCCCTCTTTTTTTCGTTTTTTTATCGGTGGATCGGATTTTCAATTTGTTCATTTTTTCCTGGTGTCTATCGAACGGAATGCGTAGGCATCGAGAAGATCTTTCTTTTGATATATTATACGCGCGAATCCGAGACCCGAGCAAAGACTTATGGCGGTTTGAAAATCCGGGTTCGGGGAAAGGTCGATGTAAGTAAGAAATGTTGGCAAGAATGGACGGGTGCGATCATACCAGCACTAATGCACCGGATCCCATCAGAACTCCGAAGTTAAGCGTGCTTGGGCGAGAGTAGTACTAGGATGGGTGACCTCCTGGGAAGTCCTCGTGTTGCACCCCTCTTTTTTTCGTTTTTTTATCGGTGGATCGGATTTTCAATTTGTTCATTTTTTGCTGGTGCCTATCGAACGGAATGCGTAGGCATCGAGAAGATCTTTCTTTTGATATATTATACGCGCGAATCCGAGACCCGAGCAAAGACTTATGGCGGTTTGAAAATCCGGGTTCGGGGAAAGGTCGATGTAAGTAAGAAATGTTGGCAAGAATGGACGGGTGCGATCATACCAGCACTAATGCACCGGATCCCATCAGAACTCCGAAGTTAAGCGTGCTTGGGCGAGAGTTGTACTAGGATGGGTGACCTCCTGGGAAGTCCTCGTGTTGCACCCCTCTTTTTTTCGCTTTTTTATCGGTGGATCGGATTTCAATTTGTTCATTTTTTGCTGGTGCCTATCGAACGGAATGCGTAGGCATCGAGAAGATCTTTCTTTTGATATATTATACGCGCGAATCCGAGACCCGAGCAAAGACTTATGGCGGTTTGAAAATCCGGGTTCGGGGAAAGGTCGATGTAAGTAAGAAATGTTGGCAAGAATGGACGGGTGCGATCATACCAGCACTAATGCACCGGATCCCATCAGAACTCCGAAGTTAAGCGTGCTTGGGCGAGAGTAGTACTAGGATGGGTGACCTCCTGGGAAGGCCTCGTGTTGCACCCCTCTTTTTTTCGTTTTTTTATCGGTGGATCGGATTTTCAATTTGTTCATTTTTTGCTGGTGCCTATCGAACGGAATGCGTAGGCATCGAGAAGATCTTTCGTTTGATATATTATACGCACGAATCCGAGACCCGAGCAAAGAGTTATGGCGGTTTGAAAATCCGGGTTCGGAGAAAGGTCGATGTAAGTAAGAAATGTTGGCTAGAATGGACGGGTGCGATCATACCAGCACTAATGCACCGGATCCCATCAGAACTCCGAAGTTAAGCGTGCTTGGGCGAGAGTAGTACTAGGATGGGTGACCTCTTGGGAAGTCCTCGTGTTGCACCCCTCTTTTTTTCGTTTTTTTATCAGGGGATCAGATTTTCAATTTGTTCATTTTTTGCTCGTGCCTATCGAACGGAATGCGTAGGCATTGAGAAGATCTTTCTTGTGATATATTATACGCACGAATCCGAGACCCGAGCAAAGACTTATGGCGGTTTAAAAATCCGGGTTCGGGGAAAGGTCGATGTAAGTAAGAAATGTTGGCAAGAATGGACGGGTGCGATCATACCAGCACTAATGCACCGGATCCCTTCAGAACTCCGAAGTTAAGCGTGCTTGGGCGAGAGTAGTACTAGGATGGGTGACCTCCTGGGAAGTCCTCGTGTTGCACCCCTCTTTTTTTCGCTTTTTTATCGGTGGTTCGGATTTCAATTTGTTCATTTTTTGCTGGTGCCTATCGAACGGAATGCGTAGGCATCGAGAAGATCTTTCTTTTGATATATTATACGCGCGAATCCGAGACCCGAGCAAAGACTTATGGCGGTTTGAAAATCCGGGTTCGGGGAAAGGTCGATGTAAGTAAGAAATGTTGGCAAGAATGGACGGGTGCGATCATACCAGCACTAATGCACCGGATCCCATCAGAACTCCGAAGTTAAGCGTGCTTGGGCGAGAGTAGTACTAGGATGGGTGACCTCCTGGGAAGTCCTCGTGTTGCACCCCTCTTTTTTTCGTTTTTTTATCGGTGGATCGGATTTTCAATTTGTTCATTTTTTGCTGGTGCCTATCGAACGGAATGCGTAGGCATCGAGAAGATCTTTCTTTTGATATATTATACGCGCGAATCCGAGACCGGAGCAAAGACTTATGGCGGTTTGAAAATCCGGGTTCGGGGAAAGGTCGATGTAAGTAAGAAATGTTGGCAAGAATGGACGGGTGTGATCATACCAGCACTAATGCACCGGATCCCATCAGAACTCCGAAGTTAAGCGTGCTTGGGCGAGAGTAGTACTAGGATGGATGACCTCCTGGGAAGGCCTCGTGTTGCACACCTCTTTTTTTCGTTTTTTTATCGGTGGATCGGATTTTCAATTTGTTCATTTTTTGCTGGTGCCTATCGAACGGAATGCGCAGGCATCGAGAAGATCTTTCTTTTGATATATTATACGCGCGAATCTGAGACCCGAGCAAAGACTTATGGCGGTTTAAAAATCCGGGTTCGGGGAAAGGTCGATGTAAGTAAGAAATGTTGGCTAGAATGGACGGGTGCGATCATACCAGCACTAATGCACCGGATCCCATCAGAACTCCGAAGTTAAGCGTGCTTGGGCGAGAGTTGTACTAGGATGGGTGACCTCCTGGGAAGTCCTCGTGTTGCACCCCTCTTTTTTTCGTTTTTTTATCGGTGGATCGGATTTCAATTTGTTCATTTTTTGCTGGTGCCTATCGAACGGAATGCGTAGGCATCGAGAAGATCTTTCTTTTGATATATTATACGCGCGAATCCGAGACCCGAGCAAAGACTTATGGCGGTTTGAAAATCCGGGTTCGGAGAAAGGTCGATGTAAGTAAGAAATGTTGGCTAGAATGGACGGGTGCGATCATACCAGCACTAATGCATCGGATCCCATCAGAACTCCGAAGTTAAGCGTGCTTGGGCGAGAGTAGTACTAGGATAGGTGACCTCTTGGGAAGTCCTCGTGTTGCACCCCTCTTTTTTTCGTTTTTTTATCGGTGGATCGGATTTTCAATTTGTTCATTTTTTGCTGGTGCCTATCGAACGGAATGCGTAGGCATCGAGAAGATCTTTCTTGTGATATATTATATGCACGAATCCGAGACCCGAGCAAAGTGTTATGGCGGTTTGAAAATCCGGGTTCGGGGAAAGGTCGATGCAAGTAAGAAATGTTGGCAAGAATGGACGGGTGCGATCATACCAGCACTAATGCACCGGATCCCTTCAGAACTCCGAAGTTAAGCGTGCTTGGGCGAGAGTAGTACTAGGATGGATGACCTCCTGGGAAGTCCTCGTGTTGCACCCCTCTTTTTTTCGTTTTTTTATCGGTGGATCGGATTTTCAATTTGTTCATTTTTTGCTGGTGCCTATCGAACGGAATGCGTAGGCATCGAGAAGATCTTTCTTTTGATATATTATACGCGCGAATCCGAGACCGGAGCAAAGACTTATGGCGTTTTGAAAATCCGGGTTGGGGGAAAGGTCGATGTAAGTAAGAAATGTTGGCAAGAATGGACGGGTGTGATCATACCAGCACTAATGCACCGGATCCCATCAGAACTCCGAAGTTAAGCGTGCTTGGGCGAGAGTAGTACTAGGATGGATGACCTCCTGGGAAGTCCTCGTGTTGCACCCCTCTTTTTTTCGTTTTTTTATCGGTGGATCGGATTTTCAATTTGTTCATTTTTTGCTGGTGCCTATCGAACGGAATGCGTAGGCATCGAGAAGATCTTTCTTTTGATATATTATACGCGCGAATCCGAGACCCGAGCAAAGACTTATGGCGGTTTGAAAATCCGGGTTCGGGGAAAGGTCGATGTAAGTAAGAAATGTTGGCAAGAATGGACGGGTGTGATCATACCAGCACTAATGCACCGGATCCCATCAGAACTCCGAAGTTAAGCGTGCTTGGGCGAGAGTAGTACTAGGATGGATGACCTCCTGGGAAGGCCTCGTGTTGCACACCTCTTTTTTTCGTTTTTTTATCGGTGGATCGGATTTTTAATTTGTTCATTTTTTGCTGGTGCCTATCGAACGGAATGCGTAGGCATCGAAAAGATCTTTCTTTTGATATATTATACGCGCGAATCCGAGACCCGAGCAAAGACTTATGGCGGTTTAAAAATCCGGGTTCGGGGAAAGGTCGATGTAAGTAAGAAATGTTGGCTAGAATGGACGGGTGCGATCATACCAGCACTAATGCACCGGATCCCATCAGAACTCCGAAGTTAAGCGTGCTTGGGCGAGAGTTGTACTAGGATGGGTGACCTCCTGGGAAGTCCTCGTGTTGCACCCCTCTTTTTTTCGTTTTTTTATCGGTGGATCGGATTTCAATTTGTTCATTTTTTGCTGGTGCCTATCGAACGGAATGCGTAGGCATCGAGAAGATCTTTCTTTTGATATATTATACGCGCGAATCCGAGACCTGAGCAAAGACTTATGGCGGTTTGAAAATCCGGGTTCGGGGAAAGGTCGATGTAAGTAAGAAATGTTGTCAAGAATGGACGAGTGCGATCATACCAGCACTAATGCACCGGATCCCATCAGAACTCCGAAGTTAAGCGTGCTTGGGTGAGAGTAGTACTAGGATGGATGACCTCCTGGGAAGTCCTCGTGCTGCACCCCTCTTTTTTTCGTTTTTTTATCGGTGGATCGGATTTTCAATTTGTTCATTTTTTCCTGGTGCCTATCGAACGGAATGCGTAGGCATCGAGAAGATCTTTCTTTTGATATATTATACGCGCGAATCCGAGACCCGAGCAAAGACTTATGGCGGTTTGAAAATCCGGGTTCGGGGAAAGGTCGATGTAAGTAAGAAATGTTGGCAAGAATGGACGGGTGCGATCATACCAGCACTAATGCACCGGATCCCATCAGAACTCCGAAGTTAAGCGTGCATGGGCGAGAGTAGTACTAGGATGGGTGACCTCCTGGGAAGTCCTCGTGTTGCACCCCTCTTTTTTTCGTTTTTTTATCGGTGGATCGGATTTTCAATTTGTTCATTTTTTGCTGGTGCCTATCGAACGGAATGCGTAGGCATCGAGAAGATCTTTCTTTTGATATATTATACGCGCGAATCCGAGACCGGAGCAAAGACTTATGGCGGTTTGAAAATCCGGGTTCGGGGAAAGGTCGATGTAAGTAAGAAATGTTGGCAAGAATGGACGGGTGTGATCATACCAGCACTAATGCACCGGATCCCATCAGAACTCCGAAGTTAAGCGTGCTTGGGCGAGAGTAGTACTAGGATGGATGACCTCCTGAGAAGGCCTCGTGTTGCACACCTCTTTTTTTCGTTTTTTTATCGGTGGATCGGATTTTCAATTTGTTCATTTTTTCCTGGTGCCTATCGAACGGAATGCGTAGGCATCGAGAAGATCTTTCTTTTGATATATTATACGCGCGAATCCGAGACCCGAGCAAAGACTTATGGCGGTTTAAAAATCCGGGTTCGGGGAAAGGTCGATGTAAGTAAGAAATGTTGGCTAGAATGGACGGGTGCGATCATACCAGCACTAATGCACCGGATCCCATCAGAACTCCGAAGTTAAGCGTGCTTGGGCGAGAGTTGTACTAGGATGGGTGACCTCCTGGGAAGTCCTCGTGTTGCACCCCTCTTTTTTTCGTTTTTTTATCGGTGGATCGGATTTCAATTTGTTCATTTTTTGCTGGTGCCTATCGAACGGAATGCGTAGGCATCGAGAAGATCTTTCTTTTGATATATTATACGCGCGAATCCGAGACCTGAGCAAAGACTTATGGCGGTTTGAAAATCCGGGTTCGGGGAAAGGTCGATGTAAGTAAGAAATGTTGTCAAGAATGGACGAGTGCGATCATACCAGCACTAATGCACCGGATCCCATCAGAACTCCGAAGTTAAGCGTGCTTGGGTGAGAGTAGTACTAGGATGGATGACCTCCTGGGAAGTCCTCGTGCTGCACCCCTCTTTTTTTCGTTTTTTTATCGGTGGATCGGATTTTCAATTTGTTCATTTTTTCCTGGTGCCTATCGAACGGAATGCGTAGGCATCGAGAAGATCTTTCTTTTGATATATTATACGCGCGAATCCGAGACCCGAGCAAAGACTTATGGCGGTTTGAAAATCCGGGTTCGGGGAAAGGTCGATGTAAGTAAGAAATGTTGGCAAGAATGGACGGGTGCGATCATACCAGCACTAATGCACCGGATCCCATCAGAACTCCGAAGTTAAGCGTGCTTGGGCGAGAGTAGTACTAGGATGGGTGACCTCCTGGGAAGTCCTCGTGTTGCACCCCTCTTTTTTTCGTTTTTTTATCGGTGGATCGGATTTTCAATTTGTTCATTTTTTGCTGGTGCCTATCGAACGGAATGCGTAGGCATCGAGAAGATCTTTCTTTTGATATATTATACGCGCGAATCCGAGACCGGAGCAAAGACTTATGGCGGTTTGAAAATCCGGGTTCGGGGAAAGGTCGATGTAAGTAAGAAATGTTGGCAAGAATGGACGGGTGTGATCATACCAGCACTAATGCACCGGATCCCATCAGAACTCCGAAGTTAAGCGTGCTTGGGCGAGAGTAGTACTAGGATGGATGACCTCCTGAGAAGGCCTCGTGTTGCACACCTCTTTTTTTCGTTTTTTTATCGGTGGATCGGATTTTCAATTTGTTCATTTTTTGCTGGTGCCTATCGAACGGAATGCGTAGGCATCGAGAAGATCTTTCTTTTGATATATTATACGCGCGAATCCGAGACCCGAGCAAAGACTTATGGCGGTTTAAAAATCCGGGTTCGGGGAAAGGTCGATGTAAGTAAGAAATGTTGGCTAGAATGGACGGGTGCGATCATACCAGCACTAATGCACCGGATCCCATCAGAACTCCGAAGTTAAGCGTGCTTGGGCGAGAGTTGTACTAGGATGGGTGACCTCCTGGGAAGTCCTCGTGTTGCACCCCTCTTTTTTTCGTTTTTTTATCGGTGGATCGGATTTCAATTTGTTCATTTTTTGCTGGTGCCTATCGAACGGAATGCGTAGGCATCGAGAAGATCTTTCTTTTGATATATTATACGCGCGAATCCGAGACCCGAGCAAAGACTTATGGCGGTTTGAAAATCCGGGTTCAGAGAAAGGTCGATGTAAGTAAGAAATGTTGGCTAGAATGGACGGGTGCGATCATACCAGCACTAATGCATCGGATCCCATCAGAACTCCGAAGTTAAGCGTGCTTGGGCGAGAGTAGTACTAGGATGGGTGACCTCTTGGGAAGTCCTCGTGTTGCACCCCTCTTTTTTTCGTTTTTTTATCGGTGGATCGGATTTTCAATTTGTTCATTTTTTGCTGGTGCCTATCGAACGGAATGCGTAGGCATCGAGAAGATCTTTCTTGTGATATATTATATGCACGAATCCGAGACCCGAGCAAAGTGTTATGGCGGTTTGAAAATCCGGGTTCGGTGAAAGGTCGATGTAAGTAAGAAATGTTGGCAAGAATGGACGGGTGCGATCATACCAGCACTAATGCACCGGATCCCTTCAGAACTCCGAAGTTAAGCGTGCTTGGGCGAGAGTAGTACTAGGATGGATGACCTCCTGGGAAGTCCTCGTGTTGCACCCCTCTTTTTTTCGTTTTTTTATCGGTGGATCGGATTTTCAATTTGTTCATTTTTTGCTGGTGCCTATCGAACGGAATGCGTAGGCATCGAGAAGATCTTTCTTTTGATATATTATACGCGCGAATCCGAGACCCGAGCAAAGACTTATGGCGGTTTAAAAATCCGGGTTCGGGGAAAGGTTGATGTAAGTAAGAAATGTTGTCAAGAATGGACGGATGCGATCATACCAGCACTAATGCACCGGATCCCATCAGAACTCCGAAGTTAAGCGTGCTTGGGCGAGAGTTGTACTAGGATGGGTGACCTCCTGGGAAGTCCTCGTGTTGCACACCTCTTTTTTTCGTTTTTTTATCGGTGGATCGGATTTTCAATTTGTTCATTTTTTGCTGGTGCCTATCGAACGGAATGCGTAGGCATCGAGAAGATCTTTCTTTTGATATATTATACGCGCGAATCCGAAACCCGAGCAAAGACTTATGGCGGTTTAAAAATCCGGGTTCGGGGAAAGGTCGATGTAAGTAAGAAATGTTGTCAAGAATGGACGGGTGCGATCATACCAGCACTAATGCACCGGATCCCATCAGAACTCCGAAGTTAAGCGTGCTTGGGCGAGAGTTGTACTAGGATGGGTGACCTCCTGGGAAGTCCTCGTGTTGCACCCCTCTTTTTTTCGCTTTTTTATCGGTGGATCGGATTTCAATTTGTTCATTTTTTGCTGGTGCCTATCGAACGGAATGCGTAGGCATCGAGAAGATCTTTCTTTTGATATATTATACGCGCGAATCCGAGACCCGAGCAAAGACTTATGGCGGTTTGAAAATCCGGGTTCGGGGAAAGGTCGATGTAAGTAAGAAATGTTGGCAAGAATGGACGGGTGCGATCATACCAGCACTAATGCACCGGATCCCATCAGAACTCCGAAGTTAAGCGTGTTTGGGCGAGAGTAGTACTAGGATGGGTGACCTCCTGGGAAGTCCTCGTGTTGCACCCCTCTTTTTTTCGTTTTCTTATCGGTGGATCGGATTTTCAATTTGTTCATTTTTTGCTGGTGCCTATCGAACGGAATGCGTAGGCATCGAGAAGATCTTTCTTTTGATATATTATACGCGCGAATCCGAGACCCGAGCAAAGACTTATGGCGGTTTGAAAATCCGGGTTCGGGGAAAGGTCGATGTAAGTAAGAAATGTTGGCAAGAATGGACGGGTGCGATCATACCAGCACTAATGCACCGGATCCCATCAGAACTCCGAAGTTAAGCGTGCTTGGGCGAGAGTAGTACTAGGATGGATGACCTCCTGGGAAGTCCTCGTGCTGCACCCCTCTTTGTTTCGTTTTTTTATCGGTGGATCGGATTTTCAATTTGTTCATTTTTTGCTGGTGCCTATCGAACGGAATGCGTAGGCATCGAGAAGATCTTTCGTTTGATATATTATACGCACGAATCCGAGACCCGAGCAAAGAGTTATGGCGGTTTGAAAATCCGGGTTCGGAGAAAGGTCGATGTAAGTAAGAAATGTTGGCTCGAATGGACGGGTGCGATCATACCAGCACTAATGCATCGGATCCCATCAGAACTCCGAAGTTAAGCGTGCTTGGGCGAGAGTAGTACTAGGATGGGTGACCTCCTGGGAAGTCCTCGTGTTGCACCCCTCTTTTTTTCGTTTTTTTATCGGTGGAACGGATTTTCAATTTGTTCATTTTTTGCTCGTGCCTATCGAACGGAATGCGTAGGCATCGAGAAGATCTTTCGTTTGATATATTATACGCACGAATCCGAGACCCGAGCAAAGACTTATGGCGGTTTAAAAATCCGGGTTCGGGGAAAGGTCGATGTAAGTAAGAAATGTTGTCAAGAATGGACGGGTGCGATCATACCAGCACTAATGCACCGGATCCCATCAGAACTCCGAAGTTAAGCGTGCTTGGGCGAGAGTAGTACTACGATGGGTGACCTCCTGGGAAGTCCTCGTGTTGCACCCCTCTTTTTTTCGCTTTTTTATCGGTGGATCGGATTTCAATTTGTTCATTTTTTGCAGGTGCCTATCGAACGGAATGCGTAGGCATCGAGAAGATCTTTCTTTTGATATATTATACGCGCGAATCCGAGACCCGAGCAAAGACTTATGGCGGTTTGAAAATCCGGGTTCGGGGAAAGGTCGATGTAAGTAAGAAATGTTGGCAAGAATGGACGGGTGCGATCATACCAGCACTAATGCACCGGATCCCATCAGAACTCCGAAGTTAAGCGTGCTTGGGCGAGAGTAGTACTAGGATGGGTGACCTCCTTGGAAGTCCTCGTGTTGCACCCCTCTTTTTTTCGTTTTTTTATCGGTGGATCGGATTTTCAATTTGTTCATTTTTTGCTCGTGCCTATCGAACGGAATGCGTAGGCATCGAGAAGATCTTTCTTGAGATATATTATATGCACGAATCCGAGACCCGAGCAAAGTGTTATGGCGGTTTGAAAATCCGGGTTCGGGGAAAGGTCGATGTAAGTAAGAAATGTTGGCAAGAATGGACGGGTGCGATCATACCAGCACTAATGCACCGGATCCCATCAGAACTCCGAAGTTAAGCGTGCTTGGGCGAGAGTAGTACTATGATGGGTGACCTCCTGGGAAGTCCTCGTGTTGCACCCCTCTTTTTTACGTTTTTTTTATCGGTGGATCGGATTTTAAATTTGTTCATTTTTTGCTCGTGCCTATCGAACGGAGTGCGTAGGCATCGAGAAGATCTTTCTTTTGATATATTATACGCACGAATCCGAGACCCGAGCAAAGTGTTATGGCGGTTTGAAAATCCGGGTTCGGGGAAAGGTCGATGTAAGTAAGAAATTTTGGCAAGAATGGACGGGTGCGATCATACCAGCACTAATGCACCGGATCCCATCAGAACTCCGAAGTTAAGCGTGCTTGGGCGAGAGTAGTACTAGGATGGATGACCTCCTGGGAAGTCCTCGTGCTGCACCCCTCTTTGTTTCGTTTTTTTATCGGTGGATTGGATTTTCAATTTGTTCATTTTTTGCTGGTGCCTATCGAACGGAATGCGTAGGCATCGAGAAGATCTTTCGTTTGATATATTATACGCACGAATCCGAGACCCGAGCAAAGAGTTATGGCGGTTTGAAAATCCGGGTTCGGAGAAAGGTCGATGTAAGTAAGAAATGTTGGCTAGAATGGACGGGTGCGATCATACCAGCACTAATGCATCGGATCCCATCAGAACTCCGAAGTTAAGCGTGCTTGGGCGAGAGTAGTACTAGGATGGGTGACCTCCTGGGAAGTCCTCGTGTTGCACCCCTCTTTTTTTCGTTTTTTTATCGGTGGATCGGATTTTCAATTTGTTCATTTTTTGCTCGTGCCTATCGAACGGAATGCGTAGGCATCGAGAAGATCTTTCGTTTGATATATTATACTCACGAATCCGAGACCCGAGCAAAGAGTTATGGCGGTTTGAAAATCCGGGTTCGGAGAAAGGTCGATGTAAGTAAGAAATGTTGGCTAGAATGGACGGGTGCGATCATACCAGCACTAATGCATCGGATCCCATCAGAACTCCGAAGTTAAGCGTGCTTGGGCGAGAGTAGTACTAGGATGGGTGACCTCCTGGGAAGTCCTCGTGTTGCACCCCTCTTTTTTTCGTTTTTTTATCGGTGGATCGGATTTTCAATTTGTTCATTTTTTGCTCGTGCCTATCGAACGGAATGCGTAGGCATCGAGAAGATCTTTCTTGTGATATATTATATGCACGAATCCGAGACACGAGCAAAGTGTTATGGCGGTTTGAAAATCCGGGTTCGGGGAAAGGTCGATGTAAGTAAGAAATGTTGGCAAGAATGGACGGGTGCGATCATACCAGCACTAATGCACCGGATCCCTTCAGAACTCCGAAGTTAAGCGTGCTTGGGCGAGAGTAGTACTAGGATGGATGACCTCCTGGGAAGTCCTCGTGTTGCACCCCTCTTTTTTTCGTTTTTTTATCGGTGGATCGGATTTTCAATTTGTTCATTTTTTGCTGGTGCCTATCGAACGGAATGCGTAGGCATCGAGAAGATCTTTCTTTTGATATATTATACGCGCGAATCCGAGACCCGAGCAAAGACTTATGGCGGTTTAAAAATCCGGGTCCGGGGAAAGGTCGATGTAAGTAAGAAATGTTGTCAAGAATGGACGGGTGCGATCATACCAGCACTAATGCACCGGATCCCATCAGAACTCCGAAGTTAAGCGTGCTTGGGCGAGAGTTGTACTAGGATGGGTGACCTCCTGGGAAGTCCTCGTGTTCCACCCCTCTTTTTTTCGCTTTTTTATCGGTGGATCGGATTTCAATTTGTTCATTTTTTGCTGGTGCCTATCGAACGGAATGCGTAGGCATCGAGAAGATCTTTCTTTTGATATATTATACGCGCGAATCCGAGACCCGAGCAAAGACTTATGGCGGTTTGAAAATCCGGGTTCGGGGAAAGGTCGATGTAAGTAAGAAATGTTGGCAAGAATGGACGGGTGCGATCATACCAGCACTAATGCACCGGATCCCATCAGAACTCCGAAGTTAAGCGTGCTTGGGCGAGAGTAGTACTAGGATGGGTGACCTCCTGGTAAGTCCTCGTGTTGCACCCCTCTTTTTTTCGTTTTTTTATCGGTGGATCGGATTTTCAATTTGTTCATTTTTTGCTGGTGCCTATCGAACGGAATGCGTAGGCATCGAGAAGATCTTTCGTTTGATATATTATACGCACGAATCCGAGACCCGAGCAAAGAGTTATGGCGGTTTGAAAATCCGGGTTCGGAGAAAGGTCGATGTAAGTAAGAAATGTTGGCTAGAATGGACGGGTGCGATCATACCAGCACTAATGCATCGGATCCCATCAGAACTCCGAAGTTAAGCGTGCTTGGGCGAGAGTAGTACTAGGATGGGTGACCTCCTGGGAAGTCCTCGTGTTGCACCCCTCTTTTTTTCGTTTTTTTATCGGTGGATCAGATTTTCAATTTGTTCATTTTTTGCTGGTGCCTATCGAACGGAATGCGTAGGCATCGAGAAGATCTTTCGTTTGATATATTATACGCACGAATCCGAGACCCGAGCAAAGATTTATGGCGGTTTGAAAATCCGGGTTCGGAGAAAGGTCGATGTAAGTAAGAAATGTTGGCTAGAATGGACGGGTGCGATCATACCAGCACTAATGCATCGGATCCCATCAGAACTCCGAAGTTAAGCGTGCTTGGGCGAGAGTAGTACTAGGACGGGTGACCTCTTGGGAAGTCCTCGTGTTGCACCCCTCTTTTTTTCGTTTTTTTATCGGTGGATCGGATTTTCAATTTGTTCATTTTTTGCTGGTGCCTATCGAACGGAATGCGTAGGCATCGAGAAGATCTTTCTTTTGATATATTATACGCGCGAATCCGAGACCCGAGCAAAGTGTTATGGCGGTTTGAAAATCCGGGTTCGGGGAAAGGTCGATGTAAGTAAGAAATTTTGGCAAGAATGGACGGGTGCGATCATACCAGCACTAATGCACCGGATCCCATCAGAACTCCGAAGTTAAGCGTGCTTGGGCGAGAGTAGTACTAGGATGGATGACCTCCTGGGAAGTCCTCGTGCTGCACCCCTCTTTGTTTCGTTTTTTTATCGGTGGATCGGATTTTCAATTTGTTCATTTTTTGCTCGTGTCTATCGAACGGAATGCGTAGGCATCGAGAAGATCTTTCTTGTGATATATTATATGCACGAATCCGAGACCCGAGCAAAGTGTTATGGCGGTTTGAAAATCCGGGTTCGGGGAAAGGTCGATGTAAGTAAGAAATGTTGGCAAGAATGGACGGGTGCGATCATACCAGCACTAATGCACCGGATCCCATCAGAACTCCGAAGTTAAGCGTGCTTGTGCGAGAGTAGTACTAGGATGGGTGACCTCCTGGGAAGTCCTCGTGTTGCACCCCTCTTTTTTTCCTTTTTTTATCGGTGGATCGGATTTTCAATTTTTTCATTTTTTGCTGGTGCCTATCGAACGGAATGCGTAGGCATCGAGAAGATCTTTCTTTTCATATATTATACGCGCGAATCCGAGACCCGAGCAAAGAGTTATGGCGGTTTGAAAATCCGGGTTCGGGGAAAGGTCGATGTAAGTAAGAAATGTTGGCAAGAATGGACGGGTGCGATCATACCAGCACTAATGCACCGGATCCCATCAGAACTCCGAAGTTAAGCGTGCTTGGGCGAGAGTAGTACTATGATGGGTGACCTCCTGGGAAGTCCTCGTGTTGCACCCCTCTTTTTTTCGTTTTTTTTATCGGTGGATCGGATTTTCAATTTGTTCATTTTTTGCTGGTGCCTATCGAACGGAATGCGTAGGCATCGAGAAGATCTTTCGTTTGATATATTATACGCACGAATCCGAGACCCGAGCAAAGAGTTATGGCGGTTTGAAAATCCGGGTTCGGAGAAAGGTCGATGTAAGTAAGAAATGTTGGCAAGAATGGACGGGTGCGATCATACCAGCACTAATGCACCGGATCCCATCAGAACTCCGAAGTTAAGCGTGCTTGGGCGAGAGTAGTACTAGGATGGATGACCTCCAGGGAAGTCCTCGTGTTGCACCCCTCTTTTTTTCGTTTTTTTATCGGTGGATCGGATTTTCAATTTGTTCATTTTTTGCTGGTGCCTATCGAACGGAATGCGTAGGCATCGAGAAGATCTTTCTTTTGATATATTATACGCGCGAATCCGAGACCCGAGCAAAGACTTATGGCGGTTTAAAAATCCGGGTTCGGGGAAAGGTCGATGTAAGTAAGAAATGTTGTCAAGAATGGACGGGTGCGATCATACCAGCACTAATGCACCAGATCCCATCAGAACTCCGAAGTTAAGCGTGCTTGGGAGAGAGTTGTACTAGGATGGGTGACCTCCTGGGAAGTCCTCGTGTTGCACCCCTCTTTTTTTCGCTTTTTTATCGGTGGATCGGATTTCAATTTGTTCATTTTTTGCTGGTGCCTATCGAACGGAATGCGTAGGCATTGAGATGATCTTTCTTTTGATATATTATACGCGCGAATCCGAGACCCGAGCAAAGACTTATGGCGGTTTGAAAATCCGGGTTCGGGGAAAGGTCGATGTAAGTAAGAAATGTTGGCAAGAATGGACGGGTGCGATCATACCAGCACTAATGCACCGGATCCCATCAGAACTCCGAAGTTAAGCGTGCTTGGGCGAGAGTAGTACTAGGATGGGTGACCTCCTGGGAAGTCCTCGTGTTGCACCCCTCTGTTTTTCGTTTTTTTATCGGTGGATCGGATTTTCAATTTGTTCATTTTTTGCTCGTGCCTATCGAACGGAATGCGTAGGCATCGAGAAGATCTTTCTTGTGATATATTATATGCACGAATCCGAGACCCGAGCAAAGTGTTATGGCGGTTTGAAAATCCGGGTTCGGGGAAAGGTCGATGTAAGTAAGAAATGTTGGCAAGAATGGACGGGTGCGATCATACCAGCACTAATGCACCAGATCCCATCAGAACTCCGAAGTTAAGCGTGCTTGGGCGAGAGTAGTACTATGATGGGTGACCTCCTGGGAAGTCCTCGTGTTGCACCCCTCTTTTTTACGTTTTTTGTATCGGTGGATCGGATTTTAAATTTGTTCATTTTTTGCTCGTGCCTATCGAACGGAGTGCGTAGGCATCGAGAAGATCTTTCTTTTGATATATTATACGCGCGAATCCGAGACCCGAGCAAAGACTTATGGCGGTTTAAAAATCCGGGTTCGGGGAAAGGTCGATGTAAGTAAGAAATGTTGTCAAGAATGGACGGGTGCGATCATACCAGCACTAATGCACCGGATCCCATCAGAACTCCGAAGTTAAGCGTGCTTGGGCGAGAGTTGTACTAGGATGGGTGACCTCCTGGGAAGTCCTCGTGTTGCACCCCTCTTTTTTTCGCTTTTTTATCGGTGGATCGGATTTCAATTTGTTCATTTTTTGCTGGTGCCTATCGAACGGAATGCGTAGGCATCGAGAAGATCTTTCTTTTGATATATTATACGCGCGAATCCGAGACCCGAGCAAAGACTTATGGCGGTTTGAAAATCCGGGTTCGGGGAAAGGTCGATGTAAGTAAGAAATGTTGGCAAGAATGGACGGGTGCGATCATACCAGCACTAATGCACCGGATCCCATCAGAACTCCGAAGTTAAGCGTGCTTGGGCGAGAGTAGTACTAGGATGGGTGACCTCCTTGGAAGTCCTCGTGTTGCACCCCTCTTTTTTTCGTTTTTTTATCGGTGGATCGGATTTTCAATTTGTTCATTTTTTGCTCGTGCCTATCGAACGGAATGCGTAGGCATCGAGAAGATCTTTCTTGTGATATATTATATGCACGAATCCGAGACCCGAGCAAAGTGTTATGGCGGTTTGAAAATCCGGGTTCGGGGAAAGGTCGATGTAAGTAAGAAATGTTGGCAAGAATGGACGGGTGCGATCATACCAGCACTAATGCACCGGATCCCATCAGAACTCCGAAGTTAAGCGTGCTTGGGCGAGAGTAGTACTATGATGGGTGACCTCCTGGGAAGTCCTCGTGTTGCACCCCTCTTTTTTACGTTTTTTTTATCGGTGGATCGGATTTTAAATTTGTTCATTTTTTGCTCGTGCCTATCGAACGGAGTGCGTAGGCATCGAGAAGATCTTTCTTTTGATATATTATACGCACGAATCCGAGACCCGAGCAAAGTGTTATGGCGGTTTGAAAATCCGGGTTCGGGGAAAGGTCGATGTAAGTAAGAAATTTTGGCAAGAATGGACGGGTGCGATCATACCAGCACTAATGCACCGGATCCCATCAGAACTCCGAAGTTAAGCGTGCTTGGGCGAGAGTAGTACTAGGATGGATGACCTCCTGGGAAGTCCTCGTGCTGCACCCCTCTTTGTTTCGTTTTTTTATCGGTGGATCGGATTTTCAATTTGTTCATTTTTTGCTGGTGCCTATCGAACGGAATGCGTAGGCATCGAGAAGATCTTTCTTTTGATATATTATACGCGCGAATCCGAGACCCGAGCAAAGACTTATGGCGGTTTGAAAATCCGGGTTCGGGGAAAGGTCGATGTAAGTAAGAAATGTTGGCAAGAATGGACGGGTGCGATCATACCAGCACTAATGCACCGGATCCCATCAGAACTCCGAAGTTAAGCGTGCTTGGGCGAGAGTAGTACTAGGATAGGTGACCTCCTGGGAAGTCCTCGTGTTGCACCCCTCTTTTTTTCGTTTTTTTATCGGTGGATCGGATTTTCAATTTGTTCATTTTTTGCTCGTGTCTATCGAACGGAATGCGTAGGCATCGAGAAGATCTTTCTTGTGATATATTATATGCACGAATCCGAGACCCGAGCAAAGTGTTATGGCGGTTTGAAAATCCGGGTTCGGGGAAAGGTCGATGTAAGTAAGAAATGTTGGCAAGAATGGACGGGTGCGATCATACCAGCACTAATGCACCGGATCCCATCAATACTCCGAAGTTAAGCGTGCTTGGGCGAGAGTAGTACTAGGATGGGTGACCTCCTGGGAAGTCCTCGTGTTGCACCCCTCTTTTTTTCCTTTTTTTATCGGTGGATCGGATTTTCAATTTTTTCATTTTTTGCTGGTGCCTATCGAACGGAATGCGTAGGCATCGAGAAGATCTTTCTTTTCATATATTATACGCGCGAATCCGAGACCCGAGCAAAGAGTTATGGCGGTTTGAAAATCCGGGTTCGGGGAAAGGTCGATGTAAGTAAGAAATGTTGGCAAGAATGGACGGGTGCGATCATACCAGCACTAATGCACCGGATCCCATCAGAACTCCGAAGTTAAGCGTACTTGGGCGAGAGTAGTACTATGATGGGTGACCTCCTGGGAAGTCCTCGTGTTGCACCCCTCTTTTTTTCGTTTTTTTTATCGGTGGATCGGATTTTCAATTTGTTCATTTTTTGCTGGTGCCTATCGAACGGAATGCGTAGGCATCGAGAAGATCTTTCGTTTGATATATTATACGCACGAATCCGAGACCCAAGCAAAGAGTTATGGCGGTTTGAAAATCCGGGTTCGGAGAAAGGTCGATGTAAGTAAGAAATGTTGGCAAGAATGGACGGGTGCGATCATACCAGCACTAATGCATCGGATCCCATCAGAACTCCGAAGTTAAGCGTGCTTGGGCGAGAGTAGTACTAGGATGGGTGACCTCCTGGGAAGTCCTCGTGTTGCACCCCTCTTTTTTTCGTTTTTTTATCGGTGGATCAGATTTTCAATTTGTTCATTTTTTGCTGGTGCCTATCGAACGGAATGCGTAGGCATCGAGAAGATCTTTCGTTTGATATATTATACGCACGAATCCGAGACCCGAGCAAAGATTTATGGCGGTTTGAAAATCCGGGTTCGGAGAAAGGTCGATGTAAGTAAGAAATGTTGGCTAGAATGGACGGGTGCGATCATACCAGCACTAATGCATCGGATCCCATCAGAACTCCGAAGTTAAGCGTGCTTGGGCGAGAGTAGTACTAGGACGGGTGACCTCTTGGGAAGTCCTCGTGTTGCACCCCTCTTTTTTTCGTTTTTTTATCGGTGGATCGGATTTTCAATTTGTTCATTTTTTGCTGGTGCCTATCGAACGGAATGCGTAGGCATCGAGAAGATCTTTCTTTTGATATATTATACGCGCGAATCCGAGACCCGAGCAAAGTGTTATGGCGGTTTGAAAATCCGGGTTCGGGGAAAGGTCGATGTAAGTAAGAAATTTTGGCAAGAATGGACGGGTGCGATCATACCAGCACTAATGCACCGGATCCCATCAGAACTCCGAAGTTAAGCGTGCTTGGGCGAGAGTAGTACTAGGATGGATGACCTCCTGGGAAGTCCTCGTGCTGCACCCCTCTTTGTTTCGTTTTTTTATCGGTGGATCGGATTTTCAATTTGTTCATTTTTTGCTCGTGTCTATCGAACGGAATGCGTAGGCATCGAGAAGATCTTTCTTGTGATATATTATATGCACGAATCCGAGACCCGAGCAAAGTGTTATGGCGGTTTGAAAATCCGGGTTCGGGGAAAGGTCGATGTAAGTAAGAAATGTTGGCAAGAATGGACGGGTGCGATCATACCAGCACTAATGCACCGGATCCCATCAGAACTCCGAAGTTAAGCGTGCTTGGGCGAGAGTAGTACTAGGATGGGTGACCTCCTGGGAAGTCCTCGTGTTGCACCCCTCTTTTTTTCCTTTTTTTATCGGTGGATCGGATTTTCAATTTTTTCATTTTTTGCTGGTGCCTATCGAACGGAATGCGTAGGCATCGAGAAGATCTTTCTTTTCATATATTATACGCGCGAATCCGAGACCCGAGCAAAGAGTTATGGCGGTTTGAAAATCCGGGTTCGGGGAAAGGTCGATGTAAGTAAGAAATGTTGGCAAGAATGGACGGGTGCGATCATACCAGCACTAATGCACCGGATCCCATCAGAACTCCGAAGTTAAGCGTGCTTGGGCGAGAGTAGTACTATGATGGGTGACCTCCTGGGAAGTCCTCGTGTTGCACCCCTCTTTTTTTCGTTTTTTTTATCGGTGGATCGGATTTTCAATTTGTTCATTTTTTGCTGGTGCCTATCGAACGGAATGCGTAGGCATCGAGAAGATCTTTCGTTTGATATATTATACGCACGAATCCGAGACCCGAGCAAAGAGTTATGGCGGTTTGAAAATCCGGGTTCGGAGAAAGGTCGATGTAAGTAAGAAATGTTGGCAAGAATGGACGGGTGCGATCATACCAGCACTAATGCACCGGATCCCATCAGAACTCCGAAGTTTAGCGTGCTTGGGCGAGAGTAGTACTAGGATGGATGACCTCCTGGGAAGTCCTCGTGTTGCACCCCTCTTTTTTTCGTTTTTTTATCGGTGGATCGGATTTTCAATTTGTTCATTTTTTGCTGGTGCCTATCGAACGGAATGCGTAGGCATCGAGAAGATCTTTCTTTTGATATATTATACGCGCGAATCCGAGACCCGAGCAAAGACTTATGGCGGTTTAAAAATCCGGGTTCGGGGAAAGGTCGATGTAAGTAAGAAATGTTGTCAAGAATGGACGGGTGCGATCATACCAGCACTAATGCACCAGATCCCATCAGAACTCCGAAGTTAAGCGTGCTTGGGAGAGAGTTGTACTAGGATGGGTGACCTCCTGGGAAGTCCTCGTGTTGCACCCCTCTTTTTTTCGCTTTTTTATCGGTGGATCGGATTTCAATTTGTTCATTTTTTGCTGGTGCCTATCGAACGGAATGCGTAGGCATTGAGATGATCTTTCTTTTGATATATTATACGCGCGAATCCGAGACCCGAGCAAAGACTTATGGCGGTTTGAAAATCCGGGTTCGGGGAAAGGTCGATGTAAGTAAGAAATGTTGGCAAGAATGGACGGGTGCGATCATACCAGCACTAATGCACCGGATCCCATCAGAACTCCGAAGTTAAGCGTGCTTGGGCGAGAGTAGTACTAGGATGGGTGACCTCCTGGGAAGTCCTCGTGTTGCACCCCTCTTTTTTTCGTTTTTTTATCGGTGGATCGGATTTTCAATTTGTTCATTTTTTGCTCGTGCCTATCGAACGGAATGCGTAGGCATCGAGAAGATCTTTCTTGTGATATATTATATGCACGAATCCGAGACCCGAGCAAAGTGTTATGGCGGTTTGAAAATCCGGGTTCGGGGAAAGGTCGATGTAAGTAAGAAATGTTGGCAAGAATGGACGGGTGCGATCATACCAGCACTAATGCACCAGATCCCATCAGAACTCCGAAGTTAAGCGTGCTTGGGCGAGAGTAGTACTATGATGGGTGACCTCCTGGGAAGTCCTCGTGTTGCACCCCTCTTTTTTACGTTTTTTGTATCGGTGGATCGGATTTTAAATTTGTTCATTTTTTGCTCGTGCCTATCGAACGGAGTGCGTAGGCATCGAGAAGATCTTTCTTTTGATATATTATACGCGCGAATCCGAGACCCGAGCAAAGACTTATGGCGGTTTAAAAATCCGGGTTCGGGGAAAGGTCGATGTAAGTAAGAAATGTTGTCAAGAATGGACGGGTGCGATCATACCAGCACTAATGCACCGGATCCCATCAGAACTCCGAAGTTAAGCGTGCTTGGGCGAGAGTTGTACTAGGATGGGTGACCTCCTGGGAAGTCCTCGTGTTGCACCCCTCTTTTTTTCGCTTTTTTATCGGTGGATCGGATTTCAATTTGTTCATTTTTTGCTGGTGCCTATCGAACGGAATGCGTAGGCATCGAGAAGATCTTTCTTTTGATATATTATACGCGCGAATCCGAGACCCGAGCAAAGACTTATGGCGGTTTGAAAATCCGGGTTCGGGGAAAGGTCGATGTAAGTAAGAAATGTTGGCAAGAATGGACGGGTGCGATCATACCAGCACTAATGCACCGGATCCCATCAGAACTCCGAAGTTAAGCGTGCTTGGGCGAGAGTAGTACTAGGATGGGTGACCTCCTTGGAAGTCCTCGTGTTGCACCCCTCTTTTTTTCGTTTTTTTATCGGTGGATCGGATTTTCAATTTGTTCATTTTTTGCTCGTGCCTATCGAACGGAATGCGTAGGCATCGAGAAGATCTTTCTTGTGATATATTATATGCACGAATCCGAGACCCGAGCAAAGTGTTATGGCGGTTTGAAAATCCGGGTTCGGGGAAAGGTCGATGTAAGTAAGAAATGTTGGCAAGAATGGACGGGTGCGATCATACCAGCACTAATGCACCGGATCCCATCAGAACTCCGAAGTTAAGCGTGCTTGGGCGAGAGTAGTACTATGATGGGTGACCTCCTGGGAAGTCCTCGTGTTGCACCCCTCTTTTTTACGTTTTTTTTATCGGTGGATCGGATTTTAAATTTGTTCATTTTTTGCTCGTGCCTATCGAACGGAGTGCGTAGGCATCGAGAAGATCTTTCTTTTGATATATTATACGCACGAATCCGAGACCCGAGCAAAGTGTTATGGCGGTTTGAAAATCCGGGTTCGGGGAAAGGTCGATGTAAGTAAGAAATTTTGGCAAGAATGGACGGGTGCGATCATACCAGCACTAATGCACCGGATCCCATCAGAACTCCGAAGTTAAGCGTGCTTGGGCGAGAGTAGTACTAGGATGGATGACCTCCTGGGAAGTCCTCGTGCTGCACCCCTCTTTGTTTCGTTTTTTTATCGGTGGATCGGATTTTCAATTTGTTCATTTTTTGCTGGTGCCTATCGAACGGAATGCGTAGGCATCGAGAAGATCTTTCTTTTGATATATTATACGCGCGAATCCGAGACCCGAGCAAAGACTTATGGCGGTTTGAAAATCCGGGTTCGGGGAAAGGTCGATGTAAGTAAGAAATGTTGGCAAGAATGGACGGGTGCGATCATACCAGCACTAATGCACCGGATCCCATCAGAACTCCGAAGTTAAGCGTGCTTGGGCGAGAGTAGTACTAGGATGGGTGACCTCCTGGGAAGTCCTCGTGTTGCACCCCTCTTTTTTTCGTTTTTTTATCGGTGGATCGGATTTTCAATTTGTTCATTTTTTGCTCGTGTCTATCGAACGGAATGCGTAGGCATCGAGAAGATCTTTCTTGTGATATATTATATGCACGAATCCGAGACCCGAGCAAAGTGTTATGGCGGTTTGAAAATTCGGGTTCGGGGAAAGGTCGATGTAAGTAAGAAATGTTGGCAAGAATGGACGGGTGCGATCATACCAGCACTAATGCACCGGATCCCATCAATACTCCGAAGTTAAGCGTGCTTGGGCGAGAGTAGTACTAGGATGGGTGACCTCCTGGGAAGTCCTCGTGTTGCACCCCTCTTTTTTTCCTTTTTTTATCGGTGGATCGGATTTTCAATTTTTTCATTTTTTGCTGGTGCCTATCGAACGGAATGCGTAGGCATCGAGAAGATCTTTCTTTTCATATATTATACGCGCGAATCCGAGACCCGAGCAAAGAGTTATGGCGGTTTGAAAATCCGGGTTCGGGGAAAGGTCGATGTAAGTAAGAAATGTTGGCAAGAATGGACGGGTGCGATCATACCAGCACTAATGCACCGGATCCCATCAGAACTCCGAAGTTAAGCGTGCTTGGGCGAGAGTAGTACTATGATGGGTGACCTCCTGGGAAGTCCTCGTGTTGCACCCCTCTTTTTTTCGTTTTTTTTATCGGTGGATCGGATTTTCAATTTGTTCATTTTTTGCTGGTGCCTATCGAACGGAATGCGTAGGCATCGAGAAGATCTTTCGTTTGATATATTATACGCACGAATCCGAGACCCAAGCAAAGAGTTATGGCGGTTTGAAAATCCGGGTTCGGAGAAAGGTCGATGTAAGTAAGAAATGTTGGCAAGAATGGACGGGTGCGATCATACCAGCACTAATGCACCGGATCCCATCAGAACTCCGAAGTTAAGCGTGCTTGGGCGAGAGTAGTACTAGGATGGATGACCTCCTGGGAAGTCCTCGTGTTGCACCCCTCTTTTTTTCGTTTTTTTATCGGTGGATCGGATTTTTAATTTGTTCATTTTTTGCTGGTGCCTATCGAAAGGAATGCGTAGGCATCGAGAAGATCTTTCGTTTGATATATTATACGCACGAATCCGAGACCCGAGCAAAGAGTTATGGCGGTTTGAAAATCCGGGTTCGGAGAAAGGTCGATGTAAGTAAGAAATGTTGGCAAGAATGGACGGGTGCGATCATACCAGCACTAATGCACCGGATCCCATCAGAACTCCGAAGTTAAGCGTGCTTGGGCGAGAGTAGTACTAGGATGGATGACCTCCTGGGAAGTCCTCGTGTTGCACCCCTCTTTTTTTCGTTTTTTTATCGGTGGATCGGATTTTCAATTTGTTCATTTTTTGCTGGTGCCTATCGAACGGAATGCGTAGGCATCGAGAAGATCTTTCTTTTGATATATTATACGCGCAAATCCGAGACCCGATCAAAGACTTATGGCGGTTTGAAAATCCGGGTTCAGGGAAAGGTCGATGTAAGTAAGAAATGTTGGCAAGAATGGACGGGTGCGATCATACCAGCACTAAAGCACCGGATCCCATCAGAACTCCGAAGTTAAGCGTGCTTGGGCGAGAGTAGTACTAGGATGGGTGACCTCCTGGGAAGTCCTCGTGTTGCACCCCTCTTTTTCACGTTTTTTTTATCGGTGGATCGGATTTTCAATTTGTTCATTTTTTGCTGGTGCCTATCGAACGGAATGCGTAGGCATCGAGAAGATCTTTCGTTTGATATATTATACGCACGAATCCGAGACGCGAGCAAAGAGTTATGGCGGTTTGAAAATCCGGGTTCGGGGAAAGGTCGATGTAAGTAAGAAATTTTGGCAAGAATGGACGGGTGCGATCATACCAGCACTAATGCACCGGATCCCATCAGAACTCCGAAGTTAAGCGTGCTTGGGCGAGAGTAGTACTAGGATGGATGACCTCCTGGGAAGTCCTCGTGCTGCACCCCTCTTTGTTTCGTTTTTTTATCGGTGGATCGGATTTTCAATTTGTTCATTTTTTGCTGGTGCCTATCGAACGGAATGCGTAGGCATCGAGAAGATCTTTCTTTTGATATATTATACGCGCGAATCCGAGACCCGAGCAAAGACTTATGGCGGTTTGAAAATCCGGGTTCGGGGAAAGGTCGATGTAAGTAAGAAATGTTGGCAAGAATGGACGGGTGCGATCATACCAGCACTAATGCACCGGATCCCATCAGAACTCCGAAGTTAAGCGTGCTTGGGCGAGAGTAGTACTAGGATGGGTGACCTCCTGGGAAGTCCTCGTGTTGCACCCCTCTTTTTTTCGTTTTTTTATCGGTGGATCGGATTTTCAATTTGTTCATTTTTTGCTCGTGTCTATCGAACGGAATGCGTAGGCATCGAGAAGATCTTTCTTGTGATATATTATATGCACGAATCCGAGACCCGAGCAAAGTGTTATGGCGGTTTGAAAATCCGGGTTCGGGGAAAGGTCGATGTAAGTAAGAAATGTTGGCAAGAATGGACGGGTGCGATCATACCAGCACTAATGCACCGGATCCCATCAATACTCCGAAGTTAAGCGTGCTTGGGCGAGAGTAGTACTAGGATGGGTGACCTCCTGGGAAGTCCTCGTGTTGCACCCCTCTTTTTTTCCTTTTTTTATCGGTGGATCGGATTTTCAATTTTTTCATTTTTTGCTGGTGCCTATCGAACGGAATGCGTAGGCATCGAGAAGATCTTTCTTTTCATATATTATACGCGCGAATCCGAGACCCGAGCAAAGAGTTATGGCGGTTTGAAAATCCGGGTTCGGGGAAAGGTCGATGTAAGTAAGAAATGTTGGCAAGAATGGACGGGTGCGATCATACCAGCACTAATGCACCGGATCCCATCAGAACTCCGAAGTTAAGCGTGCTTGGGCGAGAGTAGTACTATGATGGGTGACCTCCTGGGAAGTCCTCGTGTTGCACCCCTCTTTTTTTCGTTTTTTTTATCGGTGGATCGGATTTTCAATTTGTTCATTTTTTGCTGGTGCCTATCGAACGGAATGCGTAGGCATCGAGAAGATCTTTCGTTTGATATATTATACGCACGAATCCGAGACCCAAGCAAAGAGTTATGGCGGTTTGAAAATCCGGGTTCGGAGAAAGGTCGATGTAAGTAAGAAATGTTGGCAAGAATGGACGGGTGCGATCATACCAGCACTAATGCACCGGATCCCATCAGAACTCCGAAGTTAAGCGTGCTTGGGCGACAGTAGTACTAGGATGGATGACCTCCTGGGAAGTCCTCGTGTTGCACCCCTCTTTTTTTCGTTTTTTTATCGGTGGATCGGATTTTTAATTTGTTCATTTTTTGCTGGTGCCTATCGAAAGGAATGCGTAGGCATCGAGAAGATCTTTCGTTTGATATATTATACGCACGAATCCGAGACCCGAGCAAAGAGTTATGGCGGTTTGAAAATCCGGGTTCGGAGAAAGGTCGATGTAAGTAAGAAATGTTGGCAAGAATGGACGGGTGCGATCATACCAGCACTAATGCACCGGATCCCATCAGAACTCCGAAGTTAAGCGTGCTTGGGCGAGAGTAGTACTAGGATGGATGACCTCCTGGGAAGTCCTCGTGTTGCACCCCTCTTTTTTTCGTTTTTTTATCGGTGGATCGGATTTTCAATTTGTTCATTTTTTGCTGGTGCCTATCGAACGGAATGCGTAGGCATCGAGAAGATCTTTCTTTTGATATATTATACGCGCAAATCCGAGACCCGATCAAAGACTTATGGCGGTTTGAAAATCCGGGTTCAGGGAAAGGTCGATGTAAGTAAGAAATGTTGGCAAGAATGGACGGGTGCGATCATACCAGCACTAAAGCACCGGATCCCATCAGAACTCCGAAGTTAAGCGTGCTTGGGCGAGAGTAGTACTAGGATGGGTGACCTCCTGGGAAGTCCTCGTGTTGCACCCCTCTTTTTCACGTTTTTTTTATCGGTGGATCGGATTTTCAATTTGTTCATTTTTTGCTGGTGCCTATCGAACGGAATGCGTAGGCATCGAGAAGATCTTTCGTTTGATATATTATACGCACGAATCCGAGACGCGAGCAAAGAGTTATGGCGGTTTGAAAATCCGGGTTCGGGGAAAGGTCGATGTAAGTAAGAAATGTTGGCAAGAATGGACGGGTGCGATCATACCAGCACTAATGCACCGGATCCCATCAGAACTCCGAAGTTAAGCGTGCTTGGGCGAGAGTAGTACTAGGATGGATGACCTCCTGGGAAGTCCTCGTGTTGCACCCCTCTTTTTTTCGTTTTTTTATCGGTGGATCGGATTTTTAATTTGTTCATTTTTTGCTGGTGCCTATCGAACGGAATGCGTAGGCATCGAGAAGATCTTTCTTTTGATATATTATACGCGCGAATCCGAGACCCGAGCAAAGACTTATGGCGGTTTGAAAATCCGGGTTCGGGGAAAGGTCGATGTAAGTAAGAAATGTTGGCAAGAATGGACGGGTGCGATCATACCAGCACTAATGCACCGGATCCCATCAGAACTCCGAAGTTAAGCGTGCTTGGGCGAGAGTAGTACTAGGATGGGTGACCTCCTGGGAAGTCCTCGTGTTGCACCCCTCTTTTTTACGTTTTTTTTATCGGTGGATCGGATTTTCAATTTGTTCATTTTTTGCTGGTGCCTATCGAACGGAATGCGTAGGCATCGAGAAGATCTTTCGTTTGATATATTATACGCACGAATCCGAGACCCAAGCAAAGAGTTATGGCGGTTTGAAAATCCGGGTTCGGAGAAAGGTCGATGTAAGTAAGAAATGTTGGCAAGAATGGACGGGTGCGATCATACCAGCACTAATGCACCGGATCCCATCAGAACTCCGAAGTTAAGCGTGCTTGGGCGAGAGTAGTACTAGGATGGATGACCTCCTGGGAAGTCCTCGTGTTGCACCCCTCTTTTTTTCGTTTTTTTATCGGTGGATCGGATTTTTAATTTGTTCATTTTTTGCTGGTGCCTATCGAACGGAATGCGTAGGCATCGAGAAGATCTTTCTTTTGATATATTATACGCGCGAATCCGAGACCCGAGCAAAGACTTATGGCGGTTTGAAAATCCGGGTTCGGGGAAAGGTCGATGTAAGTAAGAAATGTTGGCAAGAATGGACGGGTGCGATCATACCAGCACTAATGCACCGGATCCCATCAGAACTCCGAAGTTACGCGTGCTTGGGCGAGAGTAGTACTAGGATGGGTGACCTCCTGGGAAGTCCTCGTGTTGCACCCCTCTTTTTTTCGTTTTTTTATCGGTGGATCGGATTTTCAATTTGTTCATTTTTTGCTCGTTCCTATCGAACGGAATGCGTAGGCATCGAGAAGATCTTTCTTGTGATATATTATATGCACGAATCCGAGACCCGAGCAAAGTGTTATGGCGGTTTGAAAATCCGGGTTCGGGGAAAGGTCGATGTAAGTAAGAAATGTTGGCAAGAATGGACGGGTGCGATCATACCAGCACTAATGCACCGGATCCCATCAGAACTCCGAAGTTAAGCGTGCTTGGGCGAGTGTAGTACTAGGATGGATGACCTCCTGGGAAGTCCTCGTGTTGCACCCCTCTTTTTTTCGTTTTTTTATCGGTGGATCGGATTTTCAATTTGTTCATTTTTTGCTGGTGCCTATCAAACGGAATGCGTAGGCATCGAGAAGATCTTTCGTTTGATATATTATACGCACGAATCCGAGACCCGAGCAAAGAGTTATGGCGGTTTGAAAATCCGGGTTCGGAGAAAGGTCGATGTAAGTAAGAAATGTTGGCAAGAATGGACGGGTGCGATCATACCAGCACTAATGCACCGGATCCCATCAGAACTCCGAAGTTAAGCGTGCTTGGGCGAGAGTAGTACTAGGATGGGTGACCTCCTTGGAAGTCCTCGTGTTGCACCCCTCTTTTTTTCGTTTTTTTATCGGTGGATCGGATTTTTAATTTGTTCATTTTTTGCTGGTGCCTATCGAACGGAATGCGTAGGCATCGAGAAGATCTTTCTTTTGATATATTATACGCGCGAATCCGAGACCCGAGCAAAGACTTATGGCGGTTTGAAAATCCGGGTTCGGGGAAAGGTCGATGTAAGTAAGAAATGTTGGCAAGAATGGACGGGTGCGATCATACCAGCACTAATGCACCGGATCCCATCAGAACTCCGAAGTTACGCGTGCTTGGGCGAGAGTAGTACTAGGATGGGTGACCTCCTGGGAAGTCCTCGTGTTGCACCCCTCTTTTTTTCGTTTTTTTATCGGTGGATCGGATTTTCAATTTGTTCATTTTTTGCTCGTTCCTATCGAACGGAATGCGTAGGCATCGAGAAGATCTTTCTTGTGATATATTATATGCACGAATCCGAGACCCGAGCAAAGTGTTATGGCGGTTTGAAAATCCGGGTTCGGGGAAAGGTCGATGTAAGTAAGAAATGTTGGCAAGAATGGACGGGTGCGATCATACCAGCACTAATGCACCGGATCCCATCAGAACTCCGAAGTTAAGCGTGCTTGGGCGAGTGTAGTACTAGGATGGATGACCTCCTGGGAAGTCCTCGTGTTGCACCCCTCTTTTTTTCGTTTTTTTATCGGTGGATCGGATTTTCAATTTGTTCATTTTTTGCTGGTGCCTATCAAACGGAATGCGTAGGCATCGAGAAGATCTTTCGTTTGATATATTATACGCACGAATCCGAGACCCGAGCAAAGAGTTATGGCGGTTTGAAAATCCGGGTTCGGAGAAAGGTCGATGTAAGTAAGAAATGTTGGCAAGAATGGACGGGTGCGATCATACCAGCACTAATGCACCGGATCCCATCAGAACTCCGAAGTTAAGCGTGCTTGGGCGAGAGTAGTACTAGGATGGGTGACCTCCTGGGAAGTCCTCGTATTGCACCCCTCTTTTTTTCGTGTTTTATCGGTGGATCGGATTTTCAATTTTTTCATTTTTTGCTAGTGCCTATCGCACGGAATGCGTAGGCATCGAGAAGATCTTTCTTTTGATATATTATACGCGCGAATCCGAGACCGGAGCAAAGAGTTATGGCGGTTTGAAAATCCGGGTTCGGGGAAAGGTCGATGTAAGTAAGAAATGTTGGCAAGAATGGACGGGTGCGATCATACCAGCACTAATGCACCGGATCCCATCAGAACTCCGAAGTTAAGCGTGCTTGGGCGAGAGTAGTACTGTGATGGGTGACCTCCTGGGAAGTCCTCTTGTTGCACCCCTCTTTTTTACGTTTTTTTTATCGGTGGATCGGATTTTCAATTTGTTCATTTTTTGCTGGTGCCTATCGAACGAAATGCGTAGGCATCGAGAAGATCTTTCGTTTGATAAATTATACGCACGAATCCGAGACCCGAGCAAAGAGTTATGGCGGTTTGAAAATCCGGGTTCGGAGAAAGGTCGATGTAAGTAAGAAATGTTGGCTAGAATGGACGGGGTGCGATCATACCAGCACTAATGCATCGGATCCCATTAGAACTCCGAAGTTAAGCGTGCTTGGGCGAGAGTAGTACTAGGATGGGTGACCTCCTGGGAAGTCCTCTTGTTGCACCCCTCTTTTTTTCGTTTTTTTATCGGTGGATCGGATTTTCAATTTGTTCATTTTTTGCTCGTGCCTATCGAACGGAATGCGTAGGCATCGAGAAGATCTTTCTTGTGATATATTATATGCACGAATCCGAGACCCGAGCAAAGTGTTATGGCGGTTTGAAAATCCGGGTTCGGGGAAAGGTCGATGTAAGTAAGAAATGTTGGCAAGAATGGACGGGTGCGATCATACCGGCACTAATGCACCGGATCCCTTCAGAACTCCGAAGTTAAGCGTGCTTGGGCGAGAGTAGTACTAGGATGGATGACCTCCTGGGAAGTCCTCGTGTTGCACCCCTCTTTTTTTCGTTTTTTTATCGGTGGATCGGATTTTCAATTTGTTCATTTTTTGCTGGTGCCTATTGAACGGAATGCGTAGGCATCGAGAAGATCTTTCTTTTGATATATTATACGCGCGAATCCGAGACCCGAGCAAAGACTTATGGCGGTTTAAAAATCCGGGTTCGGGGAAAGGTCGATGTAAGTAAGAAATGTTGTCAAGAATGGACGGGTGCGATCATACCAGCACTAATCCACCGAATCCCATCAGAACTCCGAAGTTAAGCGTGCTTGGGCGAGAGTAGTACTAGGAAGGGTGACCTCCTGGGAAGTCCTCGTGTTGCACCCCTCTTTTTTACGTTTTTTTTATCGGTGGATCGGATTTTAAATTTGTTCATTTTTTGCTCGTGCCTAACGAACGGAGTGCGTAGGCATCGAGAAGATCTTTCTTTTGATATATTATACGCACGAATCCGAGACCCGAGCAAAGTGTTATGGCGGTTTGAAAATCCGGGTTCGGGGAAAGGTCGATGTAAGTAAGAAATTTTGGCAAGAATGGACGGGTGCGATCATACCAGCACTAATGCACCGGATCCCATCAGAACTCCGAAGTTAAGCGTGCTTGGGCGAGAGTAGTACTAGGATGGATGACCTCCTGGGAAGTCCTCGTGCTGCACCCCTCTTTGTTTCGTTTTTTTATCGGTGGATCGGATTTTCAATTTGTTCATTTTTTGCTGGTGCCTTTCGAACGGAATGCGTAGGCATCGAGAAGATCTTTCTTTTGATATATTATACGCGCGAATCCGAGACCCGAGCAAAGACTTATGGCGGTTTGAAAATCCGGGTTCGGGGAAAGGTCGATGTAAGTAAGAAATGTTGGCAAGAATGGACGGGTGCGATCATACCAGCACTAATGCACCGGATCCCATCAGAACTCCGAAGTTAAGCGTGCTTGGGCGAGAGTTGTACTAGGATGGGTGACCTCCTGGGAAGTCCTCGTGTTGCACCCCTCTTTTTTTCGCTTTTTTATCGGTGGATCGGATTTCAATTTGTTCATTTTTTGCTGGTGCCTATCGAACGGAATGCGTAGGCATCGAGAAGATCTTTCTTTTGATATATTATACGCGCGAATCCGAGACCCGAGCAAAGACTTATGGCGGTTTGAAAATCCGGGTTCGGGGAAAGGTCGATGTAAGTAAGAAATGTTGGCAAGAATGGACGGGTGCGATCATACCAACACTAATGCACCGGATCCCATCAGAACTCCGAAGTTAAGCGTGCTTGGGCGAGAGTAGTACTAGGATGGGTGACCTCCTGGGAAGTCCTCGTGTTGCACCCCTCTTTTTTTCGTTTTTTTATCGGTGGATCGGATTTTCAATTTGTTCATTTTTTGCTCGTTCCTATCGAACGGAATGCGTAGGCATCGAGAAGATCTTTCTTGTGATATATTATATGCACGAATCCGAGACCCGAGCAAAGTGTTATGGCGGTTTGAAAATCCGGGTTCGGGGAAAGGTCGATGTAAGTAAGAAATGTTGGCAAGAATGGACGGGTGCGATCATACCAGCACTAATGCACCGGATCCCATCAGAACTCCGAAGTTAAGCGTGCTTGGGCGAGTGTAGTACTAGGATGGATGACCTCCTGGGAAGTCCTCGTGTTGCACCCCTCTTTTTTTCGTTTTTTTATCGGTGGATCGGATTTTCAATTTGTTCATTTTTTGCTGGTGCCTATCAAACGGAATGCGTAGGCATCGAGAAGATCTTTCGTTTGATATATTATACGCACGAATCCGAGACCCGAGCAAAGAGTTATGGCGGTTTGAAAATCCGGGTTCGGAGAAAGGTCGATGTAAGTAAGAAATGTTGGCAAGAATGGACGGGTGCGATCATACCAGCACTAATGCACCGGATCCCATCAGAACTCCGAAGTTAAGCGTGCTTGGGCGAGAGTAGTACTAGGATGGGTGACCTCCTGGGAAGTCCTCGTATTGCACCCCTCTTTTTTTCGTGTTTTATCGGTGGATCGGATTTTCAATTTTTTCATTTTTTGCTAGTGCCTATCGCACGGAATGCGTAGGCATCGAGAAGATCTTTCTTTTGATATATTATACGCGCGAATCCGAGACCGGAGCAAAGAGTTATGGCGGTTTGAAAATCCGGGTTCGGGGAAAGGTCGATGTAAGTAAGAAATGTTGGCAAGAATGGACGGGTGCGATCATACCAGCACTAATGCACCGGATCCCATCAGAACTCCGAAGTTAAGCGTGCTTGGGCGAGAGTAGTACTGTGATGGGTGACCTCCTGGGAAGTCCTCGTGTTGCACCCCTCTTTTTTACGTTTTTTTTATCGGTGGATCGGATTTTCAATTTGTTCATTTTTTGCTGGTGCCTATCGAACGAAATGCGTAGGCATCGAGAAGATCTTTCGTTTGATAAATTATACGCACGAATCCGAGACCCGAGCAAAGAGTTATGGCGGTTTGAAAATCCGGGTTCGGAGAAAGGTCGATGTAAGTAAGAAATGTTGGCTAGAATGGACGGGTGCGATCATACCAGCACTAATGCATCGGATCCCATTAGAACTCCGAAGTTAAGCGTGCTTGGGCGAGAGTAGTACTAGGATGGGTGACCTCCTGGGAAGTCCTCTTGTTGCACCCCTCTTTTTTTCGTTTTTTTATCGGTGGATCGGATTTTCAATTTGTTCATTTTTTGCTCGTGCCTATCGAACGGAATGCGTAGGCATCGAGAAGATCTTTCTTGTGATATATTATATGCACGAATCCGAGACCCGAGCAAAGTGTTATGGCGGTTTGAAAATCCGGGTTCGGGGAAAGGTCGATGTAAGTAAGAAATGTTGGCAAGAATGGACGGGTGCGATCATACCGGCACTAATGCACCGGATCCCTTCAGAACTCCGAAGTTAAGCGTGCTTGGGCGAGAGTAGTACTAGGATGGATGACCTCCTGGGAAGTCCTCGTGTTGCACCCCTCTTTTTTTCGTTTTTTTATCGGTGGATCGGATTTTCAATTTGTTCATTTTTTGCTGGTGCCTATTGAACGGAATGCGTAGGCATCGAGAAGATCTTTCTTTTGATATATTATACGCGCGAATCCGAGACCCGAGCAAAGACTTATGGCGGTTTAAAAATCCGGGTTCGGGGAAAGGTCGATGTAAGTAAGAAATGTTGTCAAGAATGGACGGGTGCGATCATACCAGCACTAATCCACCGAATCCCATCAGAACTCCGAAGTTAAGCGTGCTTGGGCGAGAGTAGTACTAGGAAGGGTGACCTCCTGGGAAGTCCTCGTGTTGCACCCCTCTTTTTTACGTTTTTTTTATCGGTGGATCGGATTTTAAATTTGTTCATTTTTTGCTCGTGCCTAACGAACGGAGTGCGTAGGCATCGAGAAGATCTTTCTTTTGATATATTATACGCACGAATCCGAGACCCGAGCAAAGTGTTATGGCGGTTTGAAAATCCGGGTTCGGGGAAAGGTCGATGTAAGTAAGAAATTTTGGCAAGAATGGACGGGTGCGATCATACCAGCACTAATGCACCGGATCCCATCAGAACTCCGAAGTTAAGCGTGCTTGGGCGAGAGTAGTACTAGGATGGATGACCTCCTGGGAAGTCCTCGTGCTGCACCCCTCTTTGTTTCGTTTTTTTATCGGTGGATCGGATTTTCAATTTGTTCATTTTTTGCTGGTGCCTTTCGAACGGAATGCGTAGGCATCGAGAAGATCTTTCTTTTGATATATTATACGCGCGAATCCGAGACCCGAGCAAAGACTTATGGCGGTTTGAAAATCCGGGTTCGGGGAAAGGTCGATGTAAGTAAGAAATGTTGGCAAGAATGGACGGGTGCGATCATACCAGCACTAATGCACCGGATCCCATCAGAACTCCTAAGTTAAGCGTGCTTGGGCGAGAGTAGTACTAGGATGGGTGACCTCCTGGGAAGTCCTCGTGTTGCACCCCTCTTTTTTTCGTTTTTTTATCGGTGGATCGGATTTTCAATTTGTTCATTTTTTGCTGGTGCCTATCGAACGGAATGCGTAGGCATCGAGAAGATCTTTCGTTTGATATATTATACGCACGAATCCGAGACCCGAGCAAAGAGTTATGGCGGTTTGAAAATCCGGGTTCGGAGAAAGGTCGATGTAAGTAAGAAATGTTGGCTAGAATGGACGGGTGCGATCATACCAGCACTAATGCATCGGATCCCTTCAGAACTCCGAAGTTAAGCGTGCTTGGGCGAGAGTAGTACTAGGATGGGTGACCTCCTGGGAAGTCCTCGTGTTGCACCCCTCTTTTTTTCGCTTTTTTATCGGTGGATCGGATTTTCAATTTGTTCATTTTTTGCTCGTGCCTATCGAACGGAATGCGTAGGCATCGAGAAGATCTTTCTTGTGATATATTATATGCACGAATCCGAGACCCGAGCAAAGTGTTATGGCGGTTTGAAAATCCGGGTTCGGGGAAAGGTCGATGTAAGTAAGAAATGTTGGCAAGAATGGACGGGTGCGATCATACCAGCACTAATGCACCGGATCCCTTCAGAACTCCGAAGTTAAGCGTGCTTGGGCGAGAGTAGTACTAGGATGGATGACCTCCTGGGAAGTCCTCGTGTTGCACCCCTCTTTTTTTCGTTTTTTTATCGGTGGATCGGATTTTCAATTTGTTCATTTTTTGCTGGTGCCTATCGAACGGAATGCGTAGGCATCGAGAAGATATTTCTTTTGATATATTATACGCGCGAATCCGAGACCCGAGCAAAGACTTATGGCAGTTTAAAAATCCGGGTTCGGGGAAAGGTCGATGTAAGTAAGAAATGTTGTCAAGAATGGACGGGTGCGATCATACCAGCACTAATGCACCGGATCCCATCAGAACTCCGAAGTTAAGCGTGCTTGGGCGAGAGTTGTACTAGGATGGGTGACCTCCTGGGAAGTCCTCGTGTTGCACCCCTCTTTTTTTCGCTTTTTTATCGGTGGATCGGATTTCAATTTGTTCATTTTTTGCTGGTGCCTATCGAACGGAATGCGTAGGCATTGAGAAGATCTTTCTTTTGATATATTATACGCGCGAATCCGAGACCCGAGCAAAGACTTATGGCGGTTTGAAAATCCGGGTTCGGGGAAAGGTCGATGTAAGTAAGAAATGTTGGCAAGAATGGACGGGTGCGATCATACCAACACTAATGCACCGGATCCCATCAGAACTCCGAAGTTAAGCGTGCTTGGGCGAGAGTAGTACTAGGATGGGTGACCTCCTGGGAAGTCCTCGTGTTGCACCCCTCTTTTTTTCGTTTTTTTATCGGTGGATCGGATTTTCAATTTGTTCATTTTTTGCTGGTGCCTATCGAACGGAATGCGTAGGCATCGAGAAGATCTTTCTTGTGATATATTATATGCACGAATCCGAGACCCGAGCAAAGTGTTATGGCGGTTTGAAAATCCGGGTTCGGGGAAAGGTCGATATAAGTAAGAAATGTTGGCAAGAATGGACGGGTGCGATCATACCAGCACTAATGCACCGGATCCCATCAGAACTCCGAAGTTAAGCGTGCTTGGGCGAGAGTAGTACTAGGATGGGTGACCTCCTGGGAAGTCCTCGTGTTGCACCCCTCTTTTTTACGTTTTTTTATCGGTGGATCGGATTTTAAATTTGTTCATTTTTTGCTCGTGCCTAACGAACGGAGTGCGTAGGCATCGAGAAGATCTTTCTTTTGATATATTATACGCACGAATCCGAGACCCGAGCAAAGTGTTATGGCGGTTTGAAAATCCGGGTTCGGGGAAAGGTCGATGTAAGTAAGAAATTTTGGCAAGAATGGACGGGTGCGATCATACCAGCACTAATGCACCGGATCCCATCAGAACTCCGAAGTTAAGCGTGCTTGGGCGAGAGTAGTACTAGGATGGATGACCTCCTGGGAAGTCCTCGTGCTGCACCCCTCTTTGTTTCGTTTTTTTATCGGTGGATCGGATTTTCAATTTGTTCATTTTTTGCTGGTGCCTTTCGAACGGAATGCGTAGGCATCGAGAAGATCTTTCTTTTGATATATTATACGCGCGAATCCGAGACCCGAGCAAAGACTTATGGCGGTTTGAAAATCCGGGTTCGGGGAAAGGTCGATGTAAGTAAGAAATGTTGGCAAGAATGGACGGGTGCGATCATACCAGCACTAATGCACCGGATCCCATCAGAACTCCTAAGTTAAGCGTGCTTGGGCGAGAGTAGTACTAGGATGGGTGACCTCCTGGGAAGTCCTCGTGTTGCACCCCTCTTTTTTTCGTTTTTTTATCGGTGGATCGGATTTTCAATTTGTTCATTTTTTGCTGGTGCCTATCGAACGGAATGCGTAGGCATCGAGAAGATCTTTCGTTTGATATATTATACGCACGAATCCGAGACCCGAGCAAAGAGTTATGGCGGTTTGAAAATCCGGGTTCGGAGAAAGGTCGATGTAAGTAAGAAATGTTGGCTAGAATGGACGGGTGCGATCATACCAGCACTAATGCATCGGATCCCTTCAGAACTCCGAAGTTAAGCGTGCTTGGGCGAGAGTAGTACTAGGATGGGTGACCTCCTGGGAAGTCCTCGTGTTGCACCCCTCTTTTTTTCGCTTTTTTATCGGTGGATCGGATTTTCAATTTGTTCATTTTTTGCTCGTGCCTATCGAACGGAATGCGTAGGCATCGAGAAGATCTTTCTTGTGATATATTATATGCACGAATCCGAGACCCGAGCAAAGTGTTATGGCGGTTTGAAAATCCGGGTTCGGGGAAAGGTCGATGTAAGTAAGAAATGTTGGCAAGAATGGACGGGTGCGATCATACCAGCACTAATGCACCGGATCCCTTCAGAACTCCGAAGTTAAGCGTGCTTGGGCGAGAGTAGTACTAGGATGGATGACCTCCTGGGAAGTCCTCGTGTTGCACCCCTCTTTTTTTCGTTTTTTTATCGGTGGATCGGATTTTCAATTTGTTCATTTTTTGCTGGTGCCTATCGAACGGAATGCGTAGGCATCGAGAAGATATTTCTTTTGATATATTATACGCGCGAATCCGAGACCCGAGCAAAGACTTATGGCAGTTTAAAAATCCGGGTTCGGGGAAAGGTCGATGTAAGTAAGAAATGTTGTCAAGAATGGACGGGTGCGATCATACCAGCACTAATGCACCGGATCCCATCAGAACTCCGAAGTTAAGCGTGCTTGGGCGAGAGTTGTACTAGGATGGGTGACCTCCTGGGAAGTCCTCGTGTTGCACCCCTCTTTTTTTCGCTTTTTTATCGGTGGATCGGATTTCAATTTGTTCATTTTTTGCTGGTGCCTATCGAACGGAATGCGTAGGCATCGAGAAGATCTTTCTTTTGATATATTATACGCGCGAATCCGAGACCCGAGCAAAGACTTATGGCGGTTTGAAAATCCGGGTTCGGGGAAAGGTCGATGTAAGTAAGAAATGTTGGCAAGAATGGACGGGTGCGATCATACCAACACTAATGCACCGGATCCCATCAGAACTCCGAAGTTAAGCGTGCTTGGGCGAGAGTAGTACTAGGATGGGTGACCTCCTGGGAAGTCCTCGTGTTGCACCCCTCTTTTTTTCGTTTTTTTATCGGTGGATCGGATTTTCAATTTGTTCATTTTTTGCTGGTGCCTATCGAACGGAATGCGTAGGCATCGAGAAGATCTTTCTTGTGATATATTATATGCACGAATCCGAGACCCGAGCAAAGTGTTATGGCGGTTTGAAAATCCGGGTTCGGGGAAAGGTCGATATAAGTAAGAAATGTTGGCAAGAATGGACGGGTGCGATCATACCAGCACTAATGCACCGGATCCCATCAGAACTCCGAAGTTAAGCGTGCTTGGGCGAGAGTAGTACTAGGATGGGTGACCTCCTGGGAAGTCCTCGTGTTGCACCCCTCTTTTTTACGTTTTTTTATCGGTGGATCGGATTTTAAATTTGTTCATTTTTTGCTCGTGCCTATCGAACGGAGTGCGTAGGCATCGAGAAGATCTTTCTTTTGATATATTATACGCACGAATCCGAGACCCGAGCAAAGAGTTATGGTGGTTTGAAAATCCGGGTTCGGGGAAAGGTCGATGTAAGTAAGAAATGTTGGCAAGAATGGACGGGTGCGATCATACCAGCACTAATGCACCGGATCCCATCAGAACTCCGAAGTTAAGCGTGCTTGGGCGAGAGTAGTACTATGATGGGTGACCTCCTGGGAAGTCCTCGTGTTGCACCCCGCTTTTTTACGTTTTTTTTATCGGTGGATCGGATTTTCAATTTGTTCATTTTTTGCTGGTGCCTATCGAACGGAATGCGTAGGCATCGTGAAGATCTTTCTTTTGATATATTATACGCGCGAATCCGAGACCCGAGCAAAGAGTTATGGCGATTTGAAAATCCGGGTTCGGGGAAAGGTCGATGTAAGTAAGAAATATTGGCAAGAATGGACGGGTGCGATCATACCAGCACTAATGCACCGGATCCCTTCAGAACTCCGAAGTTAAGCGTGCTTGGGCGAGAGTAGTACTAGGATGGGTGACCTCCTGGTAAGTCCTCGTGTTGCACCCCTCTTTTTTTCGTTTTTTTATCGGTGGATCGGATTTTCAATTTGTTCATTTTTTGCTCGTGCCTATCGAACGGAATGCGTAGGCATCGAGAAGATCTTTCTTGTGATATATTATACGCACGAATCCGAGACCCGAGCAAAGTGTATGGCGGTTTGAAAATCCGGGTTCGGGGAAAGGTCGATGTAAGTAAGAAATGTTGGCAAGAATGGACGGGTGCGATCATACCAGCACTAATGCACCGGATCCCATCAGAACTCCGAAGTTAAGCGTGCTTGGGCGAGAGTAGTACTAGGATGGGTGACCTCCTGGGAAGTCCTCGTGTTGCACCCCTCTTTTTTTCGTTTTTTATCGGTGGATCGGATTTTCAATTTGTTCATTTTTTGCTAGTGCCTATCGAACGGAATGCGTAGGCATCGAGAAGATCTTTCTTTTGATATATTATACGCGCGAATCCGAGACCCGAGCAAAGAGTTATGGCGGTTTGAAAATCCGGGATCGGGGAAAGGTCGATGTAAGTAAGAAATGTTGGCAAGAATGGACGGGTGCGATCATACCAACACTAATGCACCGGATCCATCCAGAACTCCGAACTTAAGCGTGCTTGGGCGAGAGTAGTACTAGGATGGGTGACCTCCTGGGAAGTCCTCTTGTTGCACCCCTCTTTTTTTCGTTTTTTATCGGTGGATCGGATTTTCAATTAGTTCATTTTTTGCTGGTGCCTATCGAACGGAGTGCGTAGGCATCGAGAAGATGTTTCTTTTGATATATTATACGCACGAATCCGAGACCCGAGCAAAGAGTTATGGCGGTTTGAAAATCCGGGTTCGGGGAAAGGTCGATGTAAGTAAGAAATGTTGGTAAGAATGGACGGGTGCGATCATACCAGCACTAATGCACCGGATCCCATCAGAACTCCGAAGTTAAGCGTGCTTGGGCGAGAGTAGTACTAGGATGGGTGACCTCCTGGGAAGTCCTCGTGTTGCACCCCTCTTTTTTTCGTTTTTTTATCGGTGGATCGGATTTTCAATTTTTTCATTTTTTGCTGGTGCCTATCGAACGGAATGCGTAGGCATCGAGAAGATCTTTCTTTTGATATATTATACGCGCGAATCCGAGACCCGAGCAAAGACTTATGGCGGTTTGAAAATCCGGGTTCGGGGAAAGGTCGATGTAAGTAAGAAATGTTGGCAAGAATGGACGGGTGCGATCATACCAGCACTAATCCACCGGATCCCATCAGAACTCCGAAGTTAAGCGTGCTTGGGCGAGAGTAGTACTAGGATGGGTGACCTCCTGGGAAGTCCTCGTGTTGCACCCCTCTTTTTTACGTTTTTTTTATCGGTGGATCGGATTTTCAATTTGTTCATTTTTTGCTGGTGCCTATCGAATGGAATGCGTAGGCATCGTGAAGATCTTTCTTTTGATATATTATACGCGCGAATCCGAGACCCGAGCAAAGAGTTATGGCGATTTGAAAATCCGGGTTCGGGGAAAGGTCGATGTAAGTAAGAAATGTTGGCAAGAATGGACGGGTGCGATCACACCAGCACTAATGCACCGGATCCCTTCAGAACTCCGAAGTTAAGCGTGCTTGGACGAGAGTAGTACTAGGATGGGTGACCTCCTAGGAAGTCCTCGTGTTGCACCCCTCTTTTTTTCGTTTTTTTATCGGTGGATCGGATTTTCAATTTGTTCATTTTTTGCTCGTGCCTATCGAACGGAATGCGTAGGCATCGAGAAGATCTTTCTTGTGATATATTATACGCACGAATCCGAGACCCGAGCAAAGTGTATGGCGGTTTGAAAATCCGGGTTCGGGGAAAGGTCGATGTAAGTAAGAAATTTTGGCAAGAATGGACAAGTGCGATCATACCAGCACTAATGCACCGGATCCCATCAGAACTCCGAAGTTAAGCGTGCTTGGGCGAGAGTAGTACTAGGCTGGGTGACCTCCTGGGAAGTCCTCGTGTTGCACCCCTCTTTTTTTCGTTTTTTTATCGGTGGATCGGATTTTCAATTTGTTCATTTTTTGCTGGTGCCTATCGAACGGAATGCGTAGGCATCGAGAAGATCTTTCTTTTCATATATTATACGCACGAATCCGAGACCCGAGCATAGAGTTATGGCGGTTTGAAAATCCGGGATCGGGGAAAGGTCGATGTAAGTAAGAAATGTTGGCTAGAACGGACGGGTGCAATTATACCAGCACTAATGCACCGGATCCCATCAGAACTCCGAAGTTAAGCGTGCTTGGGCGAGAGTAGTACTAGGATGGGTGACCTCCTGGGAAGTCCTCGTATTGCACCCTTCTTTTTTTCGTTTTTTTATCGGTGGATCGGATTTTCAATTTGTTCATTTTTTGCTGGTGCCTATCGAACGGAATGCGTAGGCATTGAGAAGATCTTTCGTTTGATATATTATACGCACGAATCCGAGACCCGAGCAAAGAGTTATGGCGGTTTGAAAATCCGGGTTCGGGGAAAGGTCGATGTAAGTAAGAAATGTTGGCAAGAATGGACGGGTGTGATCATACCAGCACTAATGCACCGGATCCCATCAGAACTCCGAAGTTAAGCGTGCTTGGGCGAGAGTAGTACTATGATCGGTGACCTCTTGGGAAGTCCTCGTGTTGCACCCCTCTTTTTTTTGTTTTTTTATCGGTGGATCGGATTTTCAATTTGTTCATTTTTTGCTGGTGCCTATCGAACGGAATGCGTAGGCATCGAGAAGATCTTTCTTTTGATATATTATACGCGCGAATCCGAGATCCGAGCAAAGAGTTATGGCGGTTTGAAAATCCGGGATCGGGGTAAGGTCGATGTAAGTAAGAAATGTTGGCAAGAATGGACGGGTGCGATCATACCAACACTGATGCACCGGATCCCATCAGAACTCCGAAGTTAAGCGTGCTTGGGCGAGAGTAGTACTAGGATGGGTGACCTCCTGGGAAGTCCTCGTGTTGCACCCCTCTTTTTTTCGTTTTTTATCGGTGGATCGGGTTTTCAATTTGTTCATTTTTTGCTCGTGCCTATTGAACGGAGTGTGTAGGCATCGAGAAGATCTTTCTTTTGATATATTATACGCACGAATCCGAGACCCGAGCAAAGAGTTATGGCGGTTTGAAAATCCGGGTTCGGGGAAAGGTCGATGTAAGTAAGAAATGTTGGTAAGAATGGACGGGTGTGATCATACCAGCACTAATGCACCGGATCCCATCAGAACTCCGAAGTTAAGCGTGCTTGGGCGAGAGTAGTACTAGGATGGGTGACCTCCTGGGAAGTTCTCGTGTTGCACCCCTCTTTTTTTCGTTTTTTTATCGGTGGATCGGATTTTCAATTTTTTCATTTTTTGCTAGTGCCTATCGAACGGAATGCGTAGGCATCGAGAAGATCTTTCTTTTGATATATTATACGCGCGAATCCGAGACCCGAGCAAAGAGTTATGGCGGTTTGAAAATCCGGGTTCGGGGAAAGGTCGATGTAAGTAATAAATGTTGGCAAGAATGGACGGGTGCGATCATACCAGCACTAATGCACCAGATCCCATCAGAACTCCGAAGTTAAGCGTGCTTGGGCGAGAGTAGTACTAGGATGGGTGTCCTCCTGGGAAGTCCTCGTGTTGCACCCCTCTTTTTTTCGTTTTTTTATCGGTGGATCGGATTTTCAATTTGACATTTTTTGCTCGTGCCTATTGAATGGAATGCGTAGGCATCGAGAAGATCTTTCTTTTGATATATTATACGCGCGAATCCGAGACCCGAGCAAAGAGTTATGGCGATTTGAAAATCCGGGATCGGGGAAAGGTCGATGTAAGTAAGAAATGTTGGCAAGAATGGACGGGTGCGATCATACCAACACTAATGCACCGGATCCATCCAGAACTCCGAAGTTAAGCGTGCTTGGGCGAGAGTAGTACTAGGATGGGTGACCTCCTGGGAAGTCCTCGTGTTGCACCCCTCTTTTTTTCGTTTTTTTATCGGTGGATCGGATTTTCAATTTGTTCATTTTTTGTTGGTGCCTATCGAACGGAATGCGTAGGCATCGAGAAGATCTTTCTTGTGATTTATTATACGCACGAATTCGAGACCCGAGCAAAGTGTATGGCGGTTTGAAAATCCGGGTTCGGGGAAAGGTCGATGTAAGTAAGAAATTTTGGCAAGAATGGACGGGTGCGATCATACCAGCACTAATGCACCGCATCCCATCAGAACTCCGAAGTTAAGCGTGCTTGGGCGAGAGTAGTACTAGGATGGGTGACCTCCTGGGAAGTCCTCGTGTTGCACCCCTCTTTTTTTCATTTTTTTATCGGTGGATCGGATTTTCAATTTGTTCATTTTTTGCTGGTGCCTATCGAACGGAATGCGTAGGCATCGAGAAGATCTTTCTTTTGATATATTATACGCACCAATCCGAGACCCGAGCAAAGAGTTATGGCGGTTTGAAAATCCGGGATCGGGGAAAGGTCGATGTAAGTAAGAAATGTTGGCAAGAATGGACGGGTGAATTATACCAGCACTACTGCACCGGATCCCATCAGAACTCCGAAGTTAAGCGTGCTTGGGCGAGAGTAGTACTAGGATGGGTGACCTCCTGGGAAGTCCTCGTGTTGCACCCCTCTTTTTTTCGTTTTTTTATCGGTGGATCGGATTTTCAATTAGTTCATTTTTTGCTGGTGCCTATCGAACGGAATGCGTAGGCATCGAGAAGATCTTTCGTTTGATATATTATACGCACGAATCCGAGACCCGAGCAAAGAGTTATGGCGGTTTGAAAATCCGGGTTCGGAGAAAGGTCGATGTAAGTAAGAAATGTTGGCAAGAATGGACGGGTGCGATCATACCAGCACTAATGCACCGGATCCCATCAGAACTCCGAAGTTAAGCGTGCTTGGGCGAGAGTAGTACTAGGATGGATGACCTCCTGGGAAGTCCTCGTGTTGCACCCCTCTTTTTTTCGTTTTTTTATCGGTGGATCGGATTTTCAATTTGTTCATTTTTTGCTCGTGCCTATCGAACGGAATGCGTAGGCATCGAGAAGATCTTTCTTGTGATATATTATACGCACGAATCCGAGACCCGAGCAAAGTGTATGGCGGTTTGAAAATCCGGGTTCGGGGAAAGGTCGATGTAAGTAAGAAATTTTGGCAAGAATGGACAAGTGCGATCATACCAGCACTAATGCACCGGATCCCATCAGAACTCCGAAGTTAAGCGTGCTTGGGCGAGAGTAGTACTAGGCTGGGTGACCTCCTGGGAAGTCCTCGTGTTGCACCCCTCTTTTTTTCGTTTTTTTATCGGTGGATCGGATTTTCAATTTGTTCATTTTTTGCTGGTGCCTATCGAACGGAATGCGTAGGCATCGAGAAGATCTTTCTTTTCATATATTATACGCACGAATCCGAGACCCGAGCAAAGAGTTATGGCGGTTTGAAAATCCGGGATCGGGGAAAGGTCGATGTAAGTAAGAAATGTTGGCTAGAACGGACGGGTGCAATTATACCAGCACTAATGCACCGGATCCCATCAGAACTCCGAAGTTAAGCGTGCTTGGGCGAGAGTAGTACTAGGATGGGTGACCTCCTGGGAAGTCCTCGTATTGCACCCTTCTTTTCTTCGTTTTTTTATCGGTGGATCGGATTTTCAATTTGTTCATTTTTTGCTCGTGCCTATCGAACGGAATGCGTAGGCATCGAGAAGATCTTTCTTGTGATATATTATACGCACGAATCCGAGACCCGAGCAAAGTGTATGGCGGTTTGAAAATCCGGGTTCGGGGAAAGGTCGATGTAAGTAAGAAATTTTGGCAAGAATGGACAAGTGCGATCATACCAGCACTAATGCACCGGATCCCATCAGAACTCCGAAGTTAAGCGTGCTTGGGCGAGAGTAGTACTAGGATGGGTGACCTCCTGGGAAGTTCTCGTGTTGCACCCCTCTTTTTTTCGTTTTTTTATCGGTGGATCGGATTTTCAATTTTTTCATTTTTTGCTGGTGCCTATCGAACGGAATGCGTAGGCATCGAGAAGATCTTTCTTTTGATATATTATACGCGCGAATCCGAGACCCGAGCAAAGAGTTATGGCGGTTTGAAAATCCGGGTTCGGGGAAAGGTCGATGTAAGTAATAAATGTTGGCAAGAATGGACGGGTGCGATCATACCAGCACTAATGCACCGGATCCCATCAGAACTCCGAAGTTAAGCGTGCTTGGGCGAGAGTAGTACTAGGATGGGTGACCTCCTGGGAAGTCCTCGTGTTGCACCCCTCTTTTCTTCGTTTTTTTATCGGTGGATCGGATTTTCAATTTGTTCATTTTTTGCTGGTGCCTATCGAACGGAATGCGTAGGCATCGAGAAGATCTTTCTTTTGATATATTATACGCACCAATCCGAGACCCGAGCAAAGAGTTATGGCGGTTTGAAAATCCGGGATCGGGGAAAGGTCGATGTAAGTAAGAAATGTTGGCAAGAATGGACGGGTGCAATTATACCAGCACTACTGCACCGGATCCCATCAGAACTCCGAAGTTAAGCGTGCTTGGGCGAGAGTAGTACTAGGATGGGTGACCTCCTGGGAAGTCCTCGTGTTGCACCCCTCTTTTTTTCGTTTTTTTATCGGTGGTTCGGATTTTCAATTAGTTCATTTTTTGCTGGTGCCTATCGAACGGAATGCGTAGGCATCGAGAAGATCTTTCGTTTGATATATTATACGCACGAATCCGAGACCCGAGCAAAGAGTCATGGCGGTTTGAAAATCCGGGTTCGGAGAAAGGTCGTTGTAAGTAAGAAATGTTGGCAAGAATGGACGGGTGCGATCATACCAGCACTAATGCACCGGATCCCATCAGAACTCCGAAGTTAAGCGTGCTTGGGCGAGAGTAGTACTAGGATGGATGACCTCCTGGGAAGTCCTCGTGTTGCACCCCTCTTTTTTTCGTTTTTTTATCGGTGGATCGGATTTTCAATTTGTTCATTTTTTGCTCGTGCCTATCGAACGGAATGCGTAGGAATCGAGAAGATCTTTCTTTTGATATGTTATACGCGCGAATCCGAGACCCGAGCAAAGACTTATGGCGGTTTGAAAATCCGGGTTCGGGGAAAGGTCGATGTAAGTAAGAAATGTTGGCAAGAATGGACGGGTGTGATCATACCAGCACTAATGCACCGGATCCCATCAGAACTCCGAAGCTAAGCGTGCCTGGGCGAGAGTAGTACTAGGATCGGTGACCTCTTGGGAAGTCCTCGTGTTGCACCCCTCTTTTTTTTGTTTTTTTATCGGTGGATCGGATTTTCAATTTGTTCATTTTTTGCTGGTGCCTATCGAACGGAATGCGTAGGCATCGAGAAGATATTTCTTTTGATATATTATACGCGCGAATCCGAGATCCGAGCAAAGAGTTATGGCGGTTTGAAAATCCGGGATCGGGGTAAGGTCGATGTAAGTAAGAAATGTTGGCAAGAATGGACGGGTGTGATCATACCAGCACTAATGCACCGCATCCCATCAGAACTCCGAAGTTAAGCGTGCTTGGGCGAGAGTAGTACTAGGATGGGTGACCTCCTGGGAAGTCCTCGTGTTGCACCCCTCTTTTTTTCATTTTTTTATCGGTGGATCGGATTTTCAATTTGTTCATTTTTTGCTGGTGCCTATCGAACGGAATGCGTAGGCATCGAGAAGATCATTCTTTTGATATATTATACGCACCAATCCGAGACCCGAGCAAAGAGTTATGGCGGTTTGAAAATCCGGGATCGGGGAAAGGTCGATGTAAGTAAGAAATGTTGGCAAGAATGGACGGGTGCAATTATACCAGCACTACTGCACCGGATCCCATCAGAACTCCGAAGTTAAGCGTGCTTGGGCGAGAGTAGTACTAGGATGGGTGACCTCCTTGGAAGTCCTCGTGTTGCACCCCTCTTTTTTTCGTTTTTTATCGGTGGATCGGATTTTCAATTTGTTCATTTTTTGCTCGTGCCTATTGAACGGAGTGTGTAGGCATCGAGAAGATCTTTCTTTTGATATATTATACGCACGAATCCGAGACCCGAGCAAAGAGTTATGGCGGTTTGAAAATCCGGGTTCGGGGAAAGGTCGATGTAAGTAAGAAATGTTGGTAAGAATGGACGGGTGTGATCATACCAGCACTAATGCACCGGATCCCATCAGAACTCCGAAGTTAAGCGTGCTTGGGCGAGAGTAGTACTAGGATGGGTGACCTCCTGGGAAGTTCTCGTGTTGCACCCCTCTTTTTTTCGTTTTTTTATCGGTGGATCGGATTTTCAATTTTTTCATTTTTTGCTAGTGCCTATCGAACGGAATGCGTAGGCATCGAGAAGATCTTTCTTTTGATATATTATACGCGCGAATCCGAGACCCGAGCAAAGAGTTATGGCGGTTTGAAAATCCGGGTTCGGGGAAAGGTCGATGTAAGTAATAAATGTTGGCAAGAATGGACGGGTGCGATCATACCAGCACTAATGCACCGGATCCTATCAGAACTCCGAAGTTAAGCGTGCTTGGGCGAGAGTAGTACTAGGATGGGTGTCCTCCTGGGAAGTCCTCGTGTTGCACCCCTCTTTTTTTCGTTTTTTTATCGGTGGATCGGATTTTCAATTTGACATTTTTTGCTCGTGCCTATTGAATGGAATGCGTAGGCATCGAGAAGATCTTTCTTTTGATATATTATACGCGCGAATCCGAGACCCGAGCAAAGAGTTATGGCGATTTGAAAATCCGGGTTCGGGGAAAGGTCGATGTAAGTAAGAAATGTTGGCAAGAATGGACGGGTGCGATCATACCAGCACTAATGCACCGGATCCCTTCAGAACTCCGAAGTTAAGCGTGCTTGGGCGAGAGTAGTACTAGGATGGGTGACCTCCTGGTAAGTCCTCGTGTTGCACCCCTCTTTTTTTCGTTTTTTTATCGGTGGATCGGATTTTCAATTTGTTCATTTTTTGCTCGTGCCTATCGAACGGAATGCGTAGGCATCGAGAAGATCTTTCTTTTGATATATTATACGCACCAATCCGAGACCCGAGCAAAGAGTTATGGCGGTTTGAAAATCCGGGATCGGGGAAAGGTCGATGTAAGTAAGAAATGTTGGCAAGAATGGACGGGTGCAATTATACCAGCACTACTGCACCGGATCCCATCAGAACTCCGATGTTAAGCGTGCTTGGGCGAGAGTAGTACTAGGATGGGTGACCTCCTTGGAAGTCCTCGTGTTGCACCCCTCTTTTTTTCGTTTATTATCGGTGGATCGGATTTTCAATTTGTTCATTTTTTGCTCGTGCCTATTGAACGGAGTGTGTAGGCATCGAGAAGATCTTTCTTTTGATATATTATACGCACGAATCCGAGACCCGAGCAAAGAGTTATGGCGGTTTGAAAATCCGGGTTCGGGGAAAGGTCGATGTAAGTAAGATATGTTGGTAAGAATGGACGGGTGTGATCATACCAGCACTAATGCACCGGATCCCATCAGAACTCCGAAGTTAAGCGTGCTTGGGCGAGAGTAGTACTAGGATGGGTGACCTCCTGGGAAGTCCTCGTATTGCACCCTTCTTTTTTTCGTTTTTTTAACGGTGGATCGGATTTTCAATTTGTTCATTTTTTGCTGGTGCCTATCGAACGGAATGCGTAGGCATTGAGAAGATCTTTCGTTTGATATATTAACGCACGAATCCGAGACCCGAGCAAAGAGTTATGGCGGTTTGAAAATCCGGGTTCGGGGAAAGGTCGAAGTAAGTAAGAAATGTTGGCAAGAATGGACGGGTGTGATCATACCAGCACTAATGCACCCGATCCCATCAGAACTCCGAAGTTAAGCGTGCTTGGGCGAGAGTAGTACTATGATCGGTGACCTCTTGGGAAGTCCTCGTGTTGCACCCCTCTTTTTTTTGTTTTTTTATCGGTGGATCGGATTTTCAATTTGTTCATTTTTTGCTGGTGCCTATCGAACGGAATGCGTAGGCATCGAGAAGATCTTTCTTTTGATATATTATACGCGCGAATCCGAGATCCGAGCAAAGAGTTATGGCGGTTTGAAAATCCGGGATCGGGGTAAGGTCGATGTAAGTAAGAAATGTTGGCAAGAATGGACGGGTGCGATCATACCAACACTGATGCACCGGATCCCATCAGAACTCCGAAGTTAAGCGTGCTTGGGCGAGAGTAGTACTAGGATGGGTGACCTCCTGGGAAGTCCTCGTGTTGCACCCCTCTTTTTTTCGTTTTTTATCGGTGGATCGGATTTTCAATTTGTTCATTTTTTGCTCGTGCCTATTGAACGGAGTGTGTAGGCATCGAGAAGATCTTTCTTTTGATATATTATACGCACGAATCCGAGACCCGAGCAAAGAGTTATGGCGGTTTGAAAATCCGGGTTCGGGGAAAGGTCGATGTAAGTAAGAAATGTTGGTAAGAATGGACGGGTGTGATCATACCAGCACTAATGCACCGGATCCCATCAGAACTCCGAAGTTAAGCGTGCTTGGGCGAGAGTAGTACTAGGATGGGTGACCTCCTGGGAAGTTCTCGTGTTGCACTCCTCTTTTTTTCGTTTTTTTATCGGTGGATCGGATTTTCAATTTTTTCATTTTTTGCTAGTGCCTATCGAACGGAATGCGTAGGCATCGAGAAGATCTTTCTTTTGATATATTATACGCGCGAATCCGAGACCCGAGCAAAGAGTTATGGCGGTTTGAAAATCCGGATTCGGGGAAAGGTCGATGTAAGTAATAAATGTTGGCAAGAATGGACGGGTGAGATCATACCAGCACTAATGCACCGGATCCCATCAGAACTCCGAAGTTAAGCGTGCTTGGGCGAGAGTAGTACTAGGATGGGTGTCCTCCTGGGAAGTCCTCGTGTTGCACCCCTCTTTTTTTCGTTCTTTTATCGGTGGATCGGATTTTCAATTTGACATTTTTTGCTCGTGCCTATTGAATGGAATGCGTAGGCATCGAGAAGATCTTTCTTTTGATATATTATACGCGCGAATCCGAGACCCGAGCAAAGAGTTATGGCGATTTGAAAATCCGGGTTCGGGGAAAGGTCGATGTAAGTAAGAAATGTTGGCAAGAATGGACGGGTGCGATCATACCAGCACTAATGCACCGGATCCCTTCAGAACTCCGAAGTTAAGCGTGCTTGGGCGAGAGTAGTACTAGGATGGGTGACCTCCTGGTAAGTCCTCGTGTTGCACCCCTCTTTTTTTCGTTTTTTTATCGGTGGATCGGATTTTCAATTTGTTCATTTTTTGCTCGTGCCTATCGAACGGAATGCGTAGGCATCGAGAAGATCTTTCTTGTGATTTATTATACGCACGAATTCGAGACACGAGCAAAGTGTATGGCGGTTTGAAAATCCGGGTTCGGGGAAAGGTCGATGTAAGTAAGAAATTTTGGCAAGAATGGACGGGTGCGATCATACCAGCACTAATGCACCGCATCCCATCAGAACTCCGAAGTTAAGCGTGCTTGGGCGAGAGTAGTACTAGGATGGGTGACCTCCTGGGAAGTCCTCGTGTTGCACCCCTCTTTTTTTCATTTTTTATCGGTGGATCGGATTTTCAATTTGTTCATTTTTTGCTGGTGCCTATCGAACGGAATGCGTAGGCATCGAGAAGATCTTTCTTTTGATATATTATACGCACCAATCCGAGACCCGAGCAAAGAGTTATGGCGGTTTGAAAATCCGGGATCGGGGAAAGGTCGATGTAAGTAAGAAATATTGGCAAGAATGGACGGGTGCAATTATACCAGCACTACTGCACTGGATCCCATCAGAACTCCGAAGTTAAGCGTGCTTGGGCGAGAGTAGTACTAGGATGGGTGACCTCCTGGGAAGTCCTCGTGTTGCACCCCTCTTTTATTCGTTTTTTTATCGGTGGATCGGATTTTTAATTAGTTCATTTTTTGCTGGTGCCTATCGAACGGAATGCGTAGGCATCGAGAAGATCTTTCGTTTGATATATTATACGCACGAATCCGAGACCCGAGCAAAGAGTCATGGCGGTTTGAAAATCCGGGTTCGGAGAAAGGTCGATGTAAGTAAGAAATGTTGGCAAGAATGGACGGGTGCGATCATACCAGCACTAATGCACCGGATCCCATCAGAACTCCGAAGTTAAGCGTGCTTGGGCGAGAGTAGTACTAGGATGGATGACCTCCTTGGAAGTCCTCGTGTTGCACCCCTCTTTTTTTCGTTTTTTTATCGGTGGATCGGATTTTCAATTTGTTCATTTTTTGCTCGTGCCTATCGAACGGAATGCGTAGGAATCGAGAAGATCTTTCTTTTGATATGTTATACGCGCGAATCCGAGACCCGAGCAAAGACTTATGGCGGTTTGAAAATCCGGGTTCGGGGAAAGGTCGATGTAAGTAAGAAATGTTGGCAAGAATGGACGGGTGTGATCATACCAGCACTAATGCACCGGATCCCATCAGAACTCCGAAGTTAAGCGTGCCTGGGCGAGAGTAGTACTAGGATCGGTGACCTCTTGGGAAGTCCTCGTGTTGCACCCCTCTTTTTTTTGTTTTTTTATCGGTGGATCGGATTTTCAATTTGTTCATTTTTTGCTGGTGCCTATCGAACGGAATGCGTAGGCATCGAGAAGATCTTTCTTTTGATATATTATACGCGCGAATCCGAGATCCGAGCAAAGAGTTATGGCGGTTTGAAAATCCGGGATCGGGGTAAGGTCGATGTAAGTAAGAAATGTTGGCAAGAATGGACGGGTGTGATCATACCAGCACTAATGCACCGCATCCCATCAGAACTCCGAAGTTAAGCGTGCTTGGGCGAGAGTAGTACTAGGATGGGTGACCTCCTGGGAAGTCCTCGTGTTGCACCCCTCTTTTTTTCATTTTTTTATCGGTGGATCGGATTTTCAATTTGTTCATTTTTTGCTGGTGCCTATCGAACGGAATGCGTAGGCATCGAGAAGATCTTTCTTTTGATATATTATACGCACCAATCCGAGACCCGAGCAAAGAGTTATGGCGGTTTGAAAATCCGGGATCGGGGAAAGGTCGATGTAAGTAAGAAATGTTGGCAAGAATGGACGGGTGCAATTATACCAGCACTACTGCACCGGATCCCATCAGAACTCCGAAGTTAAGCGTGCTTGGGCGAGAGTAGTACTAGGATGGGTGACCTCCTTGGAAGTCCTCGTGTTGCACCCCTCTTTTTTTCGTTTTTTATCGGTGGATCGGATTTTCAATTTGTTCATTTTTTGCTCGTGCCTATTGAACGGATTGTGTAGGCATCGAGAAGATCTTTCTTTTGATATATTATACGCACGAATCCGAGACCCGAGCAAAGAGTTATGGCGGTTTGAAAATCCGGGTTCGGGGAAAGGTCGATGTAAGTAAGAAATGTTGGTAAGAATGGACGGGTGTGATCATACCAGCACTAATGCACCGGATCCCATCAGAACTCCGAAGTTAAGCGTGCTTGGGCGAGAGTAGTACTAGGATGGGTGACCTCCTGGGAAGTTCTCGTGTTGCACCCCTCTTTTTTTCGTTTTTTTATCGGTGGATCGGATTTTCAATTTTTTCATTTTTTGCTAGTGCCTATCGAACGGAATGCGTAGGCATCGAGAAGATCTTTCTTTTGATATATTATACGCGCGAATCCGAGACCCGAGCAAAGAGTTATGGCGGTTTGAAAATCCGGGTTCGGGGAAAGGTCGATGTAAGTAATAAATGTTGGCAAGAATGGACGGGTGCGATCATACCAGCACTAATGCACCGGATCCCATCAGAACTCCGAAGTTAAGCGTGCTTGGGCGAGAGTAGTACTAGGATGGGTGTCCTCCTGGGAAGTCCTCGTGTTGCACCCCTCTTTTTTTCGTTTTTTTATCGGTGGATCGGATTTTCAATTTGACATTTTTTGCTCGTGCCTATTGAATGGAATGCGTAGGCATCGAGAAGATCTTTCTTTTGATATATTATACGCGCGAATCCGAGACCCGAGCAAAGAGTTATGGCGATTTGAAAATCCGGGTTCGGGGAAAGGTCGATGTAAGTAAGAAATGTTGGCAAGAATGGACGGGTGCGATCATACCAGCACTAATGCACCGGATCCCTTCAGAACTCCGAAGTTAAGCGTGCTTGGGCGAGAGTAGTACTAGGATGGGTGACCTCCTGGTAAGTCCTCGTGTTGCACCCCTCTTTTTTTCGTTTTTTTATCGGTGGATCGGATTTTCAATTTGTTCATTTTTTGCTCGTGCCTATCGAACGGAATGCGTAGGCATCGAGAAGATCTTTCTTTTGATATATTATACGCGCGAATCCGAGATCCGAGCAAAGAGTTATGGCGGTTTGAAAATCCGGGATCGGGGTAAGGTCGATGTAAGTAAGAAATGTTGGCAAGAATGGACGGGTGTGATCATACCAGCACTAATGCACCGCATCCCATCAGAACTCCGAAGTTAAGCGTGCTTGGGCGAGAGTAGTACTAGGATGGGTGACCTCCTGGGAAGTCCTCGTGTTGCACCGCTCTTTTTTTCATTTTTTTATCGGTGGATCGGATTTTCAATTTGTTCATTTTTTGCTGGTGCCTATCGAACGGAATGCGTAGGCATCGAGAAGATCTTTCTTTTGAAATATTATACGCACCAAGCCGAGACCCGAGCAAAGAGTTATGGCGGTTTGAAAATCCGGGATCGGGGAAAGGTCGATGTAAGTAAGAAATGTTGGCAAGAATGGACGGGTGCAATTATACCAGCACTACTGCACCGGATCCCATCAGAACTCCGAAGTTATGCGTGCTTGGGCGAGAGTAGTACTAGGATGGGTGACCTCCTTGGAAGTCCTCGTGTTGCACCCCTCTTTTTTTCGTTTTTTATCGGTGGATCGGATTTTCAATTTTTTCATTTTTTGCTAGTGCCTATCGAACGGAATGCGTAGGCATCGAGAAGATCTTTCTTTTGATATATTATACGCGCGAATCCGAGACCCGAGCAAAGAGTTATGGCGGTTTGAAAATCCGGGTTCGGGGAAAGGTCGATGTAAGTAATAAATGTTGGCAAGAATGGACGGGTGCGATCATACCAGCACTAATGCACCGGATCCCATCAGAACTCCGAAGTTAAGCGTGCTTGGGCGAGAGTAGTACTAGGATGGGTGTCCTCCTGGGAAGTCCTCGTGTTGCACCCCTCTTTTTTTCGTTTTTTTATCGGTGGATCGGATTTTCAATTTGACATTTTTTGCTCGTGCCTATTGAATGGAATGCGTAGGCATCGAGAAGATCTTTCTTTTGATATATTATACGCGCGAATCCGAGACCCGAGCAAAGAGTTATGGCGATTTGAAAATCCGGGTTCGGGGAAAGGTCGATGTAAGTAAGAAATGTTGGCAAGAATGGACGGGTGCGATCATACCAGCACTAATGCACCGGATCCCTTCAGAACTCCGAAGTTAAGCGTGCTTGGGCGAGAGTAGTACTAGGATGGGTGACCTCCTGGTAAGTCCTCGTGTTGCACCCCTCTTTTTTTCGTTTTTTTATCGGTGCATCGGATTTTCAATTTGTTCATTTTTTGCTCGTGCCTATCGAACGGAATGCGTAGGCATCGAGAAGATCTTTCTTGTGATTTATTATTCGCACGAATTCGAGACCCGAGCAAAGTGTATGGCGGTTTGAAAATCCGGGTTCGGGGAAAGGTCGATGTAAGTAAGAAATTTTGGCAAGAATGGACGGGTGCGATCATACCAGCACTAATGCACCGCATCCCATCAGAACTCCGAAGTTAAGCGTGCTTGGGCGAGAGTAGTACTAGGATGGGTGACCTCCTGGGAAGTCCTCGTGTTGCACCCCTCTTTTTTTCATTTTTTTATCGGTGGATCGGATTTTCAATTTGTTCATTTTTTGCTGGTGCCTATCGAACGGAATGCGTAGGCATCGAGAAGATCTTTCTTTTGATATATTATACGCACCAATCCGAGACCCGAGCAAAGAGTTATGGCGGTTTGAAAATCCGGGATCGAGGAAAGGTCGATGTAAGTAAGAAATGTTGGCAAGAATGGACGGGTGCAATTATACCAGCACTACTGCACCGGATCCCATCAGAACTCCGAAGTTAAGCGTGCTTGGGCGAGAGTAGTACTAGGATGGGTGACCTCCTGGGAAGTCCTCGTGTTGCACCCCTCTTTTTTTCGTTTTTTTATCGGTGGATCGGATTTTCAATTAGTTCATTTTTTGCTGGTGCCTATCGAACGGAATGCGTAGGCATCGAGAAGATCTTTCGTTTGATATATTATACGCACGAATCCGAGACCCGAGCAAAGAGTTATGGCGGTTTGAAAATCCGGGTTCGGAGAAAGGTCGATGTAAGTAAGAAATGTTGGCAAGAATGGACGGGTGCGATCATACCAGCACTAATGCACCGGATCCCATCAGAACTCCGAAGTTAAGCGTGCTTGGGCGAGAGTAGTACTAGGATGGATGACCTCCTGGGAAGTCCTCGTGTTGCACCCCTCTTTTTTTCGTTTTTTTATCGGTGGATCGGATTTTCAATTTGTTCATTTTTTGCTCGTGCCTATCGAACGGAATGCGTAGGAATCGAGAAGATCTTTCTTTTGATATGTTATACGCGCGAATCCGAGACCCGAGCAAAGACTTATGGCGGTTTGAAAATCCGGGTTCGGGGAAAGGTCGATGTAAGTAAGAAATGTTGGCAAGAATGGACGGGTGTGATCATACCAGCACTAATGCACCGGATCCCATCAGAACTCCGAAGTTAAGCGTGCCTGGGCGAGAGTAGTACTAGGATCGGTGACCTCTTGGGAAGTCCTCGTGTTGCACCCCTCTTTTTTTTGTTTTTTTATCGGTGGATCGGATTTTCAATTTGTTCATTTTTTGCTGGTGCCTATCGAACGGAATGCGTAGGCATCGAGAAGATCTTTCTTTTGATATATTATACGCGCGAATTCGAGATCCGAGCAAAGAGTTATGGCGGTTTGAAAATCCGGGATCGGGGTAAGGTCGATGTAAGTAAGAAATGTTGGCAAGAATGGACGAGTGCGATCATACCAACACTGATGCACCGGATCCCATCAGAACTCCGAAGTTAAGCGTGCTTGGGCGAGAGTAGTACTAGGATGGGTGACCTCCTGGGAAGTCCTCGTGTTGCACCCCTCTTTTTTTCGTTTTTTTATCGGTGGAACGGATTTTCAATTTGTTCATTTTTTTCTGGTGCCTATCGAACGGAATGCGTAGGCATCGAGAAGATCTTTCTTTTGATATATTATACGCGCGAATCCGAGACCCGAGCAAAGAGTTATGGCGGTTTGAAAATCCGGGTTCGGGGAAAGGTCGATGTAAGTAAGAAATGTTGGCAAGAATGGACGGGTGCGATCATACCAGCACTAATGCACCGGATCCCATCAGAACTCCGAAGTTAAGCGTGATTGGGCGGGAGTAGTACTATGATGGGTGACCTCCTGGGAAGTCCTCGTGTTGCACCCCTTTTTTTTGTTTTTTTTATCGGCGGATCGGATTTTCAATTTGTTCATTTTTTGCTGGTGTCTATCGTATGGAATGCGTAGGCATCGAGAAGATCTTTCTTTTGATATATTATACGCGCGAATCCGAGACCCGAGCAAAGAGTTATGGCGGTTTGAAAATCCGAGTTCAGGGAAAGGTCGATGTAAGTAAGAAATGTTGGCAAGAATGGACGTGTGCGATCATACCAGCACTAATGCACCGGATCCCATCAGAACTCCGAAGTTAAGCGTGCTTGGGCGAGAGTAGTACTAGGATGGGTGACCTCCTTGGAAGTCCTCGTGTTGCACCCCTCTTTTTTTCGTTTTTTATCGGTGGATCGGATTTTCAATTTGTTCATTATTTGCTCGTGCCTATCGAACGGAATGCGTAGGCATCGAGAAGATCTTTCTTTTGATATATTATACGCACGAATCCGAGACCCGAGCAAAGAGTTATGGCGGTTTGAAAATCCGGGTTCGGGAAAAGGTCGATGTAAGTAAGAAATGTTGGCAAGAATGGACGGGTGCGATCATACCAGCACTAATGCACCGGATCCCATCAGAACTCCGAAGTTAAGCGTGCTTGGGCGAGAGTAGTACTAGGATGGGTGACCTCCTGGGAAGTCCTCGTGTTGCACCCCTCTTTTTTTCGTTTTTTTTTCGGTGGATCGGATTTTCAATTTTTTCATTTTTTGCTGGTGCCTATCGAACGGAATGCGTAGGCATCGAGAAGATCTTTCTTTTGATATATTATACGCGCGATCCGAGACCCGAGCAAAGAGTTATGGCGGTTTGAAAATCCGGGTTCGGGGAAAGGTCGATGTAAGTAAGAAATGTTGGCAAGAATGGACGGGTGCGATCATACCAGCACTAATGCACCGGATCCCATCAGAACTCCGAAGTTAAGCGTGCTTGGGAGAGAGTAGTACTATGATGGGTGACCTCCTGGGAAGTCCTCGTGTTGCACCCCTCTTTTTTTCGTTTTTTTTTATCGGTGGATCGGATTTTCAATTTGTTCATTTTTTGCTAGTGCCTATCGAACGGAATGCGTAGGCATCGTGAAGATCTTTCTTTTGATATATTATACACGCGAATCCGAGACCCGAGCAAAGAGTTATGGCGATTTGAAAATCCGGGTTCGGGGAAAGGTCGATGTAAGTAAGAAATGTTGGCAAGAATGGACGGGTGCGATCATACCAGCACTAATGCACCGGATCCCATCAGAACTCCGAAGTTAAGCGTGCTTGGGCGGGAGTAGTACTATGATGGGTGACCTCCTGGGAAGTCCTCGTGTTGCACCCCTTTTTTTTGTTTTTTTTATCGGCGGATCGGATTTTCAATTTGTTCATTTTTTGCTGGTGCCTATCGTATGGAATGCGTAGGCATCGAGAAGATCTTTCTTTTGATATATTATACGCACGAATCCGAGACCCGAGCAAAGAGTTATGGCGGTTTGAAAATCCGGGTTCGGAGAAAGGTCGATGTAAGTAAGAAATATTGGCAAGAATGGACGTGTGCGATCATACCAGCACTAATGCACCGGATCCCATCAGAACTCCGAAGTTAAGCGTGCTTGGGCGAGAGTAGTACTAGGATGGGTGACCTCCTGGGAAGTCCTCGTGTTGCACCCCTCTTTTTTTCGTTTTTTTATCGGTGGAACGGATTTTCAATTTGTTCATTTTTTTCTGGTGCCTATCGAACAGAATGCGTAGGCATCGAGAAGATCTTTCTTTTGATATATTATACGCGAGAATCCGAGACCCGAGCAAAGAGTTATGGCGGTTTGAAAATCCGGGTTCGGGGAAAGGTCGATGTAAGTAAGAAATGTTGGCAAGAATGGACGGGTGCGATCATACCAGCACTAATGCACCGGATCCCATCAGAACTCCGAAGTTATGCGTGCTTGGGCGGGAGTTGTACTATGATGGGTGACCTCCTGGGAAGTCCTCGTGTTGAACCCCTTTTTTTTGTTTTTTTTATCGGCGGATCGGATTTTCAATTTGTTCATTTTTTGCTGGTGCCTATCGTATGGAATGCGTAGGCATCGAGAAGATCTTTCTTTTGATATATTATACGCGCGAATCCGAGACCCGAGCAAAGAGTTATGGCGGTTTGAAAATCCGAGTTCGGGGAAAGGTCGATGTAAGTAAGAAATGTTGGCAAGAATGGACGGGTGCGATCATACCAGCACTAATGCACCGGATCCCATCAGAACTCCGAAGTTAAGCGTGCTTGGGCGAGAGTAGTACTAGGATGGGTGACCTCCTTGGAAGTCCTCGTGTTGCACCCCTCCTTTTTTCGTTTTTTATCGGTGGATCGGATTTTCAATTTGTTCATTATTTGCTCGTGCCTATCGAACGGAATGCGTAGGCATCGAGAAGATCTTTCTTTTGATATATTATAAGCACGAATCCGAGACCCGAGCAAAGAGTTATGGCGGTTTGAAAATCCGGGTTCGGGAAAAGGTCGATGTAAGTAAGAAATGTTGGCAAGAATGGACGGGTGCGATCATACCAGCACTAATGCACCGGATCCCATCAGAACTCCGAAGTTAAGCGTGCTTGGGCGAGAGTAGTACTGGGATGGGTGACCTCCTGGGAAGTCCTCGTGTTGCACCCCTCTTTTTTTCGTTTTTTTTTCGGTGGATCGGATTTTCAATTTTTTCATTTTTTGCTGGTGCCTATCGAACGGAATGCGTAGGCATCGAGGAGATCTTTCTTTTGATATATTATACGCGCGAATCCGAGACCCGAGCAAAGAGTTATGGCGGTTTGAAAATCCGGGTTCGGGGAAAGGTCGATGTAAGTAAGAAATGTTGGCAAGAATGGACGGGTGCGATCATACCAGCACTAATGCACCGGATCCCATCAGAACTCCGAAGTTAAGCGTGCTTGGGCGAGAGTAGTACTATGATGGGTGACCTCCTGGGAAGTCCTCGTGTTGCACCCCTCTTTTTTTCGTTTTTTTTTATCGGTGGATCGGATTTTCAATTTGTTCATTTTTTGCTGGTGCCTATCGAACGGAATGCGTAGGCATCGTGAAGATCTTTCTTTTGATATATTATACGCGCGAATCCGAGACCCGAGCAAAGAGTTATGGCGGTTTGAAAATCCGAGTTCGGGGAAAGGTCGATGTAAGTAAGAAATGTTGGCAAGAATGGACGGGTGCGATCATACCAGCACTAATGCACCGGATCCCATCAGAACTCCGAAGTTAAGCGTGCTTGGGCGAGAGTAGTACTAGGATGGGTGACCTCCTTGGAAGTCCTCGTGTTGCACCCCTCTTTTTTTCGTTTTTTATCGGTGGATCGGATTTTCAATTTGTTCATTATTTGCTCGTGCCTATCGAACGGAATGCGTAGGCATCGAGAAGATCTTTCTTTTGATATATTATACGCACGAATCCGAGACCCGAGCAAAGAGTTATGGCGGTTTGAAAATCCGGGTTCGGGAAAAGGTCGATGTTAAGTAAGAAATGTTGGCAAGAATGGACGGGTGCGATCATACCAGCACTAATGCACCGGATCCCATCAGAACTCCGAAGTTAAGCGTGCTTGGGCGAGAGTAGTACTAGGATGGGTGACCTCCTGGGAAGTCCTCGTGTTGCACCCCTCTTTTTTTCGTTTTTTTTTCGGTGGATCGGATTTTCAATTTTTTCATTTTTTGCTGGTGCCTATCGAACGGAATGCGTAGGCATCGAGAAGATCTTTCTTTTGATATATTATACGCGCGATCCGAGACCCGAGCAAAGAGTTATGGCGGTTTGAAAATCCGGGTTCGGGGAAAGGTCGATGTAAGTAAGAAATGTTGGCAAGAATGGACGGGTGCGATCATACCAGCACTAATGCACCGGATCCCATCAGAACTCCGAAGTTAAGCGTGCTTGGGCGAGAGTAGTACTATGATGGGTGACCTCCTGGGAAGTCCTCGTGTTGCACCCCTCTTTTTTTCGTTTTTTTTATCGGTGGATCGGATTTTCAATTTGTTCATTTTTTGCTGGTGCCTATCGAACGGAATGCGTAGGCATCGTGAAGATCTTTCTTTTGATATATTATACACGCGAATCCGAGACCCGAGCAAAGAGTTATGGCGATTTGAAAATCCGGGTTCGGGGAAAGGTCGATGTAAGTAAGAAATGTTGGCAAGAATGGACGGGTGCGATCATACCAGCATTAATGCACCGGATCCCATCAGAACTCCAAAGTTAAGCGTGCTTGGGCGAGAGTAGTACTAGGATGGGTGACCTCCTGGGAAGTCCTCGTGTTGCACCCCTCTTTTTTTCGTTTTTTATCGGTGGATCGGATTTTCAATTTGTTCATTTTTTGCTCGTGCCTATCGAACGGAATGCGTAGGCATCGAGAATATCTTTCTTGTGATATATTATACGCACGAATCCGAGACCCGAGCAAAGTGTTATGGCAGTTTGAAAATCCGGGTTCGGGGAAAGGTCGATGTAAGTAAGAAATTTTGGTAAGAATGGACAGGTGCGATCATACCAGCACTAATGCACCGGATCCCATCAGAACTCCGAAGTTAAGCGTGCTTGGGCGAGAGTAGTACTAGGATGGGTGACCTCCTGGGAAGTCCTCGTGTTGCACCCCTCTTTTTTTCGTTTTTTTATCGGTGGATCGGATTTTCAATTTGTTCATTTTTTGCTGGTGCCTATCGAACGGAATGCGTAGGCATCGAGAAGATCTTTCTTTTGATATATTATACGCGCGAATCCGAGACCCGAGCAAAGAGTTATGGCGGTTTGAAAATCCGGGATCGGGGAAAGGTCGATGTAAGTAAGATATGTTGGCTAGAATGGACGGGTGCGATCATACCAGCACTAATGCACCGGATCCCATCAGAACTCCGAAGTTAAGCGTACTTGGGCGAGAGTAGTACTAGGATGGGTGACCTCCTGGGAAGTCCTCGTGTTGCACCCCTCTTTTTTTCGTTTTTTTATCGGTGGATCGGATTTTCAATTTGTTCATTTTTTGCTGGTGCCTATCGAACAGAATGCGTAGGCATCGAGAAGATCTTTCGTTTGATATATTATACGCACGAATTCGAGACCCGAGCAAAGAGTTATGGCGGTTTGAAAATCCGGGTTCGGAGAAAGGTCGATGTAAGTAAGAAATATTGGCAAGAATGGACGGGTGCGATCATACCAGCACTAATGCACCGGATCCCATCAGAACTCCGAAGTTAAGCGTGCTTGGGCGAGAGTAGTACTAGGATGGATGACCTCCTGGAAAGTCCTCGTGTTGCACCCCTCTTTTTTTCGTTTTTTTATCGGTGGATCGGATTTTCAATTTGTTCATTTTTTGCTGGTGCCTATCGAACGGAATGCGTAGGCATCGAGAAGATCTTTCTTTTGATATATTATACAAGCGAATCCGAGACCCGAGCAAAGACTTATGGCGGTTTGAAAATCCGGGTTCGGGGAAAGGTCGATGTAAGTAAGAAATGTTGGCAAGAATGGACGGGTGCGATCATACCAGCACTAATGCACCGGATCCCATCAGAACTCCGAAGTTAAGCGTGCTTGGGCGAGAGTAGTACTAGGATGGGTGACCTCCTGGGAAGTCCTCGTGTTGCACCCCTCTTTTTTTCGTTTTTTTATCAGTGGATCGGATTTTCAATTTGTTCATTTTTTGCTGGTGCCTATCGAACGGAATGCGTAGGCATCGAGAAGATCTTTCTTTTGATATATTATACGCGCGAATCCGAGACCCGAGCAAAGAGTTATGGCGGTTTGAAAATCCGGGATCGGGGAAAGGTCGATGTAAGTAAGAAATGTTGGCTAGAATGGACGGGTGCGATCATACCAGCACTAATGCACCGGATCCCATCAGAACTCCGAAGTTAAGCGTGCTTGGGCGAGAGTAGTACTAGGATGGGTGACCTCCTGGGAAGTCCTCGTGTTGCACCCCTCTTTTTTTCGTTTTTTTATCGGTGGATCGGATTTTCAATTTGTTCATTTTTTGGTGGTGCCTATCGAACGGAATGCGTAGGCATCGAGAAGATCTTTCGTTTGATATATTATACGCACGAATTCGAGACCCGAGCAAAGAGTTATGGCGGTTTGAAAATCCGGGTTCGGAGAAAGGTCGATGTAAGTAAGAAATATTGGCAAGAATGGACGGGTGCGATCATACCAGCACTAATGCACCGGATCCCATCAGAACTCCGAAGTTAAGCGTGCTTGGGCGAGAGTAGTACTAGGATGGATGACCTCCTGGAAAGTCCTCGTGTTGCACCCCTCTTTTTTTCGTTTTTTTATCGGTGGATCGGATTTTCAATTTGTTCATTTTTTGCTGGTGCCTATCGAACGGAATGCGTAGGCATCGAGAAGATCTTTCTTTTGATATATTATACAAGCGAATCCGAGACCCGAGCAAAGACTTATGGCGGTTTGAAAATCCGGGTTCGGGGAAAGGTCGATGTAAGTAAGAAATGTTGGCAAGAATGGACGGGTGCGATCATACCAGCACTAATGCACCGGATCCCATCAGAACTCCGAAGTTAAGCGTGCTTGGGCGAGAGTAGTACTAGGATGGGTGACCTCCTGGGAAGTCCTCGTGTTGCACCCCTCTTTTTTTCGTTTTTTTATCGGTGGATCGGATTTTCAATTTGTTCATTTTTTGCTGGTGCCTATCGAACGGAATGCGTAGGCATCGAGAAGATCTTTCTTTTGATATATTATACGCGCGAATCCGAGACTCGAGCAAAGAGTTATGGCGGTTTGAAAATCCGGGATCGGGGAAAGGTCGATGTAAGTAAGAAATGTTGGCTAGAATGGACGGGTGCGATCATACCAGCACTAATGCACCGGATCCCATCAGAACTCCGAAGTTAAGCGTGCTTGGGCGAGAGTAGTACTAGGATGGGTGACCTCCTGGGAAGTCCTCGTGTTGCACCCCTCTTTTTTTCGTTTTTTTATCGGTGGATCGGATTTTCAATTTGTTCATTTTTTGCTGGTGCCTATCGAACGGAATGCGTAGGCATCGAGAAGATCTTTCGTTTGATATATTATACGCACGAATTCGAGACCCGAGCAAAGAGTTATGGCGGTTTGAAAATCCGGGTTCGGAGAAAGGTCGATGTAAGTAAGAAATATTGGCAAGAATGGACGGGTGCGATCATACCAGCACTAATGCACCGGATCCCATCAGAACTCCGAAGTTAAGCGTGCTTGGGCGAGAGTAGTACTAGGATGGATGACCTCCTGGGAAGTCCTCGTGTTGCACCCCTCTTTTTTTCGTTGTTTTATCGGTGGATCGGATTTTCAATTTGTTCATTTTTTGTTGGTGCCTATCGAACGGAATGCGTAGGCATCGAGAAGATCTTTCTTTTGATATATTATACAAGCGAATCCGAGACCCGAGCAAAGACTTATGGCGGTTTGAAAATCCGGGTTCGGGGAAAGGTCGATGTAAGTAAGAAATGTTGGCAAGAATGGACGGGTGCGATCATACCAGCACTAATGCACCGGATCCCATCAGAACTCCGAAGTTAAGCGTGCTTGGGCGGGAGTAGTACTATGATGGGTGACCTCCTGGGAAGTCCTCGTGTTGCCCCCCTTTTTTTTGTTTTTTTTATCGGTGGATCGGATTTTCAATTTGTTCATTTTTTGCTGGTGCCTATCGAACGGAATGCGTAGCATCGAGAAGATCTTTCTTTTAATATATTATACGCGCGAATCCGAGACCCGAGCAAAGAGTTATGGCGGTTTGAAAATCCGGGTTCGGGGAAAGGTCGATGTAAGTAAGAAATGTTGGCAAGAATGGACGGGTGCGATCATACCAGCACTAATGCACCGGATCCCATCAGAACTCCGAAGTTAAGCGTGCTTGGGCGAGAGTAGTACTAGGATGGGTGACCTCCTTGGAAGTCCTCGTGTTGCACCCCTCTTTTTTTCGTTTTTTTATCGGTGGATCGGATTTTCAATTTGTTCATTTTTTGCTCGTTCCTATCGAACGGAATGCGTAGGCATCGAGAAGATCTTTCTTGTGATATATTATACGCACGAATCCGTGACCCGAGCAAAGTGTTATGGCGGTTTGAAAATCCGGGATCAGGGAAAGGTCGATGTAAGTAAGATATGTTGGCTAGAATGGACGGGTGCGATCATACCAGCACTAATGCACCGGATCCCATCTGAACTCCGAAGTTAAGCGTGCTTGGGCGAGAGTAGTACTAGGATGGGTGACCTCCTGGGAAGTCCTCGTGTTGCACCCCTCTTTTTTTCGTTTTTTTATCGGTGGATCGGATTTTCAATTTGTTCATTTTTTGCTGGTGCCTATCGAACGGAATGCGTAGGCATCGAGAAGATCTTTCGTTTGATATATTATACGCACGAATTCGAGACCCGAGCAAAGAGTTATGGCGGTTTGAAAATCCGGGTTCGGAGAAAGGTCGATGTAAGTAAGAAATATTGGCAAGAATGGACGGGTGCGATCATACCAGCACTAATGCACCGGATCCCATCAGAACTCCGAAGTTAAGCGTGCTTGGGCGAGAGTAGTACTAGGATGGATGACCTCCTGGGAAGTCCTCGTGTTGCACCCCTCTTTTTTTCGTTGTTTTATCGGTGGATCGGATTTTCAATTTGTTCATTTTTTGCTGGTGCCTATCGAACGGAATGCGTAGGCATCGAGAAGATCTTTCTTTTGATATATTATACGCGCGAATCCGAGACCCGAGCAAAGACTTATGGCGGTTTGAAAATCCGGGTTCGGGGAAAGGTCGATGTAAGTAAGAAATGTTGGCAAGAATGGACGGGTGCGATCATACCAGCACTAATGCACCGGATCCCATCAGAACTCCGAAGTTAAGCGTGCTTGGGCGGGAGTAGTACTATGATGGGTGACCTCCTGGGAAGTCCTCGTGTTGCCCCCCTTTTTTTTGTTTTTTTTATCGGTGGATCGGATTTTCAATTTGTTCATTTTTTGCTGGTGCCTATCGAACGGAATGCGTAGCATCGAGAAGATCTTTCTTTTAATATATTATACGCGCGAATCCGAGACCCGAGCAAAGAGTTATGGCGGTTTGAAAATCCGGGTTCGGGGAAAGGTCGATGTAAGTAAGAAATGTTGGCAAAAATGGACGGGTGCGATCATACCAGCACTAATGCACCGGATCCCATCAGAACTCCGAAGTTAAGCGTGCTTGGGCGAGAGTAGTACTAGGATGGGTGACCTCCTTGGAAGTCCTCGTGTTGCACCCCTCTTTTTTTCGTTTTTTTATCGGTGGATCGGATTTTCAATTTGTTCATTTTTTGCTCGTTCCTATCGAACGGAATGCGTAGGCATCGAGAAGATCTTTCTTGTGATATATTATACGCACGAATCCGTGACCCGAGCAAAGTGTTATGGCGGTTTGAAAATCCGGGTTCGGGGAAAGGTCGATGTAAGTAAGAAATGTTGGCAAGAATGGACGGGTGCGATCATACCAGCACTAATGCACCGGATCCCATCAGAACTCCGAAGTTAAGCGTGCTTGGGCGAGAGTAGTACTAGGATGGATGACCTCCTGGGAAGTCCTCGTGTTGCACCCCTCTTTTTTTCGTTTTTTTATCGGTGGATCGGATTTTCAATTTGTTCATTTTTTGCTGGTGCCTATCGAACGGAATGCGTAGGCATCGAGAAGATCTTTCGTTTGATATATTATACGCGCGAATCCGAGACCCGAGCAAAGACTTATGGCGGTTTGAAAATCCGGGATCGGGGAAAGGTCGATGTAAGTAAGAAATGTTGGCAAGAATGGACGGGTGCGATCATACCAGCACTAATGCACCGGATCCCATCAGAACTCCGAAGTTGCGTGCATGGGCGGGAGTAGTACTAGGATGGGTGACCTCCTGGGAAGTCCTCGTGTTGCCCCCCTTTTTTTTGTTTTTTTTATCGGTGGATCGGATTTTCAATTTGTTCATTTTTTGCTGGTGCCTATCGAACGGAATGCGTAGCATCGAGAAGATCTTTCTTTTAATATATTATACGCGCGAATCCGAGACCCGAGCAAAGAGTTATGGCGGTTTGAAAATCCGGGTTCGGGGAAAGGTCGATGTAAGTAAGAAATGTTGGCAAGAATGGACGGGTGCGATCATACCAGCACTAATGCACCGGATCCCATCAGAACTCCGAAGTTAAGCGTGCTTGGGCGAGAGTAGTACTAGGATGGGTGACCTCCTTGGAAGTCCTCGTGTTGCACCCCTCTTTTTTTCGTTTTTTTATCGGTGGATCGGATTTTCAATTTGTTCATTTTTTGCTCGTTCCTATCGAACGGAATGCGTAGGCATCGAGAAGATCTTTCTTGTGATATATTATACGCACGAATCCGTGACCCGAGCAAAGTGTTATGGCGGTTTGAAAATCCGGGTTCGGGGAAAGGTCGATGTAAGTAAGAAATGTTGGCAAGAATGGACGGGTGCGATCATACCAGCACTAATGCACCGGATCCCATCAGAACTCCGAAGTTAAGCGTGCTTGGGCGAGAGTAGTACTAGGATGGATGACCTCCTGGGAAGTCCTCGTGTTGCACCCCTCTTTTCTTCGTTTTTTTATCGGTGGATCGGATTTTCAATTTGTTCATTTTTTGCTGGTGCCTATCGAACGGAATGCGTAGGCATCGAGAAGATCTTTCTTTTGATATATTATACGCGCGAATCCGAGACCCGAGCAAAGACTTATGGCGGTTTGAAAATCCGGGTTCGGGGAAAGGTCGATGTAAGTAAGAAATGTTGGCAAGAATGGACGGGTGCGATCATACCAGCACTAATGCACCGGATCCCATCAGAACTCCGAAGTTAAGCGTGCTTGGGCGAGAGTAGTACTAGGATGGATGACCTCCTGGGAAGTCCTCGTGTTGCACCCCTCTTTTTTTCGTTTTTTTATCGACGGATCGGATTTTCAATTTGTTCATTTTTTGCTGGTGCCTATCGAACGGAATGCGTAGGCATCGAGAAGATCTTTCTTTTGATATATTATACGCGCGAATCCGAGACCCGAGCAAAGAGTTATGGCGGTTTGAAAATCCGGGATCGGGGAAAGGTCGATGTAAGTAAGATATGTTGGCTAGAATGGACGGGTGCGATCATACCAGCACTAATGCACCGGATCCCATCTGAACTCCGAAGTTAAGCGTGCTTGGGCGAGAGTAGTACTAGGATGGGTGACCTCCTGGGAAGTCCTCGTGTTGCACCCCTCTTTTTTTCGTTTTTTTATCGGTGGATCGGATTTTCGATTTGTTCATTTTTTGCTGGTGCCTATCGAACGGAATGCGTAGGCATCGAGAAGATCTTTCTTTTGATATATTATACGCGCGAATCCGAGACCCGAGCAAAGAGTTATGGCGGTTTGAAAATCCGGGATCGGGGAAAGGTCGATGTAAGTAAGAAATGTTGGCAAGAATGGACGGGTGCGATCATACCAGCACTAATGCACCGGATCCCATCAGAACTCCGAAGTTAAGCGTGCTTGGGCGAGAGTAGTACTAGGATGGGTGACCTCCTGGGAAGTCCACGTGTTGCACCCCTCTTTTTTTCGTTGTTTTATCGGTGGATCGGATTTTCAATTTGTTCATTTTTTGCTGGTGCCTATCGAACAGAATGCGTAGGCATCGAGAAGATCTTTCTTTTGATATATTATACGCGCGAATCCGAGACCCGAGCAAAGACTTATGGCGGTTTGAAAATCCGGGTTCGGGGAAAGGTCGATGTAAGTAAGAAATGTTGGCAAGAATGGACGGGTGCGATCATACCAGCACTAATGCACCGGATCCCATCAGAACTCCGAAGTTAAGCGTGCTTGGGCGAGAGTAGTACTAGGATGGATGACCTCCTGGGAAGTCCTCGTGTTGCACCCCTCTTTTTTTCGTTTTTTTATCGGTGGATCGGATTTTCAATTTGTTCATTTTTTGCTGGTGCCTATCGAACGGAATGCGTAGCATCGAGAAGATCTTTCTTTTAATATATTATACGCGCGAATCCGAGACCCGAGCAAAGAGTTATGGCGGTTTGAAAATCCGGGTTCGGGGAAAGGTCGATGTAAGTAAGAAATGTTGGCAAGAATGGACGGGTGCGATCATACCAGCACTAATGCACCGGATCCCATCAGAACTCCGAAGTTAAGCGTGCTTGGGCGAGAGTAGTACTAGGATGGGTGACCTCCTTGGAAGTCCTCGTGTTGCACCCCTCTTTTTTTCGTTTTTTTATCGGTGGATCGGATTTTCAATTTGTTCATTTTTTGCTCGTTCCTATCGAACGGAATGCGTAGGCATCGAGAAGATCTTTCTTGTGATATATTATACGCACGAATCCGTGACCCGAGCAAAGTGTTATGGCGGTTTGAAAATCCGGGTTCGGGGAAAGGTCGATGTAAGTAAGAAATGTTGGCAAGAATGGACGGGTGCGATCATACCAGCACTAATGCACCAGATCCCATCAGAACTCCGAAGTTAAGCGTGCTTGGGCGAGAGTAGTACTAGGATGGATGACCTCCTGGGAAGTCCTCGTGTTGCACCCCTCTTTTTTTCGTTTTTTTATCGGTGGATCGGATTTTCAATTTGTTCATTTTTTGCTGGTGCCTATCGAACAGAATGCGTAGGCATCGAGAAGATATTTCTTTTGATATATTATACAAGCGAATCCGAGACCCGAGCAAAGACTTATGGCGGTTTGAAAATCCGGGTTCGGGGAAAGGTCGATGTAAGTAAGAAATGTTGGCAAGAATGGACGGGTGCGATCATACCAGCACTAATGCACCGGATCCCATCAGAACTCCGAAGTTAAGCGTGCTTGGGCGAGAGTAGTACTAGGATGGGTGACCTCCTGGGAAGTCCTCGTGTTGCACCCCTCTTTTTTTCGTTTTTTTATCGGTGGATCGGATTTTCAATTTGTTCATTTTTTGCTGGTGCCTATCGAACGGAATGCGTAGGCATCGAGAAGATCTTTCTTTTGATATATTATACGCGCGAATCCGAGACCCGAGCAAAGAGTTATGGCGGTTTGAAAATCCGGGATCGGGGAAAGGTCGATGTAAGTAAGATATGTTGGCTAGAATGGACGGGTGCGATCATACCAGCACTAATGCACCGGATCCCATCTGAACTCCGAAGTTAAGCGTGCTTGGGCGAGAGTAGTACTAGGATGGGTGACCTCCTGGGAAGTCCTCGTGTTGCACCCCTCTTTTTTTCGTTTTTTTATCGGTGGATCGGATTTTCAATTTGTTCATTTTTTGCTGGTGCCTATCGAACGGAATGCGTAGGCATCGAGAAGATCTTTCGTTTGATATATTATACGCGCGAATCCGAGACCCGAGCAAAGACTTATGGCGGTTTGAAAATCCGGGATCGGGGAAAGGTCGATGTAAGTAAGAAATGTTGGCAAGAATGGACGGGTGCGATCATACCAGCACTAATGCACCGGATCCCATCAGAACTCCGAAGTTGCGTGCATGGGCGGGAGTAGTACTAGGATGGGTGACCTCCTGGGAAGTCCTCGTGTTGCCCCCCTTTTTTTTGTTTTTTTTATCGGTGGATCGGATTTTCAATTTGTTCATTTTTTGCTGGTGCCTATCGAACGGAATGCGTAGCATCGAGAAGATCTTTCTTTTAATATATTATACGCGCGAATCCGAGACCCGAGCAAAGAGTTATGGCGGTTTGAAAATCCGGGTTCGGGGAAAGGTCGATGTAAGTAAGAAATGTTGGCAAGAATGGACGGGTGCGATCATACCAGCACTAATGCACCGGATCCCATCAGAACTCCGAAGTTAAGCGTGCTTGGGCGAGAGTAGTACTAGGATGGGTGACCTCCTTGGAAGTCCTCGTGTTGCACCCCTCTTTTTTTCGTTTTTTTATCGGTGGATCGGATTTTCAATTTGTTCATTTTTTGCTCGTTCCTATCGAACGGAATGCGTAGGCATCGAGAAGATCTTTCTTGTGATATATTATACGCACGAATCCGTGACCCGAGCAAAGTGTTATGGCGGTTTGAAAATCCGGGTTCGGGGAAAGGTCGATGTAAGTAAGAAATGTTGGCAAGAATGGACGGGTGCGATCATACCAGCACTAATGCACCGGATCCCATCAGAACTCCGAAGTTAAGCGTGCTTGGGCGAGAGTAGTACTAGGATGGATGACCTCCTGGGAAGTCCTCGTGTTGCACCCCTCTTTTCTTCGTTTTTTTATCGGTGGATCGGATTTTCAATTTGTTCATTTTTTGCTGGTGCCTATCGAACGGAATGCGTAGGCATCGAGAAGATCTTTCTTTTGATATATTATACGCGCGAATCCGAGACCCGAGCAAAGACTTATGGCGGTTTGAAAATCCGGGTTCGGGGAAAGGTCGATGTAAGTAAGAAATGTTGGCAAGAATGGACGGGTGCGATCATACCAGCACTAATGCACCGGATCCCATCAGAACTCCGAAGTTAAGCGTGCTTGGGCGAGAGTAGTACTAGGATGGATGACCTCCTGGGAAGTCCTCGTGTTGCACCCCTCTTTTTTTCGTTTTTTTATCGACGGATCGGATTTTCAATTTGTTCATTTTTTGCTGGTGCCTATCGAACGGAATGCGTAGGCATCGAGAAGATCTTTCTTTTGATATATTATACGCGCGAATCCGAGACCCGAGCAAAGACTTATGGCGGTTTGAAAATCCGGGTTCGGGGAAAGGTCGATGTAAGTAAGAAATGTTGGCAAGAATGGACGGGTGCGATCATACCAGCACTAATGCACCGGATCCCATCAGAACTCCGAAGTTAAGCGTGCTTGGGCGAGAGTAGTACTAGGATGGATGACCTCCTGGGAAGTCCTCGTGTTGCACCCCTCTTTTTTTCGTTTTTTTATCGACGGATCGGATTTTCAATTTGTTCATTTTTTGCTGGTGCCTATCGAACGGAATGCGTAGGCATCGAGAAGATCTTTCTTTTGATATATTATACGCGCGAATCCGAGACCCGAGCAAAGAGTTATGGCGGTTTGAAAATCCGGGATCGGGGAAAGGTCGATGTAAGTAAGAAATGTTGGCAAGAATGGACGGGTGCGATCATACCAGCACTAATGCACCGGATCCCATCAGAACTCCGAAGTTAAGCGTGCTTGGGCGAGAGTAGTACTAGGATGGATGACCTCCTGGGAAGTCCTCGTGTTGCACCCCTCTTTTTTTCGTTTTTTTATCGGTGGATCGGATTTTCAATTTGTTCATTTTTTGCTGGTGCCTATCGAACGGAATGCGTAGCATCGAGAAGATCTTTCTTTTAATATATTATACGCGCGAATCCGAGACCCGAGCAAAGAGTTATGGCGGTTTGAAAATCCGGGTTCGGGGAAAGGTCGATGTAAGTAAGAAATGTTGGCAAGAATGGACGGGTGCGATCATACCAGCACTAATGCACCGGATCCCATCAGAACTCCGAAGTTAAGCGTGCTTGGGCGAGAGTAGTACTAGGATGGGTGACCTCCTTGGAAGTCCTCGTGTTGCACCCCTCTTTTTTTCGTTTTTTTATCGGTGGATCGGATTTTCAATTTGTTCATTTTTTGCTCGTTCCTATCGAACGGAATGCGTAGGCATCGAGAAGATCTTTCTTGTGATATATTATACGCACGAATCCGTGACCCGAGCAAAGTGTTATGGCGGTTTGAAAATCCGGGTTCGGGGAAAGGTCGATGTAAGTAAGAAATGTTGGCAAGAATGGACGGGTGCGATCATACCAGCACTAATGCACCGGATCCCATCAGAACTCCGAAGTTAAGCGTGCTTGGGCGAGAGTAGTACTAGGATGGATGACCTCCTGGGAAGTCCTCGTGTTGCACCCCTCTTTTTTTCGTTTTTTTATCGACGGATCGGATTTTCAATTTGTTCATTTTTTGCTGGTGCCTATCGAACAGAATGCGTAGGCATCGAGAAGATATTTCTTTTGATATATTATACAAGCGAATCCGAGACCCGAGCAAAGACTTATGGCGGTTTGAAAATCCGGGTTCGGGGAAAGGTCGATGTAAGTAAGAAATGTTGGCAAGAATGGACGGGTGCGATCATACCAGCACTAATGCACCGGATCCCATCAGAACTCCGAAGTTAAGCGTGCTTGGGCGAGAGTAGTACTAGGATGGGTGACCTCCTGGGAAGTCCTCGTGTTGCACCCCTCTTTTTTTCGTTTTTTTATCGGTGGATAGGATTTTCAATTTGTTCATTTTTTGCTGGTGCCTATCGAACGGAATGCGTAGGCATCGAGAAGATCTTTCTTTTGATATATTATACGCGCGAATCCGAGACCCGAGCAAAGAGTTATGGCGGTTTGAAAATCCGGGATCGGGGAAAGGTCGATGTAAGTAAGATATGTTGGCTAGAATGGACGGGTGCGATCATACCAGCACTAATGCACCGGATCCCATCTGAACTCCGAAGTTAAGCGTGCTTGGGCGAGAGTAGTACTAGGATGGGTGACCTCCTGGGAAGTCCTCGTGTTGCACCCCTCTTTTTTTCGTTTTTTTATCGGTGGATCGGATTTTCAATTTGTTCATTTTTTGATGGTGCCTATCGAACGGAATGCGTAGGCATCGAGAAGATCTTTCGTTTGATATATTATACGCGCGAATCCGAGACCCGAGCAAAGACTTATGGCGGTTTGAAAATCCGGGATCGGGGAAAGGTCGATGTAAGTAAGAAATGTTGGCAAGAATGGACGGGTGCGATCATACCAGCACTAATGCACCGGATCCCATCAGAACTCCGAAGTTGCGTGCATGGGCGGGAGTAGTACTAGGATGGGTGACCTCCTGGGAAGTCCTCGTGTTGCCCCCCTTTTTTTTGTTTTTTTTATCGGTGGATCGGATTTTCAATTTGTTCATTTTTTGCTGGTGCCTATCGAACGGAATGCGTAGCATCGAGAAGATCTTTCTTTTAATATATTATACGCGCGAATCCGAGACCCGAGCAAAGAGTTATGGCGGTTTGAAAATCCGGGTTCGGGGAAAGGTCGATGTAAGTAAGAAATGTTGGCAAGAATGGACGGGTGCGATCATACCAGCACTAATGCACCGGATCCCATCAGAACTCCGAAGTTAAGCGTGCTTGGGCGAGAGTAGTACTAGGATGGGTGACCTCCTTGGAAGTCCTCGTGTTGCACCCCTCTTTTTTTCGTTTTTTTATCGGTGGATCGGATTTTCAATTTGTTCATTTTTTGCTCGTTCCTATCGAACGGAATGCGTAGGCATCGAGAAGATCTTTCTTGTGATATATTATACGCACGAATCCGTGACCCGAGCAAAGTGTTATGGCGGTTTGAAAATCCGGGTTCGGGGAAAGGTCGATGTAAGTAAGAAATGTTGGCAAGAATGGACGGGTGCGATCATACCAGCACTAATGCACCGGATCCCATCAGAACTCCGAAGTTAAGCGTGCTTGGGCGAGAGTAGTACTAGGATGGATGACCTCCTGGGAAGTCCTCGTGTTGCACCCCTCTTTTCTTCGTTTTTTTATCGGTGGATCGGATTTTCAATTTGTTCATTTTTTGCTGGTGCCTATCGAACGGAATGCGTAGGCATCGAGAAGATCTTTCTTTTGATATATTATACGCGCGAATCCGAGACCCGAGCAAAGACTTATGGCGGTTTGAAAATCCGGGTTCGGGGAAAGGTCGATGTAAGTAAGAAATGTTGGCAAGAATGGACGGGTGCGATCATACCAGCACTAATGCACCTGATCCCATCAGAACTCCGAAGTTAAGCGTGCTTGGGCGAGAGTAGTACTAGGATGGATGACCTCCTGGGAAGTCCTCGTGTTGCACCCCTCTTTTTTTCGTTTTTTTATCGACGGATCGGATTTTCAATTTGTTCATTTTTTGCTGGTGCCTATCGAACGGAATGCGTAGGCATCGAGAAGATCTTTCTTTTGATATATTATACGCGCGAATCCGAGACCCGAGCAAAGAGTTATGGCGGTTTGAAAATCCGGGATCGGGGAAAGGTCGATGTAAGTAAGATATGTTGGCTAGAATGGACGGGTGCGATCATACCAGCACTAATGCACCGGATCCCATCTGAACTCCGAAGTTAAGCGTGCTTGGGCGAGAGTAGTACTAGGATGGGTGACCTCCTGGGAAGTCCTCGTGTTGCACCCCTCTTTTTTTCGTTTTTTTATCGGTGGATCGGATTTTCGATTTGTTCATTTTTTGCTGGTGCCTATCGAACGGAATGCGTAGGCATCGAGAAGATCTTTCTTTTGATATATTATACGCGCGAATCCGAGACCCGAGCAAAGACTTATGGCGGTTTGAAAATCCGGGTTCGGGGAAAGGTCGATGTAAGTAAGAAATGTTGGCAAGAATGGACGGGTGCGATCATACCAGCACTAATGCACCGGATCCCATCAGAACTCCGAAGTTAAGCGTGCTTGGGTGAGAGTAGTACTAGGATGGATGACCTCCTGGGAAGTCCTCGTGTTGCACCCCTCTTTTTTTCGTTTTTTTATCGACGGATCGGATTTTCAATTTGTTCATTTTTTGCTGGTGCCTATCGAACGGAATGCGTAGGCATCGAGAAGATCTTTCTTTTGATATATTATACGCGCGAATCCGAGACCCGAGCAAAGAGTTATGGCGGTTTGAAAATCCGGGATCGGGGAAAGGTCGATGTAAGTAAGATATGTTGGCTAGAATGGACGGGTGCGATCATACCAGCACTAATGCACCGGATCCCATCTGAACTCCGAAGTTAAGCGTGCTTGGGCGAGAGTAGTACTAGGATGGGTGACCTCCTGGGAAGTCCTCGTGTTGCACCCCTCTTTTTTTCGTTTTTTTATCGGTGGATCGGATTTTCGATTTGTTCATTTTTTGCTGGTGCCTATCGAACGTAATGCGTAGGCATCGAGAAGATCTTTCTTTTGATATATTATACGCGCGAATCCGAGACCCGAGCAAAGAGTTATGGCGGTTTGAAAATCCGGGATCGGGGAAAGGTCGATGTAAGTAAGAAATGTTGGCAAGAATGGACGGGTGCGATCATACCAGCACTAATGCACCGGATCCCATCAGAACTCCGAAGTTAAGCGTGCTTGGGCGAGAGTAGTACTAGGATGGGTGACCTCCTGGGAAGTCCACGTGTTGCACCCCTCTTTTTTTCGTTGTTTTATCGGTGGATCGGATTTTCAATTTGTTCATTTTTTGCTGGTGCCTATCGAACAGAATGCGTAGGCATCGAGAAGATCTTTCTTTTGATATATTATACGCGCGAATCCGAGACCCGAGCAAAGACTTATGGCGGTTTGAAAATCCGGGTTCGGGGAAAGGTCGATGTAAGTAAGAAATGTTGGCAAGAATGGACGGGTGCGATCATACCAGCACTAATGCACCGGATCCCATCAGAACTCCGAAGTTAAGCGTGCTTGGGCGAGAGTAGTACTAGGATGGATGACCTCCTGGGAAGTCCTCGTGTTGCACCCCTCTTTTTTTCGTTTTTTTATCGGTGGATCGGATTTTCAATTTGTTCATTTTTTGCTGGTGCCTATCGAACGGAATGCGTAGGCATCGAGAAGATCTTTCGTTTGATATATTATACGCACGAATTCGAGACCCGAGCAAAGAGTTATGGCGGTTTGAAAATCCGGGTTCGGAGAAAGGTCGATGTAAGTAAGAAATATTGGCAAGAATGGACGGGTGCGATCATACCAGCACTAATGCACCGGATCCCATCAGAACTCCGAAGTTAAGCGTGCTTGGGCGAGAGTAGTACTAGGATGGATGACCTCCTGGGAAGTCCTCGTGTTGCACCCCTCTTTTCTTCGTTTTTTTATCGGTGGATCGGATTTTCAATTTGTTCATTTTTTGCTGGTGCCTATCGAACGGAATGCATAGGCATCGAGAAGATCTTTCTTTTGATATATTATACGCGCGAATCTGAGACCCGAGCAAAGACTTATGGCGGTTTGAAAATCCGGGATCGGGGAAAGGTCGATGTAAGTAAGAAATGTTGGCTAGAACGGACGGGTGCAATTATACCAGCACTAATGCACCGGATCCCATCAGAACTCCGAAGTTAAGCGTGCTTGGGCGAGAGTAGTACTAGGATGGGTGACCTCCTGGGAAGTCCTCGTATTGCACCCTTCTTTTTTTCGTTTTTTTATCGGTGGATCGGATTTTCAATTTGTTCATTTTTTGCTGGTGCCTATCGAACGGAATGCGTAGGCATTGAGAAGATCTTTCGTTTGATATATTATACGCACGAATCCGAGACCCGAGCAAAGACTTATGGCGGTTTGAAAATCCGAGTTCGGAGAAAGGTCGATGTAAGTAAGAAATATTGGCAAGAATGGACGGGTGCGATCATACCAGCACTAATGCACCGGATCCCATCAGAACTCCGAAGTTAAGCGTGCTTGGGCGAGAGTAGTACTAGGATGGATGACCTCCTGGGAAGTCCTCGTGTTGCACCCCTCTTTTTTTCGTTTTTTTATCGGTGGATCGGATTTTCAATTTGTTCATTTTTTGCTGGTGCCTATCGAACGGAATGCGTAGGCATCGAGAAGATCTTTCGTTTGATATATTATACGCACGAATTCGAGACCCGAGCAAAGAGTTATGGCGGTTTGAAAATCCGAGTTCGGAGAAAGGTCGATGTAAGTAAGAAATATTGGCAAGAATGGACGGGTGCGATCATACCAGCACTAATGCACCGGATCCCATCAGAACTCCGAAGTTAAGCGTGCTTGGGCGAGAGTTGTACTAGGATGGATGACCTCCTGGGAAGTCCTCGTGTTGCACCCCTCTTTTCTTCGTTTTTTTATCGGTGGATCGGATTTTCAATTTGTTCATTTTTTGCTGGTGCCTATCGAACAGAATGCGTAGGCATCGAGAAGATCTTTCTTTTGATATATTATACGCGCGAATCCGAGACCCGAGCAAAGACTTATGGCGGTTTGAAAATCCGGGTTCGGGGAAAGGTCGATGTAAGTAAGAAATGTTGGCAAGAATGGACGGGTGCGATCATACCAGCACTAATGCACCGGATCCCATCAGAACTCCGAAGTTAAGCGTGCTTGGGCGAGAGTAGTACTAGGATGGGTGACCTCCTGGGAAGTCCTCGTGTTGCACCCCTCTTTTTTTCGTTTTTTTATCGGTGGATCGGATTTTCAATTTGTTCATTTTTTGCTGGTGCCTATCGAACGGAATGCGTAGGCATCGAGAAGATCTTTCTTTTGATATATTATACGCGCGAATCCGAGACCCGAGCAAAGACTTATGGCGGTTTGAAAATCCGGGTTCGGGGAAAGGTCGATGTAAGTAAGAAATGTTGGCAAGAATGGACGGGTGCGATCATACCAGCACTAATGCACCGGATCCAATCAGAACTCCGAAGTTAAGCGTGCTTGGGCGAGAGTAGTACTAGGATGGGTGACCTCCTGGGAAGTCCTCGTGTTGCACCCCTCTTTTTTTCGTTTTTTTATCGGTGGATCGGATTTTCAATTTGTTTATTTTTTGCTCGTTCCTATCGAACGGAATGCGTAGGCATCGAGAAGATCTTTCTTGTGATATATTATACGCACGAATCCGTGACCCGAGCAAAGTGTTATGGCGGTTTGAAAATCCGGGTTCGTGGAAAGGTCGATGTAAGTAAGAAATGTTGGCAAGAATGGACGGGTGCGATCATACCAGCACTAATGCACCGGATCCCATCAGAACTCCGAAGTTAAGCGTGCTTGGGCGAGAGTAGTACTAGGATGGGTGACCTCCTGGGAAGTCCTCGTGTTGCACCCCTCTTTTTTTCGTTTTTTTATCGGTGGATCGGATTTTCAATTTGTTCATTTTTTGCTGGTGCCTATCGAACGGAATGCGTAGGCATCGAGAAGATCTTTCGTTTGATATATTATACGCACGAATTCGAGACCCGAGCAAAGAGTTATGGCGGTTTGAAAATCCGGGTTCGGAGAAAGGTCGATGTAAGTAAGAAATATTGGCAAGAATGGACGGGTGCGATCATACCAGCACTAATGCACCGGATCCCATCAGAACTCCGAAGTTAAGCGTGCTTGGGCGAGAGTAGTACTAGGATGGATGACCTCCTGGGAAGTCCTCGTGTTGCACCCCTCTTTTTTTCGTTTTTTTTATCGGTGGATCGGATTTTCAATTTGTTCATTTTTTGCTGGTGCCTATCGAACGGAATGCGTAGGCATCGAGAAGATCTTTCTTTTGATATATTATACGCGCGAATCCGAGACCCGAGCAAAGACTTATGGCGGTTTGAAAATCCGGGTTCGGGGAAAGGTCGATGTAAGTAAGAAATGTTGGCAAGAATGGACGGGTGCGATCATACCAGCACTAATGCACCGGATCCCATCAGAACTCCGAAGTTAAGCGTGCTTGGGCGAGAGTAGTACTAGGATGGGTGACCTCCTGGGAAGTCCTCGTGCTGCACACCTCTTTTTTTCGTTTTTTTATCGGTGGATCGGATTTTCAATTTGTTCATTTTTTGCTGGTGCCTATCGAACGGAATGCGTAGGCATCGAGAAGATCTTTCTTTTGATATATTATACGCGCGAATCCGAGACCCGAGCAAAGACTTATGGCGGTTTGAAAATCCGGGTTCGGGGAAAGGTCGATGTAAGTAAGAAATGTTGGCAAGAATGGACGGGTGCGATCATACCAGCACTAATGCACCGGATCCCATCAGAACTCCGAAGTTAAGCGTGCTTGGGCGAGAGTAGTACTAGGATGGGTGACCTCCTGGGAAGTCCTCGTGCTGCACACCTCTTTTTTTCGTTTTTTTATCGGTGGATCGGATTTTCAATTTGTTCATTTTTTGCTGGTGCCTATCGAACGGAATGCGTAGGCATCGAGAAGATCTTTCTTTTGATATATTATACGCGCGAATCCGAGACCCGAGCAAAGACTTATGGCGGTTTGAAAATCCGGGTTCGGGGAAAGGTCGATGTAAGTAAGAAATGTTGGAAAGAATGGACGGGTGCGATCATACCAGCACTAATGCACCGGATCCCATCAGAACTCCGAAGTTAAGCGTGCTTGGGCGAGAGTAGTACTAGGATGGGTGACCTCCTGGGAAGTCCTCGTGCTGCACCCCTCTTTTTTTCGTTTTTTTATCGGTGGATCGGATTTTCAATTTGTTCATTTTTTGTTGGTGCCTATCGAACGGAATGCGTAGGCATCGAGAAGATCTTTCTTTTGATATATTATACGCGTGAATCCGAGACCCGAGCAAAGACTTATGGCGGTTTGAAAATCCGGGTTCGGGGAAAGGTCGATGTAAGTAAGAAATGTTGGAAAGAATGGACGGGTGCGATCATACCAGCACTAATGCACCGGATCCCATCAGAACTCCGAAGTTAAGCGTGCTTGGGCGAGAGTAGTACTAGGATGGGTGACCTCCTGGGAAGTCCTCGTGCTGCACACCTTTTTTTTTCGTTTTTTTATCGGTGGATCGGATTTTCAATTTGTTCATTTTTTGCTGGTGCCTATCGAACGGAATGCGTAGGCATCGAGAAGATCTTTCTTTTGATATATTATCCGCGCGAATCCGAGACCCGAGCAAAGACTTATGGCGGTTTGAAAATCCGGGTTCGGGGAAAGGTCGATGTAAGTAAGAAATGTTGGAAAGAATGGACGGGTGCGATCATACCAGCACTAATGCACCGGATCCCATCAGAACTCCGAAGTTAAGCGTGCTTGGGCGAGAGTAGTACTAGGATGGGTGACCTCCTGGGAAGTCCTCGTGTTGCACCCCTCTTTTTTTCGTTTTTTTATCGGTGGATCGGATTTTCAATTTGTTCATTTTTTGCTGGTGCCTATCGAACGGAATGCGTAGGCATCGAGAAGATCTTTCTTTTGATATATTATACGCGCGAATCCGAGACCCGAGCAAAGACTTATGGCGGTTTGAAAATCCGGGTTCGGGGAAAGGTCGATGTAAGTAAGAAATGTTGGCAAGAATGGACGGGTGCGATCATACCAGCACTAATGCACCGGATCCCATCAGAACTCCGAAGTTAAGCGTGCTTGGGCGAGAGTAGTACTAGGATGGGTGACCTCCTGGGAAGTCCTCGTGTTGCACCCCTCTTTTTTTCGTTTTTTTATCGGTGGATCGGATTTTCAATTTGTTCATTTTTTGCTGGTGCCTATCGAACGGAATGCGTAGGCATCGAGAAGATCTTTCTTTTGATATATTATACGCGCGAATCCGAGACCCGAGCAAAGAGTTATGGCGGTTTGAAAATCCGGGATCGGGGAAAGGTCGATGTAAGTAAGAAATGTTGGCAAGAATGGACGGGTGCGATCATACCAGCACTAATGCACCGGATCCCATCAGAACTCCGAAGTTAAGCGTGCTTGGGCGAGAGTAGTACTAGGATGGGTGACCTCCTGGGAAGTCCTCGTGTTGCACCCCTCTTTTTTTCGTTTTTTTATCGGTGGATCGGATTTTCAATTTGTTCATTTTTTGCTGGTGCCTATCGAACGGAATGCGTAGGCATCGAGAAGATCTTTCGTTTGATATAATATACGCACGAATTCGAGACCCGAGCAAAGAGTTATGGCGGTTTGAAAATCCGGGTTCGGAGAAAGGTCGATGTAAGTAAGAAATATTGGCAAGAATGGACGGGTGCGATCATACCAGCACTAATGCACCGGATCCCATCAGAACTCCGAAGTTAAGCGTGCTTGGGCGAGAGTAGTACTAGGATGGATGACCTCCTGGGAAGTCCTCGTGTTGCACCCCTCTTTTTTTCGTTTTTTTATTGGTGGATCGGATTTTCAATTTGTTCATTTTTTGCTGGTGCCTATCGAACGGAATGCGTAGGCATCGAGAAGATCTTTCCTTTGATATATTATACGCGCGAATCCGAGACCCGAGCAAAGACTTATGGCGGTTTGAAAATCCGGGTTCGGGGAAAGGTCGATGTAAGTAAGAAATGTTGGCAAAAATGGACGGGTGCGATCATACCAGCACTAATGCACCGGATCCCATCAGGACTCCGAAGTTAAGCGTGCTTGGGCGAGAGTAGTACTAGGATGGGTGACCTCCTGGGAAGTCCTCGTGCTGCACCCCTCTTTTTTTCGTTTTTTTATCGGTGGATCGGATTTTCAATTTGTTCATTTTTTGCTGGTGCCTATCGAACGGAATGCGTAGGCATCGAGAAGATCTTTCTTTTGATATATTATACGCGCAAATCCGAGACCCGAGCAAAGACTTATGGCGGTTTGAAAATCCGGGTTCGGGGAAAGGTCGATGTAAGTAAGAAATGTTGGAAAGAATGGACGGGTGCGATCATACCAGCACTAATGCACCGGATCCCATCAGAACTCCGAAGTTAAGCGTGCTTGGGCGAGAGTAGTACTAGGATGCGTGACCTCCTGGGAAGTCCTCGTGTTGCACCCCTCTTTTTTTCGTTTTTTTATCGGTGGATCGGATTTTCAATTTGTTCATTTTTTGCTGGTGCCTATCGAACGGAATGCGTAGGCATCGAGAAGATCTTTCGTTTGATATATTATACGCACGAATTCGAGACCCGAGCAAAGAGTTATGGCGGTTTGAAAATCCGGGTTCGGAGAAAGGTCGATGTAAGTAAGAAATATTGGCAAGAATGGACGGGTGCGATCATACCAGCACTAATGCACCGGATCCCATCAGAACTCCGAAGTTAAGCGTGCTTGGGCGAGAGTAGTACTAGGATGGATGACCTCCTGGGAAGTCCTCGTGTTGCACCCCTCTTTTTTTCGTTTTTTTATCGGTGGATCGGATTTTCAATTTGTTCATTTTTTGCTGGTGCCTATCGAACGGAATGCGTAGGCATCGAGAAGATCTTTCTTTTGATATATTATACGCGCGAATCCGAGACCCGAGCAAAGACTTATGGCGGTTTGAAAATCCGGGTTCGGGGAAAGGTCGATGTAAGTAAGAAATGTTGGCAAGAATGGACGGGTGCGATCATACCAGCACTAATGCACCGGATCCCATCAGAACTCCGAAGTTAAGCGTGCTTGGGCGAGAGTAGTACTAGGATGGGTGACCTCCTGGGAAGTCCTCGTGCTGCACCCCTCTTTTTTTCGTTTTTTTATCGGTGGATCGGATTTTCAATTTGTTCATTTTTTGCTGGTGCCTATCGAACGGAATGCGTAGGCATCGAGAAGATCTTTCTTTTGATATATTATACGCGCGAATCCGAGACCCGAGCAAAGACTTATAGCGGTTTGAAAATCCGGGTTCGGGGAAAGGTCGATGTAAGTAAGAAATGTTGGAAAGAATGGACGGGTGCGATCATACCAGCACTAATGCACCGGATCCCATCAGAACTCCGAAGTTAAGCGTGCTTGGGCGAGAGTAGTACTAGGATGGGTGTCCTCCTGGGAAGTCCTCGTGTTGCACCCCTCTTTTTTTCGTTTTTTTATCGGTGGATCGGATTTTCAATTTGACATTTTTTGCTCGTGCCTATTGAATGGAATGCGTAGGCATCGAGAAGATCTTTCTTTTGATATATTATACGCGCGAATCCGAGACCCGAGCAAAGAGTTATGGCGATTTGAAAATCCGGGTTCGGGGAAAGGTCGATGTAAGTAAGAAATGTTGGCAAGAATGGACGGGTGCGATCATACCAGCACTAATGCACCGGATCCCATCAGAACTCCGAAGTTAAGCGTGCTTGGGCGAGAGTAGTACTAGGATGGGTGACCTCCTGGGAAGTCCTCGTGTTGCACCCCTCTTTTTTTCGTTTTTTTATCGGTGGATCGGATTTTCAATTTGTTCATTTTTTGCTGGTGCCTATCGAACGGAATGCGTAGGCATCGAGAAGATCTTTCGTTTGATATATTATACGCGCGAATTCGAGACCCGAGCAAAGAGTTATGGCGGTTTGAAAATCCGGGTTCGGGGAAAGGTCGATGTAAGTAAGAAATGTTGGCAAGAATGGACGGGTGCGATCATACCAGCACTAATGCACCGGATCCCATCAGAACTCCGAAGTTAAGCGTGCTTGGGCGAGAGTAGTACTAGGATGGGTGACCTCCTGGGAAGTCCTCGTGCTGCACCCCTCTTTTTTTCGTTTTTTTATCGGTGGATCGGATTTTCAATTTGTTCATTTTTTGCTGGTGCCTATCGAACGGAATGCGTAGGCATCGAGAAGATCTTTCTTTTGATATATTATACGCGCGAATCCGAGACCCGAGCAAAGACTTATGGCGGTTTGAAAATCCGGGTTCGGGGAAAGGTCGATGTAAGTAAGAAATGTTGGAAAGAATGGACGGGTGCGATCATACCAGCACTAATGCACCGGATCCCATCAGAACTCCGAAGTTAAGCGTGCTTGGGCGAGAGTAGTACTAGGATGGGTGACCTCCTGGGAAGTCCTCGTGCTGCACCCCTCTTTTTTTCG